>OY757905.1:94982966-95137966 GCA_963585895.1 Sepioteuthis lessoniana | reverse complement strand
TAAATACTTATGGATTATGGAAAATACTATATGTGTGTAAGTATATGTGTGTGTGTGTGTGTGTGTGTGTGTGTGGTGAGAGGCAGAGATAGATAGTGAGTGAAAAAGACAGAAAGAAAGTAAGAACAGAGAGATCGAGAGAGTCTGCCATAGAGATAAACGTAGAATTATCTCTCTGGAGGAAAAAAAAATGATAGAATCGGAAAACAAGAAAATGAAGTAAAAAAATCAAACAGAAATTCGAGAAGGAATGGTGAGAAAACAAAGCATCCTAATGGTGAGTGTTATCGGAAACGCTGCAGTGTTCTTTCAGAAATCTTCACTTTTTTTCTTTCTTTCCCCGAGCTGATTAAGATGTTTGTATCGGAGTCAGTAACGTCAGGAAAAGAGGCGTAATTGGTATCATTAGTCGGGATTAAGTAATATGCGAACTTCCTAGAGATCAAGGCACCGGTTCTGAACTATCCGGTTGTAGATCAACGGGATTATCAGACTATCGTTTAGTTGCTATTAACACCGCTTCTTCCTATATTAACTTAACGAAAGAAAAAGTAAAAGCACGCTGTCTTTCTTATTTCTATGCTTCATTAGACCGCTAGTTTGATACTGACTATTAAATTAGCTTTTTTCTCTTCCTTTGCATAGTTTCTTACAGAGTTGAAATCCCATTAATAAGACTGGTTCCTCTTATCGAATAGGATAAAGATCGAAGATCGATTTGAAGCTTAATTTTGGTAATACATTCTGATGATTCTTTCTTTATCCAATAGAGAAAAACACCAAATTATATAAAGCTGAGATATACGCACAGTTTTCTTCTGTAGGAGCATTACGTTCGATGTTCGAATAAAGGATCTATAATATAATCTCTGTATAGCACTTCACGCAGTGTAATGGTTACCTAGCTAGATTAACAGACCATGGTTAGTGAGTTCGATTCTCACTGGGTATCTCATACTTTCGGCCTTGAACCTCAACTTAGTTAATCTTAGTTGATAATGATATAATACATATGGTGTTATGGATATCGTCATAGGAAAAAGGACTCGATGAGTGGAATTGAAATCCTGGACGTGGCGATACATTTCACTTCATGCAAAATTCCTTGAGAAATGTATGCATGAGTAAATAGTAGCGCAAATTTTGCTCTTTAGCCTTTCGTTGGCAACCAGTCAGTGAGAAGGAAAACTCAGAGTTTAAAATCTGAGGAGTGTCGTTTGGTAAATCTGTGTTGTTATTGTGAAACATTCTTCTGCAAACAGCTCATCCAAATAGTATGGCAGGTCCTGCACTAGCCTTCACTACTAAAAATGAATCGCTTGTTTAAGTGATCTCGTGGTTCATATCCGAAGTATTAGGCGCTCATACGCCGTGTGCAACTCATATAAAAATCACCTATGAGTGTTTATTGTTTTTCAGGGACACCTTTTTACGCCACCACGTGATGACATATTGAAAATAGAATTTTATGTTCTGATAAATAATAATTACTGAATTCAAAGAATAAACATTAATGACAAAATAACAACAGAAACAAATAAAAATAATTCAACGTTTGAATTTTCATTTTGAAATAAATTTGCTTATCATTTATCTTTTTGGTTTCTATTCTTAGAAAATCTCTGGAAATTCTGATATATCCATCAATCTTCATAATTTCCATCATCTTCTTTTAATTACATTGTTATAGTAACGCTTGAAATGATGTTTAAGGGCATAGATTTAAAAATACATTCTCTCTCTCTTTCTCTCCCTCTCTCTCTCTCACACACACACACACACACACACACACACACACACACACACACACACACACACATATATATATATATATATATATATATATATATATATATACACTTAAACGTACAAGGGATTGGAAAATTGTTAATCCTTCTGTGGGAGTACACTTATGATATATCAATTTCAAGCAGACTGTAACTGTCAGGGCGTGTGGCCCTGTGGCTAACACGCCAGACTGAGACATCATAGAAAGGTCAAACTCCAGAAGTGCTTCTACATTCGTTTTTTGACTAATATCCTAGTTATGGTTAGGGCAGTAAATTACTAATGAAGATTGATATGCCATTAAACAAAGAAACAAACCAAACAACACTAACTGTAAATATATTCTAAGAATATCCTCCAGGTGGTCTCTATGACATGAGTTCTGTTTTTCTTATAAATATATCGCCAATTCAAATACAAAAAAATATTTTAATAACAATAGTTGTTATATTTTCTCATGAACTTCATACACTGAATTTGATTACTATAATGGAACAGATGCAATAATATAATATATAATGTTAGAATTTTAGTAAAAGCTAGGTTTAACAGACGCTGCTATTAACAGTTTTGGAGAGGCAGGTATTTGTCGCTGCCTCCCACCAGACAGGACTTGACACAAGGTCAAAAGCCCGAAGGCCGATTAAAGTGGGGATAAAGGGGAGGGGAAGGTCGGGAACGAGCCGAGACTCGAACCCTGCTAGTCATTGACCCACTGTCACCACTCAAACTATCAAAGCATCCTTGCTTACTGGGCACCAGTTAAATTACTTAACAAACAGACATTTCCTTCATAATATTTGTTGGTAAATCAGTAAGTTTGAGTGTAAAGATGGAAAAAGCAGATCATATCAAAAAAATATGTGTCTCAAATAGCACCACAAATATTCATTTTTCAACATATGCTCTGTCTTCGTCAAGGCACTTAATCCATACACGTATATTTATCAAACGCTCTGCATGAGCAGGATGCAACACAATGTTAATTTTTTTAAAGCGCAGTTTAACAGATTTCACTTCAGAGTTTTCCATCTTTTGGACTGGTTGCTATACCAAGGTCAAAGAGCCCAACTATTTTCCCATAACTGGAGAGAGAATGGTTAGATTCATACCTTTCCTAAAAGTATTGAAATGCAAACACCCTCTTTCAGGATTTGAACCCGGATCGCCGAGTCCATTTCCTACGACAGTAACCATTTCATTACGTGCCTATCTTAATTCATATAGACTGAAAATTTATATTGTGAAAATTTAAGTTCAAGATTCAGCTAAAACAGATAAGAATGATTTTCCTTTGTATTCATTCAGGTGATGCAAACATTGCTAATTTTATCAGGAAAGAAAAAATATTGCCGAAGAAATATTCGACTTTTATGCCTTGGGAGACATTTAATCATAGTAAATAAATAGACTAATTGTGTTAAAATGCACGGATGAGTAAAATTTACATAAGTATTTGAGAAATGATTTCCTTGTCTTAATTTCAAAGTATCAACCTAGTATAATTAGTAGCATTTCCTCGAGCAGAAGTAATAAATCCAAATCGTAATAAGGCTTTCTAATTTTGTCATCACCCAAGTACTTTGTAAAATCAGCTATAACCAAATAATCTAATATAGATAAACAATATTTGGTATTCATATTTATTGGATCCAGCGGAAGATTTAAACGTTGAAATATTTCTCATTTGAAAAGATGGCTCTCATCGAGACATTATCTTTAACAATAATCAGTTGGCAGTCATGAGACTGCAAGACCGAACTAATCACACTGAATTTAAATTACCAAACTTCAAAAGAAAGAAATAACGATTCGTCTTACAAATTTGATTCTTTACATTTAAATTTCATTTTTTATATTCATCAGTGGATTTTCTAGTTGAAAGTGTGATATAATTACGCAGTGTTATTGTTAATTATATAGCTTTACGGCTTAGTTTGAACTAAAAGTCAGGATAAAAAGCAAAAAAAAAAAAAAAACCAACAAAAAGTGGCACTAAAATCTAAAAAAAAAAAACAACAAAAAACAAAAATAAATAAAAATTCTAAATGAAACTCCTTAGAATTTTTCATTGAAAAATATTTACTGAAAATGATATTATAAAGATATCATATGCAAATCTCTTTTCTCTAATGTAAATCTATCTGTTATACAAAGAAGTAGCGCTTAAAAACAATCGGTTTATATTTTTTCTTGTTAAAAAATCGTGATCCAAGTCTTAACCTTTTACACCACGTAAAGGGCTACTTTTATAATTAAAATTACCATTTGTAATGTAAATGTAATAGGACATTTTTGGTATAGATGATTGCTAGATATATATGTTTTACTGCAACTTATTATTGAATTTGATAAAATTTAAATTTGATATCTTATTTGCCTTATACGGACATTTCAAAAAAGAAAATGTACTTCTACTTGCGTACATATAACGTAAAAACATGACAAGACTAAAAAGATTATCAGATAAATTACTAAAATAACAAGGGATAAAAATTTCCATTTTTACGCCAAGTAGAAAATTGCACTTCTTTCTTTGAGGTGACTCTTCAGTGAACACCTTCATTCCTATTAAAATATTTTCAGTTAGTTAAAGTAAAATCCCAGTTGGGTTTTCATATATAAATAAAAGGAATCCTAATTTTCCGAAATGCAATGTTTTACAATAAAAATAGTTACTCAAAATATATCATTGTGAACAAAAGTGGAGCCTTTCCGTATTTTTTGTCACATCCCTTGTATTCTTGGTAAAATCTCTCTCCCCCCTCTTTCTCTTTCTCTCTCTCTCTTTATATATGTATATACATACATACATACATACATACATATATATATATATATATATATATATATATATATATATATACTTATCATTATTTTTAAACTTAACAATGAAAGTGTTTTTAATACGTAAAATATTACGGTGCTCAATGCATGCAAATGCAGAGCAATATCACAACATATTACAAGTGAAAAAATAAAATATAAAATAGGATGAAAACTCACGAATCAATCCTCAGGTGAGATAGTATTCAACGAGAGTACACACACACACACACACACACACACACACACACACACACACACACACACACACACACACACACACAAGGTGAGAAGCTTTAGTTTTTTGAATGACCTTATGAAAGCAAAGTTTGTTTACCTAGTCACTTTTAGTTGCCTTACTCTCTTTGATAAGATGATGACACCATTGCTGAAAACATTCTTGGAACTCTTTTTCTGGTATACCTTACAGTAATATTGTCACATGTTGCGGTATATAAAAATATTCGGAAAAATGTTGTCCTCAAAAATGATTTTTCAATTTTAGATATGCTTCAAAATCACTCCTTATATATTTGCGTCTGTTCTTTGCGTTTTGGGCTGCCCAGGTCTTACGTCGTCGTACACATCTTCTTTCTCTGCCTTGAACCGCTTGTACCACAGAAAGAAAAAAAAAAGAAGAAAACTCGATTTCATCAAAGCAAATTTATCATAAGCCATCTTAATAGTGATAATGTTTCATTAAAACTTTTACCAATTATTGCACAAAACTTGATGTTAATCTGTTGTTCCAGATTCTTTTTGTTTATTTTCCGTATGACATGAATTCGCACAACTTCCTCAATTGCTCGGCAATGAATGACTCATTTGTTTTGCGTCCCAAGAAAGCGAAAGCTGAAACACGTCCAGATGTGTTCGGGTACAAATGTTTGACCCATCATTCATATGATGCGCTGCAGTCATTTAGGGGATTAAATTGTCATATCTCGAATATGTTCTCTAAATTTTCTATTTCTGTCATGTGAAAAGCCAAAACTAAATTTCCTTTATTCAATTATATATATATATATATATATATATATATATATATATATATATATATATATTACAAACAATTACATAATAAAGAAAAAAAGAAAAAAGAAGTTAGGAGTAGAAAGTGGGATGAGAGGAAAATATATACATATTTTTTAGCCAATACGTTACTCTTTAAAATAAATTCCGAACACTGATCTCGTCACGTAGATATAAAACAGAAAGCTACTAACGGTAAAATGATTATCAGAATTTTCTCATTTTTCGTTTCATTTTAAAATTGAATATAATTCACAAGATACAACATTACTTCGTAATATTGTGTTGATGAGGATTTAATAAAAAAAAACGAAACGCTTAGAGTTGGCAAATAATTCAGCTCTCAATGAAATTATTCAATGTTTTCATATTTGTATATTCACACACACACGCACACACACACACACACACACACACACACACACATATATATATATATATATATATATATATATATATATATATACATATTTAACAAAGGTATTTGTTATTGTAAACGCATAGAAGTATAATCAAGGATATCATGAAAATCCAATATATATTTATATATTTGGGATATTAAGTCATTTATATCTATACATACTCTTATGCATGCCAATGAACAAGCAGAATCACACTTATTTTTAGATATTCATAAAGTATTTTTACATACATATCTTTCTCATGAACACATGATTCGCACACACATGGAAGTATGCATCTGTGTCCACAGTTGCCCATAATCACTTATACTCACTTGCAAATATGTATGTCTCTACATGGACATTTATGTATAAAGATGTATATTTATGCATGTGTATCCAAATTTTAAATAAACATATGTTTGTATATGCGCATGATTTTTGTTTATATGTTCATTTATGAATATTCCGATAAAATGAGTTGTTCATATTTTCCCATATATATATATATATATATATATATATATATATATATATATATATATATATATATATATAAATCGATGCATATATGCCATTTATATTCAAGTATCAGTCAATCATCTGTTTTGGTCAACTTTTGAGTTATAATTAGGAATTCATTAATTAAAAGAATTATTTAATTTTTGATGATGGGTTTTTCTCATTATGCTTGAATTTCCGCCTTCAAAGTTATTACACATGTATAATCAACCTCAATTTCTTTCCTGAAAGTTAGAAGTCGGCTTTTACACCTGTTTGTACAGTCTATTGCATAAAATATATGCAACTGGAACATAGGTATGTTGTAATAGTATTGGAACTAGATGCCCACATTTACTTAGGCATGTGCTTCAACACTATAATCGGATAAATAGATACAAAAACGTTGTTACTGTGTGCAGAAATAAATGTATATACGCGAATATACAATCACATAAATAAAGTCGCATACACACTCATATAAGCATATTAGAACATATTTACATTAGTTTTCAGATTGAATGAAATACACATATTTAAATAGCGTGTTATACTTAGTCAATGACAAATCTATTTATATTTAAATACTATAATCCATACATGCATGTATCTATGCACACACACACACACACACACACACATATATATATATGTATTTCGGTACGCACACACATTCGTATGTACATGAGGGCAAATACATATGTACGCTCGTATGTAAATGTTTCAGTTTAAACTTTTATACGTGTATATGATCATAGACACACAATTTCATAGACAAATAGATTCATACAACATGTGTCAGCATATAAGTGCATATTGAAATTGCCAGACGAAACTCAATACCTACACTGAAAGCTTTACAGATGGTTTATGACTTTGGGACCTTTTTGATCTTACCTCCGTGTTCCCATCTCTGTTACCCCTTCACAATATAATTGATGTGATTTATGTCTCTGACAACACAATATTTGTCACCAGTCCAAGTCAAAAAATCGACAGGGTCCATTGTCGCGTCACACACCTGCTGCAACATTTTAATATCATTTAATGGAGTCTAAAGGAAAGCATCGATAAACATGTCGAATGCTGCAGTGACAAGCCCACCAAATTGGAATTTATACTTATGGACTTAATGAAGAAGTCCTCTCTTTTTATTTGCAAGAAATATCTGTGGGAATTTCATGGTGTCTTTTCTTGGTGTAAAACAATTTCAAAGTAGGATGATGATAATTCATGACAGATTAGATCAATAACTTCACAAAATGCCAACTAGATGCAAATATTTTAATGGATAACGAGAGAAAAACTGCCCGGATCCAGAAAGAAACACTCTACCCCCCCAAAAAAAACCCTAACAAAAAACAAAACAAAACAAAACAAAAAAACAACACACACACACACACACACACACACACACACACACACACACACACACACACACACACACACACACACACACACACACAAGAAAAACGCCCACAAACAAAAAATCCAAAGAAAAACTGAACTAGCACTGGTAATTACATACCGATATCGTACTTGCCAAAGATGTCGAAAAATCCTGACCATGCATAAAGAAGGAATCTACTACTTACCCGAAAGCTGAGCACGTTTCAAAGAACAAAGAACACCGCAAATGAACTCGAGTCACGAATGAACTTCTGTTTATATAAAAGAGGTATAAACAAAGTGGAAAAATATAGACTACTGCAAGGTGTACTAGATGAACCTGCAATCATGGACACTGGAATGTCCAGAAATGATCAAAATCTTCAAATAAATAAATTCATCGCTAGAGTTATGAAAACCTGGAAAGTGTAACTTATAGCTGGAGGGCAACGTCAAGCAGATGTTAAAAGGCAAAAAAATATTTTCCTAGGATCCACGCTATTCCTGCCAATAATATTTCATGGTGATGATACAGCAAAATTATATCGTAAAAAAATGCAAAAGAAGATAAATACTGACAAAAATGCATTGAAAAATTCAGTTTCGAGTCAAATTATATTTATAGAAATTATATTACTATTAAATGTAAATAAATAAATAAATAAATAGAGGCTGTCTTTATACTTATTTCTCTTGAGAAATTATAATGTTTGTAATGAATACACATACTGATCATAAAGAATTATCAAGTAGCCAATTGGATTACATGTTTTTGTTTATTAGAAGCTAGAACATTCGAACATTACTGCACTGTCCAGCATCACGCTTCGGTGAGCTATTTTTTGCTGTGTTACAGTAAAACATTAAAACGTAGTTACATAAGCAACGAATAAAATGTTAAACTTAAGAAGCATGAAAAGAGGAAGTTTATTGGATTCTAAATCTCAGGAATCCGGAAAATATCTAAATTGGATCAAGATATAACATACATTCTCAAATTAAGCAATTTTAGACGCATTATAAACTGATAACACCACAACTTCTGGCAATAATAATAAAAACATAAAGCTATCATTACTATTGTGCAATCTCAAATCTTTGCTTGTTCTCTGACTTCAGTAAAACTACCAGTTACTAATAATAATGCTAATAGCCTAGAATGAGCTCAGGAGAATAGTAAGTGTAAGCTATCAGAAGAGAGAGAGAGAGAGAGAGAGAGAGAGAGAGGGAGAGAGAGAGAGAAAGAAATCAGTAAACACTATAATAATCGAATGCAGCAAGCCGACAAAGGAGTACAAGAGCAGAAATGACTGGGTAGCGAAGGTGATCCAATAGGAACTGAACAAATTCCTGAATTTTGACTAATGTTATAAGAACAGACCAGAATAAGAGAAAATCATCCTAGATCTGATGTTCAAATGGATCATCCAATCTGGGCGAGAAAACTGGATGTTGTTTTAGTTAACAAGAAGAAAAGAACTTGTCAACTAGGGAACTTCACTGTTACATCGGAGCACAGAGTTAGAGTGAAGAAATGAGAACAAAGATAAATATCTGGAGTTTAGAAGAGAACAGAAAACAATGTGGAATATGAGGGTGATAATGATTTTAATCTTAGATGAAGCCTTGGGAACAATCTTGAAGAATTTGGAAAAGATAATAGGAAAATGGAGATCCGAGGAAGGATTGAGACCACTTAGGCCACGACTTGAATATTCTGAAGAGTCTTGTTGATTTTTGAAACTCGCTATTTCTCAGACTTCAGACTTTACCCTTTGCTACAACTACAAAACAGATAGATTTATAAAAATGATTAAAGATTAGGGGCTTCTAATCTTAGCACTCATTTTATTCAATAAGTATAAAATCATGAACATTTTATTCAAGGTTCCTGGATATATACGATCTTCAAGATAAGAACTAGCCTGTAATCCATGTATTTTACATATTTTATTAGTTTATACGAAGTGTGTTCAAAAGGTTATGTAAACTGAAGCTGAATTTATCAAGACAGAAAAGAAAAATAAATGAAAGGTTTTTTTTTTCAAAATTGTCCTTTTGTCATTGAACCCACATATTACAACGAGTTTTCCATTCATGAAAAGGCTTTCGGAATTTATCTTTTGACATGGTATGAAACTGCGTCGTTGTATCTATTTGAATGTCTTTCAATTGTACAAATCTTACCGTTTATATGAATTTTCCGTTAAGCAAAAGAGAATGTCGGAATGAACTAGTTCTGGTTATCAGTGAACGTTTTGTACTTGCACCTGCCTATTGCCAAAAACTATTTATGAAATGTATCGAGACTTCTAATTGTATTGAAAATTGGCGCTGCTTTCAAAAATCTAAATGTCTAGACATCAATCTAGACGTCTAGACGGCATCACTTTATCATGTACTCGGCATATTTGGTCATTTCAAGTTAAACATTTTTAAATCACAAAAATGTAAAGCTTTCATGATAAAACTTTTTGATCACAGGTTGCATTTCCTTGTCAGTGAATTTTAAAACATTTTGTTATCGCACCTCAAAAGTTAGAGCAGAGAATTTCTGTCAAGATAGATTTATTCTTTTTAAAAGATCGGAGTGTCCTGTTATTACACATATGGTTTTAGCAATCAAATCGTACTTTCAAGTTCCAATAATGCTTGGTGTCTGTGGTAATCAAGTTTTTCTTACAAATCATAATCCTTATAATGGATTCGATCTTTAATCAAGGTGGCACACTTTTGGTTATGTTCTGAAATGAATACACCAAAATATGTATCAAAGAATCAGTAAATTGTAAACTCAGTTTTATACATTTTAGCCAGGACATGAAAAGCAAGGTTTCTTTTCAAACAAACATATCTGTACACTCCCATCAGCAGTACTTTAATATATTCAGTGTTCTGTAGTATAAATGGAAGTACTGCTGATGGGAGTCTACAGAATATGCTAGACTGAAGCCACGTGTCAGAATCTACTTTTTTGTCGATTCACTATCGTTGATTTTGGCTTAAGTCTTAAGTCTTCCACAAAGCAACAGTGAAAAGGTGAGGACATTTGATTCTAGGTTTAGATTCAGAATTGTATATCTCCAAGAATGTCTCCCTGCAAAAAGTTAAAAAGCCCAGTCAAGGGAAAGAAGAGACGGATTCATGAATATCTGAAAAGCATTCAGGCAAAGTGCATACAAATTGCCTGGGCCAAAGTTAGAGCTCTGTGCTCTGATTTCGTTTTACACAGAGATAGTAATCACACCATTACACAACTCTTCTAAAATAACAAAAAACATAAAGTTGAAATTTAAGAGAGTATATTCAAATGATTTCTCTTGAAATAAAGCGAAACTAGCACAGAAAATAATATCTAAATATTAAATTTGCCGACTCAAGATATTCCTTTGAGAATATTCGTGCCATTTTTCAACCTGTAAAATAGATATTACTCTTTTGGATATTAATAGTGTTTTATCGGTAGAAAATAAATCATTAATAATTAAAAAAATTGATTTATTAACACAATTACCTATAGTATAAAGTGCAATTTTTTGTCTTTATTACTATTTTTTCTCTCTCTCACTCATTTTATATAAATATTTTTTTTATTTTATCGGATAAGTTTGACTTCCATATGATCGATAACCAACAGGTAGCAGTCCATGCGTTCGCTAGTTGCATACTGATGTAATTTTCAGAAGATGAGACGCTGCTTCCCAGGCATGCGAACTTATCCACTAGTTTAAGAGAACTACTAGTTGTCTCCTTTTTGATTAAAACACGTGTACTCTGTTTGGTCTGCATTAACGTGGAGGTCAATGCCATCTGCTGCCTCCTCCAGGAAATGCAGCAGTGATTCGGCTTGTGTAAGTGCATTTGCAAGTAGCACTTTGTCATCTGCGTAATCTGCGTTCGTTATAATTTGTGCGAGGTATCGTCTGCTTTTTGCCTTTTTAGTGTAAAACTATTTTCCTTCATTTGATCTATCAACGTTTTTAGTACGTAGTCTTGGCAGTTTTGGAACAGATATGTGTTTATGTATCCTTTTGTCGAACACCAGCAACAATGTCAAAGAAGTTTGTGTCTTCGTCTGGTGAGTGAACTTTTACTTTTGTGTTTTTATAGAGCAAGATTATGACTGCAGTATTTGCTCCATCTTTCCGCTGTGTATGGAGTCTAATATCTTGGAGAAAACTGTCACCTAAAGATCTTTTGCAAGAACTCCTTCTACAATTCGACAGATTGTTAGAATCTGTAATGTTGTGGATCGGTTTCTCCGAAAATTATTTTGACTCTTCCAAAGAATTTCCGCAATTTATGGTTCGATGCGGTTGAGTAGCAGAGCATATGGACGACCAACTAGAACTTATCAACAACCGCTCTGTAGAGACACAGTCTAGAAGACCTGCCGGAAGCGACGGACGATAGAGAGAGAGAGAGAGAGAGAGAGAGAGAGAGAGAGAGAGAGAGAGAGAGAGAGAGAGAGAGAGAGAGAGAGAGAGAGAGAGAGAGAGGGTTGTCGGGTAAATTCGTGCTAGTAGCACGACATTATATATATATATATATATATATGATAGTTACCATTGAATAATTATTGGGAGTCTAACTAGTTCTTTATTCAGATTGAACCAATTCTATAATAAAACATGGCACAGAAAAGTTTTTCTCCCTTGCTGTTTCTCTTTATATATATATATATATATATATATATATATACATATATATATATATATATGTAAATGAAAAATTTCTAAAATTTTTATTTAATTGCATATATGTAAACCAGCATAAACGTCATTTCTTAACGATATGATAATTGAAAAGCTCTTAAAATACTTTAAATTAGAAAATAAAGCACTTTTCAATTCATTAATGGAATTTTTCTCCTTTTTTGTGTGTATTTGTGTCGGGTTGAACGTCATTATCTAATTATCCTAATTTCAATGTCATTATGGTTCGATGTTACAACGGGAACCCAATAAATCCACTGGTCGTAGCACACACACACACACACACACCAACATTTATATAAGCGTATGTGTAAAGTATTGTTTCTAAGTTCACTCCAATCGATTTTTTAAAACTTAATTTTATTCTTTACCAAAGATATCATGGTTTCATTATTTCTATTGAAATATTATTCAGTCAAATCGGATATTGGCTATTATTTATAACCAAACTCAACAGAACTGAATCTCCAACAAAAAATATCAATATGTACCATTCTAATTATGAAAACACTTTATTTATATGTATTCATGTAATTTCATTTTTTACAGAGATTTAATGCTGTAGAGTTCGGTAATAAATGATATCTAATGATATTCATTTTGATTATACAATTTTCTATTAGAAATAATGTCACCCTGCTATCATTAATTTATTGGGAAATTAACTTTTATAAAAAATTGTTAGGGTTGCACAAATGAGTAAAACTATTTATGCGCGCATTGATAATTTCCTGAGCATAATTGTAAAAATGTTAATATCCAATTGTTTTACGGATGCTGATACAGGATAAACACTTAATCCATACTAAATTTAACAGCCATTAAACCTCTGAATACTATTGGGCCATAACAAGTGAAATAAATGGCACTGATTTGTAAAGAAGTTTAAGACATATGATGAAGGTTAGCAAGAAAGAACAAAACAAAAACAAAAAAACAGACAAAAAAACATAAAAAAAACTAAACATAAAACAAAAACACCCCCAAATAAAGATAATAACAACACAAAAATTATTCAAACTGCAAATATCAAGATATAAAATTGACCCAAATATACGCATTTCTTAACAGGTTTAATGATGGTATGAAATTATTTAAAATGGTGACGTTAAATTAACTATTTTCCATATGAATTCCTCATCCAGCAGGGAATGGACAGGAGAAAGATTCGAAGACCTTGAAGTAAAATCTATATAATTTTAATAAGATATCTTAAAAGAAGAGATACTGTATGAACATCACACACATATATAAGGATTGAACAAAAAATGCTTTTTAAATATTCAGGATGCGCTGATTATTGTACTTGTGCGTGTACGATTAAGTCAACTGGTCATGGTAAATGGCGGTCATTGTGCTATTTTATTATATAAATGAAAAACATCTGTCTATCTGACTTGTATACGACGAACAAACAAGGATTAAGAGCTTACTGTTCCATGGCACATGATTTATAACATTTGTCCTAACAGTTAATCACTTTCTCTTATTATCCACTGACTACAGGTGAGCATAAATGATGTTTTATGAACGCTATTAGATGGCGTCACTAATAACCTTTTGTGAGTCGTCTACTTAAGCGCGTATTTTTCTATATCTGTGCATATGTACACATAGGAATACACGCATATGAACATACAAATGCATATATAAATATATGGAGAGAGAGAGAGAGAGAGAGAGAGAGAGAGAGAGAGAGAGAGAGAGAGAGAGAGGGTGGGGGTTGAGAGAGAAAGAAATTAAGAAGGTGTGCGTTTGAGATGGGGGATTGTTTCATTTGATAATTGACTGGAATCGTAGGCCATTGATAATATTGGTTCGTAGACACACACACACACACACACACACACACACACACACACACACACACATATGTACACATATACATATATATGTATGTATGGGTCTGTATGTGTGTGAGTACATGCATCAGTGTTTTGTTGTGTATGTGTGCGTTATATAAATATAGAGGTTTAAAGTGCAAGCATAGGCGCAGAGAAAGTCTCTCAGTCGCGCGCCCCCAGTCTATATTAATAATTGGAGTGTATTTATATTCTATACACAGTAAGATGGTTTGATATTGAAGTACCAAAATATGATATGCAAATCTTCCTTGTGAATATCTTAACGTAAAAATGTTTCTTCTTAGAGGAAAGGAAGCTTATCATTGACAGTGGCTTCTAACAAAAAGCAATAATCAGCAGGAAGCTTTACAGCAGCAATGTAATTTAAACTTCAAAGCTTTAATAAAGAAATATAAAAATATGTCTTGTTAAAATAATCATCAACATTTAATTAGGAATTACTAATTAGGTTTATAGGTAGTTGTTCACGTGCTAGACGTAAAGTTATTACATTTCATAATTGCTTAATGAGTATGGCGAGGGATAGTAGAAGTTATATATATATATATATATAAGTTGGTGACTGTAGTTGAAGGCAACCCGAAGGGTCCCTTTTCAATAGCTACTACACTGAGGTGTAGGAAAGAGCGCTACTCCTTTCCCAGGATTGCTCCACTTTACCCTTGATACGTACCTTATATTGCTGAGTGTTAAGCAAGGAGGTATCAAGTACAATTTTTAAAGTCTTTGGTATGACGCGACTTGGGATTGAACCCAGGTCTCCAGGACCATTGGCGAACACTCTCCCTCTGGGCTAATGCGCCGGTTATATATATATATATATATATATATATATATCGCGGGTAAAGTGTTCGCCAATGGCTTGAGAGACTGGGGTTCAATCCCAGGTTGAGTCATACCAAAGACTCAAAAAATGGTCCTTGATGCCACCTTGCTTAACACTCAGCATTATAAGGCACGGATCAAGGTTAAAGTGGAACAATCCAAAGAAAGGAGTAGCACCCACCCCTACACCTCGGCGTAGTAGTTAATGGAAACAGAGCCTTCGGATCACCCTCGACTACAGTCGCTAACTAGCCACACTGAAGAGTTATGACACAAAGTAATAGTCTGTCTGTGTATGATAATATATACGCTCTCCTCCAAAGGTTGAGCACTCTAGCGAAGGAATTAAAGGCTACTACTTGTGTAATGCAAAGCTCTTCTCACGAATTGAGCCCTCCGGTATCCGATTGCGTAAAAGGTAAACAAACGAAAGTTAATAAAAAATGCGTTAAATTCTTGAGCTGACGCAAGTCACTGAAATAGGTGAGCGGTAAATAATCGGCCTAACGTAAAGTCAAGTGGGTTTCGATCCCAGCTGGAAGCGTCCATTGAAGAGTTGTGATACAACGAAACAGTCTTAATGGATGACAATATATACGCTCTCCTCCTGGGTTGAACACTTTGGCGAAGGAATTAAAGGCTACCACCTGCGTTATGCAGTCGGGGCAGTAAAATATGCCGATTGCACCTCTTTAAAACTACCAACGAGGCCACTTTTTGGCCGTGGGTGGTGAGCCATAATGCTTGATGACGGGATACTTGAGGTTAAGTAGTCCGACACCCGACAACCTCACACATCCTATGACATGCAACACTCCACATTGGCCCTTATTGTGCTGGACGGGAAATCGTAGAGACCCAATCTAATCAATCGGCTGCACCTATCGAGCCCTAGCACCTGTACGATTGTCCCGACCATATTTTTCAAACTGCTCTTGTGAAAAACAATTACCCATCCCTATTTTATCTTAAAGGTGCTAGAAGTCGATCTCTAAGAATCAGTTACTCTTAGATAGCAATACTTGAAACCATTTACATAATTGATATAGAATTATTAGTGGTCCTGAAGACCTGCCTAGGGCGATGAACGATTGGGAGGAGTGGCGAGAGAGGGTCAGGGATATCCGTGCTACCAGCACGACATGATGATGATGATGAGCAATACTTGAAACCATTTAACTATGTGCAAACAAATGAGCTCTAATTCATTCAAAAATAATGTTACCGACAAACTATTTCCTACAAATCCTATTATATATATAATGGCTATCATCGTAAGAAATGAATCTGAGTTCAAATCTTTGGTTTGGTTATTTACATTTAATACTCTCGGAAAAGGTACACATCGAACTTTCTTCTTCTTGCAATGGGTAAATAGTTGAGCGGGAAAACTTTGAAATGAAACCTGTTAAACTCCTCTTCAAATGTTGACGAAGTGTCACATTCTGCTCGTGTGGAGGGGTTGGTAAATGCATATATATATATATATATATATATACCCCCGCACAGATTCAGAAAGAGAGAGGGAGAGAGAGGGAGAGGGAGAGAGAGAGAGAGAATTGTCTGTAATTAAGTATGCCTCTAAAAATTTAAAAAAATAAATTGACCGGGATTTTATTATTTCAAGTGAAACAATCAAAACAGATATTATTTGGCACTATTTATTTCACAACTGTACAGTATTGAAACTATAACCAAATATCAAATTGCACATGAATATATGTATATATATATATATATATATATATATATATATGTGTGTGTGTGTGTGTGTGTGTGTGTGTGTGTGTGTTCTTCATGTGTACTAATTTTTGGACCGCTATATATACTTTTGGAATTGAGTTTGAATGGGGTATTTCCATTATAAATAATACTTAATAATATCCATGTGATTTTCTAATGTTCCACAAGAAATAATGCAATCATGGTATCTTTGAGCTGAAAGAAATTAGGTTTCCAAAAATGTTTGGTGTGTACTTATTTATGATAGATTCTCGCTCTCTCTCTCTCTCTATATATATATATATATATAAATGCTTTTTCATTTGTATGTATGCGTGGGTTTGAAAACTGTCATTCCCTGATGATCAATATCATTCATGACAACTTATATATAGATTTAAAATTTCAAGTAGATATGACCAGATCTAATGCAAAAAAGTGCAAGAAAAAGTAAACAAAGCAACACCCAAGCAAAAAACAAACAAAAAAACCAACCAAACAAAAAAAAAAAAACAGAACCAAAAAAGCAAAACAAAACAAAAAACAAGAAAAAACAAAAAATATAAAAAAAAGACAATGAATACTTTTCCGACTACCTAATAACAATAACCTTCATTATCATCCTCGTTAATATTATTACTAATACTTTATTTTCTCTCTCAAAAAGCCATCATTCAATAATTATGGAGCTTCAAAGTAATGTTTCTTCTCAACAATTTGACTGATATTTTTTAATAGATGCCCAGACATCGTTACGTTTCTTTTGATCTTTTTAGCCTTTGAAAGTTTTCAATCAGAATTTAAATTTTATCACAAAGATGACGATGACTCAGAATTGGCATATATAAAAGTATAATTGTGAAAACGATGAGTAAAGTGAATGCATTTTTCTTTCTTTTTTTTTTTATCAGAAAGGAAATAAAAACGATTTGACAAGTTTTACTAAAAACTAAAATAAAAAAGCGTAACATCTGGCGATAGATATCAATCTTTGCCGGAAAAAAGAAGAATTCTTGCCACGTCAAAATCAAAATACTAAACGTCACTAGAAGAAAAAGTGACTCATGTCAGGCGCTAACCTCTTGACTTTAGGCATTTAAACTATATGAGCTTTCAAGCTGGAGAACAGAATTACTTGGATCGTGGAGAAAGCTCCTATGTCCACATATGGCTTAACAGATAAGCTATTTGATTAGCTTATCTCGAAAGCTATTTCGGTTCAGCTAACATTAAACAACTTTACAACTTCGGTTATACACGCATCACACACACAGACGTGTAAGCCTATATACATATAAATAGATGTAGATTCATTTAAATCTTCTTTGTTGGTGAATTAGTAAATGCATGTGTATGTGTGTGTATGTGTGAAAGATACCAAATTAGGCGACATTGTTAGAAATCACTATTTAGCAGATTTTACTGCAGTGATATGTCTGTGATGGAATGCTAGACAAACATCACAGCAGACATTAAGTCTATTATGAACAATCATGACTCATAAGTCATAAACAATCATTTGCCTTCAAGTACCAATAGGATTTTGCTTCATTAGTCAAAGCAGGCGGTTGGAAATCCCTCAATAATAATGAAAATAAACAGCGCAAAAAAAAAAAAAAAAAGAAAGAAAAAAAGAAAGAAGCAAACTAACCCAAATCATAACAATATATGATTCCTTGACGGTGGGATCTTGAACACTGTGAATGTATCTCTGGCAAGATTAAGATCTAATCATTAAAAATAAGGAATGTCCTTGTTATGACAATTGGCTACATCCAACGATGAGGTTTCAGTTCTGAGACTGTGGGGAATGTAAGGTAACACTGACTCAGAGTGGTAGTAACTTTTAGCATCTCATCCATGAGCCAAATCGATGTGCTTGATAAAATGTTGAAAATTATTTTGAATTTCAATAATTCATTGGCACTTAAAATATAGATAATGCAACTAAGTATGAAGCATATAGTCATTTGCAAATTATTAGTATCACAGAGGAATACTTTAAACTCGGTCGACTGAAATCATCTAAAATCAGTTGATTAAATGGTATAAATAAATAAATGAATAAACTGTGAGTAGATTCATGAAATGATTATATATATATATATATATATATATATATATATATATATATATATATATATATATAAATTCTTAGTATAATTCAATTTGATATAGTATTAACGTTTAATGTATTTAACTGGCATTAAGTGATTTATATATTTTTAATTCTATATATTAGATATTAATCCATAATTTTTAGAAAATAGATTAAATAATAAATAATCTAAAATAGATTTTTCTTATAAGGAATAAAATTGAAGAATAAATAGATGTTTTTGTAATAAGATAATGAAATAAAAAATGATATAATAGAAATAAAAATAATAATGCATAATAAAAAATAAGATTAATATAGCCTTAAAACAAGTAGGAATTATCCCGGAACTACACCGTTTTTATTACATCATTCCTTCTATATGTAAACAAAAAATTAGTTTATTCATATTATAAATTATTAGTTACATTAATAAGATATCTATAACATATTAATTCTTTACTTGTTACGATTGACTTAACATTCGATATGTGAATTACTTATTAATTCTTTGCTTATGACGATTGACTTAACATTCAATACGTTAATTACTTCCTAATATAAATAACTGGATTTTTTACGATAATTTTAATAAGTAGGATTAATTTTTGGAAATTAATATCAGTACTGAATTATTATTTCCTGATAACATGAATTATATCATTCAATATTGATAAAACATTATAATTTCATCAAAAGTATAAATGCAGATTTTATCAATAATTTTGAATAAGTCTCAAACTCCTATTTAATCTTTCCGGAATTAGGTATTTTAATTTTCAGTAGTATTTAAATTAGGAGGTAATTGTTTTTTGTTTATTTTTATAGCATTGTATAAACATTGTATAGATATAATGATAGATATAATGTATCCATAGTAAAAAACATTTGTTGATTAAAAAATATGATAAAAAATATACTAAAAAATTATTTTGATTAAAAAAGATTATTTTAATGAAAAAAATTAAATTTTTTTTCAGATCCCATTCTCGCCGGAAGCAATATAAGATCACCCAAATAAACATCTTCCTACTACATCTGATGATGGTCATCACGACCAGAAATACATTTATAATGACACCGAGGAAGTAAATTTTCATTTTTTTATTTAATTAAAAAATATTTTTAAAGCTCTACGTCGATAGCCATTGACATTGAGCACTCAATTTGGATATATATATATATATATATATATATGATATAAAAACTAAAAGAAAAAATTCAATTTCTTGGTGTCATTATAAATTATAACTGATTGTGAAACCATCATCTGTTGTAGAAAGAAAAAATATTCCATTCGCTCAATGGTTAGAGTGTTCGTCAATGAGCAGAGATATCACGCCAAAGACTCAAAAGAATGGTACTTGACACCTCCTTCCTTAACACTCAGCCTTATAAGGTAAGAATCAAGGGTAAGTAGAGCAATTCAGGGAAAGGAATAGCACCTTCTCCGACACCTCGGTGTTGTAGGTCTTGAAAAAGAAGCCTTCGATTCAACCTCGACTACGGTTGCCCAAATTATATATATATATATATATATATATATATATATATTGTAAAATAAGCCAATCTTTCTTAAAATGTTTTTCATAGACCAGAAAAGTGCTAAAATACTGGGCAGTAGAGCAAGATAAACTATAGAAAAATGTCTACTTAAATCTACGTGACAATCTCTTTACAATTAGTTTCATTTCTTATAAGATGACTGTATTTTTTGCCAACAATGCTCGGAACTTACAGTAACGAGTCTAACATGAGAAAGCGAACACACACACACACACACACACACACACATATATATATATATGTATTTGCAAACCACTCTGCACGAGCCGGATGCGACACAAGGACAATTTTTAAGCGGACATCAACAAGTTTGAATTTAGAGTTTTCATTCTCATAGACCGGTTGTCATAGTAAGGTCAAATGGTCAAGTCAGCACTACTATGTAACCAGCTGGAGAGGGGATAATTGGATGCATACTTTTCCGAGAGTATTAGCGCTATGTGAAATGCAAACAGCCTTGTACAGGTTTTGAACTCGGGTCACTGAGTCCATTTCCTTCGACAGTAAACAATACACCACGACCGCATCACACACACACACACACACACACACACACACATATATATATATATATATTGAGAGAGAGAGAGAGAGAGAGAGAGAAAGAGAAAAAAGAAATTAGCATAGTTCTTGCGAAAATCATGGTATTATTTGCATATAAAACGGCACTTCTGCTAGTCTATAGGTTCATCAACTTTTGCGGAGAGTTGAGAACAGAAGGGCCTCGATCTACTGAAATCATTTTAAATTAACCGAGTAAAGAGATAAAAAAAAGACATTGGAAGAAGGAACCGAAAAAATGAATTGAAAAGAAAGAGAAAGTCAAAAAAACAAAAAAGGGAAAGAATATGAAATGATGCATCGAGAGAAAAGTGTTGTATAGAAAGTTAAAGTCAGAGAAGAAGAAGAAGAAGAAGAAGAAGAAGAAGAGAGAGAGAGAGAGAGAGAGAGAGAGAGATTAAATTGAGGGGTGTCCCTAGATATTACCCACGAGAAAATCATAGATATATTTGAATTTCTAAAATGCCTCATGTTGTCATAAAAATGAAATGTCTCCTTACTCTGAAGTGAGACTTGGTTGCATTATCAACAAATACATATAAGATCATTCCTGCACGCATACGTTGTTGCTCTTTTATTCCTCAACTCCACTATATACTAACTTTTCAACAATTGAAGCATCCGCTTATTATATACAAAATCTAACACATGAATGCCTGTCTCTAAATCTGCAAATAATTCCTGTGTCTGTTTTTTTTTGTTTTTTGTTTTATTGCATTATTTAATGTTTTTCTTGTTGCAAGTGAGTTTTTGTTCATTAAAATGTGACTCATTCTGAGTAATGATTCGAAATCCCAAAATGGCTTTCCTGTCAGATAGCTTTCATTTTGCAGTGTAATTCTCGAATCAGCCTTTTTCCCCAGCATATCTCTCGGGTGTAATTATTGTTCTTCTAAGACCTGATCAGCTCACTCATCGATGGGTCCAATCGATTCACGATTGAATGGATTCATTTTTTAAAATTCAACAAAGAGTGACAGACTGGATCATCATCTTTATGATTTATCTCTCAATGTTTCGGTAGGACTAGTATTTGGTCTTTATTAGATGTTTTTTTCTTTGTGTCAGTTAATCGAATAAAAAAACAAAGTTTAATTCTGCATCAGATGGAAAGGGTCATTTATGTTCAGTCCTCGGAGAGTAATCATAAAAGCCGGAGAATGAAAATGATCACAGTAACAGTTAGGGTCCTATCTATGGGTCAAATAGAACTGTTTGACCATTTAATTGAGTGCAAAAAAATGAGTGATGTTAAACTGAATTGTTAGCGTTACATAAAAATACTTGGAACCATTTAACTGTGAGCAAACAAATGAGTAATATTGAACAGAATCATTAGAGTTGAATAGCAATACTCGGAAGCATTTAACTTAGCACAAAAATTCAATTGTTGGTATTACATTGTAGTGCTTGGAACCGTTTGGTTTGGTTTGCTTTGATTTTATGGCATATTATCCATTGTAAAAATAATATATATTATTATATCATATAGATCAAATATATGATTCCTAAACACATTTTGTTGATTTTGACGAGCCTGAGCTCATTTTTCCCCGCATTTAAATGGTTGCACATATTTCTAACAAACACGAATAATTCTATTAAATATCAATTATTTGTTTGCACACAGTCAAATGTTTTCAAGTATTGCTATGTATTATTAACAATTCAAGTAAACATCAGTCATACGTTTACACACAGTTAAATGATAAAACAGTTCTATTTCAAACAATTCAGTTTAGTACGTCAACAAAGTTAAATGGTTCCAAGTATTGTTATATATCTCAACCAATTTAATTAAACATCACTCCTTTGTTTACACAAAATGAAATGTAAAAACTGTTCAATTTCAAACAATTCATTTTAGCATAAATACACAGTGTAAATGTCAAATAGTTCAATTTGACCCAATAGATATGACCGTATTAGGTACTACCACTCCAGGCCAAAGTGGACCTGGGATACTCTGCATTCCCCAAATCTTCAGCATTAATGAAATCTCGACATCTAATTGTTTAGTGTCATATCAGGACGCTATTGGGAGGCGTCTACTCCTCAGTAGAGATGCAGTCGGTGTATTCTGCTGCACCAGGCGACTGGGCCTAGATCCATGTGATTGTGCAAATGAATGAATTCTGTTGAATAGTAATATGTGAGTTAAATAGCAATACTTGAAACCCTTTAACTGTGTGCAAACAAATGACTAATATTAAATAGAATTATTAGCAATTGATAACAATACATGAAACTTTTTAACTGTGTGCGAACAAATTAGCACCTTTTCAAAAATAAATCTACCTACAAAATATTTAATCACAAATTATATATGTATATCCATTTAACTGTTTTAAAACAAATGGCTGATGTTAAATTAAATTGCTAGTGCAACATAACAATACTTGAAACAATTTAACTGAATAAAAAAAAAGAGTTCTGGTTCGTTTACATATGTTTTCTACAAACGTTTACAAATCAAATATATTTAATATATATATACATAACGATATTTGTCCTTAAATAACCTACAAGAATTGATATACCATAAAATCCAACCAACCCAACGTCACCCCAGATGAACACACAGTATGATATGAATGGCAAAACATTTCAAACCGAAAGTTGTACAGACATTCGTTTAAATTCGGATAAGGAGCAAAATGTACTGGGGAAACCATAACAACCCGTTGGTGTAAACTCTTTTATAAAACCATCTTACTGTAATAGAAGTAAACAAACAAACAAACTTAAAAAAATCTATTTAGAACGAATCAACAGAATGCACATTAATTAATATGTTAAAAAGAATAATATAAAAAAAGATAAGGTGTACATTTACGCAGTCAAGTTTCCTTTGAACAGCCCTCGACCAAAAAGCATTGTTTAATGAAACAAGCGTTCTAATGGTACGTTTGTTTTTATATTCTGGTGAGACTATTGTAAGAGATTGGTCTACAGCAACAGCACGCGAAACTTCTTTTACTGTCGATGAGTTGATTTGGTTTCTTTATTTTATTGTATATCAACCTTCAAGGGTCTCTTAATGCTAAAGTAATCCTTCTGGAAGACCAGTAGTGGTACTATTTAAACCACTATAGTTGGATAAAGGGTTCATACTTTCCCCAAGGGTCTTCGTTTGAAAGTGAGCATAATAGCGCGACTGAAATTCTAACTACCTTACAATGATTTTGCAGTCCAGCACTTCAGAAATTACACCACGCGGATTCTCGCCTAACGCTTGAATCACCTTTTTTTTTTTTTTTGTTTGACAATATTTACTAAAATACTCAGCTCTTCACCGCCACCACTGCCATCACCAATGATAATCATATATCAACGACTGGAGCATGAAATTCAATGCCCTATACACAAACCAGACTCTTTAATAGAGAAAAAAAACTTCCCTGAGACTCATATTCTTACGTATCACTGAATCCAGGCCAGATGACCATATCTAATTGTGAACAAGAAGAAAATGTATGTTTATCGCTCTTTCAACAAACTTAGAAATGAAATTCAAAGAAAACGAAAATCTAAATAGTACGTAGATTTTTCCAGAGAGCTAAATAAACCGCAAAGCAAGAAAGTGACAGTTGTACCCCTCCTAGTATGAGCACTGACAACAACTCTGAAAATACAAGGAAAGAGACTTCATTAGAGGATTACATTTGCCGACTTTTGTGTTCCTTTAGCGCCAGTCTTCTGCATTCACTTATCATTTGATAAACTACGTTTGTTATTCTTTAGCGTATTATCAATTTTTCTTGTCTGAATTACTTCTTATAGCATTATTCTGTGCTGTGACCAAAAGAGATTCAGTTTCTCTTTAAGTTTCCCCTTCCAGGTCTGCTTATGTGTAACTTTCTTTGTTTGTCACTTGAAGTCTCAATACAGTTGTTTACTTCTTGTTTTTGTTTTCTTGGTTATTTTATTGTGGTTTTCCTGTTCATTATTATTATTATTAGTAGTAGTATTATTATTACCCATTTGAGAGTTTTTTATACCAGCGTTGGCTGATAGTTTTCTACAAGAGTCTGAGTGACAGCAAGTCTCCTGAAGTCTACTTGACTCTTCTTAGTATTCTGGACAATCTCAACAATGCTGTAGTTTTGATGGTCTCCCCTCGTCCTCTTATTTCCAAGTCCTCCAGTCCATGTAGGAATCATCTGTTGACTCTACCGAGCGTGCGGATTACAAAGTGGTATTATGGTCATTTTCATGTTCATGTTTTTTCAATCCTCTAACAAAGTGTAGGTATTTATCTCTCTTTTCATTTTCCTTCAGTTTTACCTTATAGTCAACCAGAACGGCAGAGTCCGTTACTCGCCTGGTTCTCATTTTTTTGTTGACTATCCCAAGGTCTGGTCGAGATTAGTATTTTAAAATCCAAGAGAAGTTTGCGCGTCTCTTATTATTGCTATTATTATTAATAATAATTTTATATGGCCTTTGGTGCCCATTTAGGTCAATGTCAGACTTTTTTTAAATTGAAAATATAATTATTTATGAACAGATAAATAAATGAATAAGGGGAAGTAATTATAATTACCATTTGATAGTTTTATCTTTGAAAAATTATAATTATTCGTGTGCAACCAACCATAGAACACACTCCCATAACTATTACTCCTTGCGAATCTTTTACACCAACGTTAGCTGGTGATCTTTCATTAGAGCCTGAATGACAAGTCACCTCAAGTCTCCGGGACTCTACTCAGTATCCTTGCCGACCTCAGTATTTTGGAAGATCTTATGTCATCTTCCGATTTCCAACTCTTCCAACCCCCTTACCATACCTTTGGGGTTATTTCCAAATGCAACATATATTATCATAATTGCTGTTGTTGATGTTGAAAACTAAATTGGAAATTGATTGATTTGTTATCTTAAAAAATTGCACTTATGAAATATAATAATAATACAAATGATTATTTGGGTGTCCTCGTGGTGTAATGGTTAACGCGATGGACTGCGGAATCGTAGTACGCGAGTTCGTACTCCAGTCGCGCTATTACGTTCACTTTCGGGCAAATACCCTATGGAAAAGTATGAATCCTCCCAGCTATGGGTTAAATAGTACCACTACTGTTCTTCTAGGAGAATGGTTTTGGCATTAAATAACCTAAAAAGAGTTGATATGCCATTAAACAAAGAAACCAAACCAAATTATTATTTTTATCAATAAACGTAAAATTGTGAAAATGAACTCTTTGAAAATAAGGTCTGCTTCTGCCAGCGCCATTAAAAAACAAACACCTTCAAACTTATGCTTATGCGTACTATAAGGTCGTGTGCAACATAAGCAGGGCTTGAACTCGACATTACCCGCTCTACCTGACCGATAGTTCAAACCAATAGTCCAATGAATGAGCAGCCTTTTTAGTGGCACTATTGTTACTGAAAACATTGATTTCCATCGGATGGTTGGCTGATATGGCGTGTCTTTCTTCAAGCGTGGAAATCCGATTATTATTTCAACTCTTGTATTTGTATTGTTTTCTCTGCGCCCCGCCATTTTGGTTTTTAGCTAATTTATTGTGGGATAAGTTTTTTGTGCTTTTTTTATTCTTTCTTAAATATTCCAGCGAAGAGGGACTGGTGGTAAAGCTTGCGATTATAATAGGAGAATTGCGTGATGTTGGATGCGGAAGCAAGTTTATTTATTTATTTATTCTCTTATTGCAATGCAAACATTATTCTTACTAACATTTTCCTTTTTCCTTTTCTTTTCCTAATTCTTTTTTCTTATTACTACTGTTGCAACAACTAATACTATTGTTTTAAAAACTATTCGTGCTATTAATATTACCAACATTAATAATACTTCTAAAGTATTATACTTCTATACAAGCACGGAATATTGGTTCTTCTCATGTTTTAAAACCCAAAGCTTGATATATAATCATTAAAAAAATACCTGACTGTCTGATACTTCAGGACATATGGACAATAAAATTGACAAGTGAGACATTAGGAACTTTCCTTGCCCCCAAACAAAAAAAAGCTAATAATTTGAGGTCACCTCTGGTGACCTTACTTTCGACCTTGGCCAACTTCTACCTACCTCCGCAGGGCCACGTTTCAATATTGAGAGAGGTCATATAACCCTCCCCAGTGGAGCAATATCTTTTCGTTTCCCGATCTTGAATCAAATCACTCTCAATACGCCTAACAGAGTCACTTGATACACACTGATATGACTTGTAACTTATAACATCACTTGAGTGAGTACTTGCAAATGAGTAAAAAAAGAAGTTTATAATAACCAGTAATGGCTTTTTTACCCGGCGGTACTCTAAGGAAGAAATATTGTAGTAATATAACTGAAGTAATGAGAAAAGCAACGCTGATATAATAAATCCATTATTAATGATGCTTAAAATAAAAGCAATAAATATATTTATGTGGATAATAAATAAGTAAGCAATAAAAAGATTACATGATCCAAACTAGATATGGGTCTACCCTTCTTAGCTTGATTACCTAAATCTATCTCGTATATACAAGGTGTGCTCAAAAACTCTTGAAACTCTGTAACTTTTCTTTTCGTTTAGTGTGAAATAACGCGGTCGTCATTTTTTCAACGTCCTCAAGTTTTGCCGTTGAGAAAGATTTTGAGTGTAAGAAAGAAAGAGACAAACAACAAAAAGTAACATGAAACTCGGTCTGGCGTATTTGGAATATTTCATGTTTCACCCAAAATTTTAGATAAAAAATGTCGATATTGTTGATAAAAATATCGAGAATTTGCACTGATCCACCAAGACTCAGTGAAGACGTCTAAAAATTATCCTTTTATAATATAAGTTACTCAGCTATGTACACATCTTCATTAAAAAAGTTAAAGCTTAAAACTCGATACATTTTATTACACTTCATATAATTAAAATTCTCATTATGTTTGTATATCTGCCGGTGTGTCACACACACACACACACACACCGATAGATATGCAAATATAATATAATGAGAATGTGTGTGTGTGTGTGTGTGTGTGTGTGTGTGTGTGTGTGTGTGTGCACAGAACTCAGGAAAACAGCACATCATATCGATTTTTTGCGCAATACACTTAAAATGCTCTCACTTAGAGAATAAAGCAGTTTTCAGTCGAATTTTTAAATGAACCATAATTTTCGTACTAAAAGTCATTAAAAAAAACCTATCTATCTATCTATCTATCTATCTATCTATCACTTAATTCCTTGAACAGAAGTAGCTCTAATAAGTAGCTCACCAATAAAAATCCTTCATTCGGAGAAGTAGCTCACCAATAAAAAGAAGTAGCTCACCAATAAAAATCCTTCATTCGTTTTGAAATGAAATTATACCTATTTTGATAGATTTCAGTTTTCAATTGGCTGCACGTGTTTAATATCTTCCTATAGATTTATCAAATGCCTTTTTTGTCTGTTTGTCATAGCATAATTCAACGAAGATTAAAAATGTGTCCACCAAATTTTCTGTTATTACTGATGGAATCCTAAACAATGCTTCTAGTTTTTTGATTTTTGAAATTTTCAAAATCCCCCCCAAAATTTGTTAAGAGTCAATCTATGATCTAAATATAATGCTAAATAGGTCCCTTACGTTGTGTTCATCACTTTAGCTAAACCTGATTTTTTTAACCGTATAAAGCTGACATCTACCGGAAAATTTATTGCCAAAAACCAACGTTATGACCTTTCTTTGTTACTTTTTCAAATGACTTTTTCTGATTATCAGAAAATCAAGACTCAAAATTCGTGTCATGATTACGTTTGTTGTACGAGCAATGGTCACCAAAAGACTATAAACATTTACCTCTCAATAACGTTTATTAAGTCCTTACAATTTCATAATTAGGTGTCATTCCAGTGTTTATTGTTGCAATAAAAGTTGAAGAGATAAATTTATGGTCCGTTTACAAAGCTTTCAATACCATCTGTAGTCTGGGTAGTTTATTCAGTTTGTCATTTCAATGCTTAATTTTATCTATTAAGCTTGGCATAGTTTTGGCGCAAGGCCAGATGGATAGGGCACTTAGTTAAGATCAAAATCAAAAACGAAATAAAAGTAGCATTTTAAAGTAAAATCATTGGTATTAATAAATATCTTGTTGTTAAAGATGATTACAATGGAGGTATGTATTTATCTACCCCCTCTCAACTGGCAGGACCATTTTAAGTGTACTTTTATTCTAAAGAGTTCTTCATCTCGTGGGCTGGTTGACTAATCAAGGCTAAAGAAACCAATTTATCCAACTATTTACTCATAGCTGTTGTGGGTGGGGAGAATATATGGATTCATGCCTTTCCTAAAAGTGTGAGCTCGAACTGAAACGCAAATAACTTCGCCGAGGATTTGAACTCGTGTCACCGGTTCTATTTCCTACTATAAAAAAAACATTACGCTAAATACGCCACCACATGATGATGATGATGATGATGTAACAATAATAACAAACATAAAATTATCACTACTAACAGTTATTACTTTTACAGTAATGTTAATAATACAAAAAAATTCGCCAACTTCTGATCTGATGAATGAAGATGAATATACGGTCTGACAAAAACCAGAGTTAATGACCACACGGCGTTGTGGAGTAGTGACCAAGAACGGTGAAAGATTTTTTTCTTTCTCCCCAATGACTGATGATTATGTCTTTACATGTGTGTTGTTCATTGTTAGTGCTTTTGTTTTCTTTGCTGACGTGTTAGTGTGCACGTATGTAATGCTTAGACAAGCACAAATCAATGAAAATGAGTGTTATAAACCCGGCGGACGTACAACATAGCATCTCTCATCACACAGAAACGCAATGTTAGCACTGTTGCAGGTGTATAAGGCTATGCGTTATAGAGCTGGGTGTAAACTTGTGTGTGCATATGTGCATTGGGTGATAACCAAGTCTGTAGTAGGAATAAGACAGGCAAAGGGGAAAGGGGCGAAAGGCATGCGTTCATTTTGACTTGGGCAAAAGGTAATCCAAAGACTGCTCACTCAGTTGGATCCGGTTCCCGAACCTGTTATATTGCGGGATATGGTTTTGTTCTATTCCGTCCGATTTAACCTAAGGCGCCATCGATACGAGCAGGAGGAAAATAAGCAATAAAAGCTAACGTAGCACGCTTGTGAAAAAAAAGAAGAAGTGGGAAACGGGGGTTGATGGCGGAGAGAGACTTCTGCATGGTAACAAAACAACTACAAAAGAAAACACAAAAATATTGCTAGGAAGGGATAAAGAAAACGTGCGAAAAAATAACTGAGCAAAAACAAAATAAAACAAAATCTAGAAAAACTAAAACAGATAACATATAAAAAGAAAAGGAGAACGTCATGCGAACCTAAATAGCGTCAGAACAAGCATTCACCAGAAACAAGAAAAAATAAAAACATCGGAAGAAAAAAAGTAACAACAAATCCAACTTTCTCATCGAGAAGAAAATGATTAAATAAAAAGTAACAAAAAGAACAATAAATAAATAGATAAATGAATAAATAAAAATAACGGATAGAAAAACTCATCCGAACAGAAATAATCATAAAAGACAAAACACCAAAGAATCAGAAAAAAAAGAAGTCAAAACAGATCAAAGTTTGACTATTTGTTCTTGATTATGTTCTTGTATTAAGGCGTACAACAAAGTCAATTATCTAAAAGCCACTCCCCACGCCTTTTTTTATTGTTTTCTTTGTTGCTTTCAGCTTCGATTACCTACTTCCTGCCCATTAAAGCAGGCAGACACTGTTGTTGTTGTTTTTTACTGTGCAGTCATTTGTCGTTTGACAAGTGGTTATTTTGTTACAGGCTTCTGCTAATTTGTACGGGGAGACGTGATACGCAGAAATTAAAGGTTCCATAATTGTTTACCTGTACACAATAAGTAGGCGTTATTCTTGGCTTAACGTTTGCCTTTTAAAAATTTAATAACACAAAGATGAACAATGTAGACTGACGTGTTATTAGGGTAATGCTAAAAATCAACAGGTGTAAGGTTTCATTTTTGTGAGATAAAACAGAACATTTAGACGAGTGAGGAATATGATTTCTTCAGTGGTCAGTCTTATTTATGTAAATCCACGACAACCGTAGAATATAAACATTTTAAACAGCCATAATCATATGTGAGTGCATATATGCGGGTCTGTCGGTGCATAGGAGCACAAGTAGATGCATGGACGCACAAGTATTGTTCAGACCATTTGTGCAATGCTGCTGGACCCAATTTTATTGCAACTTTATGAATGATAGATTTTAAAATATCGAATTATTCACAAGGAAAAAAATTAGCAACACAAAACAAAAAAAGTACCAACATTAATTTAATGAAATTTAAAATGTGCAACTTTAAAACCTATATATATATATATATATATATATATATATATATATATATATATATATATATATATATATATATATATATTATTTGTATAAGCAACTTTTATTAGGATGTATATTACGGGAATCAATTTATTTGTTAAAATAATAAAGCAAATTGAAGGGATCCTTTTGGCCGGCGCCTTTTCACAAAATATACCGGAATCGATTAAAAAGTAAATAAAAGAAATCCCTTTGGATGGAGGAACAATTTAAAAAAAAATCGTCACCCCTATCCCCACGCAATTCACCAAACAAGCAAAATATTTGAAATTGCCTTCTCTGTCTGCACAAGGTAGGTGAATATAGCATAATAGCTATAGCCTCTAAAAGGGCAAGACCGTGCCTTACACCGTGGAGAGAAGCAGTCATCAACATATTTGGCCCTGCATATATAGATATAGTTGGCAACCGTAGTCGAGGGTAACCAGAGGGCTCATTTTTCAATAGCTACTACACCGAGGTATAGGGGAGGGCGCAACTCCTTTCCCTGGATTGCTCAACTTTACCCTTGATACGTACCTTATATCGCTGAGTGTTAAGCAAGGAGGTATCAAGTACCATTTTTATGTCTTTGGTATGACGCGACCTGGGATTGAACCCAGGTGTACCGGACCATTGATGAACGTCGGCTAAATAATCACCAATGGCCGACTCTTGTTACTAAGGAGACCCGGATGCAGCATTTTGAGGCCGTCTTAATAATTCTCTTGGGACGTGTTGTTTAACACTGACTTCATGCCTTTAGATAGTCCTACCTATATAGTCAATCATTGGCAATCGCCAATGGTCTGGGAGACCGGGGTTCAATCCCTGGTCGAGTCATACTATAGACTCAAAAATAGTACTTGATGCCTCCTTGCTTAAAACTCAGCATTATAAAATACGGATCAAGAGTAAGTGGAGCAATCCAGAGAAAGGAGTATCGCCCTTCCGTTCATCTCGCTGTAGTAGCTATTTAAAATGGAGCCTTTGGGTTGTTTTCGACTTGGGTCATGGGTCAGCCAACTTAACTCACTATATATATATATATATATATATATATACACGAAATCATTCCGTAAATAAGGTCGATTTTGCATAAGGAGCTGACAACAGAAAGCACTGCTTGCAGTTGCATCTTTTTCAAGGAAATCAGTAGTGATAAGGTCTTTTAAGACTGCCAGCATGATCTTAGTTATTAACTGCAGCGCCCGGGACATACTTGACCGGAGAGTCAGTGTGTTTCTACTCCATCGACGGTCTTTTCGAAGCAGGCTTGTCGCGGGAAACTCAGGTTTAGCCCATTCGTAAAAAAAATTCTCTTAAACGATTCTCCATACACATAACACATTTTTCTGTAAATTTCGCATAGTTTACATTTCTCATCCACCAAAGATATGATGACAGACGTCTGTAAGAGCCTGTTTGATTTGTCGCCGTTTTGAATAGCCTCAAAACAAATATTTTTCCGAGATTCAGATAATTTTTGAATAATTAATGAAGTCTATTTAATATCTATCTATCTATCAACACTTACAATAGATCTTACGAATGTAATGCTTCCTCTTCATTTTCAAGGAATTTACTACAAATGCCTTGAGCAAAATATTTGATTAAGCAATTTTTTAGCCACAAATCACTACTTTTTTTATGGGCCATTCGTTTACGGCCGCAGAATAGCCGACTATATCTCTGCAGAGTAGTCACACTCCTTCAACGAGTGTCCTAGATGGGACACCAAATCATCTGATAGTGAGGCTCCAGTCCTGGAGCTCTTGGAAATGGGAAGTAACCCTTCGTTATCATTATTCCCATGTCTACACTGATTCAGAGCGATAGGACTTGCTTGGGTTCCAACTGTATTTCAAATAGAATTGTTTAATCATTTACTTGAAACTAAACCGTGTGCAAACAAATGACTCATTTAAAGATTATTACCTACAAACTATTCGTTCACAATGAATACATATTCAGTATATATCTATAAACAGGATTTGGCATTAAATAACCTGCAAAGGTTGATATGCTGTAAAATACAACCAACCAACTACTTTTCCAACATTTTCACCACCATTTAGCATACATTTTTGCCAGCGTTGAACAAGATCTTGCATGCTGAGATTGAAAAAATCTGCTCAACTGAAAGCGACTCTTTTTCTTGCAGGAGAAAATATGTTGGCGCTGCCAGGAATATGTTGTATGCATAGTCCATGTTTCATTGACCCTATTTGCTTAAATGCGTTCTACGGGGAAGCTTTTTATTTCGTGGATTGACTGCTGTGTTTAACGAGGCTTGTCACTCACGTCCTTGTGATCACTGCTAAAACGCATTATCCACCATGTAAATATGCTCACATCCACTGTTTGCTCTTCGAGAACGTTCAAAAGTACCAATGAATGTCAATAGGTGTAATTTGTTTGTTTGTTTGTTTGTTTGGGTTTTACGGTATATCAACCTTTGTCGGTTATTTAATGCCGAATCCATTTTAATACAAATAAACTGTTCTATTTCAAACAATTCAGTTTAGCATACAAAACAGTTCCATTTCAAACAAATTAGTTTAGTATAAGTACAGTTTACATGTCAAACCGGTTCCTTTTCAAGTAATTCAATCTTTGCATAAGTGCACAATTTAGTTCTATTTGACCCATAGATAGGTGCTACCACTCCAGTTCAGAGTGGACCTGGGAGTGATGGCATAGAAGGGGTACTCTGCATGCACTCCCCCAAGCTCCAACATTTCTGGAACCTCACCACCAGATTGTTTAGTGTCATATCAAAGACCCTTGTTGATGGGGCCGTACCCTCTGCATAAAAGCACTCAGAGTATTCTACTGCCCCAGCTGACTGAAAAAGTTTTATTTTTTTCATTTTGGAAAATTTTTGTGACACACATCTGCTTTCAGATACCATTTTACTAGAATGCTTCTTAGTTACAATCAGTAACGAAGCAAAATAATTGCGATTATAAGTAGAAGGTTTACATTCAACTACCATACTACCAACAGCCGCTTTGACGTTCGTAACCAACATAATAAATAGGAAAGCGACTTCTGAGCACAGCATACAGACTCTTTTTCTTCACTGGAGAAAATGCATTAGCTGCTATTGATAACTGTGAAAAATTACGTTATGTAGTTGAAAATTTGCCCTCTCTAAATGTACTTTTGTATTATCTATATCTGTTGCAGTTTATGCGGAAATAAATCGAAGGCTTTCATTTCGGAGCGTAACGGTTAGAGTTGTGGGAAATGGAATCGAGTTCCAAAACTGGATGCGGCTGTTTGCTTTCGCTTCATGCAAATCCCTTTGGGAAAAGCATGGCTATCTGTTCTCTTCCGGTCATGGATAAATAGTAGGGCACACAGGCTTCTTTAGCCTTGATAAGGCAAGAGGGAGAGAAAAAGAAAATCTCAAATCAAACCAACATTAGTCTGCTTAAAAAGTGACCATGTACCACTTTCTGCACGCAGTGTAGGAGTTGGGTAAATATTTTCTGTGCGTATCTCTCTCTCTCTCTCTCACACACACACACACACACACACACACACACACACACACACACATACACATATATATATATATAGTGTCTGTGTGTCCCTAATAACAGGATAGTTCTTTTCGCCTGGATAGAAAACATTTTTCTTTACTTCTGTTTACCTATATATCTACAGTACAATAAGTGATACCAGTTCAGATGACCAGTTTAACGGAGAGTCCTGTAAAAGAACTCATCGGCAAGGTCCAAAATAACCCTTTCTTATGTCGGACAACTCTGAACATCTCTCTTTTATGGAATCAGGAAGGTTTTGCTGTAGAGTTTGAATCTACAAAACCTAAAATTTTTCATATTATGGTAGGCTTTAGCGAAGTTAGGGAATTACAGAGCTTTCATGCACTGAGAGTTTTGTTTCCTCTATAAAAAAGGTTATCAGTGTTGTGTGTTTTCAGAAGAGGACTAAATCGAAATGAACGCAAAAAAATTGGACCGGAACATGAACCTGGCTCGCTGCTTTTATTTTTCGAGTTGATAACCATTACGCTATACGCATCTCCTGATGGAGTTCTAGTTGCCTGCAAAATTTGCAAGAAGTGGATATAATCTGCAAAATTATAGCTTATATAAATGCCTTTCTTAATGCAAAGAAAAACAGTTGTGTTCATTTTATTTCTTTTTGGGGTTTGTTGTCTGTATCTATTTGTAATTTTGCACTGATTTGGCCCCCAAATGAGTCGTCTTAATTCTTCCCCACAACCAAAAGGTTTAAAATGGGATAGCTTTTTGAATAGTTCGTGCCTCCTATCACGCGCTACTTTCTCACGAGATGAAAGAATATCTTTAAAAACACCGCCGACGCTAACACCATCTTCATTATCGTCTTCAACAACGATAAGAATTGAAAAAAAAAAAAAAAAAAAAAAGAAAAGAAAAGGAAAGGAAAGATAGACATAAAAAAAAGTCACTTTCTTTACATGAAAACCATTAGCCAGTCTGCAGGATAAGGAATGCCAACGAAAGTCTCACTAATATTTGATGATGAGGGAGTCATTTTGAATAATTCTTTGCTATGATCAGAAGATGTAGATATTTAGGAAAATATGAAGATCATTGATTTTATTTTGATGTGCATGTTTTTGCAAGTTTTAGCTATTTTTCACAGTGTTTTGCGTGCACGATAATATCTGATGGTTACTCTATGTTAAACTCGTTTCTCTTACACTCTCTACCTTTCGCTTTCAGTCTGTATTTTTCTTCATTTGTTATCAATTAACCTATGTTTATTAATATATCTATACCTATATCTTTTGTTTGGAATCTAATCTGAGTAAATTTATTCAAATCGAATTGTCTTACATTTGCATGTAAGTACATCAATAAATCTATCCTAACGATGAAAAAAAGCGTTTGCTTTATTCGACAAATATTTATTTTTCAACATAATCCTCTTCCTTGTCAGAGCCTTTCATTCCCTGTGGAATTATTATAAATATACATCGAACATTATGTACTAAAACATTAACACATAACTTTGTTAATGATTTGTAAGGGTACGGATTTATTGATCCAGCCTATTGTGCTTGAATGGAGTATACGAAGTAAAAAGTAACGAAAAAGTAGTTTTAAATGTTTTTAATCTTAAGTTCAACTGAAGATGTGAGCTCAGCTGAGCAACTTATATAGTCAATTATTGATGCTTCGATCCAGGACCGCACTACCTCCTCCAGGCACTTGATAGTGTGTTGAGTCTGAGACCATGTTGGGAAATGAATGCAAGCATAACCTCACCATCGCAAGTAACCATCCCAAACACTATAATGTAGACTAGCTGTTTGGTTTTTATCATTATTGGTACATCTTGTGAAGGTAGAGGAAGCTAATGGTTAATCTATGAGTTCACCAACTGATACTGGCAAATATTTTCTCATCTGAAAAAAAAAGCATGCTCTGTGGGAAGGGATGCTTGTGTTTGTTCAAAAGCTTTGCAGCGCGGTCTTTTGACCTTGCTCATTTTGTAAGCCTTCATGTATTATGGACTTGATAAGTAACTCAAACACTCCTATGTCCCTGGCTATGAACCTGATTGGGAGTTCTTTTCTTATCATACCGACTGGAGTGAGGCTTTCAAGCTGCCGTACCTTCCTATTCTTTTCAAAATCTCTGCACTGTTCTCAGGTAGATACCAAACACTGTGATATTTTCGTATTGTAGTGTCTGGTGTGAATGCCAAGTAGTAGACTATGTAGTTTCCAAATTTTCTGAAAAGTGAATTGCGTCAGAGTGCTGATTTTTTAAAAAGACAGTGTCCAACTATCTCCACGTAACTGAAGAATTGGTAAGATCTTAAATAAACAAACCTCATGCGTGAAATTAATAATAATAATAGCGATAGTTAACCCATCATAATACACTCTCTCTCTCATATATATATATATATATATATATATATATATATATATATATATATACTATTCATATAAATTAAGTCTGATGAGACAATTTGTGCCTACGAATTATTGAAATGAATTTATAATGACAAAATATCTGCTAAGTTATACTCGATATATATATATATACATATATATATATAGTCAAATTAATTTTTGGATGAAGTTCCGTCAATTATTAAATTTGGCTAACATCTTACTACATCTTAATTCTTGTAGTTTTTTATCGCAACTCTTTTCGGTTATCACTTGTATGATAGCAAGGCACGGCACAAATCGAAAACTAACAAAAATTATCAATTATAATGATTGACGGAGATTCATTTTAAAAAGGAACTGAAGAAATATACTCGACACTATTAAATTTCAGATTTTTACTTTTTACAGTGTTATATTGATTAATGTTGTTTGCAGTTTTTAAAACCCTGTTGCACTGAAAATATGGGAAAATATTTTCCTGGATATTTCACGATCCATAACAGCCCAAATATGTTCATTAGAAATCATAACAGGAGCTTAACTTAGCTTAAGAGTTGCTTAATAATTTCAGAACCTGTTATCCACGTCTTTGTAGTGGATGATTGAATCTATTCTTTATAAAAAAAGATACCACTTTTGCCAAGATAAATCTCATTTTTTATTAAACACTGTTTTATGCAGATTATTGTTTTCATTTTGCTCATTATAATCACAACCTTTGATTATGTTACTCTTCGAGCTTCGTTAGGTGTCGTTCGTTGTTTACCTCACCAAATCGCAATAAAACTGTAAGGTAAATTTAAAACCAGAGTTCCTTATTCGTATGGATGGAAAAGTCAGAAATAGTTTAGCTCCGTCGGTACTCTCCCTTTTAGGGAAGGATTATGCAATTAAGCTGACCTTTTAAACAAAGTGGGTAGATGCTGCCCGGGAGGAAGAGTCCTTGAGGCTAAGTTCTTGATTAATTTCACCTGTTATCGGGCAGGTGTCAATGATATATTGGTAATTGCAAACCGAACAATTCGTTCAATCAAGAGGGTAGATTCCCAGAAGGATACTGAATTTAGCAGATACCTGAAAAGGATTGAGAGTTTGACGGCTAAAACTGGAGCTATTACCTCCAGCATAACTACACTCAGTGAATCAGTATATAATCATAATCCCGGTTGACCACAGAGTAAAATTGAAAGAAAGAAAAAAGAAAGATAACTACTTGGAATTTGCTAGGGAATTGAAAAAAACTGTGGAACACAGTCACCAAAAGATTGATACAAAGAAGGGAGGACTTGGAAATAAGCAGACGAGTGGAGATCATCTAAACTACTGCATTATTGAGATCGGCCAGAATACCGAAAAGAACCCTGGAGACTCGAGGAGACTTGCTACCACTCAAACTTCAGTTCAAGACCATCGGATAACGCTGATGTGAAAAAATCCCAAGGAGTAAAATAATATAATTCCTTATGTCTAAAGTTCGAACAAAACTTTGAACAGTATTTTATTGAAGTTTATACAAATGAATGGCTATGTATTGATATTTTTGATAAATTCTGAATAACTAACAAATTAAAGCTTTTAATTCGGGCAGAATCCGAAAATCTTTCAAATGAGATTATTTTCGGGAAGTGGGTAAAAGAAAATCCTGACATCAGGCTCATATCTATTTGCTGTTCAAAAATTGAGCAAACGACAACTGATTTGAATAGATAAAAACCTGTGATTGCCTCTTTTATCTCGCATCTTCATTGATTATTGCTTTTTCGAAAAATGAATGGTAGCTGATCTCAAATATGGTTTTATTCCGAATGTTCAGTAATAATAACTCTTGCTATAATGATACGTTAATGTAGTTCATCACATAAGCTTGCTGTGGGAGGTTTTTGAATTCCACTTCTGGAAGATAATTTTTCACGACCTCGGTCAACTCAAACGAGAGGAAGTGTTTTTATTTTCTTTATTATTAAATTACTGTATCAAAAACCGAAGTACAATTCGAAATTTCGATGATATTTGATCTGATATTGGTGTTTTGGCATTCGCATTGGCAAAAAATAAAAAGCCACCATTCTATATCTTGCACTTCCCATACACTTTAAATACGAAGCGTCACATGAACTTGTTATTTCTCTTCAATTTTTATAGTAAATTGAATAATTCTTATCTCTATTAAAGATTGGATTAAACGCTGCTTGTGTGTTGAATGTTTTATAATTAATCGTAAATAATTAAATACATAACAATTTATTGATGGAAAGGGGATTCTTATATAATTAGCTTTTAATAGTTGTCTCCGTTTAGAAGTTTTAATAAAGGCAGATTCAATACTCTTATTATTTAATTTCAATTATCTCCTTTACGAAATTGTTACAATTAATACGAACAGGAATGCTGACTCTGCACTTATTTCTAAGCTGAAAAATAGACTGAAAATTGGTTTATCCTCTCAATTTTATTATAACACATTTGTGCTAACAAAAAACAAAAAAACAAAAACAAAACAAAAAAAAACCCGGCAAAGATACGCAATTTTTCTGTTACGAAAACATTTATGCAAAAACAGATCCTTATAATAATAGATAAAATGTGACTACAATAACAGTGTAGGTTTGAGTATGAATAAACATTGATTGTTTAAAAAAATATGACCTTATATTGCATTCGTCTCGGATGGATTAGTGTGGTTAACCACAGGGTATCTTAAGTACAGGATACTTAATTGCACTAAATTAGAATATACCTCACGCAAATGTCTACGGGTGCATTTAGATCTATTAAAGCAAGTACCAAAGTAAAAGTTTGTAAAGTGTCATTTATTTGCACAAGGCAATCTAGCATTAAAATATTTTATTCGAAAAGGAATGAACTCAAGTGTTGATTTATAGATATGCCTTCACACCTAAACCTTAATATTTTTCAAATTCAGCAGGTATATATATATATATATATATAATTTGGTAGGACCACGAAGAGATTTGTGTTTTTTGAAAAATTTATTTATTGAAAAAACACAAATCTCTTCGTGGACCTACCTGTTTTAAAAAATATATTTTTATTATTCTTATATATATATATATATATATATATATATATATATATATATATATATATATATATATATATATATATATGGCCGGTCTGAAATTATTACGCCAATTATAAAGGTGAGTTTTGAAAGATCTTTAATTTATAAAAATAGACTAAGCGAAGTAAATATGTAAGTTAAACTACAATTAGCTGAAGACATCTGAAATATAATAAAAACAATTTTTCCTTTTTGTCCATGATATATGTTGAAACTTGGGTAAAGGGGATGATCAACAATTGTCGAGAAAGGAAAAAGTGAAATTATTGCGCAATGGAATGTCGACTTTGAAGATATCAAAGATGCTTTGCAGAAATCACTGAACGGTAAAGAAGTTGTTGAAAATATATATTAGTTGAGAATTGAAAGCAAAGAAAAGAAAAGGCTTTAAGAACTTTCTTCCTCGAAACGAGCATAAAATGAAACGAGTTATAGTGAAACAACTTTTTTGACCCGCGCACAGATATTTAAATGGCTGGAAATAAGAGAGTCAAAGAGGATAAAAGGTGTAGAATACTTTGTCAATTAGGATCTGTGAAAAAAAATCTTTTCTGCAACCTTTTCTCGCTAAAGCAAATAAAGCCTCAATATTGGCCCAAGAAATACATGGAAATTGATTGAAGTAATTTTCACGGTACGAATCTCGAATGACATTTAATGAACATGATGTATAGGTTAAATGATGTGTTTTATCCAATTCAGACATGCCTGTAGTTAAAAGAAAGCAACGATTGGGCGGTAGTGGAATGCTATGGGCTGGAATTGTCGACCAAACAATTATTGGACCATTTAAAGTCGATGAAGTACTTAAACAATGCTAACTATGGCAGTTTATGGACAAAATTTTCTTAGCATGGTACAAGTCCCAGTCACGCAGTTTTCAAAGTTAACTGTGAATTTATACACAACAATAATCCTTACCGAGTATCTAAGTTTACCCATGAATTCTTTGAGGATTAAATATTTACAAGAGAGAAGATAGTTGAATAGCCTTCTTCAAGTCATTATCAGAATCCGATTGAAAATCTATGTTCAACTGTTTAGATAGAATTATATGAAGGTGGAAAAACTATATAACAGCAAAACAGGTTTATGGAAAGAGATTAAAACTATCATATCGGAATTTGAACCCGCTGATGTAAAAAATAACAAAATCAATGGATAATAGATTACTGACTGTTATTGTGAAGAAGAGTCACCAAATTAAAATATAAAGGATTCAGAGACATTATATGGGTTTGTTATTTGTTCTATTGTAGGTGTTAATCAATTTTTAATGATTTAATTTCCTTTTTATTGAAGCAAAATGTAATTAATTGCTTTTAATTTACAATTTGAGGCACCAGTTTTTTAGAATACCGAAAATAGTTTTAATAACATCAATAAAACGTATTGATTCAACCTAGAATTATAACTCAGTCTTTATTGTGACATTTAAACTGTTTAAAATTTCTCATTTTTTTCCAACCAAATTTGAGTTATTGAAGTTTACGGGATTTGCTTAATTACTTCACGCAAGGTGTGTAGGATTTGGCTTGATTTCTATATTTAATGGCATATCAATCTTTGTAGGCTATCTATTGCCATAGCCACCCATCTAGAAGAACAGTAGTCGTACTATTTAACCCATAGCTGGGAGGACAAGAGGGTTCATACCTTTCCCAAGGGTAATTGTCCGAAAGTGAACGTAATAGCGCGACTGGAGTTCGAACTCGCTTACACACGATTCCGCAGTCAAGTGCTTTACCACGAGGACACACCCAGTATAGGGTCTGTGTACTTTTACAGTATAGACAAGTGCATAAGTCTCAGTTAAAATTTTGAAATCTTTTTGAACAAATATATATATATGTGTGTGTGTGTATGTGTGTGTGAGTATGTATGTGTGTGTGTGTGTGTGTGTGTTTGCATGTGCATATGTGATTATCCCAGTGTACGTATATATGCGTAGTATATGCAAAGAGTATATACGCCTCAATGTAATTTAAAAGAAAAATATACTAATGTTCCCACAGAAGAGTAGGATGAAAGCATAAGCAAAAGAAATAAAAAGAAAAGTTGGCAGGTAATGTATGATAGGCATGTAAACATAAAATTGACGCATTAAAATGTGTGCTTTGTTTGGCGGGCATATGAATATACATTTACATACACACTCATTCATGTAAACTTATAAGAGTAGTTTTCGTCTGAAAACACCGTCAAGTGCATCTTTCTATAAGTAGTTGGCTAACCTCTTTCGTTCTATCCCTCCACACTCAACTCACTCTTTTTTTTGTACATGTACATTACTCGGGGTATCGTTATTTTTGTTGTTGTTGTTGTTGTTGTTGTTGTTGTTGTTGTTGTTGTTGTTCTTCTTCTTCTTCTTCTTCTTCTTCTTCTTCTTCTTTTAAGATTCTAATGCATCATTACAAAAAATCAAGAATTTTCAAACGTACATTCATGGGAAGTTTTATTCATGCGAGGTATGTCAAAGATATCGAGACTGTTACCAGAACAAAAATGAACAATAAATAAACTGTTAATTTTCTTCAAAATGGTCTTATCTGCCTCTGCATATTCCTATGAGTTTCCCATTGGTTGAAGCTTCTGTGAAACTCCAGTGTTATAATGGTCTGAAACTGCGAGGTCTTTTACGTGGTCTCTTCGTTGATAATTATAAAAATTGAGATAAATGTTAATTTTAGTAAAATCAAAAATAATTGCTGTAAGCTAGGTCTGGCGAGTATGTTGGGTAGTGCCCTTTTCAAAATCCTGTATTTTTGTTAAAAAATATGAAGATTGCAGACGAAAAAGTGTCAGAATTAGCACTGGTTCGGATAATCTTCGTCTAGACGTCGTCACTTTATTATAAGATTTGCCCAATTGTGGACTCGTCTTCATGTAATGTTTTAAAATTAAAAAGAAAAATGAAGGTACAGTTTTTATACTTTTTGGATACATCTCGTATTGACTATTAGGAGGAATTTATTTGTCTATACACTATTGACAGATTATAAGGAAATTTTACCTTTAAAACATTCTTTTCTCAATAGGAAAGGTTGAATTAACATTGATGCTGTTTCTTTAAACGATAATCACCAAGAAGTTATCTTTTAAATCGTAATTCATCATACAGAATTTAAAATTACAATACAAATAAAAAAAACGAAATGAACACATTATTTACTTTATCAAATTATTCAAATTTCGTTAAAAATTACGATTTCTAATAGATCTTCAAGCTGTGGGAGTTAGGACCAAAAATCCTAATATTTTATATCAGGATTATCTAAATTGATAAATCTCTTCACTGTTACTCACTTGAGTTTTTAAAATTCTCAACAAAATCGAAAGAAAATTTCCCCAGAATAATGGATAATGAATATGAGAAAAATGCATTGATAATAAAGTTGTATTTCGTGGGATAGAAATGAATAACGACTGAAACGTTAATTTTCTTCAAAATTCTTCTGAAAAGTATAGCTCTTCCTTTCTATTGTTTAGATGTTCGTTGCGAAGATACTGAGGGAATTATCTTTGTAGTTATTTTTATATTCCCTATGTATTTAGAATGATTCACAATTAGGCCATTGTCATTGCTTTATAAATAGCTTCTGAAAAATATTTTTAGTAAAATGAACACATATAAAAGGTGTATTTAACAAAATATCATAACTGAACAGAAATTATCAATGAATGAAACATTCATTTTCTACAAAATACGTTTTAATAGCATTCAACACACTTATTTTACGGAGTTTTCCACCGGTCAAAGTAACTCTAAAACTCCATACTGTATATTGTGGAATGCTGCACCGTTGTATGTCCTAAATGAACTCTATGTCCTTAATCCTTATTTTTGTGATAATTTTTTCACTTTGGGAAAGATAAAAAGTCACATGTAGTATGGGTGATATTAGAATTGCAAAATTCTGTGTTTGCCAAAAAATTTCATCAAAAAATATCCAGACAAACTTTATATTTTATTCTAGATTGGCACTGAGGTTTATAGACAAAGTTTAGATACGTATGGGTTATCACTTTATTATAATATAAATTGTTCAGCCGTGTATTTTCGTCTTCGATTAATATAGATCAAAAAGATTTAAAGATTTCGTCAAAGTATTTTATGACCACACACACACACACACACACACACACACACACACACACACATATATATATATATATATATATATATATATATATATATATATATATATATATATATATGAGGTGTTGTCATATACTATATAGTCTAAAACTAAGTTTTTTTCAATAATAAGTATATCCATCATTAAAACCGTTTTCACTCGGTAAAATACACATTTGTAACAAAGTTTTGACTAAAACACGCTTGCCTGAACGCATCTCATATTTCTCTGTGAATTTCCCCTGGTTTGCACCACCAAAGTTTTGATAGAAGACCTCTGTTCAAGCTTGGAGAGTTCTGTTTGAATTACCACCATTTGGAATAGCCTCCAAACAAATATTTTTCTGAGATTAGAATAGTTTTTGCAATAAACCAATTCCAAACAATCACGAGTTTACATATATGGAAAAGAAGTCTGAAAAAAATTAATTAAAAAAAATAATCCCTTGTGTATTGAATGACCCTCGTGTGTGTGTGTGTGTGTGTGTGTGTGTGTGCATATATGTGTGTGTGCATGTGGGCATATTTGTGCATATATATATATATATATATATATATATGTGTGTGTGTGTGTGTGTGTGTGTGTGTGTGTGTGCAGGGGGTTCATACTTTTTAAAAATATTACAGGAGAGTTGATAAGACAAAATAACACTTATCTAAAATGCAATGTGCGTGCATTGATTTTCACTAAGGTAGGCATGCTTTCTCCCGTAGTGTAGGTATATCTCTGTGTGTATGTATATGTTTGGGCGTATTCATGTGTGTAATTGTATTTTTTGATAGTGTGTACATAAGATATCTTAAAAGATAAAATAATTTATGAGGATGCCCCACAACTAATAGACAGTGCTATTTTCTGTAGACTTTCATATATAAACCGCCTTTTTCAGCTAACGTGTTCTCTTTTATTTGCTTATAATGATAGGGGCTGGCAAAGCCGATGATGACGCAGTGACCAACATTCGAAGTTTTGGAGTGCGAAACCATGGTGACAGAGTCAAAGTTTAGTGGCTTATTTCTCGGAAGATGTCCAAAACCGTAATTACTTCTTCCCCCTTCCCATCTTCTTAATCTTCGAGAGAAAAGACAAAATCCTGGGGACATATTTGGTAGCTGCCAATGGAGGTCTCAGGTGACAGTTTTTGAAGTTTTCCTTTTGGAAATGTTGGGCTTTGCGATTCTGCCAAAAAATAAGTAAAAAAATCGGACAAATGATGCTTCGAACAAACAAACAAAAAATTTACCTGACTATAAAAGAGTTTTCTGCTATTGATATGGTTTCTACATCCACGTACTTTTCCATTTTTTTCGATGTTATCTATCTATCTATCTATCTATCTATCTATCTATCTATCTATCTATCTATCTATCTAATTGTTCGTGTGTTTGTCGCATTAAGACTCAATAAAACTTGCCATCGACGATATTCTGTGCCTATATAATGTATGTATTAATAGTTGTAAGTATATATGTGCATTGCTGCTTATTCGCCTCTTATCACTTTTTATTTATCAACACATTTTCATAGTGTAAGTACATGTATATACATGCATTCATATTTGTGTATCAGCGTGCACGCGCACTTTCTGAATAGCTGTACTCTAATAGATATATGAGTAGGGGTGTTCATACATAAAAGGGTTTCAAAAGTAAATTCTAAGGGAAAATGAGCAAATTTCTACCGTCAAAAGATTGTTTTTCAGCTGAACAGCAGCATTTAAAAACTTAAAAATAATGATATAATCAATGTTGGCCAGAATTAAGCTAAGTAACGATAATCCAGCTCAGTATTTTGATGGTTGACCACCAGGTAACAATAACCTAAGAGTTGTGTATCAGTATATGGTATAATGGTTAGAGTGCTCGCCAATGGCCCAGGAGAACTGGGTTCAATCTCAGGTCGAGTCATACCAAAGACTCAAAAAATGGTACTTGATGCTACCTTGCTTAACACTCAGCATTATAAGATACGAATCAAGGGCAAAGTGGAGTAATCCAGGGAAAGGAGTTGCGCCCTCCAATACACCTTGGTGTAGTACCTATCGATAAAGGAAACTTGGGGGTCACCCTCGACAACGGTCACCAACATTACTTATATGTAAATCTTAGTAAATAATAATAGCAGTATCAAGTATAGTACAAATATTACACGTCTATAATTTACCAAAATGCTTTCTTGTCCGACTAAATCTATGGTCACCATTTTTTTTCTCTAGTTACCCATTAACATATTTTAGCACATTAAGTTTTGGAAATCCAAAATCTTTAAAAGTTTTTGATACGGATTAGATGTAAGATATCAGTATAATAATAAACTGAACTTCTATTTTTCATCCATCATTTTAGCTAAATGAAATCATTCATTTTTAGCCGAAAAATTCCTGTCTAGGAACCAAAGTTATTGTATCGTCTCTCTCTCTCTCTCTATATATATATATATATATATATATATATATATATATGTGTGTGTGTGTGTGTGTGTGTGTGTGTGTGTGTAATGAAAGTACTCGTTAAGTAACGGTTATCTTCGAAGGAAATGGGTACGATGGTCCAAGTTCAAATACTGGGCTGAGCTGTTTGCATTTAATATAGCATTGATACTCTTGAGAAAGGTAGGGATCCAAAATTTCTCCTCCATGCAAGGGATAAAAACAGGGTAAACAGGGCTCCTTATTCTTGGTATAGCAATCTGTCAAAGAGAAAGTAAACTCTGAATTCAAACTTATAATCTCAGCTTAAAAAGAGACCTTGTGTCATATCCTGCTCGTGCGAATGGGTTTTGTAAATATACACCACACACACACACACACACACACACACACACACACACACACACACACACACACACACACATATATATATATATATATATAATATTGCCCATAAATAAGTACACAAGAAAATCTTTTTCAAATAAATAGATATTGTTCATAAACCAAAGATACCAGTACTTAATTTAGAGCTAAAAATAAAAATGAATTACTATATATAATGGTGTTTTTATTTTTAGTTGCTACATATTCATATTTAGGGTTAGAATTTTAATGCAGTAGAGTTTTGTAATAAATAATACCTGATTGTATCTATTTTTATTGTATAATGTTCACAAGAAATTATGCAATCCAGGGATCTTTAGTTTAAACGAGGAATAGGTCTTATATAAAAATATTACGAGGGTACTTATTTATAAGTTATATGTTTTAACTTTTTACCATGACTTTAATTCACATGAATTTTTCCGGTTCCCTGAAAATCGAGACTTTAGAAATCGTACTCTTGTATTAATGTTTGTAATATGAGTAATAGCCTCCAGGGAGTGGGTGCAGCATAAATGTTGGCTTCTTAACGTTCTTTACAAACCTATAAGTCATTACAAATCATTGGCCTTTGGTATGTTTATGTTTATTGCTGCAATTAAAAGTAGGATGGACAAATACATGGTTAGTTTATGTAATGGAGAGAATACAAAAAATACCTTTAAAAAATCCAGAAAAAAACTAGTTCTTGCAATGTTTGCAAAAAACAAATATTTAGATTAAATGTAATTTAAGTGTTCATTTGGAGATAGTTTTCAAAATGATTTGATTAAAAACTTCAAAATTCATGGGACCAAAGGCTTCCTTTATGGAACTAGATACAAATCCAGCCGTTGGGTTATTTTTCAGCTTGTAATTTGGAATACCTCTTGTGAGTTTAATCCTGACACAGGAGAAATCTATTCTGTGTTGTATTTTTTGGTTTCTACGTGTCTGCTTAAATGATCGTTAAAACGTGTCTAAATGACCAGTTCAATGGAAAATTCCTTTGAAAGTAAAAAGAAACAGACAACTGGTTTCCGAATATGCGGGAAAAAAGGAAAATAATCTAATTACATATGAGAAATGTATAGGGGAACAGAATTTTAAAAGATTATGATTTCTATTCGAGAAATTTCTAAATTGAACAATTTTCTATTTTTGAGGGGAACATATATTGATTTCATATAACAAACATTAAAGAATACGATTATAAGACAATAATCTAAGTACCGCTGGCAATTCTTAAAAGCTAGAATTCAAGACAAAGTAATGACTTGAGCATTAACCATTATTACTACGACCGGAAAAGCATTCCCAGCCCGGACATTCCAACGAGAATAATTTTATGTCGTTATTTACAATTGCAATTGATGTGCATAAGAAACTGCACATCAACTATTTATGAGTAATATAGCCTTTCTTATTAATTGATGGTTGCTGGCACCACTGAGTTTTCAAAAGCATCCGTTTTTATTCATATATATAGTTTCGAGAATACGAAGAGTAATAAAAAAAAGTATAAACGCAGAAGAAAATTATATAATAAAATGATGTAGAAGCGGCTCGAGAATTGTCTAATTGAATAACCAGTAGCTCAGTGGTAGAGTTTCGGCTATGCATTCTGTGGTCTCCAGTTGGAGAGATCACGGTATACACTGCTAATAAGCTGTCCAGTGGTATCGTCGGTTGTGCGCAGTAATTACTAGATTTTCTGGTCCTTATCGTGGATCTCTAATCTACTTGGGAAGACGTGGCTCTGGAGCTGACTGTGTCCTCTGACTGTGTCCTCTGACCGTGTCCTCTATAAGAGTACGGATGTCACTACAAGACCCATCAGGTTTATTGGCTGCCTACTTTCGATGACTAGTTAATTTGGGATCAGCAGTGTGCAATGTGGATCAGTAGCTCAGAAGTAGAATTTCGGGGCTATCTTCTGTGGTCACTGGTTCGATCTCCTTTGGGGAGCTAATAAGGTCTAAACAACTGTCCAGTGGTTCCGTATGTCACACGCAGTGCTTGTTTGATTTTCTGGTCATAGTAATTCAATTTATTATATGATTCAGCAATTAAAACAAATGTATGAACAATGGACAGTTCTCAATAATCTTTTATCAGCATACACGCGGCTTTTGATCAAACGTTTTTGGCGAAGCATTCGTTTATGCAAGTGCAATATTTAACATACTCAACAGATTTGGCTTCGTCTGGCAATTTTTTTGTTTCTTAAACTGAAAATTCATCTCAGCGGTAAGATCTGAGGATGTGAAGGGCATTGAGTTTCAGAGGTACTTCGACCGGTATAAAACTCATTGGAATATTTGTATTATATGCCAAGGAAGCTATTTTGAAGAAAAATAACGTTTCAGTCATAGTTCACTTTCGTCTTGCTAAATACAGCTTCATTTTCAATACTTTTGAACACGTCTTGTATATCGTTGCATTTGAGTTTAGTCCTTTGTCCGCGGGAAATGTTTAACCTGTTACTATGAAGTAACACAATGTTTGGTCACTTGCTCAACAACAAAATTATCAATAAAGATCCGATACAACTGATATAATCTTGTAAATAGCTGAACCTGTATAATTATGTGGGGTTTAATTAATTAGTGAATAGAAAAAGCAGTACGCGCAATATATATATATATATATATATATATATATATATATATATATATATTGAAAACTAACACAGAGATTTTCACAAAAATTATAACCTTTAAGGAAAAAAAGACTGGCACATCGAGTTAAATTACGTACAAGACTGAAACTCAAACTTCTTTTTCCAGCGGCAAAGAGACATCAGTACTATTCTCGGGACTTTGTTGCTCGCATCAAGGCAGGCCATGTTCATCATGAAAATACATGTGATAGTCGAAGCTACGGACTCTTCATCTATCGTTCCGATGGGGAAGAATTCATCATGTGTGTGTGTGCGTGTGTGTGCATCAGAATAAACTGAATAAACAAGAAAATGAACTAAATTTTTTATAATATTTTATTCATTTTCAAGCACCTTTTTAGTAAGAATAATTTCACTATCAGTATCTTGACTTTCTTCTATGTTCGGTTAAAAGGCTTTCACCTTAATGTTAAAATATACCAAAATTATTTTCATAATCTAAACAATAGAATATCATGAGAATTTGTCAATACTTTGATCTTTATAGACAGTCAACGCAATCTCCTGTCTTTAACTGCATTGATATTGTATTTGACCGTAGAAATTTGGTGAATGTTTAGAGGTCACTTATAATATCGAAGAAATTTGTCACTTTAACATGACCCATCAACACATTATAAACTAAGATTTTATTAACAATAAGCTTCATCCTCTGAGAGAGAGAGAGAGAGAGAGAGAGAGAGAGAGAGAGAGAGAGAGAGAGAATATAGTTTTTTTCCCTTCCTGTCCCGTTTTAAGGGGCAGGGATCCAGTGAGTTAAGGGGTTAGAGGTCAGATGAAGCGAATAAGTTAAACAAACGAAGACACTCTTGATAAAAAGGACAAGAGAGTTGTAAACAAATACTTTTAATACAAATGATAAAACAATGCTCTACATTGTAAGTTTAGTGAATTCTTTCTGTCGGTTGAATATGTTAAAGTGAAGTGAAGTAACTTTATATATATATATATATATATATATATATATATATATATATATATATATATATATTGTTATCATTATAATTAATAATAATAATAATAATGATAATAATAATAATAATAATAAAGCGAATAAAACATGTGAATTTAATAGAATATCTAATAAAGATAAAATTTAAAGTTCTTTGATAGAGTACTTGGTGTATTTGGATAAATCTGGTTAGAATAATTTGTGCTTCATGTCTTCGTTATTTTTGTTTTCAGGGTGGCCTACGCATCTATCAGTGTGAACATTAGTTGGTATCTTAAGTCAGAGTAGGTAGACAACTCGAAAAATTACGGCATGTTAAGTCCATGACAGTTTTTTTTCTAGAAGTTATATACTTTCAAGTAACTTATGATAATCATTTGAAATCAATTATAACTGTAAGCTGCAATTTTTTTATATCGGTAATTTGTATACAAATACATGGTTCTGTAAATGATTGTAGCATTACTCTTATCTTCGTAGGAAGTCAACTAATTTACCCCAATTCTATTCCCCAATTCTATTCCGAACCAGGCCGCTTGCATTTCCCATACCACTTATACTTATGGGAAGGTACAAATCCAACTATTCTCCCTCGAGCTATCAGTAAAATAGCTGGGGGGACTGTCTCTTTAACGTTGGTATAACAACCGATATAGGAGAAGGAAAACTTTGAATTCACCCCAGTTGTAGACCTGGAGATGGATGAACTTAACCAGACTAATCCAGGCTTAATGAATAGTGTCTCCACATCCAAACAAAGTAATGGGACCAGTAACTAAGTTAGTTCCAAGTGACTATTACTGTTTTATGATTTTAATCACTTGTTTGCATAAAGTTATATATTGTTTCAAGTACGCTAATCTGATACCAATATTTTTCAAACAGATCTTTTTGACACTAACTGGTAGAAGTACACTTAGACTGACTGGATCTGAGAATAATGGTAAAGATGAGATGATTTCACACTCCTCAGTGTTCCAGAATGGAAATCTTACAACCAGATGCAGTTTCTATCATAGTTAAGCTACCTCTTTTCATAGTGGGGCTCATATTTAGAGTATCCTCGACCCTGCCGATGGGGTTATGAGTCGGTTGGTGACAGACAGAATCAGGGCTCGAAGCGTTTTTCTCAGCCGTATTTATAGGTTTCGATAAAAGATTTTTTGTGAATTCTGATGGGTAAGAAATTTTGTTCTTATCTTACATGACTCTTTTAAAACTACGCCCGTATTGAAGTTCAGTTGACAGTCAGAAGCTGTCACGGGAATCATGGCTGGTTATATCATTTTTAGTAATGTCCACTTTCTGGATAAAAGGCTTAGGTTTGATATGAATTTTATTTTAGAAGCTTAACATATGCATATCTATCAATATATATTTGAATCTTATGGAATTAATAATAAAGTAGAAATTAGCAACCATTTTATGATTGGTGTAATATTTCAGCCAATGCGAAAGAACGTGGTGGAAAGCGACGTTCTGGGACAAGTGTCATCGCAATGAAGTGACCGTGGAAGCTGGTATGCTAATAATTAATTTCGAAACCCGGTTTAGCTACTGAGCCATGTAGAAAAATATGCACGCAGGTATGGAGGGTTAAATTTTATTAAGCTTTGTCTATCGCTTCTATCTCTCTTATCACGACGCACAGCAAATTACGAAAGAGGAAAGGTAGGTAGAATATGACAAATGAATTTATAAATATACATTTATTATTTTTGATGATAAATTCTATATTCAAAAAACTCAGATGTAATTCGGCCAAAGTAAATTTATTGCAAAATTCCCTAATCTTTTTCCCCTACAAATTTTATCGAAACCAGTTTCGCCACTGAAGAATAACTGCATTTTAATTTGAGAATTATTTTAATTTCGGTAAGATTCATAAATCTATTTTTTATTCACAGTTTATTTCATTTTAATCAATATTATATTACCTCCACAAAACAAACAAACAAACAAACACCCCCCCAAATCAAAAACAAACCAAAAAACCTCAAACAAACAAACCACGAAAGCCTATACATTTAATGATACAAGTAGAATCTTTATGAGTCCTTTACAAGCGTTCTGAATCAAAACACTGTACATTGCTTTGAAGATTTATAGATTTGTCCCTATATACAGGTATTTAAAGGAGTTGGATTTTTATCATAGATTTGAAAATTTACAAGTAAACTTTAGCTATTTTTTTGGTTATTTTTAAACAGTTAGATGTGAGAATGATGCGTGGTTTATCTCATAGAAAATAGACTCGACCAATCAAGTTCAAATACTAGACGAAGTGTTGCTTTCTTTCCCTTTCCCGCAAATACTGTTGTGAAAGGCATGAATCCATCTCTCCTCAGTAAATAGTTAGGCAAACTTTGCTTTTTAGCCCAAGTATGGCAAGAAGTCTAAGAAAAGAAAAACAAAAAAAACCTATATGCAAATTAGCTGCATTCCGCTGGAAAATTGACCTTACGTTTCATGGCGGAGGAGTGAGGTAAATACAGAATTTATTTCCAAAGAAATTCATGTTGTAGAGTTCTAATGGTTGACGAGCATTCTCACAGATGGTTTTCAACTGAATAATTATGCCTAGATCTTACAAATGAATAATAATGCCTACATCTTACAAATGAATTATGATGCCTACATCTTACAACTGAATAATAATGCTTAGATCTTACAACTGAATAATGATGACTAGATCTTACAAATGAATTATAATGCCTAGATCACCAGTACGAGCGGCTTTGGGAAAAAATTTTTTATTTTTTTAATTCATTTATTTATTTTTATTTTTATAATTCTTTCAAGAACTGCAGTCATTTTTCACTTTCATAAAAAAAAAAGAATAGTTTGCAATTCCTTTTCATTTTAACTTTTTTAAGTCATTAGGAAAAATACTATTAAGGCTTTTAGTATCTGTCTATCAAAATTGTATTGAACTTAAAATCTTTCATACTGTGATCAGTATTTTTTTTATTATGATTAATTTATTCTTTTTATCAAAACGTGGTAGATTCTGTTTTGTAATATTAAGTGGTCACATTTTTTCCCAGAAATATGAAATGTAAATCACGGCAAATCATCGATAAAATCTTTTAAATCGGGGAAGTGTCAACTTGCCCGAGGACACGTACGTCATTGAATAAAAGACAATGTTCTAAAATGCCCAGAATGTGTACCGATTACAATTTAATTCGGTCATTTGTAAGGCTTTTAAGATGGCGAATGGCTATTTCTAAACAAGAATCTATTTTGATTCACTAAACAAATTATAGTCATTCAGGTAATGTAATTTCTAAAAGTTTGCATTGTTGCGTATTTTTAAAAAAATGTATACATCATATTGCAACACATATCTTAATATAGGCGCATCGGATGGTGTAATGGTTAGCAAGCTAGACTGGCAAACCTTTATGAGTGAGTTCGAGTCTTATTGGGTGCCTCATTTATAAGGCCTTTGTGCAAAAAGTTTAGTAAATTACTGCACGTATTTTAACTTTCCTAAGGCTCTCTTTGTACGTGTTAGTCTGTTCCTACTTTCGTATATACCTGAATCTCTCCTTATATATATTATACGTACCGCCTTGTAAGTTGGGACTTAGAATACGTCGACTGTATCCTCTGAAAGGTAAGACACCACTACCAATTAATGAATGAAAGGGGCGTACTAAATCTGATGGTGACGTTCCTCTTCTTGAGAAGTGTGGAGTACTCCTTCATGGCCATTATTTTAAAGTCCCTTCTGACGTGAAATGATCGTACCTGTTGGGATCCCCTCTAACAATCAAATACGAGTGTTAAAAATATATTCTTTCAGAATAGAGAGAACAGTTCGAAAAAACGTTTATTGCTACTCAAATATGAAAATATGAACTTACAATAAACGCGATTTCCGCACTGCTAGACATAAAATAATTCTCGACAGTTTGATATGTCGTAAAAATCAATCAATTATATGTATATTGAGGAATTCGGACATATGTGGCGTATTCAATAAGTTTCCTGACTTTTTTTGTACTGGCATTTAAAATTGTCGTAGACTCTTGAAAATTCAGTATGTTATTGCTATACATCTTATGAGATGACAGGCCAATTTTTATGATTTCATGTTCAAATGAACAGCTTCAGCAGCAATTGGAATACACACTACTAAAGCCTGATTGTCACAACTGGTGAATTTCACAAAGGCAATCTGGACTTGAGGACACTTTAGAAGAACGATATGCAATAAAATTCTGTTTTAAACTTGGAAAAAATGCCAAAGAAACAACGTATGGAATGCTTCAGACTGCTTTTCGACCATCTTGCATGAATTGAGCATCAATTTTTGAGTGGCATAAGAGATTCAAGGAAGGCAGGGAGTCTGTGAGGGATGATGAGAGGTGTGGGAGGAGTAAGGAAGTCAATACACCAGAGTTGATTGGCCAAAGGGTTAGGGTTAGAGTTACTCTGTTGAGGTTTTAAGGGAGTTCAGGAAGAGATTCCGTCGGAAGAGGCCAGCACTCTTGAAATCAGGTCAGTGGCATTTCCACCAGGACAATGCACCAGTCCACAACTCTATCCTTGTCACAGACTATTTGAGCAAGATGGGCATCAAGACAGTTCCTCACCCTCCCTATTGTCCAGACCTTGCTCCCTGTGACTTTTGGTTATTCTCTAAGCTCAGTGGCTGTCGTTATGAGACAACTGAGGAGATGAATGAGGCTGTGACGAAGGTGATTGACAAGAGGACTTCCATGGGGCCTTCCAGACGTTGTTGGAACGGTACAACAAGTGCATTGCAGTCGGAGGAGATTACTTCGAAGGGAACTAGAGTTTCATGTGTTTACTATCAATAAAAGTGCCCATACGAAAAAAAGTCTGGAAACTTATCTAATGATCCTCGTATAATCGAAGCAAGATAAAAAAAAGACATATCAAGCTTAAAATCCATCAGGTGAATTACAATCTAAATAATCATATTTGTTTTTTCGGCATAAAATATTTTTTCTTTTTTAAATTACTATAGAATATAAAGAAAATCTGATATTTCATTTTTTGTAAATTATTATAAGATATAAAGAAAAGTTAATCATTAAAAACCAAACGCACATATCCATTTTCGCCCGTCTAAACCTCTTTCTGTGCTTTTCTGTCAATCGCAAATACACGCCACGCAAATATACGAACGCACATACATACCCCTATCTATAAATGTTAGTTTTGTTTGTGTTTATAGACGGTAAACGTTAAAATGACAGGGTTTGTGGACGTAATTTTTGGTATGAAGACTTAGCATACACCTACTAAACCGACAGGCTGTATTAAGTAGTAGCTCGATAAATAAATAAATAAATAAATAAATAAATAAATAAATAAATTAAAAAACAACTGGGAGATTCTAAATTTTGCAAAACATTTCAAGCGAACTTTTTCTGAATACACCGTTTCAAAAATGTGGAGATCATATGTGTAATAATCCTTGTTTCGGTTTAATGTGTTTAAGTTTCGAGTTTATGGATAATGCAATCTTTTGGATGCTTGTAGACTTCCATACCAAAAATATCTTCCCATCTAAAACATTTTCCAGCAAAAGCCACAAACGAAAAAGAAAATATGTATTCAAAAATAGTTGTGATTAATATTTATTTTACTATAAATTATTTAATCAAAGTTGTTACATCTAAAGAACAAAATCTCAGTCTTTAACTCTCAAAGGAATTCAAACAAGAATTGTCAATTTAAAAAAAAATAACATCACTGTTTTGTCGTATAAACAAAACTAAAAGTTGCTTCGATGAGCAAACTTATTTCATTTCTGAACTTCCAAAGGAGACATAATCGTTTGAAGTCGAGCAACATTTTGTTTTTAAATTTTTTAACAAAACGGATTTCTCCTTGTATTTATCTTTTAAAAAAGTAATATTATTCTGTTATAATTTCTTTTGTTAAAAGATAATAATTAAATCAATTATGCGTTGATACATTGATAAAACATGCTTCCGCTAAATTTGAGTGAAAACTCGAAAAAAACAAACTTCGTCTTTCATTTCATTAATACCGTATGTTTTACTAAAATCTGATAAAGAGTTGATTTTTGGCGAATTTTAAAAATCAGCGCTTTTTAGGTGTTAGCATAAAAAAGCATGCTCGTACCAATCAAGCAGCACACGTGATATTTCACGCTGACCTCACGTTTTAAATATGTGAGTTTTTAAAATATTTTATTTATTTAGAATATTTTCCATTCTATGTTGTTGGTGACAATCGAGACATTTTTGAAATTGTTGCCGTTAAAATATCAATTAAGATTTATTTTCGTTTTCAGTGTACGTAATTTTTAGAATTATTTCAATCAATGTTTTTTCGTCATTCTTTATTTCTATTCATAAACTTTACTTTCTATCAAGTTTGAAGGGGAAAATATATTCATACTTGAATAAATTATAATTCTATAGATGGATTATTGTATTGTTTGTAATTTATTTGAAAAAAGAAAAAAAAAAAGAAGAAAAAAACTCAGAAACATTAAAAAAATATAGAACTAGAAATATTTTGTTTTGAGAAGAAATCTTTTCCTGTGTTAACATACCATAAACGTGAAAAACCAATCAATTTAAAAAGAAAAAAAGAAATTATTGATTTTTTATTAAAAAAGTACGTTAATTATTGAATAAAGAAAGAATATTAATTTTTTCATAAAGACACTTTAATTAAAACATTTTTAAAGATTAAACAAAAAAAGAAATTCTAATTATATCTACCCTAAAAAAAATTTTATTATTTTTATCAATAAAATTATGCTTGAAGATGAACTTTGAAAATGTCTTTGACACAAGAGAAAAGACATCCAAAATTTGTATTTTATTGAAAATTCTTCTGACATTAGTATTTTCATATATGAATTTATTCCCACTCACCATGACGATGCTTGGTTTCCTTTCTAGTATATATATATAATATTATATATATATATATATATATATATATATATATATATATATATATATATATATATATATATATATTAATGAATTTGGACTTATTAACGGAGAAATACACTCTATCCCCCCAAAATGAGAAACATATTTTTGCTTATTTCTGTAATAAATTATTAAATTAGTATAATTACTATTAATGCCACTATTTGATTTATAAAAAGATTAAAGTAATTTTCTACTTATATAAAGGCAAAATGTAATTTTTATACACACACACACACACACACACACACACACACACACACACACACACACACATATATATATATAATATATATATATATATATATATATAAATTCACATTCAGTTAGGGAATACTAAAGAACACACACGCGCGCACGCGCGCACACACACCCATACGAGCGTGTAAGCACACACAAGTACGCGCACACACGCGTATGCGCGCACACACACTTGCGCGTAAATGCACGTGTGTGCGTAAGTGTTAGAGAGAGAGAGAGAGAGTTTGTTTGAGTGTGTGCGTATGTGTATCCGTGTGAACTTGTTTGTGTGTATTTGCCTAATGAAATAGTTTATGTTCATATACACAATCACATACAATATATATTAAGTCCCACAGCTATACACACATGATATATATATATATATATATATATATATATATATGTATATATATATATATATATTATATATATATATATATATATATATATATATATATATATATGTATATATATATACATGTATATGAGGAGGAAAGTGTATAAATTTACGCAGCTATCAATACGGTTATATTTAAGTAGAAATTTCACTGGCATTTTCCTTTTTAGGTATTTTAGCAATTAGAAAAGATAATATTAAAAATAATTTCAAATAGATTCTTTTGTGTCACAATTTTAGCAGAAGTTTTTTAAAAGACTACCGGAAAGGAAATAATATTGTTTGATGAATTAAATCAATTCAAAATGTCAGTTTTAATAACTTAAACTCCTTTAAAGAATTATGTAACCCACATGAATAAATGTTACACAATCTAACTTCGCTTAATGTCCATTCTAATGATGCATTCTAAGACATATACCATGCAAGAAGAAATTTGCATACATAATTGAACACAAATGCATGCAAGAAATATATATTAAATATATTTTAACGTTATGATTAAATAGTTATAAATATTTTATTGGTTATATTCAAAAAGATTTGTGATCACTTAGCACTGATGCCTTTAGGAAAGAGCATAAATGAATTTCTCCCAGAATATTGAGAAAAATAATGAGACACACTGTGACTTTTAATCTTGGTTGCCAACCCAACTAGAAAGTGAAAAACTCTGAATTCAAAATTAGGAGCCAGTTTCGGTTTCAAATCCGGAGTAGAAAGGGAATGAGTAATCATGGTGAGGTGGAGAGAAATAGCATTTCTGTAGAATAAAAATAACGAACATAACTATGTCAGAAACAGTCATAGCACTAAATGGTCTTGACCTAGTGACAGAAGGTTGGTGATAACATAAATATAAAAATACATGTTTCGATGGATATTAACCCACACTCATCGTATCTATATCATATCTTCGTGGGTTTATTTTCTTATGCCTACCACATGTCAAAATGAGAATTGTTAAGAAAACTTGGATGCAACATTTGAATTTACTTCTCTCTTCTCTACTTGGTGATACAGATCTCATTTCTCACAATGTGAAAAAAGGGGATGTATATTCCATAAATTTTTACATTTGTAAGACTAAACAAAACAAAAAGACCTTCAATTAGTATTTGATTGTAAAGCCTTTCAGATACTACAACTTCAGTCTGAATAATAAAATCTCATTTCTTGATGAATTTATGGACTTTAGTACTTAAAGTTCTATTGCTTACGAGATGTTTCTATTTTTAATATCGAGACTGATGCAGTATTTATCAAGATAGAAATGAAGAATGAATAAAAGGTTAATTTTCTTTAAAATAGTCTTCTTGGTGTTCAACACACTAATTCCTTATCGTTTAATTTAATCAAACCACTTTAGAAAATTCTCTTTGGATATGATGTGAAGCTGCGCCATAATATTTTTTGAAATGCTCTTCACACCCTCAAATTTTATCATTTTTTACTTTAGTGAACAAGATAAAGTCCCATGATGCTAGATTCAATGAGTATGGATGATGCTACACTTCCAAAATCCTGTATTTAATGAAAAAGTTGTGTTAAAAAAGAATCAAGACAGGCTTGATTATTTTTTCTAAGTAGCTTTATCTTGTCTAGTCAAAATTTAGACGTTTAGACATTATCACTTTACTATATAAGCTGTTCAGCTCCAAACATGTCTTCATTTAAATATAAATTGAGATAAATGTAAAGATTCAGTTTCGATTCTTTTTGATCATCCAAAATATCAATTCTTGACTCCTAAATGTTAACAGTGAATATCAACGTAGATACAAAACAGTTATCATGAAATGTTAAAAAAAATATACGATTAATTATTCATTCTAAAAAAGTAAAATCTTTAAATCATAAAGTACTAATAAATCTAAATATATGTGTATATATATAAAATTTCTTTATTATTAACACTTTTAACTCATTGGTTTAATGTTGTAATAGCTGCCAATAATGATATTGATACTTCAATTCATAAACATCTTCGTTATACTGAGAATTTGAGTTAAAAATTACGTTCAACGCGATTACATACACTTCAAAATAAGCCTTCTGTATCAAATTGATCTGGAAATTGCTTTATTCCTATTTTTTTAAAAGTCTTGTTCTAATGAAAATCTGGCCATGACATTAAATTTTTGTTGGGTTATAGTCACACACACACACACACACACACACACACACACACACACACACACACACACACACACACACACACACACACACACACACACACACACTATCTGCTGCTGACGTTTTTTACCCGTTGGCTATAAACAGTGTTACATCGAGGGAAAAAATGTTTAGACTCTAAGGGAGATTGTGTTGGTCAAATTCCATGAGAGAAACTTAGTCAGTCTATGAACGTTTCAGCAGACTCTCATAAAGAGAGGAGTGACGTATATGTGAGACAAGTTTTTACATGCATATAGTTTTGCACGTGTGTGTCATTAATTTAATACGTTTTATTTTCTATTGATTACGTGCTCTTTATTATTCTTGTCAGTCAGCAGCTCTTAATTCGTTGATAAATCAATAATATTTATATTTTCCTCTTTATTTGATTTCTGATTTCTTAAAAATACAAAACTATTCATAATTACTCCCTACGTTATCATGTATTTGAGATTTGAAGTTTTTTTTTAATATGCAATAAAGAAAAAATACTTTTATGCGGAACAAAATTCATTGAAAATTACGATTAAAGTTTTATTTATTTTTTTAGTGAAAAGAGTAAAAGATTAAAATTACATTTTAAATGTCTTGTATAAATCGCTTGCTTTATTTACGGATACGGAGAATCATTATATAGTTCAGGGATATTGTTCATTAAATGTCTCTTTAGCTTTTAACCTATTTAATGATATTTTAAAATCTTTTCTTTCTATTATGTTACTTTCTTTTTCTTAGAATTTTCCAGTATTTCTATTTCTTTATCATTTTACATGATGTTGTACTTGTTTGAAATGGCCATAGAATTGTTTTGATGAAATGTATTCCGAAATCGATCTGGTAAGTTTTGCTCTTTAGTTATATTAGGTTAAAAACACGGTAAGAGTAACTCGAGTTCGAGGTTTTTTTTCCCATACTGATATCTTTAGGAAAAGATTTGACGGACGAACTTCAATGATAATTGCATCGGAAAAATAACGCCAAAAAAATTAGTGTCGGATTACCTTTTCACGTTTTTAAACGGGACAATATCGTAAATATTAACGATAAAAATCATATTTTATGGATTACAGTATCATAATCCATATAAAACTTTTGCGGTGGGATAAACACTATTATTTTACTTATTTTAAGTAGTGGATACTTTTTGTTTTCATAATCTTTGACGGATTTTCGGGAATCATAATACAACTTTCAAATTTGTTGACGTATTTCAATTATCTTCAGCTGTCATCAAAACTTTTAGATTTCTAATGAGTTGAATGAAATATTTGAAAATTTTTGCTCACCATAGTAGCAATTATGATCAAATCATTTTGTCCGTTGTATTCTTCAGGTGTTTGTCAAGTTCAGTAACTTCAGTGGAATTTACTTAATAAATTTACCGTAATAGATTGTTTTCTGCTGATAATGCTTAGAAGATATATTGTATTAGTTTATTCGAAAATGATAGATTAGTATTATTCTTTAGTAGATTTGAATTCACAGTTTCCCTTTTCCTAGACGGGTTGCCGTGCCACAGTTAAAGAGCTCAGTCTATTATATTACTTTTCCCCATGAGCTTTAAAGTAAAGTGAAATGTGGGCACCTTATCCTTTGATTTTGAATTGGATCGCCAAGTCCATTTCCGACGACGATAACTCTTAAACCATAAAGCACTGTCCCTAGTTTTACAATTCTTCAATTATTGTGTTCTGAATTTTTTGGTTACATCTTTTTATTGGCATGATGGTTAGAGTGTCCATCAATGGCACAAGAGTTCTCGTCAATCCCAGGTCGAGTCATACGAAAGACTCAAAAATGGTACTTGATGCCTTCTTGCTTCACAATCAGCAATGTAAGGTAGAGATCAAGAGTAAAGTGGAGCAATCCAGGGGAAGGAGTAGCGCCCTCCCCTACTCCTCAGTGTAGTAGCTATCGAAAAGGGAGCCTTCAGGTCATCCTCGACTAAGGTCGCCAACTTTACTTTTTTAAAAATCAAAATGAATACTTCAACAATTATACCAAATGAAGTACACCACAAGAAAAAAGTCAGTGAACTATATCTAAACTTCAAAGGATAATGCTTCTATTTTATCACTTTTGAGTTATAAGCCAATTCACTGAAGGTAGATGTTAAAAAATGACTTCACCGAGAGTAAATGAAGACCAGCAGAAATTTAACGTTATCTTTATTTCAACCATGAAAAAACTAAGTAAAATGCAAAAATATAAATTATCCGCTCATCTTGTAAATCTTATTTACTATAACTTAGATTAGCACAAAGACAGAAGTATTGAATCAAACTCACTAACAATAGTCTGCGAGTCTAGCTTGCGAACTATTCTACCAATAGTATCTGTTTGTTGATACATCAACAATACCTGAGATGATGAATATACTTAATAAAGAAGCAATGTTAATAAAAGATCAAACATATATATATATATATATATATATATAGAGAGAGAGAGATAGAGAGGAGAGAAAGAGAGATAGAGGGGTGAGAGGGGAGACCTTAAGCAAATAAGCTTTTAGGTTGGAACCATATATCTCTTATTCCAAACCATTATGTACACAAAAAATTATACAGACATCTAGTCTGTACCAAAAAAGGTGCTTCAGTCATCTACCGGAAGATATTTGACGATTTTTAACCAACAAAAGACCCAGAGGACGACCACCAAAGCAATGGAATTATCGAATAAGAGAGGACAAAAAACCACATCTGCTGACAGCGGAAAGGCTAATAAAGGAGAGGACGAAATAGAGGCCCTTTTTGGATAGATATGTGTAAACCTTGCCAGTTTACGCAAATAATAAGCAAAGAGAGACTAATTACTGTAGACCATAGCGGAATTGGCAATAGAAAAGCAAAAAATAACTAATAAACTGAAATATGTTGAAAAATAACTGTGTGGATGTTTCAAGCGACAAAGTGGCCAGATTGCATCCACAGAAAACTTGGACACAGGAACTAAAGGGAAGCCTCAAGAGAGAAAGTGCTTCTCTACTAATAGCAACACAAAACAACACCATCAGAATCAATTATATTAAATCGAAAATCGATAACATGTAATAGAATAACAAGTGTAGGTTATGTGGAGAAATGTGTGAAACGATTAATCACAATAATCAAATGAGCTAAACTAGCAAAAAAGGAGTACAGTACTAGGCATGATTGGATAGGAATGGGTGTACACTGGGAATTGTACAAGAGATTGAAATTCGACCATACCACCAAATGGTATATGCACAAACCAGAATCTGTCCTAGCGAAGAAACGCATAAAATCCTCAAGGAAATTGAGATATAAACGGATCAGCTAGAAGATTAGACTTGGTGTTAATAAAAAAAAGAATAAATAAATAAAGAGAGAGAGAGAGAGAGAGAGAGAGAGAGAGAGAGAGAGAGAGAGAGAGAGAGAGACAGCGAGAGAGAGAGAGAGAGAGAGAGAGAGAGAGAGAGAGAGAGAGAGTGCGTATGTGTATCCGTGTGCGTGTCTATTGTCTAGTGAATTTTGCCGAACCACAAAATGAAAATAAAAGAAGGCAGTGGGACATGAGGGTGATGTTAATGCCAATTGTAGTTCTTGTGATAGTAACTGTCCAAAAGGGTTTGCGAAAGGGACTGGAGAAATTGGAAATCAGAGGAAGAATCGAGACCATCCACACTTCAGCATTGTTGTGATCGGCTAGAATACTCAGAAGTGTCCTGGTGAATCGACGATATTTGTTGACACTCGAGTTAAAAACAACCAGCTGATGCTAGTGGCAATAATAATAATAATAATGATTACAATAATAATGATTACAATAACAAAAAACAGACCTTATAGAAATCAATTAAAAAAGAACTTGCAAAATTGTGAACTTTGTTGTCCAGGCTGACCACAGAATAAAACTGAAAGAAAGTGAAAAGAAGGATAAGTACCTTGACCTTGCTAGGGAATCGAAAAAATTATGGAACATGTAGGTGATGGTTATACCCATAGTAATTGGTGTTCTTGGTACAGTCATCAAAGGATTGGTAAAATAAAAGACTAGAGGACTTGGAAATAAGAGGATTGTGGAGACAATCCAAGCTACCGCATTGATGAGATCACCCAAAATACTGAGAAGAGTCATGGAGACTTGAGGAGACTTGCTGTCACTCAAACTCCAGTGAAATACAATCAGCTAAAGCTGATGTGAAAACTCTCAAAGAGTGAATAATAATAATAATAATAATAATAATAATAATAATAGTAGATCGCAAGATAAGATCAACCACCTAATGTACATGAATGACATAAAACTATTTGCAAAAAATGAAAAAGAACTGAAAACCCAAATACACACAGTTAGAATATACAATCAAGACATAGGGATGGAATTTGACATTGAAAAATGTGCTATGCTTATCATGAAAAGTGGCAAACGACATCTAACCGACGGAATAGAATTACCAAATCAAAACAAGATCAGAACGCTCACAGAAAACGCGACCTACAAATACTTAGGAATCTTGGAGGCAGACACCATCAAATAAGTTGAAATGAAAAACAAAATTCAAAAAGAATATCTCAGGAGAACTAGAAAAATACTCGAGACAAAGCTCTCCAGCAGAAACCTTATCAAAGGAATGAATGCTTGGGCTGTACCCCTCGTTAGATATTCGGGACACTTTCTCAAGTGGACCAGAGATGAACTTAGACAAATGGACCAAAGAACTAGAAAAGAAATGACCATGCACAAGGCATTACATCCCAGAGACGACGTGGACATGTACCAAGAAAAGAGAGAGGAAGAGGACTTGCCAGCATCGAAGACAGCGTTGACACATCCATACAACGACTTGAAGACAACATAGAAAAACACGAAAGAGGACTGATTACAGCCATCAGAAAAAATACTGAGAACACGATAGATAACAGAATGACAAAAACAAGGAAAACAACTCCATGAACGTTTTAAACGACTAATAAACAACATCTCACACGACAAAACCTGGAAATGGATAAGAAAAATAAATTTTAAGAGAGAAACAGAATCTCTCCAAATGGCAGTGCAAAACAGCGCCATAAGAACCAATCATATCAAGGCGGGGATAGATAAGATCCAACAAAATAGCAAATGTAGACTATGCGGTGACAGAGATGAAACCATCAATCACATAATAAGCGAATGCAGCAAATTGGCACAGAAGGAGTACAAGGCAAGACACGACTGGGTGGGCAAGGTGATCCACTGGGAAATGTGCAAAAAATTTAAATTTGACCATATTAACAAATTGTATATGCACAACCCAGTTCCTGTCCTAGAAAAGGACCCACAAAAACTCATATGGGACTTTGATATACAAACTGATCATCTAATCTCGGCCTGAAGACCAGACTTTATAATAATCAACAAAAAAAAAGAAGAAAATCTGCAAAATTGTCGACTTTGCTGTCCCGGCTGACCACAGAATAAAATTGAGAATTGAAAAAACTATGGAATATGAAGGTGGCAATTATACCAATTGAAAAAACTATGGAATATGAAGGTGGCAATTATACCAATTGTGACTGGTGCTTTTGGCACGGTAACTAAAGGATTATTAAAGGGCCTGGAAGATTTGAAAGTTGGCGGCCGAGCGGAGACCATCCAAACAACAGTATTATTGAAAACGGCCAGAGTACTGAGAAGAGTCCTGGTCACTTGAGGAGACTTGCTGTCACTCAGTCTCCAGTGAAAGACCATCAGCTTACGCTGATGTGAAAAAACTCTAATGAGAAATAATAATAATATTAATAAGAGCGTTCAGGTGAATATACACCTAGATTCGCACAGAGCAACACTCAAGAAAGGACCTTATTAGAAAACACCAGGACATGATACCATACATGGGTTCTGGTTTAAAAAATTCTTGTTTATCCGAAACAGATTAACCTTACTGTTTAGTACATGCCTAGAAGAAATAAGCAATAATCAAATGGATGACCAAAGTAAAAACTTCACTGACCCAGAAATACTCTCCACCAAAAGGAATCATATCAGCAACTATAGACCGATAACAAGTTTAACTATGATAAGGAAAACTCTGATCGTACCAATTAAAGAAGAAATTTATCGTTAGAATCCTGCAGAGGAGTAGATATCCGGAGGATAACAGTAAACTGTATCCAGTTTTGAAGTCCTAGTTCGGAATTCCTGAAGTTAGGGGTTCATTTTTTTCATTGCCATTCATACACTCTGACCAGAAGTGTCTATCTTTTAAGGTATCACCAGTGCTTGAAAATATTTGAAACTATATAATTGTGTCAAGAATCTTTAACCGTAAAATTGTACACAAATTTTTAGCATTAGATAGGAATACTTTAACCATATAAAAATGTGGAAACAAATTATTATTATTATTATTATTATTATTAGAGTTTTTCAAATCAGCGTTAGTTAATGATCTTCCACTGGAGTTTAAGTGACAGCAAGTCTCCTCAAGCCTCCAAGACACTTCTCAGTATTCTGAGTGATCTCATCAATGCTGCAGTTTGGATTGTCTCCACTCATCCTCTTATTTTCAAGTCCTCCAGCGCCTTTAATAATCATTTGGTGACTGTACCAAAAGCACCCATTACAATTGGTACTACTGTCACTTTCATGCTTCACAGTTTTTCACTTCTCTAGCAAGGTCGAAATACTTATCCTTCTTATCATTTTCTTTCAATTTTACTCAATGCTCAGCTGGGACTGTAAAATCCACAATTTTTCAAGTTCTCTTTTTTTTATTGATTATTATAAGGTCTGGTTATTATTATAATAGAGTAATAATTACTTGGAACCATATAAATGCTTTAAGAAAATAATATCAACAAGAAAAAAACACAAACTAACTCATTTTGACATTACATAATCAAACAAAGATTGATATGCCGTAAAACCAACAAACCCGTGTGTTTTTTTATCTTACCGTTATCCGTAAGCGCGCGCACGCGCGTGTGTGTACAAATGCTTGACAGCAAAACTCATCTACATCTCCAAAGCCAAACATCGAACGTCCCTTTCTTTGCTTTTGCTCTCTGCGTAATAAATACGCTAATAAGGCAAATAAAGAAAAATAAAATTAGTGAACAGTTATTGCAAATTGAGCAACCATAATATATTTCTTAAAAAAATATAGCAAAAGTATAGAAATGAAAAATAAACATGCGATTATGAAATTTTCATGAGAAATAATTGTTTCGCATCATTTTTAATATCCATTTCTGTTTGTTTCTTTTGCTTCTGTGTCCGCTGGTCCCCCACAAATCACCTGTTGTGGTTGTTGCCATCGTTGGTGGTGTTGTCGTTCCAGTTGATCAATGATGTACATTTGACAAAACATGGTAGCAGGCGATGCTGTTTGCCATTGACGATTAATCACGAGTCATTGAGCCGATGACGACTAGAAAGATGAGAAAGATGGCAACGACGAAAAAGAAAGAAAGAAAGAAAAACGAAGCGCGTCGAATGGTGGCAAAAAGAGGAGGTAACAGATGATTGAAGTTGTGGTGTGATAAACACCTGCGTGTACAGTTCAATGGCGAGGTTCAATCATTTACGCCATAAAGTGAAACGCTACTTGGTGCAAACACACATGCGCATACATGCAAATAAATACAACTTTTTCTCATGCAATTGTAGACTCAGAAGAAATCACATGTAAAGAGAAAATCACACAATTTGCACAATTATATATGTACATAAACAAACAAATGCATAAACGCCTCCAATCAAACACCCGGGCTAACAAGTCCAAAAATTTACTTGGAAACACTTTTACACACACTTGCCAGTTTACCGATGCAAATATTTACTCAAATATAGCTAAACTTCCACGAATAGACTTTACTGCAAATCTAGTTCTGATTAAATTTCTGAGATGAGAAGTTATTATTATTTACATGTATCAGTCTGTGGTCCGCATCTGATTTGTTATATTCATAATGTTTCAGCCACTTTATGGTTATGGTTATATATATATATATATATAATCAAGTCTTATTGGTAAGACGGATTCTCTTAACTCTCTCTCTCTCTCCCTCTCTCTCTCACACATACCATCCGTTCATTTTGTCTCTCGTCTACATGGCGCCTAGTGTCCACAAAGAGTGGATGTATGTAAGTCTTTGTTGGTTGGCCAGCACTAGAGTGTCAATGTGTCGGAGTCTGCTGGAGAACATCGCTTATGTATTCATCTCTGCTTTTTCCTTTGTGCCTAGCATGTTTTGTTCGTCTTACTTGACTTGTTTGTGTGATGGGAAGTAAGTGGCCATACAGCTGCTCTTTTTAGACTATTGCTTTCAGGATTTGTTTGAAACAGTACGCAGGATTCTTTAGTAGTTCCCACATAGTTATTTTACCAAGTATTTCTTTAGAGTCCAAGTGGTGCAACCATACAGTATTACTGTCACGGTTACAGTTTGGAGGAATCCCTGTGAAATTTATTGGTGAGATAAGTTTGTGTATGGGCGTATGTTTGTGTGTGCGTGTGTGTGTGTGTGTGTGTGTGTGTGTTTTTCTACAAAAATAGTTTTAAAATGTACTTATAAGATTAAAATAGTAATATTCATGATACACAGTTTCGTTGAGAAACATTACAAGTTTATTTGTGTAGTCTACTCATTACTGAAATTAGACTTTTTCAATAATTGCAATTTTGTAACCATTCCTCAACATTTTACAACTAATTTGACATATGATTTTTACTCTTGACTTAAATTTCTACTGAATTTATTAGAGTTGCGTAAGTATCAATCGCGTGTACAGAACATTTACCTAGACAAAAACATTTTGTTATTTCAAATTCCTAGTACCAATCATACATGGATTGTCTTGTACGTTCTTATTTTCTTATATGTGTTCTAAAATGTCGTTTTACGGCAGTAAAATAATTCGGTTTGTTTAATTCAAGAATACAAAATGTCTCCTGAACAGCTATAGTGTTTTTGTACTCTGACTGACAATAAAACACCAAGTGCTGCATTTGAAATACGTCAAGTGTTTCTCTACTAATTGCGTATTGAAAGTGTCAATATCTTCAATAATTTTAATTAATATTTGAAACTGGTTATTGCTTTTGTAGACACCATATAATATTCGAAGTTCCAAGCCGCGTGAAAACCGAATATTAAACACAGAATTTTAACCAATAATTTTTGTAGGTAGAATTGTGAATGAGGTGTCATAAAATACAAACAAACCAAAAAACAAACAAGCAAAATACAAAAGAAAAAAAAAACCCTCAAAAAGCGAAGACATGTGTCATAGTTAAAGAGCGGCATTATTTATTTATGGAACGGCGTTTCTAGTTGTCTGTGGGTTTGAGATGGTAGCATTAGTCGTGCTGGAAAGTTGAGAATACAGAAGAAGTCGAATGATATACTTTCTGTGAGCCTAGGAAAGAAAGAAAGAAAGAAAGAAAGAAAGAAATTGAAGAGAAAATAAGTTGGAAAGAACTAAGAAATTGAAAAAAAAAAGAAAAGAGAAAACAAGAAGATAAGAGAAAAGTTTAAAAATGGAAAATTATTGTGAATATGGAAAAATAAGCATAAAATGTGTTTATATGCTTATTTACAGGCTTGTTTGTTTGTGTGTGTGTGTGTGTGTGTGTGTGTGAGAGAGAGAGAGAGAGAGAGAGAGAGAGAGAGAAGTGTAATGGATGTATTTATTACCTATGAAAAATCACTAATATATTTAAATTTATACGTAATGTTATTTTAGACTAGAAAATGAGAAACATACGAAACCATCATATTTCGTGGCATGAAAACAATAAATTTGTACATGTTTTAACGAGAGACAAGATGGCCCTATCGTTTGTTTGTTGGTTGTCAACCCTTGGCAAAGTCAGTTTATTTTTTCAAGTAATAATATGCTTTCAAGTAACTAATGATAATGTCTTATTCCTTTTCAAGAGTCTAGTCATCATATTCTAAGCAGCCACTGACCCACTAACAAGGGAGCTATCAGACCGATATATATATATATATATATATATATATATATATATATATATATATATATATATATCTTATGGTACGTACAACATCTTAGAACAGGTTTTAAGTAGAGTATGTATTGTTCTTTTTTAGAACTCACAATGTACACTCTACTTAAAGCTATTCTTATATACATATATATATATATATATAATCAAAGATATTAAAAGTTGATTTATTGCTAAGAACTGATTTTTCAGCTCTTTGAGAAAGCTCATAGGAGGATCAATCTACCTACCTTCAATTTTTGCGAAAAGATAAAAGAGTAAGAAACAATGAACAATGAAATTCGTCTTTCCAGGCGCATAAAAATGTTCGAAATTTCCGGTTCCATGGAGCCGACAAAAAGTAATCTCCGGCAAATATCGAAGGATCAGCCGATTTTCTACTTTTTTATTTACGGCACACACGTGCAATTATTGTATAAATATGGAAGATAAAACTGGGTGAATAAGAATCATAGCTATCCTTCTCTGCCACTGGTCCTTTCAGTTTGTTTTACCGGGTCATTTCTTGTGATGTGAATAATTTTAAAGATCAGCTCCCAGGATAATACCAAGCATCATATTAGCAAATTGCCACATCATCAAAGCTCATAACAAATACTATAAATAAATGAATTTTAAGGATTAGTCTTTCTACGGTAATTATGGTTATTGATGGTCTAAAAAACACCCCCAAAAACTGAATTATCACTGTAAAAGGTTACGAAATGACCTACTGTATAAAAACTGCATCGATACCTTTACATTGATCACATCAGTAACGCGTATGTGCGCGCGCACACACACACACACACACACACACACACACGAAACACCTATCCTGGCACATTTGCACAAACACATTCCATTAATTTTTCTTGCAATAAATTCCTTCATAAATCACTGAAATGTATATGAATAATACGGAAGAGTTGCTTTTCAGTTGTTGCTTTTTTTTACAGCCAAACAGTTTGATGCAGATCTACCAACTTTCCCGTACATACTTATTCGTCCCAAATGAAATTTCTTCTGTAAAAAAATGTTTGTTTTCTATGGTGAAAGGATGTGCCTTATCAACAGAGGTTCTGCAATAGTAGAATAAAATCAATTAAAAGCCATAGTGTTCTTAGTCGTAAGTAATCGTAAATAATTCTAATTTCCACACTTGAAAATTAACTATTGTTCAATTAGAATAAAAAATATAATAAAATATTACTAATTAGATTTTGCTGTCATTCTACGTTGATGCAAATTAATTTCATAGCGCTGTTACTTAGACAGGAATAACATACCTGTTCAAAAATCAAAGATGCTTGGATCGATATATCTCTTAAGAGTCAATAACTTGAATTTAAAATGTTTTACATAAAACTTTGTTGATTTTTTTCACCGAACAATATAATCTTGATAAAATAATGTAGAATAGATAATTGGTAAAAAATGTTTCCTGTTATATGGGTGTTTTTCTCTCCACTCAGTAACGCCGCTTAGCCTTTCTAGTATAATACTATCGTTCTTATTTTTGTATGTTGCTACAACACAGCAAAAATAGCGCCATGTAAGGCTATTCTTTAATTAAAGCATTACACCTGAAATACTCTAAATTTGGAAATAAAACCATTTTTATTTCAATTTGTGACTGAATGATGACGTCGGGGGTCAATTTGCTCAGAACGTCATTTTTAATCTCGATATATATATATATATATATATATATATATATATATATATATATATATATATATATATATATATAACCCTCTGCACGAGCGGGATGCAAAACAAGATCAATTTTTGAAAGGATTTTAACCGGTTTGAATTCAGATTTTTCCATCAACACTGCTTGCCATACAAAGGTCAAAAAGCCTAGTCTGCCCTACTATTTACCCATTGCTGGAGGGAGGATAGTTGGATTTATATCTTTTCCAAACCCAATGAGAAATGCGAACAGCCTTAAATAAAGTTTGAACTCGAGTCACCATGTCCATTTTCTACAATGCAACCATTTCAATACGAGCACCTTTCAAATTCTTGATATAACAGAGGTAACTACGTCATGCTGAGTAACGTTCATCACTTCTTGCTAGATAAATGCCTTTGATATTATTATGGACCTCTGTTAAAACCTGTTAAAACAAACCTGAAGATACTGGGTAATTCATACACAGAATTTTATCAAACTCCTAGGACCTTGCTCGAAACAAAAGAAACTTGCTAAAAAATTGTCGAAACGATTCTTGTCTGTGGTCTTCATAAAATTTGCTTTTGTAAGAAATTATTGGCAAAATATAATCTATCTATCTATCTATCTGCTTGCCTACCTGCCTGCATGTCAGTCTGTTTGTCCGTCTGTCTGTCTACATATATATATACATACATGTTTCTGCAAGTTGAAGTAACTCCTCTTAAAAACACGTTTCTGTGTTTGTGACAGACTGAGATCTCTTTAATGATAGCAAACCTCTTCTAACATCTTCGAATAGATCTCAGAAGTTGCTGAAAACTCTTGACATTTACAAGAACGTCTTTTCACTGCCGGCAGATATAAGAGGAAAAGGATTGCTATCATCAACAAATCCTGTTTGGTCACATTTCATGCTGTATATGTATGCAATCTAAAGAATCCAAACATGCATGTGCACATACACAGTGTCATATACATATAAACACATGCATGCATATAAGCGAACGCTCACAGACACATACTCATATGCACATGTTTGAATACAGATGCATAAGCAAACATACACGTTGGTTGATTTTAGGAATAATACTAAACCCGCGTTTTCCTGATGCATACAACCATCTAATCAATTCATTTGGTTTGGCTGGTTATCGCATAAACATTAAACTTCCATTTCTATGCTTTTAATATCTTAAACAAAATAATAAAGCACATTAATTCCACTTAATTATACTTAACAAAACATATATAATGAACTGCATTGATTTATTATACTAATACGCAGCTCCACACACACACACACACACACATACACACACACACACACACACATATAGATAGATAGATAGGCTGATTTAAAAGAATGCTAACGTTTATGTAAAAGTAAGGAAAGCAGAACTGACAAGATTTCAAACAGCTGTTCACCACTCTTTTCAAGAGACTTTTAGAATCTTCCACAAGTAGTCTCAAAAGTTAACTCTGCGTCAACGTTAGATGTTAATTTTTTTTAATCATTCGTGAGAGACTCCAAGAATGTGTTCACGGGGATGTTGGATAGTTGGAGCCTGTTAGAAATAACAATATCAGTTCAAATTTTATTGTCAAGGTATTTCCATAGAAGAGTTAATAGTTTTTCTCTATGGTTTGGTTTGGTTTGTTTGGTTTTATGGCATATCAACCTTTGTAGGTTATTTAACGCCAAATCCATTTTTATGTAAATAATCTGTTCTATTGAAAACAGTTCAGTTTAGCATAAGTACACAGTTTAATTGTCAAGAACATTTCCATTTCAAACTATTCAAGTAGTTATATGTAATAATTCAGTTAAGTGTAAATACAGTTTTAATGTCGAAAAACAGTTCTGTTTCAAATAATTCAGTTAAGCATAAGCACTCAGTTTAAATATAAGTACAGTTTAATTGTCAAAACGTTTCTATAGTTTTTCTCTATATTGAATTCTCAAAAAATATATAAATACAACACTGCATACTCAGATATTTACGAATACTAATGATAAGAATACATAAAAAAAACACTTACAAATATGCATGTTTAAAAATTATGTCAGAGTATATGTGCTCCTCTCTCTCTCTCTCTCTGTATATATATATATATTATATTATGTTCTTGGTACACGAAAATTTGTATAAACAAAAGAATTGTGAAATCATTGGTAAGGGGAAAACTATTTTAAAACAATAAAAGAGCGAGGGCCGTTTCGTTCAGCACTTGTCTGGCTAAGTCACCGGAAAAAATAATTAAAAACGGGGTGTAAATTAAATAATTGGATTGAAGAGACAAGGTGGAAAAAAAATTCAAGTCACACCAGTCTCCAACACTTCCCCAAATATATTTCAAATGTGACTGCTTAACTGTCTGCATAGCGAGGGGCGATCTCTAGCAATATAGATCGCCACTAAGACATTAAGATGAATTTTGTCTCTAGCTCTATGCCGAACAGAAAAGCAGTCGTCTTCATAGCTAGTCCTGCAACTATTTATGGTAAGCAAATGCTCACCAATAGCCGAATCCATTGCCTGAGAATTCCCGGATGTTTGTCGGCCTTTTGTTATAATAACTCTGGGTACATGTCTAATTCTCACTTCGAGGTGTTGACAAGTCCTGTCTATATATGTTGAACTACTTCGACATTCAAACTTATATATTACCATACTTTGTTTAAAGATAGGTAACTTGTCCTTATGTGTATAATTAAAGGCCATCCTCGTCGTGAAAATTGGTTGCAAATTAACTGTATGATAACAGCGGTACACCGAGGAGGCAATCCTCTCAGCAAAGGACTGGCTTGCAGAACCAATCCAAGGAAGTCTAAAGTAAACAGGACATTTCTGAGGACCGAAGGTTTTGTTCTTATTTTTGAACCTAGTCACTATAAACTTGATATTATCGTCAATGTCTTCCTCAGGATACCCGTTGTTTATAAATATTTCTTTGATTACCTTGAGTTCATCTTCAATCTTGCTATCACTGCAGATATTCAAAGCTCTGGTGGAAAGATATCTGATTAAATTAAGCTTCCTAGATGTAGGAGCAAAGGAATCCCAACTTAGATAGATATTGGTAAGGGGAAAACTATTTTAAAACAATAGAACAGTGTCTTTTAGTTTTAATGAGGTCATGTACCGCCAGATTGAGGGTGTTAATATGGGTTCCCGTCTTGGCCTTATCCTGGCAAATATTTTTTGGGGTTCCAAGAAAGACATTTGTTTAAAAAGCTTCCAAAGCCCTTTATTTATCTACGTTACGTGGATGATACTTTTGTTTCCTTTAGATCACGTAACAATGCATTATTATTCTTCGATAAATATAATGAGTTACACATTCTTCTATAACATTTACCATGGAATATGAAAATAATAATAAACTGCCATTTTAGATGGGCTAGTTGAAGATGTGATTCTTCTTTCCTCACATCGGTTTATAGAAAACCTACATTTACTGGGCTATATCTAAGTTGGTATTATTATAACAAAAGGCCGACAAACATCCGGGCATCTCCGGCAATGGATTCGGCTATTGGTGAGCATTTGCTTACCATAAATAGTTGCAGGACTAGCTATGAAGACGAGTGCTTTTCTGTTCTTCATAGAGCTAGGGACAAAATCCATCTTAATGTCTTAGAGGCGATCTATATTGCTATAGATCGCCCCTCTCTATGCAGACAGTTAAGCAGTCACATTTTAAACATATTTGGGGAAGTGTTGGAGACTGGTGTGACTTGAATTCTTTTCCACCTTGTCTCTTCAATCCAATTATTTAATTTACAGCCCGTTTTTAACTATTCTTTCCGGTGACTTAGCCAGACAAGTGCCGAACGAAACGGCCCTCGCTGTTTTATTGTTTTTAAAATGGTTTTCCCCTTACCAATGATTTCGTTTTTCATTTATATATATATATATATATATATTCGTGAAAGGCTGCTAAAATTTTTTTGGTTTGACCAAGAGGTGAGTGATCTATAATTATGAAATGTACTTGCAATCGAAAATATTATTCAGTTCACTTCATTTAACACATAATTTCGTAAGTTCCTTGTATCTTGTCATTTACGAAAGCTTTTCAATGTGCTCTGGAAAGTTTTAAGAGATAAAGTAGGTTGATGGTTATAGAAAAATAAATTCAAACTCCTACAGATTGACCGAATAATCTCGGTATATAGATGGCGATATAATCAGATTTTAAGAAGGAAATGAAATCCCTTAAAAGATTATGGTGTACCAAACTTAATGGAAAGAGTGAAGACATTTAAACGATTTTTAAATGATTTTTATCATTTGATTCTTTTGGTCTAGTGAACAAACTTGTAGACAGATAGATAGATAGATTGATGAATTTAATAATTAAAATAAAAAAATGCATATGCAACATTTCCTATGTTCTCTACATGATAGACACGCAACGATATAAAAAAGATAAAAATTCTAACGTAGTAAAACTCAATAGAAAAATAACAAATATTCTAAATATCTCAACAATTTGGATAAACAGTATGTCAGGAATTATAAACAAACATTTAACGGGATTCAAAATGGAAAAATAGCGCCTCAATTGTACTCTTGAAAATGACCAACGACAGGTAATTGGCTCATATAACTTCAGACAATATTTGTATAAAATTCAATCAAAAGAATATATATATATATATATATATATATATATATATATATATATATATATAAAAGAACATTATAATTGATTTTTAATGAAACAACGTTAAAAGAAAGATTGCTGTCTATGTATATCTCATATGAAGGTCATTCAATAAAAAAGGGGAATTTTGTTTAAGGAGTTGGAAATTGGAAGCATTATTTACAGTTGCACTTTTTTTAAGGAAATGAATTGTATTGGGTCCTTTCATGTTCCAGGAGACAGTAAGTATAACCTTCGTTATTGATCCCCGAACCCAGAACATTTTCTTTACCGAAGAGTCCATATGTATCCTTTCTATCTTTTCTCGATTCAGGCTCGTACTGGCAAACACACGTTTATCTCATTTGTAAATTTTTCTTTGACTAAAACCTCGTTCTCCGTACACATCACACATTTTTCTTCAGCAACCAAAAATTTGATGACATACCTCGGTTCAAGCCTGGAATACTCTGATTCTGAATAGTATCAAAATTAATATTTGTGTGAGGATGAAATAATTTTTGCTATAAACTTATTCCAAATAATGGAGAGTTAAAGTTTATCCAAAAAACCACTCGTATAGATAGATAGATAGATAGATAGAGAGAGAGAGAGAGAGAGAGAGAGAGAGAGAGAGAGAGAGAGAGAGAGAGAGAGAGAGAGAGAGAGTTATAAAATATCACAGGTTTTATGAGAGCTCAGGTGTAATGTTAAACACTTGTACCAAGGTGGTCAGTTTTATGGAGGTTTCTGCTTTGAAAACTCGTATTCAAAACCAAATCTTACCCACTCTGAAGGCAGGTATTTGTTCCCATAGGAAGACTCGTGACCGTTTTATCCACAATGAATGACATTATTATAATAATCACCACGTGTGATCTATTGGAAATCCTATTATGAATTGATTGTTTTCAAAGTATATCAGTTTTAATCTATGGCGTACGAAGACTTAAGCTTGAGGGACCGATATTAGCGCAGCTGCTGACACATTGTTCAGTGTTTACCATTATCGACAACGAAATGACAAAAATGACTGACAATGGAAATGGATGCGGAGTATATTGTATCAGTGTGTCTATCTCAGCATTCTGGAAAATAAAACCAAATAAAATGTACGAAAGTAAAGATTAGAAATACGTTTTTTTTTCGAATATTAGCAAAATTATTGTTTCTTTGGTTAACTGATTAATTGATTGACTTTAACTGCATGTCAACCGACATGTCAAACGTGATTCCCAAACCTCTATACATAAAATAACCTGAGGTTATTTTATGTATAGAGGTTTGGGAATCACGTTTATTGTAGGTTTATATTTAATTTTTTTAATTGTTTCTTAAGATATTATTTGCACAATCTCCAATCGAATGCGAATATTTGAAACAAATCTATATGAGCTATAGATATGACTCTAACAGGTACTACCACTCCAAGTCAGAGAGGATCTGGGAGTAACTGTAATGAAAAAATACTCAACACTCGTTAGATCTCCAGGATACGGCTCACGATATTAATTCTTACCCCACTGCTGGAGATACAGTACACGTATTCTAACCTACCAACGATATATTTTGTGCTTTACTGATGAGTGTTCTTGTAAAAATCGAAATCTTTTTTCTTAATTATAAGTACAGTTAGATTTGAACTTTAATTTTTCAATAAAAATAATCGATTCCTAGTAATAGGCAGAGTTATCAAATAGCTAATTATTTCGTATCATTAACAAGACCTTTGATAAAACATTTCTTAATAATTGTTGTCAAAGAATTTATTTGCATAGCTGTCAGTCCTTTCCTTGATGTAGCCTTCGTATCTCTCCTATTAAAAAAAAACAAACTTGAATATTCGTGTAGTAAAAAATGATAGTGCATAATTTATATTTTTTAAGTCCTTCCTATTATCAGAAGATTTTAACATTAGAATTTTTAAATATATTTTCAAATTGTTATTATCATTATTATACTCTTTGTATGGTTTTTCCCACCAGGTGGTTTTTGGTTAAAGTCTCGGCGACAGCAAGTCTCTTCAGATCTTCAGTACTCTTCTAAATAACCTAATTGATGTTTACGGTACTGTGGTCTCAATAGTCACGATTCTTCATCTGATCCTCTCGTCACCTAGTTTCTTTTACAGCTTCTTGATGACTGTTCTAAGTGTTCTTACAACTATTGTTATCACTGATACCTCCATGTTATACAATGTTTTCAATTCTTTGGCAATGTTAAGGTATTTGAACAGTTTTTCACTTTTTTATATTTTAACTCTGTAGTTTTCTGGAATGACAAAATTCACTCGATAGCAGGTTCTTCTCTTCTTATTAATTAAAACTAGGTATGGTCTTTTGGGCTATGTGATCCGTTTGTTTTTCACTATGCTAGTGAATTTCATATGTTTCATTTTCTAGGATAGTTTGAACATATACCATTCATTAGTATTATCCAATTTCAGACTCTTGTACAATTTTCAGAGGTTTATATTTGCCACCCAGTCTTCCTAAGTTATGAATTACTTTTTTGATAGTTTGCTACATTTGCTTATTATGTGATTAACTGTTTCATTTATATCATCAATATCACTTGCTTTTCTCCAAAGTATTATGAATTTTCGCGTCGGCATAATTAGTCATTGTAGTTTTATTTTGAGCTGCCATTAATAGAGATTCAGTTTCTTTTTTCATGTTTCCCTTTCATACCACTACCCTTGTCATCCTATTTACAATCTTTTTGTTTGTGGTTATAGTTGTTTTTCTTTCTATTTTTGTTTTCTGAAATTTTCCTGTAGTTTTCTTGTTTGTTCCTAAAGTGCGTTCAAAGGAATAAATACTTGCGCTATGCCCCTCGTTAGATATTCGGGACACTTTCTCAAGTAGACCAGAGATTAACTTAAATAAATGGATCAAAGAACATGAAAACTAATGACCATACATAAGGCATTACATCCCAGAGACGACGTTGACAGTCTATATGTATCTAGAAAAGAGGGAGGAAGAGGACTTACCAGCATCGAAGACAGCGTTTACGCATCCATACAACAGCTCGAAGACTACATAGAAAAACACGAACGAGGACTAATTACAGCCATCAGAAACGATACGGACAACACGATAGACGATAGAATGACAACAACTAGGAAACAAAATTGGGAGAAAAAACAACTCTATAGCCGCTTTAAACGACTAATAAACAACATCTCACACCAGAAAACCAGGACCTTGCTAAGAAAAGGAAACCTTACGAGAGAAAAGGAATCTCTCCTAATAGCAACATAGGACAACTCCATAAGGACCAATCATATCAAAGCGAGAATAGATAAGACGCAACAAAACAGTAAACGTAGACTATGCGGTGACAGAGATGAAACCATCAATCACATAATAAGCGAATGCAGCAAGTTGGCACAGAATGAGTATAAGGCGAGACACGACTGGGTCGGTAAGTTAATCCACTGGGAAATGTGCAAGAAATTTAAATTCGACCATACTAACAAATGGTATATGCACAACCCTGCTCCTGTCCTAGAAAATGACACACATAAACTCCTATGGACTTTTACATACAAACGGATAACCTAATCCCGGCCAGAAGACAAGACCTAATAATAATCAACAAAAAAAGAGAATTTGCAAAATTGTCGATTTTGCTGTCCCTGCGGACCACAGAATAAATCTGAAGGAATGTGAAAAGAAGGATAAGTACCTCGACCTTGCTAGAGAATTGAAAAAGCTGTGGAACATGAAAGTGACGATTGTGCATATTGTGCTTGGTGCTTTTGGCACAATAATTAAAGGATTATTAAAAGGCCTGGAGGACTTGGAGGTTGGCGGACGGGTAAAGACTATCCAAATAACAGCATTGCTGAGAACGGCCAGAATCCTAAGACGAGTCCTGGAGACTTGAGGAGACTTGCTGTCACTCAAACTCCAGTGAAAAACCATCAGCTAACACTGATGTGAAAAACTCTAAAGGAGTAATTAATAATAATAATAATAAGCCCTCGGTACAGTCACCAAAGGATTGGTACAAGGATTAGGAGATAAAAGGACGAGTTGAGACCATAGAAACTATTGTATTGTTAAGATCGGCTAGAAAAATGAGAAAAGTGCTCGAGACTTCTGTAAACTTCCTGTCACTCAGACTCCAGGGGAAAACCGTCAGCTAGTGCTGGTGTGAAAAACTCACATAGAGTGAAAATAAAAGAAAGCTAAAAAGATAGACAAATACATGGAATTTACCAGAGAAGTAAAAGAAAAAAAAAAAAAACTCGTGAAACATGAAGGTGACTGTGATATCAAGTGTAAGTGGTATGTTTGGAATGGTCCCAAAAAGCTTGGAAGAAAGACTAAAGAAATGGGAAATTAGAGGAAGAATCGATAGCATCCAAACTATAGTAATGTTGAGATCAACTAAAATACTGAGAAGACTCCTGGGGACCTGAAGAGACTTGTAATCACTCAGAATTTAGTTTTTGTGGAGGGGAAAACTCGTAAGGAGTCAAGTAATAATAATAATGATAATTAATAATTTTTGTTCTTGTTTTGTAAATTATTCGATTCCCTGAATTTTTGGAGCCACGTAAAAGTTTTTTGTCGAGGTATACATTCAATTAGATTACACCAATTATTATTTTTATAATCATCATCATTATTTTTAGTAGTTGTAGTAGTAGTAGTATTTTCTCTTTTATGAGTATTTGATAACAGCATTAGCAGATGGTTTGTCTCTCGAGTTTAAATGACAGAAAGTCTCTTCAAGTCTCCAGGACTCTTCCCAGTATTCCACCTGATCTTAATAATGTTGTAGTCTTAATGGTCTCTACTTGTCGTCTTACTTCCAAGTCTTTTAATCCATTAACTAATCTTTTGGAGATTGTCCCAAGTGCAGCAACCACAACTGGTAGATCAACGTCACCTTCATGCTCCGTACTATTTTTTGTTGTCTAGCAAGATCTAGGTATTTATCTTTCTTACCATTTACTTATATTTTCACATTATAGTCTGCTAAGAGGGCAAAATCTATTATTCAACAGGTTCTCTTTTTTTGTTGTTGACTATTACTTGGTCAGGTCGTCTGGCCAAAATTAGGTGATCCGTTTGTATCTCAAATCCGGGAGAAGTATCACGTCTCTTTCACCTGGACGTATTCTGGGTTGTGCATATACCATTTGTTCGTATGATCAAATCTAAACTTCTTTTACAACTCCCTGTGAATAAGCTTCCCGACCCAATCGTGTCTAGTCTTATACTCTTTTGTGTTAATTTACTGCATTTGCTTATTATATGATTGATCAATTCGATTCTATCACCACATAACCCACACTTGTTGCGTCTTATCTATTTTTGCTTCTACTCAGTTTGTTTGTATGGCATTGTTTTGGTCTGCTATTCGAAGAGATTCAGTTTCTTTCTTAAGGCTTCCCTTTCTTATCGATATCCGGGTCTTCTCATATGAGATTTTGTTTGCTTGTCGCTTGAAATGCCTATGCACTTGTTTTTATTCCCATGTTTGTTTTCTGCTTCATGTTGTTCTGTTGATCCTTGTGTAGTCTATATTTTATCTGGTGGCTGTGATCAATCTTTCTTTGACTTTTTTATGCAATCTTCGTGACGTTTTATTGAAGTATAGACCCTATTTTCAACGCTGGCATGTCCTCCTTCTTTTCTTGACATATTATAGACACATTATAGACACATATATCTGTCTATATAATCTCTGGGATGTAAGGTCTTATGCATCGTCATCAGCTTTTTTGTTCTCTGGTCCATTTGCTGACGTTCTTCCTTCATCCACTTCAAGTACTGAGTATCTTATAAAGGGACAGCCCAAGTAGTTATCTCTTTCAAGAGGTTTTTTGCTATATTGTTTGATTTCGAGTACGTTGCTCGTTCTCCTGAGATACTCCTTAATTTTTTCTTTCATCTCCGCAATGTTCTCAAATACATGTAATTTTCCTTTTCTCCAAGTGTTCTAATTTTTTCTTGATTTGGTTGTTCTGTTCCTACCGTCATATGTCATTTTCCGTTTTTCATTATTAGCATGGCACATTTTCTATGCCAAATTCCATCCTTATATCGTAACCGTATATCCTCACTGTCTGTATAAGGTTTTTCACTTCTTTTTGATTTTTGGCAAACAGCTTGATGTCGTCCATGTACTTTAGGTGATTGATTTTTTCTGCAATTTATAGAGTTTGTATCCGCCTGTGCATTTCCTATGTATGTGATTGAGTAGCATAATAGCTATTACAAATAGAAATGTTGAGAGCGCATCTCTCTGGAAGATACCTCTCTGGATTTTCCCCACAGCTAAGTTTTTTCCTCCTGCTTTCAGTCCACTCTCCAGTTTTCTTTGCATTCTCGATAAACAATTATCATTATGATTAGTTGCAGTAGCAGTAGTAGTATATGCCTGTTCTTTTTCAGTTATTGAATTGCTTATTTTGGTCGACATTTCGATAGTAGAATAACTATTATCTTTCGTGGAAAAATCATGGCATGTAAAGTGAATACCAAAAATAAATATTCGTAATTTCTTCGTAGTAGACAAGGTTTATATAGTTAAGGTAAATCTAAAATCCTTTACTCCTATGATTACTTGGCACGTTTAAAATATATCATCACTAAAGATATACGTATATATATATATATATATATATATATATCATCGTCATCATGTCGTGCCACTAGCACGGATATCCCTGACCCTCTCTCGCCCCTTCTCCCTATCGTTCATCTCCTCTGGCAGGTCTTCAGGGCTACATCCCGTATCCTCACATAGCTGCTGCATGTATGTTCGAGCTGGTCGTCCTGCCTTTGCTCGGCCATATGTGCGGGTCCATAGGAGTACATCACTTATGAGCTCGTCACTGCTTCTCCAGCAGTGTCCTGCATGTCTGGTTCATCTAACTAGGATAGTTTTCGTGATGGGAGGCAGGTGGCCGTATAGCTGGTGCCTTGTGGGGTGTTGCCGAAAGAACTTCTTCAATATTGCTCGCAACATTCTTGTGTAATTGCCGTCTAGCTTATTCTCCAGCCGTTTTGTTCGCGTCAAAGTAGTGCATCCATTCAGTAGTATCGACACGACCACTGCCTGGGAGAAACTGCGTTTAATTTTATCGGTCAGATCTGATTTCCATATGATCGATAGCTTATCGATAGCTGTCCATACCTTCGTTAGCTGCGTCTCGATGTCCTTTTCGGTTAATAAGACACTGCTTCCTAGGTAGGTGAATTGGTCTACCAGTTTCAGAGAGGTCCCGTCTAGTGTGGAAATGTCGCCTGTTTGATTAAAGCACATATATTCAGTTTTGTGTGCATTGACATGGAGGCCAATGCATGCGGCGGCTCGTTCCAAACTAGGCAGTAGTGTTTCGGCTTGGTTGGGTGTATTTGTCAGTATCGCTATGTCGTCAGCGTAGTCGGCGTAGTCAGGGTCGGTAATTGTTTTTGCGGGTACCTTCTGCTTCTTCGGCCTTGGTGAGGCAACAAGTCTAGGAGAAGGAAAACTCTGAATTCAAAACCTGTTAAACTCCGCTTAAAAATTGACCTTGTGTCATATCCTGCCCGAGCGGAGGGGTTGGTAAATAGTACCTTCTGCTTCTTTTCTTTGTCAGCTCGAAGCCGTTTTCTCTGATTTTATCAATTGATGTTCTAAGTATGTAGTCTAGACAGATGATAAAGAGGTATGGGGCTAGCGTGTCCCCTTGTAGCACTACTGCTATAATGTCGAAGTATTCTGTCTCCATCCGGTGAACGTACTTTCATTTTGGTGTTTCTATAGAGAATCGTTATTGCTGCTACGGTTTCTTTTGGTAGGCCGTATGCTAGTAGGATTTGTTCCATCTTCCCTCTTTGCTATAGGTTGCATTATAACTCGATCTATCAACTTACATGAAGCATTCCATCTTTTAATTTGTGGCAGAACTTATATTATGAAACTTTAATTGTTCAGTTCAACTTAACTCATCTGATTTAATATGATTTGTTTTAATATTCATGATTCAGTACTTAAGGCTCCTATGAAAAAATTCTTATTGAAGTTGCCATAGCATTGATTTATTTTTCCATACGAACAGTGTTAATTAACAGAGTTCTTAAATAAACCAGCTTTTATATCATTTGTCACTTTATGTTTTTACTTCCGGGCTGATTATTATTTCTCTAGACCCTTTCTCTTGTCAAGGAGGTTCCCTTTTTTTTAGGAAGAGGCCCATTCGCACACGAATATTGAGGCAGTGCCAGAAATTGCAGTGTCTCCTTCGGCATTTTCCGCTTGGCGAGGCACCTCAAATATCAGATAATGATCCTGACACTTGCCTTTTTAGATGAAGCAGCAGGTGCTGTCTGAAGGAACGACCCTTCTGAAATCAAGGTATTGAATGTATCGGCCGGAAGATTCAGTATCATGGATTCTTTGACTGACTTGAAATTACTTTATTACTTACTTAAACGTGTATATCACAAGCCCAACAAAATAAGATAAAATTAAATAAAATAAAGTATAAAAAACAAAATAAAAAATGAAACGATAATAACAATGAAAAACTTTCAAGAGATAATAATAATAATAATAATAATAATAATAATAATAAAGCGAAAAAGAGACTATTACTAGGACCTTTCGAGGGACTTAGAAAGCTATGGAACATGAGGGTGACAGTGATACCAATTGCAATTCGAGCGGTACCCAAAGGCTTGGAAAGGAGCCTAAAAGTTTTGGAAATCGGAAGACGAATCGAGACCATCAAAACTATAGTATTGTTAAGATCGGCCAGAATATTGAAAAGAGCCCTGGAGACTGGTGGAGACTTGTTGTCTCTAAGTCTCCAGTGAAAGACCATCTGTTTACACAGGTGTGAAAATTTCGCAAAGAGTAAGAGAATAGTAATAATATTGGTGTACTCGTTACCATCACCAAAAAATTGGTATAGGGACTTGGAAATAAGAGGCCGAGTAGAGACCATCCAAACAGCAGCATTGTTGAGGTTGGTCAGAATACTAAGAAGAGTCCTGGAAACTTGAGGAGACTTGTCACTCAGACTCTAGTTGAAAACCATCAGCTAATGTTTTTGTGAAGAACTCTCTAATGAATAAAATTATAATAAAACAAACAAAAAAAAAAAACAGTCCAGAAAATAAACAAATAACCTAAAATCGAACAAGCCCCCCCGAAAACGATAAAAGAACCCCCCCCAAATCACCCACCTTACAAATACGTATAGCTTTGAATTATAATTGATAGTGATCAGTTAGCAGACGCTAAACCTAGGACTCTGTGATTGTCTGATTGTATTAGCCTTTTGCTTGTTTTGTCACGGAGAAAAAAGAAATATACATTTACTAGCAGCGTTATATCATAGTAGTTTTTAAAATAGAGTATAGTTGGGGAAAATGGGACTTTACTCCAGAAAAAGTCTCACTATATTTAGAAAATTAATTTTGCAAAAAGCATGTTTTTAACAACTAACACTATCCCATTATCGCTATTACACTTGAATATAAATTTTGTTCTTGAAATATAACAACTATTTTAAGACAGATCTAATACTATTAATAACCTACGTATTTATTCAAATGTGTTCGTAGAAAACAATTTTTGTAATATTTTCAATAAGATGTATTATATTTTCGATAAATTTTGTTCGTAAAAAACAGTATATGTTATGTTTTCAATAAAAAAAGGTGAAATGCATTTCACCATTTCGAACATATTTGTGTTAGTTTCTGAGATAGTTTCGCAAGATCACATAATCGAAACCCATCAGATGAATAAATAATGTGCCAAAACATTATGGCATGACTCTGAGCCTGGGTCTCGACACAGGTCTCAGCACAGGTCTTGGCAAAGTTTTATGGATGACCGGCAGTGGTCCATACAACAAGTTTCTCTAATTTACGACGCAAAAAGAGACCAAGATACAATACTTGACACTAGTGTAACCTCAGGATTTGCCAAAAAGTAGTTGAACTTAACGTCTGACTGTTTTAAGGGCCACAGCACTTAGATTTCAATTCGGGGTTTATCATTGCTATAGACTTGTTAGCTTAACAAGTCAAGAGAGCAAGTCAGCCCAACTATTTAACGATAGCTAAACGGAAGAGATAAATCCATGCCATTTGCAAGAGCATTGGCGTGAAGTGAAATGCAAACAGCCTCATCCAGGTTTTGAACTTAGCACGCCAAATTCCTTTTCAACGATGATAAACGTTAAGCCATCTGCGGCTCCATTGTTACAAAAAGGTTATCCGGAACATGATGTTATTTTAAAGAATGTGCTGTATTGGTGGAAAGCAGACGTGTAATAAAAAAGCATTTGACTGATATTCTTTTCCCCCTGTTTAAGTTATGATCCTCGCTCCAGGTGTTAATCTTCAGTAGATACTCACGCCGAGAGAAAAAGAAATGTATACGTTAAGTTCACGTTAAAGGTTAATATTAGAAAAAGGCATTTTTCCTTAAAAGCTATTGACCACCATGTTACTTTTGAACAAGTTTTGGGTACAGCATTTATGAAATTTGAAAATAATGAAGTAGAAACGAAGTAGAAAAAAAAGCAAAAATGGCGGTTAAGCAGAGGAAATAATAACCTTTGGCCCAATAGCTGCGACCACAGAAAAGAGGGTATTGTAAAATTTGTCCTTTTGTCCCGAGGGGTTTTCATTGTTATTGTGTTTCTAATCCTGGGAGCCGACCGACTGGTTGACGCAAAGTGCATTGGCCTTGAAATGCTGGTGTTAAGAAAAAGGGTTTGATCTTAGGTTGCAGAAAATTAGAAGTGAACTCTGACCCAACCCAGGGGCATAATTTAACCTTTCTTTAATAAAGAGTATATTCCATCCGTCTTTTCCTTCTTCTTCATCTTTTTCTTTCGCATTTTTTTCTATTGCTTTGAACATTTGTTTACTTTTTATGTTTTCTTTACCTATCTTTTTTAATATTTGCCGTTATTTATCTATTCATTTATTTAGTTCTTCATATTATTTTCCCACCATTGCTTCCCACTTTCTTTCAATCAATATTCTTTTACTTCACTGCTTTTTTTCGGGCTTCATTTATCGTATAATTTCTTTCTTTCTTTCTTTCTTTCTTTCTTTCTTTCTTTCTTTCTTTTAATGCATTTATTTTGTTTTTTATTTTTCTTTGAGTCACATTTTCTTTCTTTCCGTCGTTTTAACATTCTATGCTTTCACCTTATTTCACTTTTCTTTCTTTCTTTCTTTCTTTCTTTCTTTCTTTCTTTCTTTCTTTCCATAAAAGTTTTTTTCTTTGTATTTCTTTTTTATTTGCTTCGTTTAAACTATTTATCTTTCTTTCCTTTTTCAATCAATATTCCTCTCTTTCGTTCATTTTTTCTTCACTATTGAACTAACTCATTAGTTCAGGATATTTCATCTCCAGCACTTTTCCTTGATCCTTTCACAATGAAAAGTTGAATAAAAAAAAAACAAATCGAAAAATTAAAAAATACAAACAAGCAAAAAAAATTAAAAAATAAATGAATAGAAAACAAAAACCAAAAAAAGTACACAAATGTTTATCGCGCTAAACATCTCCATCCTATTATGATTATCATCGAATCACCCGTATTTTCTGGAGAGAGATTGCCAGGTTAATTCACCTGCGTCTCCTTCACCTCACTCTCATTCCTACCCTGCCTTGCATTAATCATTTTTCTCCATTATAGCCCCGGTCACTGGCCCATATCCTCTTTATTTATTTCAAGCGCCCTTTTGTTGCATCAAACTTACCATTGCTTGTTATCATTCGACCTTGCGCGACAACCTGAATCCTTCATCAACCTATCACATTGTGCCAAAGGCATTGAAATTCTCTTCCGGTCCGCCGAACTCACTTGCTGTTTTTCCTCACATCTACTTATCTTGTTATTTAATTTCTTTTCTGATAAAGACTACATTTTTATTTAGTTTTTAATTTTCGTCCCTCCCTTTTCGCCATTTTGCTTCTTTTAAATTTTGGCGTCTCCCTATTGCTTTTTTTCTTGCTTCTTTTCTTTTCTTTCGTGTAGAGACTCAAATCTGAACTGTTCATAATCAGAGACTCCTTGAATAATAATTTATGCATTTCCTATAAGTTTTAGGACAATGACACAAGCAAGCATCTAAAACAGAGCTATCAACTCAACAAATCTGAGCTGAATATGATCTTTAATCAGCGGAAGTAAAATTAAACAGAATAAGATAAAAAAAGAAAAAAACTTGGGGACGTTGGCCAAAATTTTGGTGTAAAATCATTGGATGTAATTACGTCCGTTATATATACAAAGGCATGAAGCAGACGCAGTTTTTCTCACGCTTAAGTTATACATTGCCTCGTGTTTTCCGGAGTTTAAAATTCATCTCGAGGTCAATATTATTTCTGTTGTATCGTTATCTCTATTCACACTAAATATTTCTTAGATATATTAGGTTAAGTCTATATGTATAAAGAATGATACAGAATTTATCAAGACAGACAGGAAAAATGAATGCAAAGTTAATTTTCTTAAAAACAGTCTCCTTGGCATTCAACAAACTTATTCAAGTGAATTTCCAGTCGATCAAAACACCTCTGAGACTCTTCAATTGATACGGTGTGAAGCTGCACCATCGTTTTTCTGTTGATATCCGCAGCGTTTTCATGTCTTATCCTTGATATGAATTGTCACTTTAAGGAATAAGAAAAAATGCTCTGATTGATGAAAATGACGGGTCTAGCTCTGCACTTTCAGAATCTTTTGTTTCCCCAAAACATCTGATCAAAAAGTATCGAGATTAGTTTCATAATTGTTTTTCAAATTAGCTCAAACTCGTTTAGACACTTATACATCAATCTGCATGTCTACTCATGTTCCCTTTATTATTTAAGTTGCTTCATTCTCGATACTTTTTGACAACAACTCATATTCTAGTACATTGTGTAAATGCAAATTTTTTGTGAATTCTCTATTATTCTCATTTAAAAATGTGTACAACATCCTTGTGTAATAATGTGCAAACTTGTTACGCAAATTAAATATTCTTGAATTGTAATTTTGATCCTCATAACGTGTCCCATACTTGACCTCAGTAAAAAATTTTATCTAAACTTTTGTGGCTTGTATATTAGATTAAGCAAAACTTAAAAAATAAACGATTACTTGGAATTGAATATATTTTGTTCAAATGTTAATTTCCTTTCTACTTTTTTATTCACTAAAGGTAAGCCCTGTCAATACGTCTGACTGCATCCCCTGTAGAGGAAAACCCCTCCCAAAAAGAGTTCCTAGATATGACATAATCCTGCATCTGGTGGCGAGGCTCCAGTCTAGGAAATCTGGGGAGTGTGGAGTACCCATTCATTACTATTTCTCTCAGGTCCACTCTGACTTAGTGTTGTAGTATCAGTTGGGGTCCATTCAATAGTTCAATAGGTTTATCTAAAAGTTTTCGAATTCGATTGGACCGTGTGCCAAAAGATCCAATTAAGAAATAACTATACAAAAAATGTTAATATAAACGTACAACAAACGGGATTCCTTAAACTCTCGCATAAAATAACCCAAGATGAATTGTCATGACATTAAAATCAATCCATTGAAGCAACCCATTCTTACATTTCCTGTTCTTTTACCATATTTTTTCTTATTAGTATTTTATTTTAGTTTGTTTCTTATCTTGCTTTTCTACGTCACCATATGAAAGTTTAATGAGAGAAAGAGCTATTCATTTATTCTTTCGATGGATTGAAAATATTGCATTTTAAGAATAAAAAACTAACAAAATATTAAAAGTATTATAAAAAGGCGGTGACCATTTTTTTGGTTTGTGGAGGCCAACTCACATGTTGAAAGGAACAGTTATCTTTTACCAAATTTAATTTTCTTACTTTTAAATTTTAGTCGTTTATTAAATAAATTATTTCAATATTTGAAACAAAAAACAAAAGTAAAAACAATCTATTAACTAAATGTGTAATTAATTTCTTTTCTGAAAAAATTCTCATGGAAAATTCATATATATCCGTGATTTTTTTGCGTGAAATAACTATAAGTCTTTCTTTTTTATATAATACCTTAAACTCAACACAGTTTTTTTTTTATTCTACCTTCCTAACTCCATATTTTTCTTTTTATCAGATTATCTAAGAATTATTTTCTCCAATTCAAAATCCGTTTCAAGTGAGCTTTTTGTCTCTTGAAACCTGTCAATCGTACTAGACTAAATGCAATAAATTATCATTCGGCCCTAAGAAACCAGAGGTTTAAATCGATTGCTTTATTCTGTTAACTACAGTTTCTAAGTCTATTTACCCGGTTAATATAATCGGTCAGTACATTTAGCATTTTTGCCAGGTCTTAAGTGATAGGGGATCATTATAGAGAAGAACTGACGGGATTAAAAGTCCAAAATAGCCTCTCAAGGGAGTGTTTGTTCATGTGAAAATTTATGTATCTGAACCAGTTGCAATAAAATTGCCGGGTTTCATTAAAAATCTGATTCGTGATTTCACACACACACACACACACACACACACACACACACACACACACACATATATATATATATATATATATATATATATGAATAAGTGAATTGCGTAGTCACTTATTTGAAATACTGTTTGAGAAAATAAACATATTTACATTAGAGGGATATCCATGAATACACACACACACACACACACACACACACACACACACACACACACACACATGCATCTGCATGCTATGCTGTACCCTGACATGCACACATATACACAGTGACACACGAGCATTCATACACGTAAGCACACACACATTATTATTATTATTATTATTATTATTATTATTATTAAAATGAAAATAAAATCACCCAGCTCATAACTTTAAGCTTCCAAATTACTTGATCATCACGTAAGTTTTGATGATAAAACGACTTACCGGATGATCAAGAAATTTTAACATTTGATGTTGTGACACGTGATTTTAAAATTTTCCCTTATTATTATTTTTATTATTATTTATTATAATAATAATAATAATAATAATAATAATAAGGAATTGAAAGCAAGAGGAAAAAGTTTAGTTGAGATGAAAATCCAGAGAGGTATCTTCCAGAGAGATGCGCTATCATCATTTCTATTTGTAATAGCGATGGTGCCTCTCAATCATATAATTCGGAAATGTAAAGGCGAAGACAAACTCTGTAAATCGCAGAAAAAAAATCAATCACCTAATGTATATCGACGACATCAAGCTGTTTGCCAAAAATGAAAAAAGAAGTGCCTAATACAGGCAGTGAGGATATACTGTGACGATATAAGGATATAATTTGGCATAGAAAATGTACCATGCTACTAATGAGAAGTGGAAAAAGACAAATGTTAGTAGAAATAGAACTACGAAATTAAGAAAAAATCAGAACACTTGGAGAAAAGGAAACTTACAAGTACTTGGGAATACTGGAGGCGGACACCATCAAACAATGCATAAGGCCTTGACACAAAATGCCTCTCACATTAGTATTGATACATACTTGAAGACTACCTAAAAAGAGTAAAGGAAAGACAGATTACATCGACCAAAAACAACACAAACAACACTAGGATCAACAGAACAACAAGGGGTAGAAAATAAAGGAGAAAAACAATTGTTTGGACATTTCAAGTGACAAGTACGTCAAGTTTCACACGAGAAGACCTGGACATAGCTAAGAAAGAGAAACCTTAAGAGAGAAACTAAATCTCTTCTAATAACGGCAAAAAAACAACGCTATTAGGACAAAATATGTTAATGTGAAAACATATAAGACGGAATAAAATAGCAAATGTAGATTATGTGGTGATAGAGACAAAACGATGGATTGACTAATGAGCGAATTCAGCAAATTAGCGCAAAAAGAGTACAATACTAAACACGGCTGGGTAGAGAAGGTGCTCCATTTTGAGTTGTGCAAGAAGTTTATATTTAAACTTATGAACAAGTGGTATATTCACAACCCAGAATCCGTCCTGGCGAATGAGACGCACAAACTTCTATGGGATTTTGACGTACAAACCGGTCATCTAATCTCGGACAGATGACCAGATCTAGTGATAGTCCCCCTGCAAAAAAAAAAAAAAAAAAAAAAATGAACCTGCCGAGTAGTGGACTAGGCCGTCTCGGTCGACCATAGATTTAAATTAAAAGCAAGCGAAATACCTTGTTAGAGAACTAAAAGACTATGGATCATAAAAGTGACGGTGGTACCAATTATACTTGGTGCACTTGGAACAATCTCCAAAGGATTGAAAAAGGGATGAGAAGACTTCGAAATCAGAGGACAAGTAGAGACCATTAAAACTAGAGTGTTATTAAGATAGGCCAGAAGATGCCCGTGGTGTAATGGTTATCGTCGTAGGAAATGGACACGGCGACACAAGTTCAAATCCTGGACGAGACTGATTGCATTTCACATAGCACTAATACCCTTGGGAAAGGTATGAATCCAATTAGTCTCCCTCAAGCTATGGGTAAATAGTAGGACAGACTGTGTTCTTCAGCCTTGGTGAGTCAACTAGTCTAGGAGAAGGAAAACTCTGAATTCAAACCTGTTAAACTCCCTTTAAAATTGACCTTGTGTCCTATCCTGTCCGAGCAGAGGATTTGGTAAATAGGATTAAGATAGGCCAGAATATTGAGCAGAGTCCGGGAGACTTAAAGAGACTTGGTGTCATTCAAACTTCAGTGAGAAACCATCAGCTAATGCCGGTGTTAAAACTCTCAAATAATAATAATAATAATAATAATAATAATGCCCGTACGTTGTTTTTGTGTCTATATTTTTCTATCTTTTTGTTGCTGATTGATTAGTAGGTTGGGTTTTTATAGTATATCAACCTTGTAGAATATTTAATACGAAATTTTGTTCTCACACGCACACACACACACATATACGCCCCCACCATATATATAAATATAAGTTGTGTAAAGGAGTATTTTGTGTCATTATTTTTAAATGAGTTACAGTTCATATGTTTGCACACAGTTAAATGGTTTCAAGTATTACAATATAACACTGATAGTTTTTATTGCACATATTTAAATGCCATCAAGTATTACTATTTAACGAAATACTTCCATTCAGCATTATTGATTCATTTGCACACATTTGAATGATTGCTATGTAATTCTAATAATTCTATTTAATGTCAGTCATTATTTTGCACACAGTTAAATAGTTTCAAGTAAAGAAAATGATTAGATAATTATATTTGACCCATAAATAGGAACCTTACACACACAGCCACTCCGGGTCAGAATGAAGCTGTGGATAATATTTTCTGGATTTAGAGCACTTTGAGGTCCACTGTGTAGCTTACTTTTAATGAACCAGGGGTTCTGAAATTTTATAACCTTAACAGCATCGATTTTCTATTCAAAACAGCATCATTCTGACGTAATATGAATCAACGCAAAAAGCTCAATGGGTAGCAAATTACAAATTCATCAGACTTAAACGTTTCTACTGCAAACGTAGGATGGGCACTGGTCCAACACATGATCGTAACTAATCGTATTTGAAAAACGATGAGACATTTGCAAGATGGAACTTCCATGACCAAATGTTTTATTTTACAAGGATCCCACGAGTGACCCTTTAGAAAATGGGAGATAATTTTGGTGCACCATACATATATATATTGGCTACAATTGGTCAGTTGTAATCTAAATTACGCAAAAAATAAAATAAAATCGACAACTCACTCTATCTGATATATTTACCTGAAATTGCATGAAAATATCTTGAAATACTATAGATTAAGTTTATTGAAAGAAATCGCAATTGACTTCAAACACGACCTCCTGATGACTTCGGAATCTCCAGCAAACCCTCCCGATAATCTCCGTATTTAAATTGATCAATGTTGCCGTTATCTTTGCCTTCAGTCCATCTTTGGTGCTGTACGGAGTTTTGTTGGTCTCTCGCTTAACTGTGCCCCATACACAATAATCAAGGGGATTGCAATCTCGGGAGTTAGGCGGCCAGATGTTCGGGAATGTGTGGTTGCAGAATTTTTCGAACGGCCAAGATTGGGTTTTCCTGCTTGTGAAGAATTTGTCCACTTGATCCAGGTAAGCACTACCTCCTCCAGATACTTGGTGCAGGTTTTTGTGTTCAGAGGCTATGATAAATACATGTATACGATAAATGGAGGTATAGCGTCACCATTACTAGTGACCATACCAAGCACCACGATGAGGACTGAGTGTTTGGTTTTAATCAATATCGGTATATTTTGTGGGGACAGAACTTACAAACTCTATAAGCTCACCATCTGTTCCTGATAAAATTTTTTTCTCATCTGAGAAACGTCAAAGCATGTTTAGTTGGAGAACATGCTTAAGTTTGTGAAAAAAATTGCAGTGCCGTCTTTCTTTTTGTCATTCATGGCTTGTGATAAAAATAGCCTTTCTCATCTTATATGAAAAATAACTAAAGGTATCATGCTCTACCAGTCTGATAAGAAGCTGGGACACTCCCACGTTCCTGGCTGTGAATGGGATTGCCTTGTTCGGAGCGTTGTCAATTTTGGCCTGTGTTTGACCAAGTTAATTCAGTTCTTTTATCATACCGACCTGAGTGAGTTTTCGAAGATGTTGTACTTTCGTAATCACCATGAGACACATCCAGCTATTTCCGAATCCTCTGCGCTGTCCTCAGATTGACACCAAAACACTATCAAACCTTCGTATTGTAGCTTTCGCGTGAATGGCAAGCAGTAAAGCATTCTGTTTCGAAACTTCAGGAAGAGTGATTTGTGTCATGTTGCTGCGTCCCTCTCAGATACTGCTCAGCTAACTTGAGTTAGGTGAGCAGAATAAACAAAACCTAAAACAAACAATGCTCATGCACGAAATGAATAATTCAAAATGCTGACATCGCCCCCTATATATATATATATATATATATATATATATATATGTATGTATGTATGTAAGAACTGAAGTACCCACCCACGCCGGCAATGGTTAGTTATAACGATAGTAAAATGATTTATTCATATTGACGTGTTGCTGGTAAATATTGTTATTTACAGTAAACTGATATAAAACTTGAAAAACTATAGGACTTTTGGGAAAAAATCATTAGTATGCAACTGATGAACAATATGTTTTTTTTATATATTTTTCAGTATTATTCAAATATATTATTAATGTCAACTTTGAAGTTTTTTTTGTCAATAGAAAATTTACAACAAAAAATAACAAATGATTTTTACGGCATGTCAACCCGTCTAATGTTATCTTATGTCTAGAGGTAAGGAAATCATGTTCAAGAAACGGTAATTGTTACTGAGCATGATAAATCCACGTAATCGATTTGAAATTCAATTTTCAAGAAGGTTGATATGCCATAGAACCAACCAACCAACCAACCAACCATTTTTCAAGTAAATTTCTAATATTAGTTTATAGACTTACAGTCGTTCCATAAAAATTGCATGGTGTTTTGAAGAAAACTATTTTGCAAATGAAATGAATGATACCATTAATAATACATTGAGTAATGAAATAATTGATTCAGTACATTGAGTAATATCGGTTTAATATCAATTTACTACCTTGAGAAATAAATTTATTGATTTAGGTATGATTTCTTTATTGGATTACTTGCCCTAACTATTTTAATAACTGCATTTTGTCATATTTCATTAATGTGAATAATTATCTTAGTAAGAGAAATAATTAGTTATTTTTTCTTGAAAATATGTATGATTAGTTACGACTTACAAGCAGCATCCCTTCTCGTTGTTAATTAATTAAGATGAGACATCTGTTTCCCCAATGAGAAATACTTTTTACGTGAACACATTCCAGTAAAACCAGTAAGCGTGCATGTTTAATTTAGCAAATCTACGAAAAATCATTTAACCGAAGAATCAACGAACAAACTAATTCTTTCCTTAAAACACTTAGAATTAAAAATTATCTATTATCAGAAAAAATATTGATAAAAGAAGCGAACTGATATCCAACAGTTTACATCAAAACAAATGTATATGAAAAAATTGAATCATGATAATGCTATTGCATGTGTGCTATAGTTTTAATTTACAAGGTAATCATACTGTCCTTTCACAATTTTAAATTTGTATATATTTTGATCAATACACACACACACACACACACACACACACACACACACACACACACACACACACACACACTCTCTCTCTCTCTCTCTCTCTCTCTTTCTCTCTCTGTATATATATATATATATATAATTAATCAGCAACAAAAAATTAGAAGCTTGATGCGTTTATTTTATTGACGTCATTCAAAAGATTGATTACAAATGTAGAATTACTCCTTTGTTTTGAAACTAATACCCTTAAAAAAAGCATGAATCTCTTTATTCCCAAACTATACTTTAAATAGTAAGTAAAGTGAAGTTGGCGACCTTACTCGAGAGTGACACGAAGGCTCCCTTTTTCCATAGCAACAACACCGCGGTGTAGGGGAGGGTGGTACTCCATTCCCAGGATTGCTCCACTTCACCCTTGATCCTCACCTTATAGTGCTGAGTGCTAAGCAAGAAGGCATAAAGTACCATTTTTTGAGTCTTTGGTATGACTCGAACTGGGATTGAACCCTGGTCTCCCGGATCATTGGCGAACCCAGGTTAGTTGATATTCCATTAAAAACAAAGAAAATTCTTTATTTTTAGAGGTCTAAGAATGTTTTAAAATGTATAGTTTCATCAGGTTGACTGACTTAAAATCAGTTCAAAGAAAGTTTTGAACCCGTTGCAATAAAAACTGGAAGCTCTCGTGGCGTAACGATTATCGTTGTAGGAAGCGGACACGCCACCCGATTTCAAATCTTGAACGACGCTATTTCCATTTCACATAGTGATAATACCCTTGGAAAAGATAAGAATCAAACTATTTTTCCTATGGGTATATAATAGGGTGGATTGGGCTCGTTAACCATAATATGACAACCTATGTAGGAGAAGGAAAGCTGGATTCAAACCACTTGTGGACATGGAAAAAGATGAGCTCTATCAAGCTATTACTGCCCAAGACACACCACATGAGTGGCACCCGATTGTCCAAACCTGGTTACATGAGCTGTGAACAATAAAAATGCACCACATACGAATTCCATATCTAAAAGGATAAAAAAATGCTTCAAGAAACGGTTTCTGTCTGGAAGACTATGCATAAACAAAGAATTTCTAGCACTCACAGTTCAATCTTTTTTGTATTGTCTAAGGTAAGCAATAATCAATAGAATAGATATCTATAGAGCTGAGCCTTCAAAGATAACTAATGTGATTCAGGATATAATAGAAAATCAGCTTTAAAATGTATTTCTAGAACTTGCGAATCGTATCATGGTTTGTATATTTAATACAAGTGGACATGTTGAAAATTTAGAATCTCAAAAATAGATCTAATTACAAATCCCAAAATTTTTCCACTGATTAATTTGATTATAAAATTCTTTAATCATACAAGGATTTTATAATGAACTTGTACTTTCTTTATTAAGCATAATTACCAAAGGTATAGTTTTAATGGACATTTTAGAGAAGTGAAAAAGTAAATAGTTGAATTATATTCAACGACAGAATGACATAGATATATAGAAAAAAGAAAGACATCAGTTAGCATTAAGTCTTCTGTATAGAATTTAATCATTTCTTGTGGAAAATTATGTTATGAAAACGAATTTTATTAGTCATTATTAATTACTAACCTTATTATCACATTGAAACTCTATAATAAAAAATATCAATACGCAGTTGTCCATAAGTAAAATTCATATATAATTTATGCAATTTTTATTTTTTGTTACAGAAGTGTTGCATTATTATTTTTTGGTTTCAATGCTGTTGAGTTTGGTAATAAATAATACCTGATAAAATTCGTTTTATTTGTATGATTTCTTTCCTGAAACTAACATTAACTAAAACGAAAAAAGCTTCGTCCAGGATTTGAACTCGGGTTACTAAGTCCATTTGCTACGAGAATAACCATAATGCCAGAAGTGCATCCACTATCGTGTTGTGATCCCTTAACGTTCTGATAGTTTCGACCGTGAAAATGAAGCAAAAACTGAAGAAAACTAAAAAGGATATAAAATTGGGAAACTGATCATACATTACAAGTTCTGATAATAAGCTTTCTAAAAGGTTACTCGGGATTAACATCATGAATATAAAAATAAATGCGAGTATTGGTAATAATAACAACAATGAGGGATCAATGCAATTGGAAATTAATGAGAATGAACAGATTTTTTCACCCTAGTTATTATAATGACAAACCTTATGTAAAGAGAAAGGAAGGAGAAGTGAAATAATTTGTTAGGAATACTGTATTCAGGTACCAAAATCGTTTTGCAAAATGCACGCAAAAGGACAATGAAAGTATAAATAAGATGAAGAAAGGATCAGGAAGTAACGAAAGAAAAATAGGAAAAAAACTTCAGGGATAATTTAAAAGGCAAATGGAAACTATCACCGGGCAACAATCTCAAACGTGACAAGACGACATCAGAAGAGAAGAATGGAAACCTTATAATTTCAGCTCAGAATAAAAGCATCATAACTAATTGCACCACATTGAAAATAGAGAAAACCTAAAATACCACCCCCGAAAAACAACCCCCCCAAAAAAAACAGCGTAAGTAAATAAATAACATCTACAACTCGCTAGAGGAAAATGAAAAAAAACAAACAAACAACAACAAAAAAAAAAAAAACGAAAACAATACGATACTTTAATAATTTGACACCCATATCATCATTATTATTCACTTAAAGACAGCTATTGACGGTCAGTAAACTCAATATCAATTCATATCACGTTTATAGAATCTATGTTATAACTTAATTGTGAATAAATGAATAAATAAGTGAGAGGAAATACCCATAATTCCTACTTAATACATGCATTTATTAAGAAATTATAACGAATGCTGAACCCCGTAATGAAAATTGCTTTATTTTCCATGAGCATTTTAGCGTAATTGGGCTTATAGGAATTTCGTTACGATGTGCCATTTTGACTTTTTTTTACTGTAACATACAAGATCGGAATCTATTATTATTATTATTATTATTATTATTAGTAGTAGTAGTAGTTTTTAAATATGCTTTTCTGTACATACCTTTTTCTTACATGCAAGTAATTGATTGGCTGATTTGAAATCGAAACATTTTAATCTCAGCGGCAATATAATAATTACGAGTACTATGATTGAAATTCCAACTTTGTGGGGTTCAGCATCGAGCTCATTGATACTGAAAATACATAAGGCCATATATGTGGGTAGACAGGACAATCAGATTCAGAACACGCTTAGAATTTTGAGGAAACTAATGTCTCTACCCAATCCAATTTAGTGGTTCCATATTATTTCGAGTTTAACAAATTAAGCGGGACAGTAATGCACTTGTAAAATCAGCGCTACCCTGATAAGAAGCAATATTTCATATTTTGGAAACCCTTGTTTAAAGGAAAGAAAGAAAGAAAGAAAGAAAGAAAGAAAGAAAAATAAAAATGTGAACAGTACGAAGATGCCCGAGAAAGGAAAATAAAATTGGACACCCTTAATATGGATTTTACGAAACTGATATTGAAAAAACTGCCAACCGAAAGAGAAAAGAAAAGAATATCAAGACAGAAAATATAAGAGTAAAACGTATATACACGTATTATTTATGTCCCAGGAATGAGGTTTCGTTTCAGGCCTTATAAAAAATAAAGAAACGACTTAACAAACGACAACAACGACAACAAAAACGTTGCTCTTCCAATGGCAGCTGTCAAATCAAATGGAGAATATGTAATGACATGCGCACAAGAAAATATCTTTTTTATCACCGTGTCTTCACTTGGTATCTCAGTCATTAAGACATATATTGATTTTCGCGCGCATAAAATTTGATAGCAGTTTCGGCTGGCGGTGACAGGAAAAATGAGGGAAAGGGAGAGGCGTGTCAGTTCGTCAATAAACAGACCTCGGAAAGTTTTGTGGTTGAAGACGAATAGATCGTAAAAAAAAGTTGTTTTTAATTTTTTCCTTTCACGGTGACGTTTTCTTGCATAAGCTGAAACTGTAAGTGAAGCTTAGATTCTCGAGTTCTTCATGTTAAGAAGGAAGAAAAAGAGGCATGCGAAGTACATTGTAGAGAAAGACGGATACATGATATCAATTTGGTGTCTGTTTTAGATTTCACCGAATATTTTAAACATTTTTAGAATATCTCAACAAGATATGGCATCTGTTTTTGATCAACAAGATTCCTGAAGATAATTTGATTCAAGCTCCGTAGTCATTTATTCAGTTTAGCTCAGGTCCTGATGTATAGGGCACCCAGTCAGAATCGAAATCATTAACAATTGTCTGCTAACTATTACACTACGTGAGGTGCCCTAAAATCTTAACATTGGTTAGAGTAGGCACAAGGCTGCAAGGCTTTAGTGAGGATTGAACTCAAGACTGGTTGGCGAGATTTGTTTGTTAATTATTTACAAAACAAAGAGGTTTCTTAAGTTGTTATTTACCCACCTTAGCTTAGTCTGGCATACATTCCTGAGGTTCACTAACTCAGTTAAGTGGTCACCCATCAGACTAATGAGCAGGCTCATCACTGCTGAACTATTGTGATCTGATGGGTAGCGGCGCTTTCAACATGATTTGATTCTAATTCAATTCAAGCTTTACATAAAACCAAAATAATGTATAACGACGAGAATATATTTCTTTTATTAATTATAGATTTTTCTCGATAATTAGCACAGTTGTAATGATTTATTAATCCCTTGAATGGTAGTTCTTAATCTTTATTAACCTTTGAAATTACAAAATATATTTTTCTCATCACTTGATCTCAGGGTGAGAAAATTAAAATCAAATTAGTAAAAATTGGCAAATTTAATATTAAAAAGTATAAAAATAAAATGTTCAAATTATCTGATGTCGTAATTTTAAAGAAATATTTAAATATTACGAATAAAACATTTAATATGTTGGTTGCTGTTGTTTTTTTTTTCCTGAATTAACGTTAAAATGCGTGGTATTCCGCTGATAAGAGCAATCCTGATACCATATTAAATAATCAGCTGATTTAAAAATCATATTCACACACACACACACACACACACACACACACACACACACACACACACACACACACACACACACACAACAAAAACCAAACAAAAGGAAAACAAAAAAAAAAAAACCCTAAAAAGCAAAAAAATAAAAAAAATAGAAAAAAACGCTTCTCAAACGACTAGTAGTGCTAACATCATGAACCGCTTTTACTAAACAACCACAAATTCTAGGATTTCATAATTTATAGGAGAAGATTAAAAATAAAATCATATAAGGCATCATTAATTCCTAAATTCTACCACACAAAGAGTCTGCTATCAAAAATAAGAATATCTAACTGTCCAAATATAAGTGTACTTCTGATGTATCTATTTATGTTTTTCTTTATTTTATTACCCAGGCATTACTTCTTTTTTAGCCAGCCGTAAATTAAACTACTTAACACAAGAGTACATAGCATGCGCCACCTTTTAACATTGTTATTTCTTTTTCAGACGTACCGAGAGCTGAAAATCGGACACAGTAAATAACAACTTCTAATCGGAAAAAGCAAATGAAAAAAAAAAAAAAAACAACAAAAAAACGGCTAGCTGTGTACTTATGACAGTAACTACCACTCTCAGCTACTCAAAAAGCAAAACAGCTTCTTGAACGTGGTCAGGTACTTTGTGATCCAGGTCAGGAACAAGATAGAAGTGGGTATGTGTTATCCGTGACCAATAGGAAGAAACATGTAAAGTGCTCAGATATCTTAAGGCAAACCGAGTTAGTTTACCTGGTTTAGGACAGCATCAACCATCACTCCAGAAAGCCAATTATCCACTTAGCCCACAAGACCCAGAAGTATCGCCGGGCTTGGAAACACTTCGGCCGACCATGTTGTCTTGTACGTGGATCAAGTCGGGTGTACTTTAGCTTGGTGGCAGTCAATCGAAACTGCCTGAAGCACGTACCAAGGAGACCCAGTATTCGCGTCTCGCAGCTGAGACCGGCATCCTTGAGCTTCAGCGGGCCGACCCTCAAGGCTCTAACACTCAATGGAGGGATTGGGTTTATCACCTGGTACCTGAGGTGCCCCTTTTTGCACAAGGCTCAAGGCATTTTTGGAACTGCCAGGCGTGTGTGGGTTTCGACCCTGCACTCAGATCCACCTTAAAGAAGGCATTGTGCCATACTCGTACAGTTGGTGGGACGTACGACAAATACCAAAACCCTGGAGTGTCTGGATAAGAAAGCTTTATGATTATGACACCCGAAACGTATAATCTGCAAGCTCTTCTGATTTAACTCCTCCGAACTATTAAGCCAGGGGAAACGTCAAGACGAGGACCAACTAACCGTTTCATAATACTTTTGACTGGATGGCAGCTGCCGTTGTCGACGTGATGGCCAACATAAACAAAAACCGTATAACCCGAGAATGCATTTGCCTCAGAGACGGAAACGAGGCAATTCTGGAGGCTGAGAGCGATATTAATTGATTGCTTTAACGGTATGTCAACCCATCTAAGGCTATTTTATGCTTAGAGGTTAGGGAAACGCTGTTGATATATGTTCTAATTTATTTTTTTGTGTTGTTGTTTAAATTATTTGATTTTTGTTCACAGTCCTATTGAATACGAATCTACCCATAAAACCATAGAATGCCAATCAACCCATCGAACTATTGAATGCCGATTTACCTATAGAACCACTGAATACCAGTCTACCCATAGGACTATTGAATACCTATGTATGCATTGATCAGACCCTTAAAAGAACTACCTCTCCGGACCAGAGTAGACATGAGAATAATGATAATAAAGGGGCACTTCACACTCCTTAGAGATCACCATCAGCATTTAGTGCTATTCCTAAGACCCCTTCTCTTTGGAAGAGGTCTTATATGATGAAATTAGCCTATTATAACCCATCTAATGGGATAGGAAATACCTTTGATTATCTCTAAACATAAAGAACAAAAGCAAATACAAACGCGTTTTGTATTTTCACTAAATGAAAAGGTTTCAGATTTTACTGAATAAAGTAGAAGAATTATATAAATATTAACTGCAGGTTCATATAAAAGAAATCAGATTTTCTCAAACCTGTAGGGTGCACAATATGAAATAATTATGGGTCAGATAAAATATTTCGGAACTAGTGTTACAAATAAAAATAAACACTGCACTCATTTCACGCTTTGGAAAACTTCTTAAAAGAATAAATACACGAGTTAGAAAAACACTTTTAATAGTCATTTGAGTGAAGAAGTAACGGCGAAGATAAACACGACACAACAGTGATCATATGTTTGCCTATTTCATATAAAGTTACATGCATGTGTGTGCGCTTGTGTGTGTATAAAAGTGCGCATAAGTATTCACTCGTATGTAATGAAGGCAGATTATAAAGAAATTTACTTCCTGCACCTGTAGGGGATTTTCGGATTTTGTTAAAGGTCAAATATTTCGGAAGGTTGTACAGCTCCAATTTACTAAGAGAAAGAACGTTAGGAATAAAATTTAAGACTTATGTTCAGATATTCAGGTCGTTTTTCCTATCATCTTACTTCATCCCTCACTTTCTCTCTCTGTCTCTTCTCACAAGGTACACATTCATATCTACTATCAAAAATCATCACCTCCTCCTCTCTCTCTCACTATATATATATATATTTATGTATATATATATCTGTGTGTGTGTGTGTGTGTGTGTGTTTGCATGTGAGGAGGCGCTCATGGTAAAACGGTTAGCGTCTTAAGAAGTGGACTCGGTTACTCGAGTTCAAATCCTGAACCAGGCTGTTACATTTCACGTAGCGTTAATACCAAAGAGCACAAACTATTCCCCCCCACCATGTATGAGTAAATAGTATGGCATACTTGTTTCTTTAACCTTTGTATGGTAACCGGTCAAGGAGAAGGAAAAACCCTGAACTCAAACATATAGATGGATGGGCTCCCTCAGGCTATTCCTGTAATATGAATGGGAAAAACTACAAAACCAGGTTACGGAATAACTCTTTTCTTGTGTGTGTGTGTGTGTGTGTAACAGCAAGTCAGTAAGTTGGTTTAAGAGTATTGATCTAATAAAATTATCACCACTGAAAATTAGTTTTTGATTATTATTATTATTATTTTTATTATCAAAAAATATAACTAGAGATGACTAATTGAAAGCAATATCGCTTCTGACCTTTTCTTCTTATTCATGATATAAATTATAACAGGAATTGATTAGTAAAGAAAACTATTTGCCAGTCAGTTGGCTTTAATCTAAATCATTTCTATAATGAATATTCTGTTTTGCTTTAATATTAATCGGTGCAGAAATGGAGATGTATAAAAGAATATGTGTCATTGTTTTTATTGTTTGGTATTCATAAATTAGTGCAGCCTCTATGCATATTAGCTTTAATATGGTTTATACATTTTTGATTATGCTGACCATTTTTAAATCAAAATTATGTTAATTTTTGTAGCTTACACGAATGCTGAAGTTGTCATGAATCTTTAACGCTTTTTGCGGTTTATATTTCCGCTCTTTAAGAGATCATTTATTATATTTAGTTTTCTTTCATAGTAATAATAATAAGTGATCCACTGGGAATTGTTCAAGAGATTAAAATTTGACCATTCTAAAAAATGGTATATCTACAAACCATAATCAGCCCTAGATAATAAAACCTATGAATTCCCTGGAGATTTTGAGATTCAAACTGATCACGAAATCCTGACCAGAAGGCTGGACCTACAGTTTAGAAGAAAGAAAAACTTGTCATCTTTTTTGCTGTCGCAGAGTGAAAATGAAAGAAAACGAAAAGATGAATCTTGCCTGAGAAATGAAAAGGCGGTGGAACATGAATATTACGGTGATACCAGTGGTAGTAGGTACTGTTGAAATGGTCCCCAAGGGCTTGAAAAAAGAAATTGGAGATCAGCGGGTGAATCGAGACCATAAAGATCAAACAATTGTTAAGATCAGCAAGAATACTTTGTTGAGTCTTGGAGACCCGAGAATATTTGCTGTCACTCTGACTCCACTGAAAAAAAAAAAAAAACAGTTAAAAGCAGGCGGTGGTGTAATGGTTAAAGTGCTGGACTGCAGAATCGTATTACGCGAGTTCGTACTCCAGTCATGTCGAATATAACAAACAAGAACTACATAAAAGAACTGAAACACGAAATACTGAAAACCAAACATTAACAGGACGAAGCGCCACGGCACCACAATTAACACGAAATGAAATCATCTAAAAGAAATCAAGATTCGAGAAAAATCAAGATAGAAACTGAAAAAGTAAATAAATTATGAAAAATATACCAACATACAATATCACCGAACAAAACGAACTTATATATGCCTGAGCAAAACTAGTCACCGACAGAATTACAGCCCAAAAGGAGAAATGCAACAACTGGATGGGAAATGAGGCAAGAAGGATAAATCAATAAACTACGAGAATAAGTGAAATCACTAAAGGAGAAATACTCACGAACAAAACGAAATGAAGACCGAAAAAAGTCAACCATAGACAAGACTAACAATACAACAGGAATAAATAATCTAAAAATACTGGTGAAAGGCTTAAAAATACCGGGACAAGGTCAAGCATTACAAAAAAAAAAAGTAGAACCTTCCAAATAAAACAAAAGAAAAGTCTGCCTCAAAGTCCGGGAGCAAAGTCTAAATAGAAATAAACAACCCGATAGAAAGAAAACAAGATTTTTTGAGCAAGAAATGGGAACAGAAAAAACATAAAAGAAATGGCGAATGAATAAATAACAAGAAAGAATTTCAAAAACTTTAATAAAGCTTCGCGGTGGATTGACACTTGGACTCATTATGTGCAACACTTAAGAAAAGAAAACTTCAAACAAATCAAACAAACTGGTAAACGCCTCACCATGATAATACACATGGATTCTGGTTTTAAAAATTCTGGTCCATTCATGACTTATTTCCTCAGCAACTTAGTTAATATCGACAAGTTATAATACCCGAATGGATGACGAAGGAGAAAACTATGCTAATTCTGAAAGCGCTCCCAAAAAGGAACAATCCCTAACAACAATAGACCGATAACGTGTTTACCTATATGGAAAATCCTACCCCGTCAGATAAGAGAAGAAATATATTACACATTTGTATGCTGTGGACTATTTCCCGAAGAATAGAGAGGATGGTGCTAGAGAGTAAGAACAGATGATATACTATATATAGATCTGCATATCTCAAAAAGGTTAAAAGAAGGCAGAAAATGAAACAATGACATAGATTGACTACAAAAACTACTATGATATGGTTTTAAAAAGTACAAAATATCCAATTAAATCATAAACGTCATAATTAAAGCCTTGAAAAACTTGAAAGTAGAATTAACAGCAAAAGGAAAACCTTAGCAGAGGGGAAAATCTACAGAGGCATCTTCCAGGGAGACTCAATCTCACCACTGTTATTTGTTAGAGCAATAGTGCAACTGAATTATATGCTTAGGAAATGTACAGAAGGTTAAAAATTTACAAAATCACAGGAAAAGATAAACAACCTAGTGTATAAGGATGATATAAAGATATTAGTTAAAATGAAACAATACAGACAACACAAGGATCAACATAACAAAAATAACCATAAAATAAAAACGGGGGGAAAAACAACTCCATGGATACTTCAAGTGACAAACATGTGAAATCTTAGACGAAAAGACTTGGCTATAGCTGATAAAGTGAAACCTTAAGAAAGAAACTAATTCTCTTTTAATAGAAACACAAAACAACACCATAAGGATTAACCACATCAAAGCAAAAAAAGACAAGACGCAACAAAAAAGCTGAAGTAGATTATGTGGTGATAGAGATGAAACAATCAACCACATAATAAACAAATTAGCGCAAAGAGAGAATGACCCTAGAAACGACTGAGCGAGGAAGGTGATCCACTAGTTACGGTTGATTACCGGGTAAAACTGAAGGAAAGCGAAAAGAGAAATAAGTACCTTGATCTTCCTAGTGAAGGGAAAAAACCATGGAGTATGAAGACAGTGATACCAATTGTAATTGGTGCTCTTGGTACAGTGACCAAAGGACTGGCGCAGGGACTAGTGGACTTAGAAATAAGAGGACGAGCGGAGACCATCCAAACAACAGCATTTTTAAGATCAGCCAGAATACTAAGAAGAGCCCTGGAGACTTTAGCAGACTTGCTGTCACTCAAATTACTGTGGAAAACCACCCGCTAACGCTGATGTGAAAAACTCTCAAATGAGTAAAATGATAATAATGATACTATAATAATAGTAAAGGAATTTGACGTGGAAGATATGCCATGCTTATAATTGGAAGCGGAAAACGACAAATAATGGAATAAATAGAAAAAAAGCAGAATGCTCAGAGATAAGGAAAATTGCAAGTATTCGGAAATTTTGGAAGAGGATACTATCAGACAAGCGGAGATGAAAGAAAAAATAACAAAAGAGTATTTCAGACGAACAAAAAAGCTTTTTGAAACCAAGCTATGCCACAAGAATCTCATCAAAGATAAACACCTGGGTAGTACCCCTTGTAAGATAGACGGGACCATTCTTGAAATGGATGCGGGAAGACTTCAATAAATGGACTAGAGGACAAGAAAACTAATGAGGATGCACAAGGCCTTACATAGACAGGCTGTATGTGTCCCAAAAAGAAGGAGGAAGAGGACTCGACATCATTGAATATAGCGTCAATGCATCGATATAACGACTCGAAGACTATACGAAAAAATCGAAGAAAGACATATCCCACAGGCCATAAACAGCACTGACAACATGAAAATCAACATATCAATAATAACTAGGAAACAGAAATAGAAGAAAAACAGCTGTATGGATATTTCAAGCAAAAAAAATATGGAGAAATCTCACACAAGAATATCTGGAAATGACTAAAAAAATGGAAACCTTTAAAGAAAAACTGAATAGCAGCTCAAAACAATGCCATAAAGACCAATTATGTTAAAGAAAAAACAATACGCAACAGAATAGTTAGTGTAGATTATGTGATTGAGAAGAAGAAATCAGTGACATAATAAATGAATGCCGCAAACTAGCGCGAAAAGAGTACAAGACTAGACACGTTTGGGTGAGGAAGGTACTATTTACCAACCCCTCCGCTCGGGCAGGATATGACACAAGGTCAATTTTTAAGCGGAGTTTAACAGGTTTTGAATTCAGGGTTTTCCTTCTCCTAGACTAGTTGCCTCACCAAGGCTGAAGAACCTAGTCCGTCCTACTATTTACCCATAGCTGGAGGGAGAATAAGGGGGTTCATACCTTGGGTGAGGAAGGTAATCCACTTGGAATTGTGCAAAGGTTTAAATTCAACCTGAATCCATTTTGGAGAATGAGACACACACAATTCTCAGGAATTTGGAGATTCAAGCAAATCTCCTAATCCCGGCTAGGAGACCAGATCTAGAGATAATTAACAAAAAAAAAAAAATGATAACCTGACAAACAGAGGACTTTGCTGTCTCGGCAGACCAAAGAGTGAAAATATGACAGAGAACTAAAAAAGTTGTGGAGCAAAATTGTATCACAATGAATCTGATTACAATTGTAATCGGTGCACTTGGAATGGTCCTCAAAGGCTTGGTAAGAGGACTGGAAGAGTTATCGGAGGACGAATTGAGACTATCCAAACTACGGCATTCCTAAGATCAGCCACAATACTGAGAAGAGTCATGGAGACCTGAAGAGACTTGCAGTCACTCAGACTCCAGTAAAAGACCATAAGCTCAGGCTGGTATGAAAACATTCCAAGGAATAATAATAATTATAATAATAAAACTCCACTGTGATTTTTACATACAAACTGATCACGTAATCTCGACCAGACGAGCAGACCCTATAATAATCAACAAAAAAAAAAAAAGAGAGAACTTGCAAAATAGTGGACTTTGCTGTCCCGGCAGACCACAGAGTAAAATTGAAAGAATGCGAAAAGTGGGATAAATACCTCGATCTTACTAGGGAAATGAAAAAACCGAGGAACATGAAAGTGACGATTATATCAATGGTAATTGGTGCTCTTGGTACAGTTACCAAAGGATTGCTACAAGGACTGGACGACTTGGAGATAACGAGACGGGCAGAGACCGTCCAAACTACAGTATTGTTGAGAACGGTCAGAATACTGAGAAGAGCCCCGGAGACTTGAGGAGACTTGCTGTCACTCAAACCCCAGTGAAAAACCACCTTTTGTCAAGTCTTATCTGGTGGGAGGAAGAGACAAATAAAACCATCAAATAACGTTGATGTGAAAAACTCTCAAGGAATAAATAATAATAATAATAATAATAATAATAATAATTAGGAGGGATTCCGTTTCTCTCTTAAGGTTTCTTTTTCTTAGCCAGGTCCAGGTTTTCTGGTTCGAGATGTTGTTTATTAGACGCTTAAAGCGGCCATAGAGTTGTTTTTCCGAGGAAACAAAAATGGGAAGGAAAACAACTCTATGACCGCTTTAAGCGTCTAATAAACAACATCTCACACCAGAAAACCTGGACCTGGCTAAGAAAAGGAAACCTTAAGAGAGAAACGGAATCCCTCCAAATAGCAGCACAAGACAACGCCATAAGAACGAATCATATCAAAGCGAGGATAGATAAGACGCAAGAAAACAGTAAATGTAGGCTATGCGGTGACAGAGACGAAACGATCAATCACATTATAAGCGAATGCAGCAAATTAGCACAGAAGGAGTACAAGGCGAGACACGACTGGGTCGGCAAGTTAATCCACTGGGAAATGTGCAGGAAATTTCAATTCGACCATACAAACAAATGGTATATGCACAACCCGGCGCCTGTCCTAGAAAATGACTCGCATAAACTCCTATGGGACTTTAACATACAAACGGATCACCTAATCCCGGCCAGAAGACCAGACCTCATAATAATCAACAAAAGAAAGAGAATCTGCAAAATTATTGACTTTGTTGTCCTGGCGGACCATAGAATAAATCTGAAGGAAAGTGAAAAGAATGATAAGTACCTCGACCTTGCTAGAGAATTGAAGAAACTGTGGAACATGAAAGTAACGATTGTGCCAATTGTGATTGGTGCGTTAGGCACAGTAACTAAAAGATTATTAAAGGGCGTGGAGGACTTGGAAGTTAGCGGACGGGTGGAGACTATCCAAACGACAGCATTGCTGAGGACGGCCAGAATACTGAGACGAGTCCTGGAGACTTGAGGAGACTTGCTGTCACTCAAACCCCAGTGAAAAACCATCAGCTAATACTGATGTGAAAAACTCTAGAGGAGTAAAAATAATAATCACTAACATATTTTCAAATACTGATATCTATGCATTTATTTAATTGTATATACACACACACGTGTGAGTGTATGTGTGTGCATGTGTGTATATACATGTATGTGTGGGCTTGTATGTACGTGCTTGTTTAGTTTAATCTAAAGATTTAAGTACGAAGCAATTAATATTTTGCCTGTGTTTTCATGACAACTGCGTCAGCAACTCCGTTCAATTCTAAAAAGAAAATTGTGTAATATCCGTTGAAAGTGTAAAAAGCGAAACATAAGAATAAACTTATTTACAGCAGTTTGCTTAGCATGTTCCGCTGTTGTATTTCTTAAACTATATATTTCTATGAATAAATATACAGATAAAATATCCGACTGAAGGGAAAAATAATGAATCATGAAAATCAACTTTAGTGTAGTGTTTATGTATTTATTATGCTTTGCCTTTATTATGTTGCAATAACGAACATATATTTTCTAATGTTTCTCAGTTATTCTTTCTTAAAATTAAAGACATTTTAAAATCATTATCTGATGAAGACGATATAAGTCGAAACGTCATAGTAACTATATAAATACTCCACTGATTTGGTTTTCACTTCTTAGTTTACTGCCGTTTATAAATATGTATGTATGTATATATGGATATATATACATATATATAGATACGTGAGGCTTTCAATAAGTTTCCAGACTTTCTTGTACCCGCATCTGAAATTGTCGAAGACTCTTGAAATTTCTGTATGTTATTGCTATACATCTTATGAGATGACTGACCAATTTTCATGATTTCAGGTTCAAGTGAACAGCTACAGCAGCCATTGGAATACACCCTACTAAAGCCTGATTGTCCCAGCTGGAGAATTTCAAAAATGCAATCTGGATGTGAGGACACTTTAGAAGAACGATATACAATAAAATTCTATTTTAAACTTGGAAAAAATGCCACAGAAACAACGTATGGAATACTTCAGACTGCTTTTGAACCATATTGCATGAATCGAGCATCAGTTTTTCAGTGGCATAAGAGATTCAAGGAAGGCAGGGAGTTTGTGAGGGATGATGAGAGGTGTGGGAGGAGTAAGGAAGTCAATACACCAGAGTTGATTGGCCAAAAGGTTAGGGTTAGGGTTACTATGTTGAGGTTTTAAGGGAGTTCAGGAAGAGATTCCTTGGGAAAAGGTCAGCACTCTGGAAATCGGGTCAGTGGCATTTCCAGCAGGACAATGTACCAGTTCACAACTCCATCCTTGTCACAGACTATTTGACCAAGATGGGTATCAAGAAAGTTCCCCACCCTGCCTATAGTCAAGACCTTGCTCCCTGTGACTTTTGGTTATTCCCTAAGCTCAGAGGTCGTCATTATGAGACAATTGAGGAGATGAAAGAGGCTGTGATGAAGGTCATTGACACGCTCACCCGAGAGGACTTCCTTGGGGCCTTCCAGAAGTTGATGGAATGGCACAACTTCGAAGGGGACGATAGTTTCATGTGTGTACTATCTATAAAAGAGCCCATACGAAAAAAGTCTGGAAACTTATTTAATGATCCTCGTACAAATGAATGAAATTTTCATACATTTATTCGAAACGAGACGACCCGTAAACTCACTGGGTTCTCGTTGTAATTGTAGCCTTTTTTGTTTTTAAATCAAAGGATTCTAATGACCATTTGATATTTTTCTCCGTTATATCGAGAATCTGAATCATTAATCAAAATAACGTTCACGGCAAAGGCAGACTTCGTAAAAATATCTTTCAGACGTTAGGCGGGCTGTAAATTGCTTTATTCTGTAAGTTAGAGCATTTTAAGTGTATGGCTGTAATTATGGGATGTGTCTTTCTACTGAGTCACGGTTATATATATATATATATATATATATATATATATATATATATATGTATGTATAATTTGGTTTGATTCTTTACTTGTTTTTTTCTGTTAACTAGTGGGCAAATGATCTGATCTCGATTTATATTGGCATGTGAATTCCTTTCATTGATTTTTTAATGGCATTTGTTTCAATGGCATTTGTTTTTTGGTCAAAACTGATGTTTGAGGAAGCTCAAACATAGTAAAATATGCAACTGTAGTTGAGGGCGACCCGAAGGCTCACTTTTCAGATGCTACTACACCGAGGTGTAGGGGAGGGCACTACTCCTTTCCCTGGAATGCTCCACTTTACCCTTGATAGTACCTTATAATGCTGAGTGTTAAGCAAGGTGGTATGAGGTACCATTTTTTAAATCTATGGTATGATTCGACCTGAGATTGAACCTCGGTCTCCCGGACCATTGGCTAACACTCTATCACCTAAGCCAATGAGCTGGTTTTCATTGCATTTTATCTGAAAATTCTTCTGGAAGGTCTAATTCGCCCAGACAGCAAATAAATCCGACATCTGCAGAAGTGCACCTCACCCAAAACTCGTGAATGGAACGGAAATTTTGGAAAGAAATTACTTAGAAAAGACATTTTCCCGTCTCCACCGAACAGTTTGATATGAAATCCGACAGGAAGTGATAGAAGATATAAAATATGCATAAATAAATGGATGCAGTTGATCAAAACACTTTAATCCTCAAGTTCCATGCACTCAATTTACGTACGAGTTTTGACCGTAAATTCCTTTTTTCACCGAAACTTAAAGAATCTGTAATACGTTAACAAGAACAACGTCAACAGCAGCAGCAATCTACCTATCTATCTATCTATCTATCTATAAAAGTATTTTATAATTTGCTTGAAGCATTTCACAAATTATTGTATTTTAATTTATTGTATTTGTTTAGAGGGCTATTTCAAAAGCAAAATGATTATTCGGGTCTATTTAGTTTCGAAGTAAAACCTTCATCATCAGAGACTTTTTTCATATGAAGTCGGTGCTGTATGTTCAGATAAAAAAACAATGAACCCGAATAATTATTTCATATTGCAATAGCAAATAAAATACAATAAATAAATAAAATACAATAGTATATATATATATATATATATATATATATATATATATATATATATATATATATATATATATATATATATTAATAGAGAACAAAACGGTATTTCTGGAAATCGATGTTCAGTAAGCAAGAATATAAAATAATTTCCTGTTTGTTCACTACAGGACTCCAATTTTGTAGTCCTATGCCATATTAAGACAGGCTTATTAAATATTTGCAAGGCGGGAATATTGACCCCAGTCGTAGAACTTGAATCATGCAATTTACTAGCTTTCTTGCTCTAAATACATTCATATGTTTGTAATCTTCGGAATAACCACATAGTTAAAATGTTTTTATTTTACTTTAACGCACGAAATAAAATTTACCCCCGACAAAAGGGGTTGGTTTTCGAGTTCACTAAGAGGTTAGCGTTTTAAATGATGATTTTCTGGTCAGGTAGCTCGTATACACCAAGAGTGAATAGCAATACGCAAACTTTACACTATAGTATAATTCGGTACATTAATTAATAAAATCACGAAGTACGCTCTTCTCTCTCTCTCTCTCCTCACCGTTCCCATCTGTCGACACAGCATATAAAATTGTTTAAATTGACACTGATTGCATATACAGACCTAACGAACCCAGTAAAGTCACCAACTACGCATTACAAGCAACAACAACAAAAAATTAAAGATAAAAAACAATCGTCTGCATATGCACTTATTCAACACAATCGGCATATTTGTGACCACCTCATCATCTTTTCTCCCACTGCTAGCATATCCTTCTTTACAACCTCTTTTTTTCTTCTCTCACCACCTCTTCCCTATATATCTTCCACCTACTCCACTCTCTGCTCGGTTTCTGCCGAATACCCTGGCTTTTCACGCCCCATGAAGTTATTTCATGGGCATTAAGTGCAGAAGTTCGCATGTGCAGCAGTGAACTAATATAACCGCCTTGCTGTCTTCTGCTTCAAATGAATCATAGTTTACGTTGTAGCAATCAACATAATCAGCATCTAATTTTTTTCTTTATTAATCCTAGGTCACTAAAACTTGGAGGCCTTACCTTCCATCAGGGTGACAAATTACCATATGGTTTCCCAGCACAAGCCAAGTGCGAAACCATATATCTCTGTCGTTTTAACTGATCCATCGTCTTGATGTCAAAATCTGTCAATTCATTAATCGAATTCTGCTAATCTCTCCTGATTTCTTTGCAACATGTCTACTTTATAATAGGGAAGAGTTTGTCAGTAGAAACTAGCCAAACGCTTTGATTTAGAACTACCAAATTTTTTTATGGAGGTTTATTCGAATCCTCAAAATGGGTCTTGTAGACCGTTTCAATGTCGGGTATCAAATTTCATGGACAAAGAAGTGTTCCCATCGGGAGGGGATATCATTGATAGGAGATTTTTTACAATAAATGATATCAGTAGCGAATCATGTAATGGAAAAAAGTAAATAATCGTTCTGAATTAAAATTTTCAGATTTCACAAGTAAACCATTAACAGTAAATTATATTTCTTACTAAAATAACCATTCATATTTAATCAAATATTACGAATTAGGTTTATAGATAGGTCTTCGAGCTAGAGAAGAAAATAATCCTATGGCATTATTGCTTAAGGAGGACGATTATTGAATCGATAAATCTCAATTTTTATTAAGTGTCGCTGACTTAAAAGAATCTCTGCAAAACACCATGATATTATTCAAGAAAGCAAGATTGATTTTATAAGATATAATATAATATAATATATATCTGGTAACCCCCCATTTTTAGGCGGTTCAGTCTTTTAGTCTAATCATTACAATTTGTAACCGTTCGACTTCTCAATCCGTATAGACAAGTACTTCAGCTAGTCCATCATTTTTGCTTTACCTATACCTATATAAAAATCGGTTGGCATGTGTCCTTAAGTCGGAAATCACCTGTTGCGCAATAAAAGTTTGTGAATTGTTTCTGTATGCTTTCTTGTAAGAACAATACAGGGGTTAAATAGATCTGTTTGAAAGTTATTAGTATTTGATAAAAATACTTGAACCTAGTTACTGTATGAAAAATTGTCGTATTAGACAGGAATACTTGAAACAATGCATCTATATACAAAAGAATGATTATCATATATTGAGAATTGTCAATTGAAACCATATAATTGCAGAAAAAAGATAGAATTCGGTATAAAAAAAACTCAAAATGGTTGAAATAGCGTAAAAAACAGCCAACCCAAAGCAAACCAAGCTGTGCATTTGAAACTCTTCCTTTAACATTGTGTCAAGCTGTATCGTCGTATTCTTTTTAATGTGTAACATGTTCTCAAATCTATTCCATGATAAAAGTTTAAAGTTCCAGGCGATAATCAGGTGAGAGTTAAGAGCAGATTGAGCTGATAAATCTATCAATATACAATTTACGTAGATGCTGTTGTTTTTAAATTAATCAAGTTACTTTTATAGATTTATTTTCAGTTCGCTAGATCTAACAGTTCCTCTGAATACAACAAACCAATCACTGGTATTTTTAGTATACATATAGTTGTATTTTAGTAATTTTATTTTGGCAAAAGGCAATAAGCCTGATTGAGAAATAATCAATAATACTATCCTAGCTTAGCTCGCTAACCACATGAGACGCCTAGTACCAGTCAATCTAGTAATCATTTTGTCAACTAAGTTTAGCCGGGTTCGGAAAAAAGTCAATTGTGTCAACTAAGATGAGAAAGATTGTGATACGTCAATCTTTTACGTTGGAGTTGCTCGTTTTAAGTTCGGTTAAAGATTAGATTTTAAATGACGGATTTCTCGGATGATAGCATTGAAAAATAGGTTGTTATCTCTCTTGGACAAAACCAACAAACAGTAACCGCGGGTGAGGCTCCAGTTCTGGACCTCTAGAACATGTGGAGCTCTCAATTTTTATTCCATCATACTCAGGTCTGATCAAAGCCGGAGTGACATTATTTGTTAGCATTCTCTCTATAGGTCCAATAAATCTATGTGAAAATTATTTGTATTATATAGAAATTCTTGAACCCAATAAGTGTGTGAAAAATAATTAAAGCCGATAGACATACTTAAAACCGTACATAAGTGTAAAAACAAATAATCATTATCAAATCGTAATAGTTACTTGAAACCATTTAATTGCAAAAAAATAAAGTGAACTCGGTATAAAAAGATGGTTGCCATGGTGTAAAATCAACCAATCAGATAAACCAAATCTTTGACAGAATCATAGTTGAAACTACTTACATATCGTATAAAGATATGACGTTTTTATTTCTTTTAATATTCACTATATCCTCAAATTATCCACATAAGATGAAGTTTCGGCTTTGGAAACAAGTATGGAGCTACATCTGGTAAATAAAGTTTGTGATTCATTTGCACAATGCTGTACATTAAAAATTGCTTATCAGTAAAGAATCGAGAATTAGTAATATTTCATCTTCTCAGCTCTGTACACGTCTAAAGCTTCTTACGAATATTACATGGTTTCATTTAGATCTTAATTGTTGGAATAAGATTAAAAAAATCATCAATTCATTTTCGATACTTTTTGATAAAAACTCGTCTCTCCTATCTCTATCCTTCTCTTTCTCTCACTATATATATATATATATATATATATGTGTGTGTGTGTGTGTGTGTGTGTGTGTGTGTGTGTGTGCATGTGTGTATAAAAGAAATAGACCCCATGTTTCTGCATATATAGACAATAGGGCATGCAGCTTTCCTTAAGAAAAATATGCTCAGGATACTATTGTATTAATCCTAAAAAAATATTTCGAAAAAATGGATAAAGTCAGGAACAATATACTGAGAAAATCCCAAATGTTTTATGTTGATAATGATAAACAACATTTCTTTCTTTCCTTTTGGCTCTACAGTGAATAGTTTTTGAAAGATGCCCTTCCAAAACTACCCAAGTAAACGGATTATTTCTTTTCATTTGACCGGAAATAGCAGTTTTGATCCTAAATTGATTTGTAGGGACCCATACTGACCTCGGTAGTTAGCGCCACCTCTCCTATGTACATCATCAAATCGAGTTACTTTTATAGATTTATTTTCAGTTCCCTGGATCCAACAGTTCCGCTGCCCATAAGCAGTATACAACAAACCAATCACTGTTATTTTTAATATATATATATATATATATATATATATATATATATATATATATATATGTGTGTGTGTGTGTGTGTGTGTGTGTGCGTGTGTATGGATGTATGAATCCGTGGTGCATTCAATAAGTTTCCAGACTTTTTTGTACAGGCATTTAAAATAGTCGTAGATTCTTGAAAATTCACTGTGTTATTGCTATACATCTTAGGAGATGACTAAGCAATTTTTAAGATTTCAGGTTCAAGTGTACAGCTACAGCAGCAATTGGAATACATCCTACTAAAGCCTGATTGTCCAAGCTGGAAAATTTCAAAACTGCAATCTGGATGTGAGGACTCTTTAGAAGAACGACATGCAATAAAATTCTGTTTTAAACTTGGAAAAAATGCCACAGAAATAACGTATGGAATGCTTCAGACTGCTTTTGGAGCATCTTGCATGAATCGAGCATCAGTTTTTGAGTGACATAAGAGATTCAAAGAAGACAGGGCGTCTGTGAGGGACTATGAGAGATGTGGGAGGAGTAAGGAAGTCAATACACCAGAGTTGATTGACCAGAAGTTTAGGGTTAGGGTTACTGTGTTGAGGTTTTAAGGGAGTTCAGGAAGAGATTCCTTGGGAAGAGGCCAGCACTCTTCAAATCGGGTCAGTGACATTTCCACCAGGACAATGCACCAATCCACAACTCTATCCTTGTCACAGACTATTTGAGCAAGATGGGTATCAAGACAGTTCCTCAGCCTCCCTATTGTCCAGACCTTGCTCCCTGTGACTTTTGGTTATTCCCTAATCTCAGAGGCTGTCGTTTTGAGACAATTGAGGAGATGAAAGAGGCTGTGATGAAGGTCATTGACACGCTCACATAAGAAGACTTCCATGGGACCTTCCAGAAGTTGTTGGAACGGTACAACAAGTGCATTGCAGCCGGAGGATATTACTTCGAAGGGAACTAGAGTTTCATGCGTGTACTATCAATAAAAGTGCCCAAACGAAAAAACTTATTTAATGATCCTCGTACATACCAAGGAAAATAAATGTGTCTGCATGCATACATGAATACATTCTCCTGCTTTCACTCTATAATGTTCTATCAATATGATTAATAGAGAATTGATGGATTAAGTGCTTTGACATGGAAGACAATTTTAAGGGAAATATTTCTTGTGTTATATACTTTTTATTATTGGGCTATATACTTATTGATATACGTGAACATAAATACAAATATATATATATATATATAAATATATATATATATATATATATATATATATATATATATATATATATATGTATATATATATTTGTATATATATATATATGTTTATCTCTCTATCTATGAATATATATATATATATATATATATATATATATATATATATATATATATATATATGCATTGCTCTGTTAGTTACTCGGTTTCCAAATGCTTGTATCTTTAAGGCAATGAGCCTCATCCTACCAATTCTTCTTTCTTTTTCAATACAGCAATCATAATGATATCGATCTAATCGCTGATCAAACGATTTGGTTCTACTAGCTTTATTAGAAGTTTATTGCAGCCGTCGTTGCTTGCGGCTTCGAAACTCCTGTGTGCATAGTCCGTGAACGGGAAAGAAGGCAACGGAAACTGAGCCATTTTCCCCAGGAATATTTTCATCCAAGTAAATTCTGTGATCAAGTATGTGCCTGCCTCGAGCTCACACAGGTATACGCAAGTAAATAGGTACTCACATGAAATCGCACGTGCATAAAGTAACAAACAGGCATGTACAGACGAACAACTTACATTCACACCGGAAACATTTATGTAGAATATAGCACCTCCTATGACCCACACTCACACACACGTGCATACATAAGCATACACATGTGTGTTCAGAAATCCGAGCTGTATTTACCCGTACACGAATATGTAATGATTAAAACACTGTTTTTTTTCCAAATTAGTCATCTTAGAATTCAACACACTTATTCCAATGAGTTTTTTCTTAGTCGAAGCACCTCTGAAAGTCCTCTTTTTTATATGGTGTAGCTGTTACATTTTTTAATGTCTTCTAGATTTTCAAACCTAATCTTTGGGATGAATCTTTAATTTAGGAAACAAGAAAACGTCACTCGGTTTGGGGATGTTGCCCTTGCACAATCCTGTGTTTGGCCAAATAGTAGTTTTCTATATTTACCAAGACAAAACTTTACAACGAATAAATAGTTTACTCTACAATAATCCTCTTGATATTCAACACATTTATTCCAGCAAGTCTTCCGCTGGTCGAAGTAGCTTTAAACTTCATCTTTGATAATTTGTAATGCTGCGCCGTCGTTGTTGCTTTTTTAAAAATGTCCTTCATATCCTCAAATCTAAAACTTACACAGGCATTTGTTTCCCTGAAAATAACGAAACTTTTTTCATTTCCTTTGAAATTGTCAAAACTAATCTTTAAATGTCTACACTTCAAAGAATTAATTGTGAAGGTTCTCAGCTATGCAGATATCTTCATTTAAATTGAACTGTTTTAATTCAAAAATTAAAAAAAAAATTAGTTTCATTACTTTTCTTTTTATCATACCTTGTGTTTGCATAAACATAATGAAATAATAACATGTATAAACAAAATCTATGCCAAAATCCAAACACGGACATGTATACATGGATATTGGCTGATACAGATATCCCTGAATATATTTATGTGCATATATATCAATAATCTGTATCCATATATCCATTTTTCTTTCCTTGTATCATTATTTATCCATGCATATATGTAAAGATGATTTTATGACTTAAATTCTGCCAAGTCAATAACTTTAAGAAGTGTGATTAATATAATACTAATTGTTCGGACAAGTGAAACTTATCTTCGTACTATTGATGTTAATGCAACGTTTGATTGAATCATAAGAAATGGAAGAGATTCAATCATCCGAATAATTTCTTGTGTATTGATCAATTCAGTCAGAATCCTAGACAAACAAAAAAAGTGTTTAATTTGAAAATGCGGTAACATTTAGAAAATATATTTTTGCCTGTTTTCTATTTCAATACATTTTTTAATTTGATTTTCATTTATTTATTTTTTTTTTCAAAATTTATGATTGTTTGATCTTCCTCCTGTGAATCTGCAACCTGGTGAATAGACTTTAAAAATAAACTTTTTCGAGGTCACCACATTCGCTTAAAATAAGATAAAATTTCCCTGGAATTATTAGAAATTAGATCTATCATTTGTATTTTTAACGTTGTAAACTAAATTTCCTCCGATCCTCGCTCCGTCGTGGGGCGGGGAACTTGAATATATTGGCTGTGTCTTGTGTATGCAACTAAACAGCGTCTGATATCGAGTCTCAATTTATTGAGATCTGGTGTATCAGGAAGACACTTTTATTGCCATTACTCCAAAGTCCACTTTAATTTATACGTATTCAATAGGACCGTGTACAAAAAAATAATGAAGAATCAACTACACAGAAAATGTCAATATAAGCGTACAATGAGTGCGATTCACCAACATCTTGGTATGAAATAACCCTACGAAGGATGTCATTAAATTCAGTTAATCAATTTTTCTGTCAATCCATTTTTCAGCCTGTCAGGTCTATTATCTATGACAAAAAAATAAAGAACGGATGTCAATGGAAAACAAGAAAACAAAATAACGTTGGAAAAGGATCTAGCATATTGATGAAGATTTTCTTTTCCAATTTCATAATTTCTCTCTGTACAAATTCAGGAGAATGTATCGGTCAAGACGCTCTGTTAACATTTAGTAAACGAAGAAAATGTTGAAATGTTTGAACAATTTCTGGCAAACTATGTCTATTTCCTTTAAGCCAGTTTTGTGTATATGCATGCATGAACTTTATCTATCTATCTATCTATCTATCTATCTATCTATCTATCTATCTATCATAAAAGTTCAGACAAAGATCATTCAAGACATGAGCTGCCGCTTGTTCAAGGTAAAGCCAGGAAAGTTCAAGTTGGGTTTCATTCATTGGTTTATCAGTTTTTATTATTTTCTTTCTTATCGCTTTTATTCTTTATATGATGTGAATTTGCTGTAAAGTTCGCGGAATAAGGGCATCAGTATGAGTAACGGATCATGACCGTACACTTTCCTCTCAGTTATGTGACACCTTCACATAACCTTAGATAGTTACCTGAAATGACCTTAGCAAACTCTATAATCACAACTGTCTAATGATGAAGTTTGTCAGATGAGCAGGAAAACTTTCCTGATCTCTATTGATTATATATATATATATATATATATATATATATATATATATATATATATATATATATATATATATATATATATGTATGTGTGTGTGTGTGTGTGTGTGTGTGTGTATGCTGCATTTTGATATATTTCGATGCAAGAAGATAGACTAATAACGACTGACATAATTATTAGCCAAATTTTGATATGAAAGTTCACTGTATGTGATATATGGAGATTTTGGTTTCGTCCATTGACAAGAAACGAAATTATACAGAAAAATAAATACTAGCGCAAAATGAATACGTTTTCATCATTAGGCTTCGTATTTAAGTGTGCTGATGCGTGTATATATATATATATACGCCCTGTTTGTGGAACTTAGAATACGCAGGATGTATTCTCTCCATAGGAGTAAGACCCCCCCCACAAAAGAGTGAGTGCCTGGGTTTGATATTAAATTGAATCCGATGTTGAGGGCTTCAATTTTGTCGCTCTGAGGATTACTCCATCATTGGCATTACAGCCAGGTCCACTTTAACCTGTTAGAATCTCATCTATGATCAAATAGATCTTTGAAAATTATTATGATGAGACTAGCATATAACTGTATAAACAAACTAAAATTATGATTTAAAAAAATAGTTAATTGAATGCATATAAACCATGTTACTCTGTACAAATTATTTCAAAAGATTATTAAAGAAAAACTTTCCTCCGTGGTTCATCCTATAGAAAATATCTTATAGGAATACTGTTAAATTATATTATAGTTATATGCCCAATGTGACAACTATAATTTTTAAAAGTTACACAAAAAAAAACAACTTAGGAACAATTAACGTACTGAGCCCCCTAAATGTACTTGTAATGATAAAGCCAGTTGTCCACTCAGAGGAAAGTATTAATTTGAGTGTATAGTATATGAGATGGAGGTTCATAGCTGTGGAACTAACAATAGTAACGTTGATAAAAATGAAAAAAAAAACTATATATAGGTTCAGCACAAAGAACTTTCAAAAAAGGATATTACAATCATAGAAGTAATTTTGCGCCCGAAATATATAGACACAGGCATTAAATAAACCGTAAGAAATTTATCAAACCATATATATATATATATATATAATTAACTTAAATCGCGAGTCGGAAATCTCCTACTAAAGTTTCACCTTAACGGATCATCAGGAAGTCTAACTCCAATTAACTATATATATATATATATATATATATAAAGTTCATTTTTTTGTGGTAAATACTGTTATTGGATTAAGTGTATTTATCGTAAAATAAATATCTTATTGTGTATTTACGTACCGGGCTACACTTTCGACGAGTAGTGTACTAGTTAGCGATGTATTGTCGTAATCTGTTGTGAGTGATTTCGATTCTCACTCGACTTCTGATTTTATTTATAAATCATGATAAGCATAATAAATTTTTAAGCATAAGCACGCTTGTATCTGTAAACATAAATAAATAAAGGTATGCAATATAAACAAAAGAACTCACAAATATACCTTAATATCTGTATGGGTATATATATATGTGTGTGTGTGTGTGTGTGTATAAGTATTTGTTGGTCGAACGTTGTCGAGGGTGACTTGAAAGCTATTTTTCAATATCTACTACACTGAGCTGTAGGAGAGGACGCTACTCCTTTCCCTGGACTGCTTCACTTATTCTTGATCCGTATCTTGTAATGCTGAGAGATAAGCCAGGAGGCATCAAGAACAATTTTTTGAGTCTTTGGTATAACTCCACCTTGGACTGAACCCCGGACTTCCGGACTGCTATGCCAATGGGCCGGTATATATATATATATATATATATATCAGGTAAAACTTAACAGATAAGATCCATCATAAATTCATTCCAACAATCTTTTTATAAAAGAACTATATATAAGTTCAATTCCAAGAACCTAATTCCAATTTTTTTTCTAATTTATTCAATTATTTAATTTTTTTATAGAAAAAATCGTAGCATGTTTATAATAATGATTGCGTAACTTAATAGCTATATATATATATATATATATATATATATATATATATATATATATATATATGTGTGTGTGTGTGTATATATATATATGCTTAAAGAGTCAGAAAAAATCTACCTAGTTTTCACCAAATCGAATCATCTGGATGATTCTGACCGAAGAAGGGTTGGGCCAAACCACATTTTTTGATTAAAAGACCTATAGAAAAATAAAATTTGCATAAAAAGAAAAAAAATCATACCTTATCTACCAAGCAACCAGCCTTTCTTATGTCTACAAATATTTACATTTTCCGGCTAATGGTTAAGTAATTCATTGAGATTATAGTCGGAAGCTAAGCCAAGTTTCTCCTCCATGCATAAATTGCAATATTTATCCCCTACTTTATATTTGTGGCATTTTTTACCATCTCCAATTTTAATATACCTAGATTCTGTACCTCGATTCTCTTTAATTTCCCACATATAGTTAGATAAACTACTTCTGTGTCTATATATTTCGAACGCAAAACTACTTCTATCATTATAATATCCTTTTTTAAAAAGATCTTTGTGTAAAACCTATATATAGTTTTTGATCATTTCTGTCAACTTTACTATCCTTAGTTTCTCGGCTATGTACCTCCATCTTAAATACTATGCACTCAAATTAATACTTCCCTTGGTACAAGTACATTTAGGGGGCTCCGTACGTTAATTGTTCCTAAGTTTTTTTGTGTTACTTTTACAAATCAAAGTTGTCACATTGGGCATATAACTATAGTATAATTTAACAGTGTTCGTATTAAATATTTTCAATAGGATGATCCACGGAGGAAAGTTTTTCTTTAATAATCTTAAGAATTCTTTCCCTATTTTATTAGCTATGGCCATATGATTTGGTAGCGTAAACCATAAAATCTTCCTTGCTCTTTTGTTCCTTCTATTACGTACACTTGGGGCTTCATTCATTTGAACTTATAAACACTGTTATTTAGCGCCGCGTCGTAACAGATTTTATTCTGAGTGAAGAATAATTATTAAATATTAGACGAATTGGTAGATAATCTAAACATAATACCATTAGAGATATGTTTGAAAACCTGTCTAGGATGGTTAGAACCAATATTAGTTCAGCAAGGTTATTAGTTGTTTTTCCAAAATGGGGACACGGTGCTGTGATTAAAGTTGAGTGTAACTTCTAAATAATCCGTAATTTTTAAATTAGTTTGGATGTTCAACTTGAATCCAAACTTATTGAACCATCAAGGTAATTTTTTCCTAATTATATCGCCTTTTCTAGGTGTGCAGTTATCTACAATAATTAACCAATCATACCGATAAAGCCCAATATTACGGAGGTCAATGACCCTATTAAGGTTGAATAACAATAAGCACCCGATAAATCGGACCATTTAGCACCGTCGAAAGAACCCATGGGGTTATCGAAGTAACATTCTTATTAATCCATCTACAATAATCAACCCATCATTCCGATAAAGGCAATAGTTATATATATATATATATATATATATATATATATATATCAGTAACCCAGAAAAAATGCACAGTAAGATTTTGCTTTGATGACTTCATTTAAATTGCTCTAGGTTCAAGAAAAAAGAAATTTCCTTTCAAATTTGCAACTAAACCGAGGAGTTTGGCTCACATTGTGTGTCACTTTTCAATCAGCCAAATTCTTGATATAATGACGATAACCTTTGAATTATTTGTTATAATTCCTCACTTCCACCTGAATAGAAACATCAGTATTATCATAGTTTGTTGTTATAACTGGATCCCAATGGGTTCTCAAATCGTATTTCAAGTGTGTAGCTACTTGCATATTTTCTGAATATTTTACGTTTGTCTATGACTTCGCTGATAAATTGCACAGAACCTACAAAATAGAACTATGTCGTGTTTTGACAAAAAAACTTTTTCATACATTCAAAGCAATTTATCTCTGAAAAGCCATAGACATACGCACAATATTTGGATAATATACAAGTAGCTACACGTTCCCATATATTCATGCTAAAATGTATCTGCACATGTATGCGATCAATTATTACTGTGTTAACTATACACGCTTATCCAGATAAATCAACTATCACTCTTGGTTTTAAAAATTATATCTTTTGACATTAAAGAATCCATGCTACGGACTTTTGCACTGAAATGAGAGTTTTGACACATCTACTGGACTGGCAAAGTAATTTAGTGGAAAACACCCATAAAAAGAAGAGTCTTTATGCATCATGTATCACCTTGTCAGTTAATTAAAAACTTACTTCATTTAATCAACGTTTGATGGAGGAAATCTGTGAATTCAACCATGGATTATACGAAGAGGCCGCATCTTGATCTGGCATTCCCATGATGTGTAGGAAAACTACAAAGACTTGTGCTATTATGAGATACAGCCAATGCGCCTTTGGTTGCTGGTAATAAGGTTCTGGCTCCGAAACCATACCTGACCATAGAGTCATCATCTAATGAAGGCTTTTTTTTGTCACACACTTTTTTTTCAGCATGCGTATATAATATTATTATGGAATATTGACTTCTTTAAAAAGATGATTTCATTTCATATCTTTTCAGAAATCCCATTCTCCGCAGTATTCCTTTTTCCCAAAGTAAAGCGGGGTTTATGTAATTCATATTATATATTTATGAGAATTCATTTCGCCATATAATTGTGCCCGATCTCATGATTAGGAAATCACATTACAGAGGCAAACACGTAAGTATAATAAGATAAAATAGATAAGCCTGTCAATGTAAAGTAAACCCATCAACCTTTATCATTTATTAACCTGCTTAAAGTTTCATAAACAGCTTAACGTAGAATCACAAAACCAAAAAGTTAAGCAATCACATACAACATTCAACATTACGCCAGTAGCAGTTTCTGAGAAACATGAATTTAGGAATTTATCAGACTGGCACAGATATTATAAAGAAAACATTTGTTTATGATGAATCTTTACGATGCATATATTTATAAATGTTTTTATGCGGCCATTTATACGTATATACAAACACATATACAGTGGTTCTTAAAAGAAGAACCTCCCAAAATAAGAGAGTAGAATTTACATTCACGTATATTTTACACTGCTATAGTCACATGGCAATGCTGTACAAAAATAGAAGATTATTTAGAACATGAAATATCTTTGTAATGCTAGCGCGTTTCACTTGATCATTCATTTCTTTCTGAAATATAACCCTTGAAGTTTTCCGAAGATGAACTTATTTCATGCATACATCTCACAAATGCTTGAGAGTCGAGTTTAATGTAAAATTTTCCTTCTTCCCTTCTCAACAATATTGACTTTAAGTTTTGTGTCACTGAAAATGTAGACGATCGTAAAATCTCTGGGAAGACACCTTTGTTAGACTGCTTTAAATAATATGTGCGTTTAACTCGCTTATATGAAAAGGTTTTAAAAAGATAATTTCGCAGATCGTGTTTTCTCAATTTCTGTTTTCAGGGTTACAAATAAGGGTTACAAATAATTTAAATGTAAAAAGATTGTTGGATCTTAATTTGATATACCCAGAATCGAGGCATGTATAAATACAAATATCTTTTAAGCTACTTTTCGTATTCCTTATATATATATATATATATATATATATATATATATATATATATATATATATCTGTTGTGTGTGTGTGTGTGTGTGTGTGTGTGTGTATTAAACAAATAACCACAAGTGTGCAACATGATATACTGGCGAAATTAAAGAAAAACTTATCAAAATACTTATAATTGAAGATTAAAGCAATTTTCCCTTCGATCAATTTTATAATCGACACAATCTGGGGTAGAAAACCATAGTATATATATATATATATATATATATATATATATATATATATATATATATATATATATATAAACCTCTCCATATAGAATGCGACCCAGGGTCAATTTTTTCGTGGACTTTAACAGGTTTGAATTGATAGCTTTCCTTTTCCTTAACTGGTCGTCATAGCAAAATCAAAGAACGTTGTCTGCCTTGATATTTACCCATAGCTGGATGGCATATTAGCGCAATGTGAAATCCAAAGTAGCCTCATCCATGATTTGAACTCTGGTCCCCGTGTCCATTTCTTACGATGGTAACTATTATATCACTAATACCACCACTTCTTTGTCTCTGTCTATGTATATACATAAATATATATATATATATATATATATATATATATAGAGAGAGAGAGAGAGAGAGACTATCCGTAATCCCTTTTAGTTTCTCTTGTCTTTAGGTAGGAGTGACCGAAAGATGTTCAACGTGCATGGGGTTCCACATAATCATTATTCAGTTGGAAATTGAACTAATGCATTCTTTGTTGCTCTCAAATTTCCTTTTAACCGGATGTTATCTTCACCAATCCTCCCTTTTTTCTTACTCTAGCTTTGAGATCGATATTTGCTGAGGGAGGAAATACAACTCCTGGTTTTAAATTCATTATTGTGTAAAATTTTAGCCTGGTTGTACATCAATAACGAAAAGCTAAGTCGCTCGATTTAGCCCCAACCGGAATCAGTAGAAATGGATTAATGTAATTTCGAAGAACATTAGTGAAAAGTCAAAGTAAAACACAAACACTTTCCTTATCGATAATCATTAACCCATTTGCATATCTCTGTCTATATATATATATATGCAAAACCCCTTCATTTCCTGCATGATGCAGCACGAGGTGAAATGTTTAACGGAGTACAACTGGCTTTGAATCCAGTGCTTTACTTCTCTTAGACCGGTTGCCGTAGCCAAATTAAAAAGTCTAGTTAGCCTTATATTTTGCCCATATTTTGGGGAAAATAGTTGGATTCATACATTTTGTTTTGATATTTTCGCTATATGAAATGTATACAGATTCGTCACGGATTTGGAAATAAGTATTTTATCTGAAAATCATAGGACTACTTTTGGCTATATATAGTCATCAATAAGTACTTGTATCATTTAAAAAAATAAAATGTCAATTTTCTTATTAGCCAAATATTCAAGCATTTTATTATTTCGGGTGTAAAATTATATAACCCAAACAAATATCATTAGGCATTATTTATAACCAAATTTTGCAGACTATGTAAGAAAAAATATCAATATGTGGAAATATAAAAAGAAGTACATTCGTGCACAAGAAAGTTATTTCAAGTGAACATTTGGTGTGAATGCGTTTAATTTTACTAGTACTTCACGATACTGACAGCTTGATGACATTGACCATACTAAATTTGCATAGAGTTTGGTAAGAAACGATAACTAATAATATTCACAGATAATTTCTATTGAAAAATATTCCACTTGGAATAAAAACATCCTGCTATCTTTGGTTTAGAAGGACATTAACTTTGAAAAACATGGTAAGCTGTACGTATTTATGTACAATACAATATATACATATAGATATATATATATATATATATATATGCACACACACACACACACACACACACATATATATATATATATATATATATACAAATATAAAATAACCAAAATTAGTGATATAAAGTGACATCTATCTGAGAAAACAGAAAATATTCGCGTTCCTAATCATAAATTCATACGTAACCATTAAAACATAATTATTCAAAGAAAGAAGAAAGAAAGAAAGAAATGAAATGTTCACAGAACCTGAGAAAAAATGCGCATGCGGACTAATAATCGAGTGTTGGTTATTTAAGCTTCCGGTAATTTTATAACTAAACAAGCCAAGATAGGGTTGGCCCATCAGATATGCATGGAACTGTACCCAGGCACCTTCATGCACCAATTCAAAACCACACACGTACGCGCATACGCACATATACATGAATATACACGCACACACAGTCACATAAGCACAAACATACGTGCGTGCATTTATCTCTGTATTCACATATATTGTCATAAATGCGCATACGCAAACACAAACACAGGCACATTTCAAAATGCACACGGGCCAAACAATACGCACACACATTCATCAATAAAGTTATGTGTTAATAATGATTACAGGTACATAAACTCAAATGCAAGCAAATATAAAAGCAGGAAGGCAACAATATGTTGTAATACACCCGACTGTAAACTAATGATATTCACCGGCATTATATATATATATAAACACACACACACACACACACACATACACACACACACTTATATATATATATATATATATATATATATATATATATATATATATATATATATTGGGGTGCATATGTAGATTCGTGGGTGTATTTTGATATATGTAAAAACAGATTTTGCACCTATAAACATATGCATTTACAAATACTTGAACACATATACACGATTATTTCGTGAGTGCGTATTTGTATACTTTTATACTATCTTATACATGATTTGGAGAAGATACAATAGTTATAACATTTTTTAAAAAATAGTGCATTTATAAAAAGATGCTCATTTATTGATTCATATCAACACACACACACACACACACACACACACACACACGTATGTATGTATGTATGTATGTATGTGTGTGTTGGAGAGAGAGATAGAGATAGATAGATAGATAGATAGATAGATAGAGAGAGAGAGAGAGAGAGAGAGAGATTTAACTGCATGCCTTTCCATCTTGTATATTTTCTGTCACAATTTCTCTCAGTATCTATATATTCTGTTTAATCCACTATACATTTGAAAACATATATTATCCCTCATACTTATGGCCTTGTGCCAAAATTGCCTCATCCTAGTAAATAACACTATATAAGAGTAAATATATAAACATGCCCGCATATATATGCGTGTGTATGAATGTGTGCGTATATATATATATATATATATATATATATGTAATAACGCACGTACTTCCATATATAAATTTTTACATTTATGTACATAATACGAAATGATGACTCATTGGGCAAACTTACACCAACTGTAGCGGTAAGTCACCCTACGTAGTGCCTGTCTCGGCGCCAACACCTCCCTCACTGACTCTAAAAGTCGAAAGAATTCTTGCAGCTAGTGGCTACCAAGCATGTCTGACTCTTCCTTCCACACACTCTATACTCATGTACCAATCAACCTGCCGTCGGACGTGTGAAATAACACTGCCATTACACTTCCACCACCCTAAGTGGCGCCAAGATAACGAATTTGCTAATCACTTCGCCTTTTCCCGCCTTTATTCTCCCACCGAATCGACCATAATCAGCGCTCAAATTACATCTGCCCTGCTCGTCTTTTATTTTGATCTCGAGATGACGTTAATGTTCCAAATAACCAGCTTGGTATTGTTCCTAAGACCAGCAGCCTCTCTGCTTGTCTGTCGGTGAATCTGTCTGACAGTATATTTGCATAAATGTCTATCCTTTGGCCCCTGATCAGCTAACTTGATTGTTACAGCTACCATAATCTCTTATGACTTTGCTTCTCAAGTCCTGGGCTGTTTCTTTTAAAGATATTTTGCAGTCTTTCACTTGATCATCTAAACAAGTGATATGATTATGTTCTTCACGAAATATGTAGTAAAGTAAAGTTGGCGACCTTTGTCGAGGGTAACATGAAGGCTCCTTTTTCAATAGCTACCACACTAAAGTGTAGGGGAGGGCGCTACTCCATTCCCTGGATTGCCCCCCCTTTACCCTTGATCCATACCTTGTAATGCTGAGTGCTAAGCAAGGATGCATCAAGTTCTATTTTTTGAGTATGTATGACTAGACCTGGGATTGAACCCTGGTCTCCAGCACCATTGGCTAACACTCAACTTATTAGGCCAATGGACCGGTAATAATCTAATATCAATATTCTGAAATTCTTTTTTAGATTGTACATTCTTGATTCTCCTGATGTATTTTTGCATTTTAATTTAGAAACAATAGACAAGTCTATATTAATAACTGCGAAAATTCTTTGTTTTCTTTATACATCCAAAATCTTTGATGCTAACTACAATATCTAACTATGAATATCTACAAGATTCAGAAAACAGCGTTATTTTTTAAAAAATTCTTGAGAAAGAAAAACTCTCATTCAGAAGAGGTCTCTAACAATAAACAATAATAAATAAGACACTATGTTGCTGCAACTAAATTCTAAAAGTAGAAAATACATTTCCAAACACCATTGATAACTTTGACAAATATCCTTTATGTATCCTCTATCGTTGAATTGAGGATCTAAGTGAGTTAAAACATAGAATTTGGAAGATTATGGATAATATTTGTCATAATTATAAATAATAATATTTGACAGAATCTTAACTAATAAATAAATGAATGAATGAAAGAAAATCTTCGAAATTTCCAAAGGATAATAATTAAATTGTCTTTCTAATATCAATATTCACAATTAATTAAAGAATAATATTCAGATTTATAAGTCGTAATTTTAAGAATTAGGTCTTACTTGAATAACTATTCCTGTTTAATCCAGTATTACTAATTATATTTAGACAATTCTTCCAGGTGAGGATGAAAATAAGCGCATAGCATTATTACTTAGTGACTGACAGGTTTTATGGCATGCCAATTATTGTTGGCTTATTTTATGCCAAAGGTCGACTTTTTTGCGAGCAATTTATATAATTTCTAGTGTCAATAGATAATGGTTTATAAACAAAGCTTCAAGCAACTATTCATACTATAAATAATTTGCACAGAATTATATGGTTGTACAACTGAGTAATATTCCTATCGAATATAATTAATCTGTTGACAGGTTTCTTGTATACTTATCTTGTATTAATAATTTATTTAAAATTATGGAGTTTCAAACAACTATTCCTGTTTAATAATAATTATAAGAATAACAGCATAGAAAGAGTATAAGACTAGGCACGACTGAGAGGGCAAAGTGATTCATTGGGAATTGTGCAAGAAATAAAAATTTGAATTGGTACTGGGACTAGAAGACTTGGAAACAAGAGAACGAGTGGAGACCATCCAAATAAGGATCGGCCTGAATATGAGAAGAGGCCTGGAAATTTGAGAAGACTTGCTGTCACTTAAACTCCAGTGAAAAACTATCAACTTATACTTGTGTGAAAAACTCTCAAAAGAATAAAATAATAGAATAAAATAATGTGTTTGCAAATTCCTTTCTCTATTAATTATTAAGGTTTAGTGTTTCATAGAAAAAAATACTGTTCATGTAAATTTCAGTTGACAGCAAACATTGTAAAATTGTCATTGTTTTAAAACATGAAATAATTAAAAAGAATATTTTATCTTTGTCATTTTTGTGTTTCAGGTAGAGTTATCTCAATGACGTAGATTGGTACTTCAGCTAGTGCTGTATGACTTTGATCAGACAGCAAAAACGCTTTAAACTTCCCAATTGAGCAGAATTTTAAGCACAAGCATAAACTATAAAGCTTCCTTCCTGTTAAATACGACCGTATACATGCAATCTAATATCGATTCCCATCTACAACAAAAGATTTTAGGCTAATTGCTTCTCTTAAGAGTTACAAAACCGCTTGGCTATAATCGCCTTTTGTTATAGCGTATTGGCTTGCAAACAGGTGCCTCACTAATGTTACCACGAGCCTAATTATGCTTGATTTTGTAAAACTTTCTTTACATCCTCTTTTATAATCTATTTGAATCTAAACTGATATTTTCTATATTTTATTCTACTTCTTTAAAGTAAAAAAAAAAGAAGAAAAGTTTTAGGGAAATCAGAATCTGCGCTTAAAACTATTTTGATATTAATTATTATTAATATAAATATTCATATTAATAAGTATATTTATATCACATGACAAAAGTAGGTGTTATTCAAATGTTAGAATTATCAAAATTGCGTATAGAATGTAGTACAGTTTTGCCACTACTCTTTGTGAGCAGCGCACATATGGCAGTGCATTGACTTACAAAAATAAGATATTTTAGATACAACGAATAAAACTACGTGTAAAAAGCGACCATTTTAATAAAATCAAAGTAATATTTCATACTCGAAAATGACTGAGTTGCCGAAATTACCCGTACTTGGACTACACTTAGAGAGACTTTTTAAACTATTACATTTGTGACATCCCGTTCGCCGAAAGAAAAGTTAAAAAGAAAGCTAAGCACTGAGTCTTTGGTTGCCATTTTCAATTACACATGCCAATATATATATATATATATATAGATAGATTGTTCCAGAAAAAACTCTGCTTGCATGGACAAAACACCACTTACGGTGACCACAATAATACTTGTATCAAAAAGACATAGCTACAGGTCGTGACAGTATAAAAGATGTTTGTTGTAGGGAACGATTTCAATCCAATGGTGTTATGACGCTTCCCCTGTCTATCGTTGGTTTTGTGGAAATAAGCAGGGGATAGCGCTCCTTACTCGCACACACACACACACACACACACACACGTATATATATATATATATATATATATCACCATTGAACGTCATTTATTTAACGCTACAAATGAGGTTTCTCTGATTACAGTAATCTGATCTTTTTTCTAATTTTGAGAAGTCACTCACAGTAGGTCATAATTCTGTTGAATGTTAGAAAAGTCTTCTTTCGATTTGTAGAGTTTCTGCTTAAAATATCATCGTAATGAAGATGGTAATAAATTAAAGTATATAACCTAATCAATATTGGCCTCATTCCACGTCTTTGATATTGAGAAAATAGGAGAAATCAGCACTAAGGAAGATATAATAGAGCTGGTGGGGTTGCATAAGTCACCATGAGCTTTATATTGAGCAGCATTATTGAACTCCACTGGTAAGGAAAATCCAAGATTTTAATTGTGTTCTTGAAATAAATCTCTTTTGTTTGCACATAATATATTTTACATGCATATAGCTACATAATATATATATATATATATATATATATATATATATATAGTTATTTACTAAGCGTAGCTTAGTGGTGGCTGAAGACCAAAAGTATGGGGTACCTAGTGATAATCGAACTCACTAACAATGGTCCGACGGTCCAGCTTTACTAACCATTACACCACGTTTGGTGCCCTAATATAGACCTAATATATCTGTGTATGGTTTGGCTTGTTTTTTTGTTTTTTTGTTTAATGGTATATTAAACTTCATTGGTTATTTAATGCCAAATATTCCTAATAGAACAATAAAAGTATTATTTAACCCATAGCAGGGAGATAAGAAAGTTTAGACTTTATCTCTGTGTCCATGTGTGCAGTCATATATGCATGTATATATACACAAGTTTGTATGCGTATAGTCGTGTAGGTACATATCAGTGTATGTGTGTGTGAGTAAGAGAAGGCAAAATTAGCAATTTGGCAGGAATTTTGGTAAGGCCGTTTCCTTCAGCCCTCACATCGATGGATATAATTTTGTGGGACGTTTTCGAAAGCCATTTGCTTTGAAATGTGCATCTGGAAGAGTCAAACAGGACAACGTCATATTGTGCATAAAATGCGTCCGGTTTAAATGAGCATCGAGTTCCTTGAGTGGAAGCCCATAAAAGAAACTTTCTTGTATTACTTCCTGGGGCAACGAAATTCACGAGCTTGAGACGCTGACGAATAAGATAAAACCGTTGACAAAGAATGCAAAGAAAAGAAAAATGTGTCTATTAAAACCGTTGCACATCCTGTTTGGGCGTTTCTCGTGGTGTTTATTTTTCATGTATATTTTATCTTCGCAGTGTTGGCTTCATGGTTAGAATTCAGACTTTGTTTGAGGGCTTGACTGACAATAATTTTCTGATCATGACCTTCTGATTTTAAGTCCAACGAAGGTTAGGACACTTACGGTGGTGTAGTGGTTAATAAGCCAGTCCAAAATCAGTTATTTCTGAGTAGTCGGTTCGATCCTCCTTAGCTGCCTTAGTTTTAACGACTTTCGGTCAAGTAATATTGAAAGCACCGATTTTCGTTAGATAACTGAAGTTAAGCAGCGATGGATCTGCTTAGTACTTAGGCGGATGACCTATTTACAAATTGTTAGTACTGTAATCAACTCGAGGTTTAATAAATTATAAGAACAATGTAGATTTTTTTTTCTTGAAAAATCATGATTCATCTTATATATGTATTGTGAATATATTTTGTATGACTTTTGTCAAAAACGTGATTTTTAATAAAGTGTAACAAAAAATTTCAGGAACAATATAATCTTTTTTACTGGTTAAGACTCTGCCTTTTCTATATTAAATGCATCAGTAAATTTCTCAAATTTTTAGGGAATTTAGATTTAAATCAGAAACAAATATGAAACATGGATGAATAAAAAACGGGGAATTTAGAAAGAAACCTTAAAAAGCAATAAGATTTAGGAAAAGAAAAATAAACTGATAGAAATTAAAATATACAAGGTTCGTTCAATTTGTTTTGTAAGATTGGATTAGAAGATTTAGTTTTAAGTATAATAATTTAAGAGACATATCTTTTGCTGATTTTTGAGGGTACTGTGATTCTCTTAAGAGTGAATTTTAAAGATTGTTAGAATAGGAATATCTTTGTGTATTGTTTCTAATACGGAAAGCAGAAAGAAATAAGATATAAATTTTGGCAAAACATGTTTGGTTTGGTTTGGTTATCAACCATCGTGGGATATTTAATTCCAAATCCTCCTTACACATGTACATAAATATATATATTATTTGTGAACACATTTTATTGATAACATTCTTAAAGGAGCCTAAGCTCTTTTTTGTACACAGTTAAATGATTTCAAGTATTGCTTATATAACAGCCACAATCCAAAATCAGTAATTTGCTTGGACACAGTTTTTTCAATTTGACCAATAAATAGGACTCTATCAGGTGCTACCACTCTGGGCCAGAGTGAACCTGGGAGTAATGTCAATAAAGGAGCACTCCGCATTTAAATATTCAAAGATACAGCCTCGATATCAGATGGTTTAAAGTCATTTCTAGGACATTCGTTCGCAAGGTGTCTGACCTTTCCGCAGAGATGCAGTCAGTGTATTCTACAGCCCCAGTGGAGTGGACTAAAGAAAAAATGTAACTCAAACACAAGAAAATTTTCTGTTTACTTAAAGGTTACTGAGAATAATCGTTTTATGTTAAGGAATTTTTGTCCTGACCCGACTCCTCAGTCATATGGACTAGCATAAAAAAGAAGGCTAATTTTCAGTTCGTGCTAAAAGTAATCAAATAGTAGACTGATGATTGTTTTTTTTAGACGATGGAACACACACACACACACACACACACACATATATATATATATATATATATATACGTGTCTGCATTTAGTGTCATATCCAGAATACCCCTTTCTGATCAGTTTGGTTTTTACTCTTCTGTAGTGGATGCTTTCGGTGTATTCTAGGTTCTACCGATAGCACCGTAAGTCTTTTAAATCAACTTTCGACATCGTGGATTTTGACTTGTGTCAAACACAAATATATCAACAGTAACTTTTTGTCATTTTATAAAATACGTTACACGTTAGGTGTTCTTGGTAAGATACTAACTTGCATCCCGTGGTCAGGTGTCAATTCTGGGGGTCTTGGATGTGTCACATTACACTTTTGTTGCAATTACTCCTCGTCCACCATGACTTGAAGTGATAATTGGGTTCTACCTATGAATATAATAGATCCGTTTGGGATATAAAAAGTATTTGTCTGTTTAGAATAATTTTAAAGATATATTTTTCAAACGTAAATGATTGAGAGACCATACTCTTTGAAATGATTTCGGTATAAAATAAAACTACAAGTATTGACATGCCATAATACCAACCAACCAACCAACCAACCAACCAATTTGTCACGTCAGATTCACGTTACAATAAATCAGTGCCTAGATCTGAAGGAACAGCTTTTGTATGAATAGATTTAGAGGCGTAAGGGGTTTTATGAGTACAGATTCATCCTCTCGACATTACTCACCTGGATCCAATAGAAAGTTGTGGTCAAGGACAGCAAACACAGAATCAATTACTATCAATGGTCAGACTTAAGTTTTGATGCAAGCGAGATCCACTTGCTCAATTCATGGTACGTGTATTTTAGTTGGCCGTTGTACCTACAAATAAATTCATCCTCTTATTCATAGGTTTATTTTGCATCCTGTCGTGTATTTAACAACCCTCCAGTACGAGCTTAGTCAGCAGTTAGGTCAGTTAAGTCGCTTAAGAGTAAAACATATGCATACACATACGCATACGAAGAGACACGTACACGCAAATGCACTCACAAATTCATCTCACTTCATGCGTATATATTTATTTATATATATATATAGTATTATTCGGTCCAGTTTAACCGGAGTTGGGAGTAATTCCACCAGGACAAAAAAAAAACCTTTAACGGTGAACATTTAAATTTTCCTGGTAAAGAGCTCAATGATTTATATCAAAAGCATATAACAGGATGGAAATAAATTTATAATCATAATGTGACCGGCTTTGTTTTTTTATTAAAGATATATATATATATATATATATATATACAAACACGCACACACTCTTTCTCTCTAAAACAAACATATACAAACGTACAAGCCATTATATATATATATATATATATATATATATATATGTATGTATTTCTCTCAGTTTATATATATATATATATATATATATATATATTTGTACTGACTCTGTATTTTGGTTAAATTGTCAACGGGTTTAAAAATGTAATATTTATTATACATAAAAATTAAAAAATTTAACCTCCATTCACCACTGAATAATCTTGGATTCTAATCTTTCTAATATTTCAGTTTAAAAAAAAAACACAAACTTTTATTTGTTCTATGATGATAATTTCTTTTTATATCATTTAAAAGTTTTATCAATTTTAAGTTGAAAATTTGGTGCCTTTCTGAACAGCATACGAGTTACAAATACACACATACACACACATACATACACACGCTAAAATTTTAGAAATCTGGTATATTAAAACACATTAAAAAATAGAAACAAAACAACTCGAATAATAAAGTTCAATAGTTAATAGAAAATAGATATAAAAAAGAAAAAAGGGTGATACGCTTCTTTCCTGTCTCGTATAGACTTTGTATTTGTGAAATAAAATTTATTGTGGGAATGGGGAAAATCTCAGCGAAAGAAGAGATAATAGTACTGGGGAGGTTGCACAAGTCATCATCGGTATTTCTTTGATTCTATTGATTTACGGTATATCAACCCTTTAAGGTTATTTAATACCAAATGCTGTTTATACTAATATATCAATCATATATGATTTGTAAACGAATAGTTTGTATTAAAACGAGCCAGAACTTATTTGTTTGCACACAGTTAAATGGTTCCAAGAATATTAAACGATTAAACATTTCTATTTGACTTATAGATAAGATCCTAAAACGTGTTACCACTCCAGGACAGAGCCACACCATCAGATAGTTTAGTGTCGTATCCAGGATTCTCGATGGATGGCAGGGAATCTTACGTCTCTACAAAGATGCAGCCGGTTATTTGTACAGCTTCAGCATTATACTATCTAGCAATATTCCATCGTCCATACTTCACTGTCAAAGAAAGTCAGAGACCATCAGCAGCTGCTACTTCCTAGACTCCATTCACCAGTAGGAATCTAATTTCGTCTTTATGCTTTACTGTTTGATCGTTTTTATCGTTAGGGTTTTACCATCTTGTTTTGAATTCAGATTTGTCATTCTAAATGGGTTACCCACTAATGATAGTGAAGTAAACATTATCTCATTTTCAGAGTTTTAAAGATCCGTATATAATCAATGAAAGAATAGTAGACCAGGAGAAAGGAGAAACTAGTGAGGAGAATGTAAGATACGGTAAGAAAAAAACAAAACAAACAAAAAGCAAATAAAAACAAATAAAAAATGGGACAGCTTCATACCAAATAAGTGCCCTACAGTAATTGAACGAATCATTTAACTCAACAAAAGAAAAGAAAGTAAAATAGAAAATCATCGAAGGAGAGAAACGAGAAGAGGAAGAAGTAATTGAAAGGAAGATGGAATAGAAATCGAGCTAACGGTGTCACAAACAGAACGGGACAAGATATGATGTGTTCGAGCAAGACCACCGTCTGACCCCGTAAGTAGCGCTTCAGATTAACAGTATTGGAGGCGGCTGTGGCCCTTTACCTTTTCTCCTTACCTTCTTCTTTTCTCTTTTACCTTAATTAGTTCTGTTATCTCCGTACTAAGATCTCGATCGAAGCTGTTAGACTTGCCTCAGTTGGTAGCCGCTGCCAAGGCAATTAGATATGTCCGACCTCTGAGGTCAAAGTTATTCGATAGTAATTGAAGCTCTTAGAGTATCCGGTGTATCGCTCTGCGTTGCTCAGTTGGCTTTGATATTACACTCCTGGGTTTCGAATCAAAAGTTTAGAGCCACTTCGATGCAATTCTGGCTGTAAAACACCGGTTCACCTTCTAGACGAATATCATCCCCGAGCGAGTTCTTTTTGTTTTGAACAATAGATAATATACTGGTTTCGTTCAGTGGCAGCATATCGAAGGGGAGATCTGGGATGCTGGGTTTCCATACATTCAAACAAGAATTGTAACACCTGATTATTATTTCGGAGGAAAGCTCTCAAGTTGTTAGATTATTAGCTGTTCGTTTTTCAAGCCCATTCCGTCAAACATCTTTTACTGTCCCTCTCATACACACCGAGACTCTCTCTCACTCATTTGTTTTTTCTGTAACACACGCATGTACTTTCTCTTTCACACACACACACACACACACACACACACACACACACACACACACACACACACACACACACATATATATACTCTATCACTTTGTTAAAAATATTCATTCTCTCTTACACACACTATTTCCATATCAAACTTTGACTCACTTTATCATATTTTCCCTCACAAATTTTCTCGTTCTCTCCGTTGCACATGTTCGTATACACACATACAAACATTCTTTCTTTCTTTCTTTATTTCTTTCTCTTTTTTTACTTTCTTTCTTTTAGACTGACACGCTCAGTCACACAAATTTTCTCCTTTTTTACGCCCTTACGCTCTGTCACACATTTTGTTATACATTCTCTCTCGTACATGATCTCATAAAAGAAGTATCGAGACAGACGATTAAAACTAACAAGTTGCTCAGCTGTATGCGTTTTCATTGAAATTTTGAAAATAAAAAATTCAAACTTGATTCTTTTTGATTAACCTATATATATATATATATATATATATATATATATATATATATATATTTGAAGGGTAATCAAAAAGAATTAAAACTTTAATTTTCAAAGCTTCTACGAAAACGCGTATAGCTAAGCAACTTGTCAGTTTTGATCGTCTGTCTCGATACTTATATATATAACTATATTTATATATATATATATTTTCAAGGTTGGCATCCATTCCTTTAAATCTTTCTCTTCATCCGTTTCCATCGCACATGGTAAGACCTATAGTCGGCATATATATGTGTGCGTGTGTTCGTGTGTATATGAGCTTTCATCTATGGGTAAATAGTAGGACAGGCTGAGCTCTTTAAATTTGGTAGGCCTACCAGTTTAAAAGGAAAACCTGAATTAAAATTATGTAGGTTTTAAATTCAGAGTTTTCGCATGTTACATGTTAGTGGCAACTCCACCCAATAGAAACCTGAATAGTTGCTAAAGAAAAAAATCAGAGAGGAAAACAGCTGATTGTCGACTTCGTCTCCCGGCATCTCGGCAGAAATGGCTAGGACACACACACACACACACAACCACCCACCCACACACACACACACACACACACACACACACACACACACACACACACATGTATATCCATTCCTTTACATATAAAAGAAATACAAATGAATTATAATTGTACCAGCGAATGTGAAGAATACCATGGAAAGAGCATATGACAAACGAGGAAGTAATAAGGAGAATAAGAACGACAAGGAAACTGTTACTCACAATTAGAAAGCAACGGTTAGAATTTTGGGGACAAAAGATTAGGAAGGAAACCTTGAAGAACTTAACACCCACAGGCAAGAAAAGTAGACGGAAGCTGTTTGGAAATGTACTTAATAAGTTAGAGCTGGTGGATAAAATATGGTTGATTGTTTTTGCAGCATGTCAACAATTACTGGGTTATTTAATGCTGAAGTATCTTTCTTTTTTGACACAAGCAATTATATGATTTCAGAAAACTAATTACAATTATTAGAAAATCAATACATAATCAATTAACAACTCTTAATACAAACAATTTGCACAGACATATGGTTTCAAGTATTCCTGTTTAATAGTAAATGATTCTTAAATTGTGAATTACATTTAAGTAATTCATAGTTTGTTTTTTTTTTGTCTAGATTTTTCGGATTCTTCTTCCCAAGTAGACCATAATATTTTGGTCTGGTTTGGTTTGTTGGTAATACAACAGGCCAACCTTTGTTGGATTTTTTAATACTAACGTTAGTCTTTTTGTAAGTAATTACATGGTTTCGAGTGAAAAGTAAAGAATTATTGCGTCAAGTAACAATTCTTAATACAAATAATTTGTGCACAGTTATATATATGGTTTCAAGTATTCCACTCAAATACTAATAATATAGACACAATTAGATGGTTTCAAATATTTATTCTTATTTCATAACAATCATGTGCTTGCACACAATTATATGGGTTCATGGATTCCAATCGAATACAAATACTAAATATATCTATTTGACCCATAAATGGAGCCCTAACAAGTACTAGAATTTACAGGGGACCTGAGAATTGGAGCAGTGAAGAGGTAGTTCCATGCTCTCAAAGATCTATCGGATATTGTTTAGAGTCATACGCACCACACTTTTTAGTGGGAGAATGCAGTTGGCGTATTCTAAGCCTAAACGTCACATATAAATAAATAAACTAGTATTAAAAATAGCAAAAAACCAAAAACAAGAATGGTCGTTAAAGAGAAATTACTGTTGAGAAATACTCAAAGGAGGAAACTGTCAGGTCATAGCCATTTAAATCCAAATATAGGGTGGCACAAAAGTCACTTACCATTTTAAAAACTAAGTAACATTTTTTAAAAAACTTATCAATTTTATTTCTTTATTTTTGTAATATTTGATGAAAATTTTGGAGAATTATCGTTTCCAAAAGAACAAAGTTTATTCAATTTTATTTTGAAAGCAACCATTCTATTTAATGATAGGCTAATTTCATGTGGAACGGAAATTAACAGGCCATCACAATTACCAAATTTCACTGCTCCCGTTTATTTTCTTTAGCGTTATCTCAAGTAAAGAATTAACTTAAACAAATCTAGGACACTCCAGGAGCTGAAGAATAATATTTAATAAAAAAATTAGAGCGCTGGAGCCAGAAACTTGACGACTTATCATGGAACCCAGTAGGGAAAGGACTCGACTTCGTGAAGTGGAAAATGGAAGGAATTTCAAGGATCATAAATTTATTCAAATTAATTTCAAAGAGTCAAAATGAATATAATTTCAAGAAAACTTTCTTTACTTTCCTTTATTCAAAATGTGTTCAATTTTTAAAATGATCGGTAACTTTTGCACCATCCTATATATATATATATTTAAATATGCGCACGCGCGTGAGCACGATTGTGTGTGTGTGTATGTGCGTGTATGTGTGTAAAATTCTTGCACATATCTGAAGATAACTCCGTTTAAAAATACTGTAATTTATCTGCCTATATTTATTCGATGAATTGTTATTAAGACCAATTAAATTACCAGGACTATTACTCTTATGGCGAAACAACTGTTTTAAACTAGTACCAAGTTATATTTGGCTTCATGAGTGTTTACATAGGCCAGCATACAAGAGAACGAGAGGAAGGAGGAACACTAGAAATGATTTACTGCCCCTGGTTTCGCGTACGAGAAAAAATGGTAATTTGGCTGTAACATAAAAGTCAGTCATTCAGGCAACGAAGAAAAAGAACCTTTCTTTTCATATAAAAGACAGATTCTCTTTCGGGTTAAAAGTTCAACAAAATGTTAATGATGTTAACATAGATAAACAATGATATAAATATTGAATTAAGTTTTTGTAAGTGGACAATTGAGTCCATTAGTATATATTGTATTTGTGGGAAGAGTCTTATTTTTTGAGTGAAATTTAATTTCCGTATTCAAATGTTATAATATTGGTAATATAGAAGCTAGTCGGTGTATATTTATGCAAGTCAATGAACATTTATTTTTAAATATTTTCAATGTTTCATATACATGTTTGACAATAGGCCAAGAAAGAGCAAAGAGTATATATTTATACACATAGGCCTGTATCTGTGTGTGTGTGCATTTACACACAATTGTTGCTATGTAAAGTACGAATTGATTTAATTGATTGATTTTAACAGCATGTCAAATTGTCGAGCGTTATTTTATGCCTAGTGGGTTAGGGATTTGCCTTTATTGTACGTACATATTTACATTTCTGTGTAGTTGCTCCTTAAGAAAATTTTTTACACACGCTCCTACTGAATAACAATAATTTTCTAACACATATATTCAAGTCATTAATTGTATCTTAAAAGTTTAACCACTCAAGGACAGAGTGGATTTGAAAGTAATGGCAATGAATGGGAACACCGTACTCCACCTAACTCCAAATTTGCCTCACCATCAGATGCGGTTAAGTATCTATTTTTCTACATAATATAAATATATGTGTGTGCGTGTGTGTTATGTACACAAGAGACCCCACTTTTAGAGGGAGGGGTTTTTACCTCTCAGCAGGCGATATACTCAGTGTTTGCTAAACTTTAGCGACAGAACAGTTTACAAATAGAAAATTTTTCTCTAAAATTTTTATTGAAGCTAAGCAACCGTCAATTTGTCTTATATTCGTTGAACAACAAATTGAAAATTTGAACATATTCTTTTTTTTTTTTTTCATTCGTTTATTAAATGCGTTATAGAGCCGCAAAGGGTCTAACGTTTAACAGCCTCCAAAATGGAATCGACAAAGCGAATTCAAAATCAGTCTGTTTTCACTTCCCATTCATCCTCTTGGGAAAGATATGAACCCATATATTCCCTCAACTATGAATCCGTAGCAGGACGGAGAGAACACTTCATGCCTGTAATCTATCATGGGCGTTTGATAAAAGGTCAGGTCAGGAATCGTTTCTGGTTGCTAGTACTGTGTAACGCAGAACAACATGTTACCTACTGAGGAGATAGACATCGCAAAGTAACCTCCATTACCCTGAGATGTCAGAAGGAGAATTACTTGATATGGCACCCGAAACGTTATAATAAGCAATAGGAAACGCCTATATATCCAAATGTCATAAGAATAGGCATCTGAAATACTCAAATGAAAGGTAATTATTCTTATGGACAGGTTATGAATACCCGTATGTGCATACAAACATGCTTATTTACCTTTGTATATATATATATATATATATATATATATATATATATATATATATATATATATATGTGTGTGTGTGTGTGTTTTATCACCCATCAGTTAGGCCCTAACAATTTTTCATAAAAAGTTAGTTTTCTTAGAAAACAAAAGTATTAGATTATCTTATTTCTAATGGGAACTAATACAACCGTAACGGATACTATTTGGCATTATTTAGTGCCAAACTTTACAACTTGATATTTTAACTAAAAGTAAAATCTTAATCCAAAAATAAAATTTCATACATATAAATAAGAGGTGTTCTTATTTTTGGAGTGCTAATAATACGTATTTTTGGTTGCATATTTTTATTTTCTTTCTGTTACTTTCTTTAATGGCACATCAACCTTAATGGGTTATTTAATAGTTAAGCGATCTCTATAGAAGAAAAGCAGTAATACTACTTAACCCATAGCTACGAAGTTGTGCGAGTGAGGAGAGGAATCGGTGAAATTGCTCGAAAATTTATGCAAAAATATATGATTATAAAACCTTGCCAAGGCTTGCACCCAGAACCAAGGGCTTGCTCTCGTTAGACTAATAGATGCCAACATATTCATTAACTTAATGTCACTGGAAGAAAATGTGAAATATGAAACTATTCACTCCATATATTTATATATAATAGTTCACGATATACATGATCTGTCTGTGTGTCTATTATCATTAAGTGATTTAACGAATAGATTTCTTATGTTTTTATATTTCTTCCTGCATATACTTATTATGGTGACAGATATTAAGAACATAAAATTTTCGAAGTAGTATTGCCCCGCTGAACTGTGTTGCTTCGCGAAAAAGAAAATCGTTCATATTCTTCCATATTTCTTGGAAAAGTTCAAAGTCTTCGAATCATTGTCGATTATTTCAGTTGTTATCTTTGTTAATTTTTGAAATTTGCAATGATTGAATTTGAAAAAAAAAAAGTTAAATTGTCATTGGGGGAATTTGCATTATGTTTATGGCATCTCTATTAGTTAAAACACAAATTAGATCACGAGACAAAATTTGCTCGATTTTATTCAGACACAACAAATGACCACAGGCAGAAGCAATTACGGCAAATAATTCAAAAACTGTTTCTAAAACGAATGAATATTGAACCAAGTATAGACTTTGTGACATTGATTACATGATTAGAAAAGCAAAGTAATTTTCATAGGTACGTGTTACAAGAAGAAGAAGAAGAAGAAGAAGAAGAAGAAGAAGAAGAAGAAGAAGAAGAAGAAGAAGAAGAAGAAGAAGAAGAAGTTCAGTGTTAGCTGGTTTGAAGAGAAAGAAATGTTTCATAGAGAGAAGACATTGTCAACTTGGCGACTTTCGAACGTCATTATCACCTAATCACGAAGAAAATTACAGTGTCTCTTGCAGCAATTTTCCTAATAAGACCTGATGAGATGTAATTTTTCAATACCAATCTTTATAATTTTCAATAGACGCCAAGAGAATAGCCACAATACCCATTAGGAGCGTTGACTTTTACACAGAGAAACACACATAAACAAACATAAGCGTAGAAAACGAGAGCGAACTTAAAACCAGTGTTTTCACACACACACACACACACACACACACACACACACACACACACACACACACACACACACACACACACACACACGACAACACAACAAGCCTATGTATGCATAAACCTGTGATTCTTTTTGTTAGTTTGTTTGCACACACACACAGACACACAGACACACACACACACACACACACACATATATATATATATATATATATAAACAAGCTAACAAAAGGGAATACATTTATTTGAACGGGCTTTCAGCTACTCAACTATTTACAAATAGTAAATTAAACTAAGCACTCAAGCTTTGGTAAAGAGAAGGAAAACTGAATTCAGAACCCTTTACCAGTATGGCTGGGTAACTCGACGTATGGGATTGAGAAAGCCAGGAACTGGGGTCCCTAAGGCTGTACGACATTACGTTAAACCTCGTTCTGACTTCTCCTACGTAGACACTAATACCAAGTCGTTTCGTTCTTTGCTAATCCATTTGATAAGGACGTTGTTGTGATTAAGGTGAGACCTATAAACATGAGCAAATGCCAATTTTCCATGCAACCTTTCCCAGACCTTTGCCGATATCCAGCAACAGATTCATAGTCCCATAAGACGGATGCCAGAATATAAATATTTGCTGGTATTATATTCCAACACTAGCTTAAATAAAATCCCATGTGTAAGAATAAATATTATAAAATGGGAAAAATTCTTTACCTTTTCTATTAAAAATTTGTTAAATCTCTAAAACGGTGATTTTGCACTAATATATATATATATATATATATATATATATATATATATATATATATATATATATATATATATATATATATACCAGCTGAACCCGTAAAAATTCCACAGTTAAAAAGCATATACGAATACAGAATATTTAGTGGATTGAATAGAGCAGATAAACTAAATTACTGATAAAAAGTATTTTACTCGTTTAAACATTCACTATCAACAATATTTTTCGTAACTTTACTCAACGGTGGATTACAAAACAGTCTTTCTAACATTAAAAAAGATATGTAATTAATCTTGTTAATTTCAAAATGAGAACATCTCGTGAATATGTCCGATAAGTGTCGATATTAGTAGACTGAAATAGGATTTCACCATACGTAACTGCATTGATATGATTCATTCGAATTTGATGTATGCTTTTTTAAAGCTCGTGTGTCCAATATTTGTGCCGATACCTAGAAGTACATATACCTGGTTGGATTGAATTACAGTCAGATAATACTCATTTTGATTTTACCTTTTGCATTTTCGGTTACTTTTCAGCCTTGACACCCGGGTAGGCAGAGGTGTACGAGCGTTAGTCACTAAAATTTATAAGACTTGAGTATATGTAAACCTTTTGAAATAAAAATATCTATTATTTATTCTAGTACTGCTAAAGTATTGTATTAAGATAGATAGATAGATAGATAGATATATATAGAGAGAGAGAGAGAGAGAGAGAGAGCTGTTGGTTTGGACAGGTATCGCGGCGAAATCGTCTCGAGAAGAGATGATGTGCTAAGAATTAATTTTGTAAGTTGCTTCACATGCTGACAAATGTTGAAAAAGCTCAAAAGTATGTGAATGGAATACGTTAGGTTGGAGTCAGTTGCTTCCTCGAAAACGAAATTGGTAGTTATTACGATATTAACACACACACACACACACACACATATATATATATATATATATTTGTGTGTGTATGTGTGTGTACAAAATTACTTTTTAATATTTCATATTTTAAATCCTCCCTGTTCAATATGAGCATCGACCATTTGCTTGTAATAACTTGCTCAAATATATATATATATATATATATATACAAACTTCACATTACGTCTGTTTGATTGAGAGTTGAAAATAACTTATCGCACTGAGTATTAAAATCTTTTTTCGACATTTGCTGCTTTCAAAAAGCAGTTACACCCTCTCCCCTAAATAGAATTTTCCTTATTAAGAAGTACGCGCTTGTAAATTCTTGAAAATTCTCATGATCTCCGTCCTCAGTAAAAAACATATGTCAGTAAGAATCTCTTCTAACTCACTGAGACTATGCGGCGCCTTCTACAGATGCTCACTCAACGGAAAGCATCCGTAATGTCCTGCTTGACCTCAGTACTCATGAAAGAACCGGGTGCCCTCTGTGTACCCAGGCCCACCCTACTAGAAAACTATACTAGTTTGCACATCTATATACCGATTGAAGACTGGTGCACTTTTTCATTCAACAAACGACTCTGCATATACATGTACATTAAAATAATGAGATGGGACGTCGGTTTTGTCTTCAATGTTTGCTGAGGTTTACAACATCCTTTTCGATTGGCACACATACACACATACACACGCGCACACACAATCTCGTGCACAAACTTTATAGAAGAATATGTATGTATATATGAATATTTGTATAAACTTATATTTACATATGTGTTTGATTATGTCTAAACATTAAACTATTTTCCTCCGTCTTCTTCTAAATTTCTAATATATATATATATATATATATATATATATATATATATATATATATATATGTGTGTGTGTGCGTGTGTGTATGTGTGTTTGTGTGTGTGTGTGGGGTAGCATTTTCTCTTTTAAACATGTTTCATTAAATTCATTTCATCCAAACGACTCATTCGAAGACTTGAGCGGATCAAATACAGAATAGGCAGACACGAATAGTCTGTCATATTTGATGAAACACACACACACACACACACACACACACACACACACACACACACACACATATATATATATATGTGTTTTACTCGCTCGTGAAAATTATGTCGTAGAAACTTAGATTTTTAGACTTTAATTAATTTGAATACTTGTTATCTGGTAGACGACTGCAAACAGATGTGGGGGTGGGGCGTTGTAAAAAATATATATAGTTGTCTCTTACATAACTCGTATCTAAATTATTCAAAATTTAAAGTTTCTAAGAGATTTTTTCCACGAACAAATAAAACATTCGATAGAACCTCGTCGAATTAAACCGATCGTCTATCAGAGCCCTTTCACATAGTACTAATACCCTTGGGAAAGGTATGAATCCAATTATTCTCCCTCCAGCTATGGGTAAATAGTATGACAGACTAGGTTCTTCAGCCTTGGTTAGGCAACTAGTCCAGGAGAAGGAAAACTCTGAATTCAAACCTGTTAAACTCCGCTTAAAAATTGACCTTGTGTCATATCCTGCCCGAGCGGAGGGGTTGGTAAATAGTATCAGAGCCCTTTAATTCCCGCCTGCTACAAGTCACAAAATCTAACCCTAAAACACAATACTGTCGATATGTTGATAAGTGCTGAAATTTCACATAAAATTCGTTTCAAACTCATTTGTAAGATTTATATTCAATAGTTGAAAATATATTCTTGAGACTCGACCCAGCGTACGCAGCACAAAAGAGTGGTTTGAAAACAGTTAAACTAAATGAATATAGCAGTCTCTTTACATTAGTAAATTATTCATATAATCTCATTAGCCTTTTTCTTATTCCTCTGTAGGACTCAATCCTTTTCAAGATCTCTAAACAGTTGCACTGAACTATGATGTTTTGGTAGATTTGAATTCTGTCATTTCCTTCTTCTTGTGTAGATACTAAACCAACTCAAGAAACTCGATCTATTTGACTGTAAAAGGGAGAAGAATTAGATTCCTTCATTTTCCAAAGGTGAAGTGAGTTACAAATATTTCTCGACCGATTGATTCCATTTTCTTCGCTAGAAATCGGTGACCATAACGCCACTCACATTTCGTCGAATATATATATAATATATAGACAGAGAGACAGAGACAGAAAGAGAGAGAGAGAAAGAGAGAGAGAGAGAGATCGCAGTAGTAAAAAAAATATTAATTAACAAATCACAATTAATCTATTTTTCGGGCATAATATTCATCAAGAACTTTCCATTATAAAACAAACATTAATAAATATGTCTTCCCTAATTTCGTCGTCAACAACCAAATACACAAAGCACTCGAAAAAATACCCATAAAAAAACACTGAGGGCCATAACCACAATAACAAAACCATTAATCAATCTTATCATAATCAGATGCACACTAACTAGAAACGACGTGAATGTGTATTAAAACGTATTACACTTCACTACACTTTTTGACAAAAAGTAACTACACCAACAAACACCCAAAATTCTCATGCTCCTGAAAAGAATGTCTCTATCACCCACCAAAAATCATTAAATTCGTACTTCTACATTATTTGGACGTCTCATTTGTCACTTAGCAGACAAAACAGCAATCAGAAATCTTCTCTACAAATACACAACAAACTTTAATATGCCAAACTCTAGTCAAAAACGGCAGGATATTATTCACAGAAAAAACTATTTGGAAAGCTCGAAACCTTAACTGCAAAATCAAAAACCTTATCTTCAACATGATCTTCTGACAGGGAAAGAGAATTTTGAATGGATTTACAATTAGGACCCCACTCGTTATTGAGCTACCGCGTGACATAAAGCGGCGCCACAACAACTAATACAAGTATCATTTGAACAGCAACTTTCCTGAGTACTGAAGTCAAGCAGTACATAACGGATGTTTCCCTAAAAGCATCTTGGCAAAGTCAACATCATCATCATCATCATCATGTTGCGCTGGTAGCACGGATATCCCTGACCCTCTCTCCCCACTCCTCTCTATCGTTCATCGCCCTAGGCAGGTCTTCAGGACAACATCCCGTATCCTCACATAGTTGCTGAATGTATGTTCGTGCTGGTCGTCCTGCTTTTGCACGGCCATGTGTGGGGGTCCATAAGAGTACATCTCTTATGAGTTCGTCCCTGCTTCTCCAGCAGTGTCCTGCATGTCTGGTTCGTCCAACTTGAATAGTTTTCGTGATAGGAGGCAGGTGGCCGTACAGTTGGTGTCTTGTGGGGTGTTGCTGCCAGGACTTGTTCAAGATTGCACGCAACATTCTTGTGTAATTGCCGTCTAGCTTCTTCTCGAGCCGTTTTGTTAGAGTCCATGTAGTGCATCCATATAGCAACATAAATGGCCTCAATCTGAGTTTGAACGAGGTTTGCTCTTCCTCAGCATGAAAAGAGAGCTAAATGTGCTCGATGCTTTTATACCTAAGATAGTTTAAAACCAAAAATATTTGATTATAATACCACTTTACACACTTCGTTACTCAAGTTTCATGAGTCATCATAATCATATATATATATATATATATATATATATGTGTGTGTGTGTGTAGTGGGGGGTTCATTCAAATCTTTTTGCTCGTGCGGAATGGCATAAAGTATTCCATTATTTAAATCTACACAAACTTGAATGACTCGATTTAAAGGAACATAGACTGAATCGAAAAGGCAATGTAGTCTTAAAGATGAGCATTTCGGAAAACGAACCACACAGCAACATTGATGCACATAAATGTAAAATATAATGCTCAAAATACCTACTGTATTTATCACCCTGTCAGCCGAGTGCATCCTCTACAGAGCGATAAGACCCCCACATCTGTGGATGACATTGACCTGCATTTGGTACTGAGGCTCCAGTTCTAGAGCTCTGAGGTGTATGGATTCACACTATCATTATGATTACTCTCAGATCAACTTTGTCCCGCAGTGGTAGTACGTATTAGGGTCTCATCGATTGGACAAGTCGATTTGTTTATAAAATCATTTGTATTAGATAGCAGTACTTCACATGTAAGCAAATTATTTGTATTAAGAGTAGTTACTCGAAGCTATTGTTGTTTATTAAGTAATATTTTTATTTTTTACTCCTTTGAGAGTTTTTCACACCAGTGTTAACTGATGGTCTTTTACTGAAGTTTGAGTGACAGCAAATCTCCAGGACTCTTCTCAGTATTATTAGTAATAGTAGTAGTAGTATTACCTGTTGTAATAGTAGTAGTAATAGTTACTTAAAACGATATAACTGTGAGTAAACATTTCATTATTATCAGATAGGAATCATTACTTAAGAGCATATAATTGTGTATGAATAACTAATATCTCATAGGAATACTTAATATCATATACAAATAAATTCAAATTATTAATATTAGGTAGGAATACTTGGTACCCTAACAATGTATGCAGATTTTTGTACTAGATAGTAATGCTTAATATCATATTACGAGGAAAACAAATCATTATTGATAAATAAAAAGGGTAGGAAAAAATTCAATAAATCATTGACTATATCGTTATGATTACAATTAAACAATGAAAATGAATCAAATTTGGGTTTTAAATAACCCATATTCACTTTAAAAAATTAAAGTATTTACTGGATTATAATATGAAATCTTGAAAAAATAAATTAGGGTCAAAATTGGCGAGATGAGGCCAATAATTCAAGCTAAAATATTATAACGTTCTTGCTGTATTTAAGTGTGAAACTAAGAAACAGAGAATGTGTGGTATTATCTCGTAAAGGATTAAGTCAATTCCAACGAAATTTTAGCTTTAAATTTAATTAAGTTTTACTTTAAATTTGAGATAAAAATTAACAGAATGAATTGAAATGGATCTTTGTACATTTTTCTGTTTGAAAAAAGTATCTGTCAAAAATCTTTGTGGTGTTGCATTCAGGAGTAAAAGGTAAACCCTAAGAGAAGAAGCAAGGGCACAGACCACCGAGTATCGGGTTGAAAAAGTTGGAAAGCAGATATACTGTTTGTCTTACTTCTTTTCTCTAATTTTTCCCTCGCTTACTTCTTAGAAAAATAGACTATCAATACTAAAACATACATCCTAAAGACTAAAGCAGCAATTTCTATCGTAAGTAGGTTTTTGGGATAGTTGTTAACCACACACTCCATAGTTTTGAATTCAAATGTATTCCAACTCGTTGACAGGTTGTCTTACAAAGGCTAAAAAGTCCTGTCTATTAACCCATTAATGAAGCGAGGAAGGTATCAATCGCAAACAACCTCGTCTAGGATTTGAAATCGATTCGTCGATTCTAATGACTGTAAGCAATATGCACGCTCCTACATAAACCATTATATGAATATAACTAAATCCTATACCTGTGATTGACACAAACTGACGATATATCGTCATTTTTTTAAGTGTAAATATTTGTGGCAATAATCGGGAGATGCCTTATATATGATAATTAAGTATAATTAGGATTTTGTGGGTACAGACACTAGGGGTCACTTCACATTCAAGATCCCGTTGTAGCTGAGTAAATATAGTAATAGTAGA
>OY757905.1:94912966-94977966 GCA_963585895.1 Sepioteuthis lessoniana | reverse complement strand
TATTTAAAGGCAATAAAAGAAAAACATGCCTTTGAATTGATATGTCAGCGCCAACAGATAATAACTTATCGCTCAAATAATATAATAAAATAGGCAAACACAAAGATCTGGAAAAAGAAATTAAAAGAATGTGTCAACTTGAAACTAACAGTATGTCAGTAATAGTAGGAACCCTAGGTATTATCAAGAAAAGGACAGATAAACACATTAACAAGATACCTGGCATCCTAGCCTGTATGAAATATATAAGAAAAATGCTCTTTGTGGAACTGCTTGTCTCCTTAGAAGAGTACTGTCAATGTAACTGTAAAATAACACCAAAAAGTAAAAAAATAGAATGCATATAATCACTGCTTTCTCTCTACCTAGTTCTTAGGTTAAGACTCAATGAAAAACTGTAAGAAACCGAAAGTAGAGCCGAAAATTAAGGGTGATACCAGTTGTAGTTGGTGCTCTCGGAACAGTCCCCAAAGGCTTGCATGTAAGACTAGAAGAATGGAAAATCAGAGGAAGAATCGAAACTATCCGGCGAAAGCATTGTTAAGATCAACTTGAATATTAAGAAGGGTCCTGGAGACCTTTTGAGAAATCCTGTTAGCCAGACCTCGAAGAAAAGCAACCAGCTAATACGGGTGTAAAAAACGAGAAAAAAAAGATAATGGATTGAAGGTTATGTGGTAGCAAAGATTAAATGGTTAATGGCATATAAAGCGAACGCAGCAAACTGATACAAAAGGAATAAAAGACGAGACACAGCTGAATGGGAAAGTTGATCCACTTGGAATTGTGCAAGTGATTCAAATTTTAATTAGACTTACAAATGTTATATACGCAAACCAGAATCTGTCTTAGAAAATTAGACGCATAAAAATCCTCATCCTTAAAATTTTCGCTGACTTTGTGATACAAATGGATCACGCAATTCTTATGAACAAGAAAAGGACTTGTTATCTTGTGGATTTTGTCTTTCAGTGGAACTTAAAGTGAAAATAAAAGTGAAAAAACGAAGAAATATCTGTATCTTGTCAGAGAACTGAAAAAGATGTGGTACATTAAGGTGACGTTGATAACAACGGTAGTTGGTGTAGTTGAAATGGTCTCTAAAAGTCCTAGAAACGTCGAGACCCAGTTGAATTCGAGGTGCTTAGTCAGTGCTTTTGTGATGTAAATAAATTGGTTTATTCGGCATAGAGTCTGATTATGATAAACATTTCAATTGTAGTTGGTGTCCTGGAGATCAGAGGAATAATCAATAGTATCTAGTATCTAGTATCAGAAAAATCAGTTAAGATATTTAAAACATTCCTGGAGACATTAGGATATTTGCTGTTATTCAGACATCAGTGAAAAACCACCACTTGAAACACTCCCTCGGATAATTGTAATAATGGAAATAACAATTATGGAAGCAGCAGCAGCAGCAAGAAGAAGAAGAAGAAGAAGAAGAAGAAGAAGAAGAAGAAGAATTAGGAACAATCTCAAAGAGCCTAGAAAATTTGCCGAAGAAAGCAGCATTATTAACATTGGTTAGAATTCTGAGACAGGCCTGCAGAGCTGAGGAGACTTGTTGTCCCTTGAACTTCAGTGACAAATCATCTGTTAAAAGTGATATGAAAAACTCACTTAATTAAACTGATGAAATCTCCCACGAGATGACCTGGACATGGCTAAGAAAGGGAAACTTTAAGAGAGAAACAATTTCTTTTAATAGTAACTAAAAAAAAAACGCCATAAGGACGAAATATATTAAAGGTGATCTATTGGGAAATGAGCAAGAAATTGAAATTCTACCATCTTAACAAATAGTGTATGCACAAACCAGAATCCATCCTGGAGAATGAGACAAAATTTTGCCATCCTTCTAAATAGTGCATACATAAATTAGAATCCATCCTAGAGAATGAGACACACACATTTCTCGGGGACTTTGCGATGCAAACAGATCACTAAATCCTAGCCAGAAGACCAGACCTATTGATAATTCACATGAAAAAGATAACCTGCCCGTGGTGTAATTACTATCGTCGTAGGAAATGGACACAGCGACACGAGTTCAAATCCTGAACAAGACTGATAGCATTTCACATGGCATTAATACCCTTGGGAGAGGTATGAATCCAAATATTCTTCCTCCAGCTATGGGTAAATAGTAGAGCAGACTGATTTCTTCAGCCTTAGTGAGGCAACTAGTCTAGGAGAAGGAAAACTCTGAATTCAAACCTGTTAAACTCCGCTTAAAAAATGACCTTGTGTCATATCCTGCCCGAGCGTAAGGGTTGGTAAATATGAAAAAGGTAACCTGCAGACAAGTAGACTTTGCCGTCATGGATGACCACAGAGTGAAAATCAAAGAAAACGAAAAGAAAGACAAGTATTTGAACCTTGCCAGAGATCTAAAAAGGCAATGGATCATGAAAGTGATAGTGATACCAATTGTAATTGGTGCACTTGGAACGATTTTAAAAGGTTTGGAAAGTGGGCCTGGAAGAGTTGGAAATCGGAGAAAGAACACTGAGAGGAGTCCGAGAGACCTGAGGAGACTTGCAGTCACTCAGACTCCAGGGAAAGACCATTAGCTGACGCTGGTGTGAACATCTTATAAGGAATAATAATAACAATAATAATAATAATACCCAGAGAACTGATAAAGCTATGGAACCTGAGGTCATATCAAATGTAGTTAGCGCGCTCGGAACGGTCTACTAGGGCTTGGTGAATGGACTGGAGTGATTGGAAATCAGTGGGAGAATCGAAACTATCCAGATAACCGCATTGCTGAGATTGGTAACTTTGGTGTGCAAAACTCTCAAGGAGCGAAATAATGATCCCGTCCAAGAGAATGAGGCGTTTAAGATCCGCAGGGACTTTGAGATAAGAGCAGATCACTTAATCCCGGCCGAAAGACAAGAACTTGTGGTAATTAACAACAACAACAACAAAAAAAAAAAAAAGAAGGAAAATAAAAAGACTTAGAACTTACAGTTTTGTGGATTCTGCCGTTCCTGCCGACTACAGAATAAAAATAAAAGAAAGTGAAATTATAGACAAATACTTGGACCTCTCGAGAAAGCTAAATAAGTAGTGGAACATGAAGGAGTGCGCTTGGGACGGTCCCAAAAGGTATTGAAGAAAAACGGGATTAATTGAAAATCAGTGCAAGAATCGAGACTATCCAAACTCCGGTATCGTTGAGATCGGTCAGAATACTCAGAAGAGTCCTGGAGACCTGAGGAGACTTGCTGTCACTCTGACTCTAGTGAAAACCAATCAGCTAACGAATAATAATAATAATAATAATAATAATAACATGCAGTTTCCGAAGACTTGGAAAAGAGACTTGAGGAATTGGAAATCCTGGGAAGAATCGTGACCATGCAGGCTAAAGAATCATGTAGGATGCCACATAAAGAAAAATTTAAGTGGATTTTAACTGGTTTGAAATCAGAGTTTTTATTCTCCTAGACTGGTTGCCATACCAGGATTAAAGATCGTCGTTTGCCCGACTATTTACCAATAGCTGAAGGGAAAATAGATTCATACCTTTCCCAAAAGTAATAGCGCTATGTGAAATGCAAACAACTCCATCGAAGATTTGAACTCGGGTCGCCGTATTTATTTACTACGATGGTAACAATTAGACCCCGACTACCTACCTATATATGATACTCACTTAAATGACGAAAATGTCTTCTAATAAAGCATTTGGCCAAATCATATGAGAGTGACAACACAACGAAATAAGAGCGGAGGGTATTTATATTTTTCCATGATTTCTATTTATTGAACCTGTTAGTTTCTGCATTTTTGGTCAGTTCCTTATTAGCAACATAATAATTTCAATAATCTTTTCCGTTAAAGTGGTTTTCTTATTTTTTTATTGCATCATTTTTGTGTAAAGTGAATCATGCTGGGATGTGGAGAAGATGGAAATTTGATGCCAAACAATAATAATGCAGTGGTGGAGGGGAAGGGGACACTGTGTTTATGAACGCGTTTTAATTGCACTAGCCAAAAAAGAAATTTATACATAAAAAAGAAAAGATATTATGGCATATTGCAAAACAAATTACATAACAGTATCTGTCAAATAATAATAGTAAAAAGAATAATGTTGATGATAATAATAATAATTCAAGAAAAATAAGGAGGAAGAAAGTTCGCAAGCATTGAGGAATGTGTGGACGCGGCAACCTCAGGGCTCGAAAAATATACGAACAAGAGTAAAGACAAATTAATCACTGCAGCCAGTAATAGGAAAAAAAAAAAAAAAAAGAAAAAAGGAAAGAAGGAAAAGAAAAAATCCCCCCAAACAAAACCAAAATCAAAAAAGACAAAAAGAAATCTAATAAACCCAAAACAAAACTAAAAAAAAGCCCACAAAAACCAAAAAGTATACAAAATAAAAAAAACACACGATAAAAATCCCCCCCAAAAGAGATAAACAAATGAATAAACAAAAAAGCTAAGAACCCCAACAAAGAAAACAAAGATAAAATCAAGAATTACTTAATTGAGAAAACAAAAATAGGAAGAAAAACAATTTTATGGTTTCAGTTTCATTGTTTAATGGCATATCAACCTTCGATGGGCAGTTATATGGACACTTCAGAAGAGAAAGTAAAGTCACAGCCTACGACATGGCCTAGAAGTGGTTACGAAGAGGAAATCTCAAGAGAGAAACGGAATCATTATTCACAGCAGCACAAATTAACATAAGAAGTTTTTCAAAAGTTTGAATATACAAGATCAAAAAGATATCGTAAGTATAGATTATGTGGAGAGCGAGAGAGAGAGAGAGAGGAGAGAGAGAGAGAGAGAGATGAAACAGTAAATCACATAATAAACGAATACAGTAAACTTGCAAAGAAACCAGGAACAACAAGATAGGGAAAGTGATCCACCCGGAATTGAGAAAGCAAAAAAGAGTTAACTATAAGGGCAAATGATACATGCACAATCTACAAACTTTCTTAGTTAATAAGACCCATAACCCCATCCTTGGGACTTAAATATATAAATGGAAAAACCAATATTTGCTTGAAGAAATGACCGAATTGAAAAAAACGTATCAGCCAACTCGAAGACTTCGCCGTTCCAGCAGATCACAGAGGTAAAATAAAGAAAAGAAAAAAAAAAAAAACCCGAGGAATAGCAGAACTTTTCAAGAGAGCTAAAAAAATGTTATGAAATATGAAGGTGACGATGATACCAATTTTAGTCAGACCACTCGGAATAATCTCCAAGAACCAGGAAAAGAGAATGGGGCAATTAGAAATCTATATGGGGCAATTAGAAATCTATATGAGAACATCCAGACTACAGCAAGGCTGAGATCTACAAGAATAATTTTTAGAAATCCTCGAAAGCTGATGAGACTTGCTGTCAGAATTTCTTACTCCAGTTACCATGAGTGTGAAAAACTCACTATGAATAAAACAATGATATCACCTTCAAGAAAAATTGTTGTTGTAATGCAATTACCTCCACTTTTATCTAGTGTCAATAATAAAAATAATAATACACTAGCAGAAGAACAAACCCTAATAGAAGGGGATATCCAAAAAGGCATCTTCCAGGGAAATTCATTCTTACGACTGTTATTTCTATAGCAATGATGCCTCTATTATATACTTAGGAAGTTCATTGGAGTTAGAAACTTACAAAGTCGCTGAAAAAAATTAACTACCCTATCTATAAGGATGATATCATCATATCGGCATAAGAAAAAGAATTTGAGGTGCAAATACAAACGATAAGAATCTAGAGTCAGGATATAAGAATGGAATTGAGCTATGAAAAATGTGCCATATTCATACAGTGGTAAAAGAGAAAGAACGGAAAGAGAGGAACTACGAAATCTTGAAAGTAACAGAACGCAAGGAGAGGAGGAAAATTACAAGTACTTGCGAAAATTGAAAGCGGATGCCATCAACTTAAGAGAAGAAAAAAAAAGTTAGAAACCAAACTCATCAAAAGATCATCAAATAATAAACACCTAGGCAGTTCCTACCTAGTAAGATACTCAGGATCATTCTTAAAATGGACAACGGTGGAATCAAAGATAGGTCAAAGGACATGTTAATTGATGACTATACACAAGGTTTTACACCCGTGAGATGATATAGACAAAATATATGCGTTAAAAAAGGAGGAAGAAGATTCACCAGAATTAAAGATTACGAAAATGCATCAATACAAGGATTTGAGGAAAAAAAAAAAAAGAAAAAAGAAAAAGAAAGAATAATTACAACAACCAGTTAGAGCAGAGACACTAGAAGAACAAACAGAAAAATAACAAAAACTAGAAATGGGTAAAAATACAATTGTATTCATATTTCAAGCCAAAAAGTGGCAAGATTACACATGCTAAGACTTGGACATAGCTGAAAAAAAAAAGAAAAAAGAAATCTTAAGAGAGAAATAGAATCACTTTTAATATTAGCTAAAGACAGCGCCATAAGGACCAATTATATTAAAGCAATGATCGATAATACGCAAAAGAATAACAAGTATAAGTCATGCGGATATAGAAACGAAACTATAAATCATATAATAAACAAATGCAACAAACTAGCACGAAAGGAGTACAAGACTAGGCACGACTAGGCAGGGAAGGTGATCCGTCGGAAATTGTGTAAGAGTTTAGAATTGGCCCACACTGCCAAATAGTATATATATCAACCAGAATCCGTCTGATTTTGCGATAAAAATGGATCAACAAATCCTAGCCAGAAGACCAGATTTTGTGTTAATAAAAAATTCTGGCTAAGTGGATTCGGCCCTTCCAGCCTACCACAGAATGAAAATAAAAGAAAGTGAAAATATAAACAAATACTTGGAATTTACAAGAGAATTAAAGCAGCTGTGGGACATGAGGGTGACGGTGATCCCAGTGGTTTTCAGTGCGCTTGGAATGGTCCTCAACATCTTGGCAAAACGTCAAGAGGAATTGGAAATCAGAAGAATTGAGACGATCGAAGACACAGAATGGATAAGATCGGCTAGAATAAGATCGGCTAGAGAAGAGTCTCGGAGACCTAAGGAAACTTGCTGTCACTCAAACTATATTGGATGAACACCTGCTAACACGTGTCAGAAAAACTCACTAAGAGTGAAATGAACAATTTGGAAAAGTCTGTCTATCTTTTACAGAAGACCGAATACTTTGATCTAGAATTGTAAAATTTGGTACGCATTGAACTCGGGAGAATGTTTTAATATAACATTTTCTTGCTCTTCGTAAAAAAAAAAATGGTATCCCATCGAGAACGATATTTAAGAATAAGCAGTCATAAGTAGGAAACAATCACATTGAATTTAAACTCCCTACCCCCGCCAAAAAAAAAAAAAACCCCAAAAAAACAAGTTTGTTTTGATAAAATTAGTTATAACATCACTTAAATTTTAAAGGAGATCTCCAAAGCAGAAAATGTAAAATTATTCCACAGATATTTTCCAGATAAAAAATGTATGAATCAATAAAACTTTTAAATATCACCAACCTAGAATTAAGATAGATAGATGGATGAATACTACAGAGTCAGGAGGAATCTACCTAGGTTTCACCAAAATCGGATCATCGGTAGATTTGGTTTGGTTTGATTTGGTTTTATGACAGATCAACCATTGTAGGTTATTTAATGCGAAATCCATTTTCATACATAAAAAACAATTCTACTTCAAAGAATTCAGTTTTACATGAGTATAAAGTTTAAATGTCAAGAACAGTTCTATTTCAAAAAGTTCAGTTTGGCATAAGTACAGTTTTTGTTTTTCCCACAGTTAAATGTAAAAACATTACTATTTTAAACAATACAGTTAAGAATAAGTATACGATTTAGATCTATTTAACACAAACACAGGACCCTCTCAGGTACTACCTCTCCGGGCCAGAGCGGACCTGGTAGCGATGGACCTGGGACGTATGGTACTCCCCATTCCCCAAAGCTCCAGCATTACTGAAGCCTCACTATCAGATTGTTTAGAGTCATATTAAGGACACTCGTTGCAATGATGCACCCTAGCCGACTGTGTTAATCATCAAGATAATTCTGATATATATATATATATATATATATATATATATATATATATATATATATATATGTATATATATATATATATATATATATATATATATATGTCCTCTCTCTCTCTCTCTCTCTATATATATATATATATATATATATATATATATATATATGACCTCTTTCTCTCTCTCTCTCTCTATATATATATATATATATATATATATGTACCCTCTAAATTGTCCAGCAGGCTACGTATATCATATAACATATATCAGTATTTTGTTAATGAACTTCAAAGTGAAATCATCTGGAGGTTATAGGTAAAAATAACAAGTAATACTTACTATACCTTAACACTTGTACCCAGTTATCGTTCAGGGAATTAGAATAATCTACCCTGTAGTTCGGTTCGAAGTTCCGTGTTCGACAAAATACACTTGAAAAAGGCCGAAGGATGAAACGTTGTGAATATAATTATAAAGATGAAGGCAATAGTCCGAATAATCTAAATGATATAAATGAAGGATATTTTTTGTTGAATTCATCGTAGAAAACTAGATAATATATTCATTACATATGGATTTGTCCAAATCCGAAGAAAAAAAAAATTTCTAAATTTCAACAACAGTAATATTTCAGGAAAAAAAAACAACAAAGCATACATATTAGAAAGTTTAGCAAACTATTAAGCTGTATTGGTCGGCTATGGCCTTGAATAATGACCGATTTGAAATAAAAAAGAAACACTTTTTAGAAGAAAAATCAGAAAATACATGACCCACTTTGTGTATGTTTACAACTATTTAAGCGCGAAGTTTATTCAAGTACCAAACTAAGTTAAAATATTTCCTCTTTTCAACTTTTTTACCAACAGGAAGTGAAGATAGAATTCTTTGCGTATTTTTGTCTACCAGGTATATTGTTAATACTTTTTTAAACACACATATTCACATTATCGACCTGAACAAACTACGTCGTACATTCAATAAGTTTCCAGACTTTTTTGCACTGGCATTTAAAATTGTCGTAGACTCTTGAAAATTCACTATGTTATTGCTATACATCTTATGAGATGACTGACCAAGTTTTATGATTTCAGGTTCAAGTGAACAGCTACAGCAGCAATTGGAATACATTCTACTAAAGCCTGATTGTCACAGCTGGTGAATTTCAAAAATGCAATCTGGACGTCAGGACACTTTAGAAGAACGATATGCAATAAAATTCTGTTTTAAACTTGGAAAAAATGATGCCACAGAAACGTATGGAATGCTTCGGACTGCTTTTGAATCATCTTGCATGAATTGAGCATCAGTTTTTGAGTGGTATAAGACATTCAAGGAAGGCAGGGAGTCTATGAGGGATGATGAGAGGTGTGGGAGGAATAAGGAAGTCAATGCACTAGAGTTGATTGGCCAAAGGGTTAGGGTTAGGGTTACTATATTGAGGTTTTAAGGGAGTTCAGGAAGAGATTCCGTCGGAAGAGGCCAGCACTCTTCAAATCGGGTAAGTGACATTTCCACCAGGACAATGCACCAGTCCACAACTCCATCCTTATCACAGACTATTTGACCAAGATGGGCATCAAGACAGTCCCTCAGCCTCCCTATAGTCCAGACCTTGCTTCCCTGTGACTTTTGCTTATTCCCTAAGCTCAGAGGCTGTCGTTATGAGACAATTGAGGAGATGAAAGAGGCTGTGACGAAGGTCATTGATACGATCATACAAGAAGACTTCCATGGAGCCTTCCAGAAGTAGTTGGAACGGTACAACAAGTGTATTGCAGCCGGAGGAGATTACTTCGATGTGGACTGGAGTTTCATTTGTGTACTATCAATAAAAGTGCCCATACGAAAAAAGTCTGGAAACTTATTTAATGATCCTCGTACACCATCGATTCACGAAGAAAATAGCTAAACTTAAACTGTTCTAAAAGTTTTATAGTACTTGCGTCTTAAAAAAGGCATGTTGTTTCCACATCAATTCATTTTTGTTTGCATTCATCACGTGAACTTATTTGAGAAAGACATTTTTTATACCGCAAAAAAGCTATCACAGATCATTAATGTTTACCTACGGGTCCATTGGCTCAGTGCATAGAGTGTTCGCTAGTGGTCCAGGAGATCGGAGTTTAATCTCAGGTCGAGTAATACTAAATACTCAAAAATGGTACTTGATACCACCTTGCTTAACACATCATTCTAAGGTACATATCAAGGGTAAAGTGGAGCAATCCAGAGAAAGGAGTAGCGTCCTCTCTGACACCTCGGTGTAGTAGCTATTGAAAAGGCAATCTTCGGGTCACCCTCGACAACGGTCGCCAACTTTAATTACTCTCTCCAGTAACGGCAGTAATAATTTTTTTATATTCATTTGTTTCTTCTTAATATTTCAATGTGAAGTAACCCTGTCGGTGGGGCATAAACAAATTTCAAAAGAAGAAGACCTGCAACAAATAGTCCCGTCGGGTCGGGCTGTAGAATACGCCATGATTTACTCTGACTTGGTGGTGCTACTTGCACTTATTCAAGTCCCATCTATGGGTTAAATAGATCTGTTTTAAAACAATTTGCTTACGGTGGGCGCATGTACAAAAAACAAGACAAAACAAAAAATAACAAACAACCAAAAAAAATGATGGACATACTAAATAAAAGCAGAAAAATGTAGATATGGATGTTATTCCTTAACCTATTGATAGGTTATGATGCCATTAAAATCAGTCATTAAATATGAACGAAATTTTGTATTAGCCCATTTTTTCATTCCATCAGCTTCTTTTTCTTAGTCGTATAGAAATCTGTTAATCTTTATATCTTAATATAGATAACGTCATATATTTACATAGGGTTGTTGTTAAGACCAAATAACAGTTACTAAAACCCAATCATTCAAACAGAAATTCTGCTGGATAGCAGATGTCATTCTTGCAGAAGAAACTATATGCAAAAGAAAATTTTGATAAATATATTTGTCAAGGAACAAAATCATTTACGCAATGAAAAGACAAAGATAATCCACTTAAATCATCGGAATGATTAGCATAGTCTTCACATGATTTGCAAAATTGAAAATCTGTGAAAGAATTGAAACAATTCAGATATCAGTATAACGAAAATGGACAAGAATACTGAAGAATTGCAAACTAAAATATCAGTGTCTTAAGTATGACAGGAAACTCCGCTTATGGAGCTCTAAGAAGTGTCATTACTCCCAGGTTCACTCTCATCTGTAGTGGCAGGAACTGTTTGGCTCTAATCTATGGGTCAAATATATCTGTTAAAAATTTTCGTATTCAATAAGCCTGGATGCAAAAAACTCTTAAGAAACAATTACACAAAACAATGTTGATATGAACGTACAATGAACCCAATTCTCAAACCTCAAGACGAGTTGACATGCTGATACATTCAAAAAAGAAAGAGAGAAGTCAGTAAAACATGAAGATTAAAAAAGCCTTATTTTCGGCTATTTTATTTATTTTATAACCCGGAAACTGGTTCTAAGAAGGTTAGAGAAAAGTCGATGAAAAGCAAATGCAACATAATGATTATCGTGATTGAACTATTATTTTTCTTTGCAAGTAACCTTCATTACAGTCCAAGTGAAAAGTCTCTTCAGCTTTTCAGAACTATTCTTAATATATTAGCCGCTCTGTGTAAAGCTGTGGTGTAGATTATGATTATTCCATGCGAGCTGTTCACACCAGTTAACTCTGGTTGTCTTTAAATGGAGTTGTTCCGAACACCGTTCCAAGTCTATTAGGACCGTTCCAAGTGCACCCACAACAATTTTTTATCAACGTCACACTCATGCTCCACAGATTTTCTATGTCTCACGTAAAGCCCAAGTATTGCGCTGTCTTTTCACTTTCTTTTATTTTCCTCTTGTGGTCCGCAGGAACGGCAGAATCAATGAGACGGGAAGTTTTCTCCTTTTTAATTATCATTAGGAATCACTTACCTTCTGGCCGGGATTAGGTGTTCCATTTGAATCTCAAAATCCCAGGATGGATTCATTTTTGTGCAAATATCATTTGGTAGTATGATCAAAATTCAATCATTTGCACAATTCCCAGTGGTTCAAATTTCCTTCCCACTCGAGACAAGACTTTTGTGCCAGTTCACTAACTATATGATTAATCGTTTAATTTGTTTCTTCGTATAATATACACTTGTTATTCTCTTGCGTATTATTGGTTTTCGTTTCAACATAATTGGTTCTGGTAGCGTTGCTTTGTGCTGGTATTAGAAGAGATTCAGTTTTTTTCTTTAGGTTTCCATTTCTTAGCCAAATGCATGTATGCAATCTGTTGGATGTAAAGCCTTGTGTATAGACATGAATTTGCTTGTAATCTTTCACAAATGTTCTCGAGTTGATGTTCATCCCTTCGATGAGATTTCTGCTGCTGAGCTGGTTTCCGAGATTTCTCATTCATTTGCGGTCCTTTTTTCTTGTTTTTTTCTTTCATCTATGTTTGTTAGCGTCCACTTTCAATTTTACCAAGTACTTATAATTTTCATTCTCTCCGAGCGTCCTAATAACTTCCTGATTTTTGTTTCTATTTTACCATTTTTGGGCATGCCACACTTTTCAATGTCAAAATCCATTCTTATCTTCTGGCTTTAGATTCTTGTTGTTTGTATCGTTGTCTCCTGTTCTTTTTCATTTTCGTAAATACCTTTATATCATCTATATACATAAAGCGATTCATCGTTTCTGGTAATTTTGTAAACTTGTAACCGCTTGTGCATTTCTTTAAGTATGTAGTTTAGAAGCATCATTACTATAACGAATAGTAATAGGTAGAATGAGTCTCCCTGATAGATGCCTCTTTAGAATTTTGTTTCGGCTAGGATTTGATTTCCCACTGTTAATTCCACTTTCCAGTTTTCCATGATATTCGTAATGAAGTTTATGTTTTTGTCGGATATTTTGTTTATTTTCAGACACCCTGTTATCCACTTCTTATGAGTTTTTACTACCAGCCTTAACTAGTGATCTTTCATAATAGGTTGAGTGACAGCAATCTCTTAAAGTCTTCAGGACACTTTCAGATATTCATGCTGAAATGTTAAAATGCCGTAGTTTGGCTGGTTTTGATTCTTTTACTGATTTCCAATTCCCCTATTTTTTTTCTAAACATTTGGGGATTGTTCCAAGTGCATCAATCACAATTAGTACCACCGTCACTTTCATGTTACGCATTAAAATTTTTTTTTATTTCTCTGGCAAGGTGGCCTAGTCGCCTTAGGCTGTAGAATACACCGATTGTATATTTACAAAGGTGAAAGACTTCGCCCAACGAGTGTCCCGATATGATACTAAACAATCAGTATTGCTGGAGCTTTGGGGAATGTGGAGTACCCTTTCATTGTCATAACTCTCAAGTTCAGTCTGCTCCAGAGTGGTAGCACCTGATAGGGTCCTATCTATCGTCAAATAGATCTCTTTGACATTTAAACTGTGTACTTAAGCTAAACCAAATTGTTTGAAATAGAACTGTTTGATCATTTAAATAGGAATACTTGAAAACATTTAACCGTTTGCAAACAAATGGTTTATAATTATTCGTATCAGATAGAAATAAGTGGAGGCATTTAACTGTTGGCAAAAAATGAGATCATTCTCCTTTAAAAATGTTATCTACAAAATGTGTTTAGAAATTACATATTTAGAATATATGTATAAAAGGAATTTACATTAAATAACCCACAGTGGTTGATATGCCATAAAACAAACCCGAACCAAATCACTGGCAACGTCGAAGTATTTATCTTTTCGCTTTCTTCTATTTTTGCCTTGTGGTCCGCCTGAACGGCGAAGTTCTCTTGACGACCAGTTTATTTATTTCTTAATTAGTCGAGTCTTCTGGCCGGCATTAGGTGATTCATCTTCCGTTTTGTATCACAAATTTATAGAGAATTTTTTGCATCTAATTCTCTTGGATGAATACTGGTTTGTGCATACACCATTTAGTAATATGGTCAAATGTTATTCTCTTGCACAATTCCCAGAAGATCACCCTTTCCCACCCAGTCATGCCTAGTATAGTACTCCTTTTGTACGAGTTTGGTGCATTAACTTATTATGTAATTAACCGTTTCATCTTAGTCTCCATATAACTTATAGTTGAAATTCTGTTGATTATTATCAATTTTCGCTTTAGTATAATACATCCTTATGACAATGGATTGTGCTGTTGTTAAAAGAGATTAAGATTCTCTCTTGAGGTTTCACTTCTTTGACATGTTTAGGTCTTATATACAATCTTACCTCAAAAGGGAACTAACAGCAATTTATGATTTTTTTACATCAATATTTCTTGTATATATACATATATATATGTATAAGGATCTGTAGGCCTCTCACCAAAAAAATGTCGCCCCTATAAAACATTATGAAACATTAAAGGATTAGGGAATTTCATTTATCAAGTTTATTTGTTTCCGTATCACAAAAATATAGATTCAATACAAAAGAATAGCTCATTACTCTAAAAGACACACACACACACACTCTCTCTCTCTCTCTTTCTTTCTCTTTCTCTTTCTCTTTCTTTCTTTCTCTCTCTTTCTCTCTCTCTCTCTCTCTCTCTCTCTGTGACACGAACACACGAACACACAGACTCATATATACATATATATATATTTACATTAGTCAATGACAGCTGAAAGTACTGAAATCATAGATTTACTGACATTATGATAGTTAAATTATTCACATGTTTTGTAGTCGCAGTAGTAGTAGCAATAACATATTTAGTAGTTGTAATAATAGCAATATAATTAATACATTTAATAATAAGAGTAATAAGAATAATAACAACGATAATGTTGATGATGGTGATGCTTGCTTTAAAAGTGTCTAATCGTCAGTAAATACGAATCTGGGTAAAGAATTTGGCTCTAAAAGAATTTAATCTCTTCCAGCTAAAATTTCCTAGTTAAGTGACTAACCTTTATGAAAATGTCATAATTTTTAAACTAAGTTATATAACATGTAGACCAAATGTCAAGCGCCAAACTTTGATAAGAAATTTGAGAGCTTTACATGATTTTTGTTTTTCATATGAAGAATCAAATCATCGCTATGAATTGATTTTCATGATAAAAATGTTTACCGTATAAAGTTTAAAATAAAAATAAAAAAGAATTAAAACATTCAGGACCAAACTGTAAAATTCATAGATTTCTTAGAAACTGTCCTATATTTTAATGTTAAATAGCGATTTTCGTAACAAGAAAACAAAGAAGTTTCTATCCAAATCCCCGAGACTTAAATGAGGAAAGAGAACATTGTTAACAAAAATTTGAGAACAGCTGCGTATTTGTTTTGTTAGAAACTCATATAAATCTCTTTCGGAGATTCCAATTACAATAACGACTATGATGTTGTAGCCATAAAATGCATGGTAAAGTGCACTCCAAGTTTTAAACAAGTGAACATATTCATATTTCAAAGTTATAGTTTATTTGAAAGAAACAAAATCTCCGCAAGCGAGAAGGGTGCGGACATATTTCTTCTTGTTTTTTTTTTTTTTTTTTGAAAAATCTAAATGCTAGTCATGGATCTCACCGTAACGCTGATAGAATAACAATAACACTCTATGTATGAATAATTTCAGTCTGTAAACGAACACACACACACACACACACACACACACACACACACATACACACACACACAAACACAAACACAAACACACACGCACACACACACACACACACACATATACATATATATACATATATAATATTACAGTCCCAGTATGGCTTATGACAGTTTTTTCACGCCTTTACGATTTTTTAAATTATTCAAAAATTGCAATGACGTGAAACAGACTATCATAAGTCAAACCCGGAAATGCAATATCATAATATTATATTATACACTATATATATATATATGTATATATATAGCTCTACCTCATATTGAGCACTCTAAAATATATAAAGATAATATAAAATAAAAACAAATATAAAGATATACTGAGAGAGGGAGGAAGGATATATATAATACTATTGATTGGTTCTTTATATTCGTAAGCATGTTTATTTTAAACAGCAATAGATTCTGCCAAATTACGAGATATTTAAAGTACAGTTCAGCAATCTGTCAAATAAATGTATCCGATTAGATATGTTGCTCTTCCGTCTTTATACATACATTTTAGGGACCGTATATCAATTCTTTCGCAGATAAATATATATATATATATATATATATATATATATATATATAGAAGTGTGTATGAGTGTGTAATTATTGTAATTTACGAAGCTTTTTGCGTAGATATGGCTCAAGGCTGTTAGAAAGGGGCACCCAATGAGACTCGAACTCACTCGTGAAAGATTGGTTGTCAAGCTTGCTAAACATTACACCACCCGAATAGCCCAATGAGTTTGGGTGTAATTATTATTAAAAGGTCAACATATTCCCCACCCGTGGGTTGAGTGGAGAATTGCCGGCTACCACATACACGTAAATGCAAAGCTTTTCTCACGAATCGACCACTCCCTTAGCCGATAAGCGTATATGTAAATAGATATAAACGTTAAATATTCCTTCGCGTACGCTGAGAGGGTGATATATTCAGGGTAAGAAAGCGGACTGATGTAAAGTCATCCGGGTTTCGATTCAAGCTTGAAGAATCTCATGTGTGTAGCCACACTGAAGAGTTGTGATATAAAGAAATACTGTGGATAATATATATATATATATATATATATATATATGTGTGTGTGTTTGTGTGTGTGTGCTGACTCAAATTATTAGGATAGTGTTAGTTCCTTTAGCTTATAGAGAATAGCATTTTAGATAATATTGCTGCCGTGTCTTCCTTTTAGTCTGGACTAGTGTATGGCAAATGTTCTCTCCAAAAGTAACCTGTTAAGCTATTCACCACCTACAACGAATATCATTGCCACTAGAAGACTATGAACAAGACAATTATAATTTATTAATGAAAAATTTTGTCCCACTAATCCACTAACTACTCCTAATTAAATTGCTTAAGCCTAGAGTTGAATTTGAACGGTTTCAGATAATCTGAATCACCTACTGAGAACCACGCACAACGCTCAAGTAATTCTGAGAAATTCTTTTTGTTCAATAAGAGGAGGCGTGCGGAAGGTGAATTCTTTCAGCTGAATATTATGTTGGATATTTTTTCGAATTTTGAAAATAAACTACTCACCTTTATATCTGAATAAGAGTAAAGATATTTGAACATAGATTATGAATTTGAACTAAGTTTATCCGGTCCTGCAAAATGGTCAGTAGATATCAAGTTATTTCCGAAAGATTTACTACTCCTAACTAAACTACACGGAACATCATTCAAAACACCAAGAGAGAAAATACAATTGGAAATAAACCTGAACCTGGTATGAATAACAATAATAATAATAATAATTAGAACGCTCGGAGAAAAGGAAACTTACAAATACTTGGGAATATTGGAAGCGGACACAATCAAACACGTGGAGATGAAAGAAAAAAAATAAAAAGAATATCTAAGGAGAACGAGGAAATTACTCGAATCTAAACTACGTAGCAGAAATCTCATGAAAGGGATAAATACCTGGGCTGTTTCCTTCGTAAGATACTCCGGTCCATTTGTTATATACTCACATAATAAATATTCTTATATACACATATACATGTTCATGCAGAAATATACATATATATGCTGGATACATACTGACGCAATAAATAAGGACGCAGGAAGACTTCTTTAACAATATTTACCTCTCACTTTATTGCAAGGGTTCGAAAAGGTTGTGTGGGGTTTTACTGTGAGAGGGAGCTGGAGACCGAACATAAACTGTAATATCTTGACCCCACTATTATGACCGTCACGTTGTGTCTTTCTTGTTCTCTTGATGCTCAACCGGAGGCCTAGGGACTCACTCTGCTGGGTGATGGCTTTCTTTATTGCATATTATCAGTATCTTCTCCGGACCTCAGCTCATCAGGGCCCCAGGCCCCAGGCTCCATCGGCCTAGTGTGGCTTTCCCTACCACACCTTCACTCCACTGGAACTCGAACTCAACTGGCTCGTCGAACTCAACTGAATTATTTAATCGTTCGACGCCCACTCAATCTTTGAAATCGAATGTTTAATCGTCATCAAGCAGAAATAACTGTCATGCAGTTCAGAGGTCACTCTCTTCCGGTGCATCGCTCTGTAGTGTACCATGGGAATTTTTTTTAGCTCGTCCCATTTCATCAGCCAATTTCCGCCCACGCAATTTCCTCTCATAACTGCCATTAGAATGTGTCACTTCCTTCCGGTGCATCACCTTGAATGGCAAAAATGTCAAAACATAACACATTCTTAAAGTGGACGTGGAAAGAACTTCAACAAATGGACCGGAGAACAAGAAACTCATAACAAGGTTTTACATAAGGTTTTACATTCCAGAGGTGAAATAGACAGACTGTGCCAATAAAAGAGAAGTCGTCAACATTCAATATAGCGTCGATACATGTAAAAGAGCAAAGAAAGACTGATTACAACGAGCAGAAACAATATAGATCCCACAAGCATCAACAGAAAAAAAAAATAACCAGAAAAAAGTGGGAAGTAAAACAATTGTGTGGATATTTCAAGCGACTAACGAGCGAAATCTCACATGAGAAGACTTGGATATGGCTAAGAAGGGAAAACCTTAAGGGAGAAACTGAATCTCTTCTGATAGCAGCACAACGCTATAATGATTATGTCAAAGCAAGAATAAACAAGAATCAACAAAATAGAAAATGTAAATTTTGTGGTGACAGAGACAATCTCATAAAAAGCGAATGCAGTAAATTAACGCAAAGAGAGTATAAGACTAGACACGATTGGGTGGAGAAGGTGATTCAATGGGAATTGTGCAAGAAGTTTAAATTTGACCATGCGAACAAATAGCATATTTACAACTCAGAATATATGCTGGAAAATGAGACGCACAAGGTTCTCTGGGATTTTAAGATATAAACGGATCATTTACTCTCGGCCAGATGATCAGACCTAGTGATAGTGAACAAAAAAAAAAAAAAAGAAATTGCCGAATAGTGGACTTTGCCGCTCCGTTAGAGCACATAGTAAAATTGAAAGAAAACGAAAAGAGAGATAAGTACCTAGACTTTGCCAGAGAACGGAAAAACAATGGAACATGAAAGCGACAGTGATATCATTTGCAATTCGCGCGCTTGTTACATTCACCAAAAATTAATACAGGGATTGGAGGACAAGTGGAGACCATCCAAACAACAGCACAAGTAAGATCGGTCAGAATACTGAGAATAGTCCTGGAGACTTGAGGAGACTTGCTGTCACTCAAACTCTCGTTGAAAACCATCAACTAACGGTGGTGCGAAAAGCTCTTAAAGGGGTATAAAAATGATAATAACATTGGTAAAGTCACCAAAGGATTGGTTTAAGAACTGGAAGACATGGAAATAACGGGACGGGTAGAGACTGTCAAAACTACAGCATTGTTGAGATCACCCAGAATAATGAGAAGAGTCCCGGAGACTTGAGGAGACTTGCTGTCATTCATACTCAAACCATTAACTAACCCTGGTGCAAAAAGCTCCCAAAGGACTATAATAATAATAATAATAATAACAACAACAACAACAACATACAGCCAGGACATAGGAAAAGAATCTGGCATAGAAAAGTGTGCAATGCTTGTAATGAAAAGTGGCAAACGGCAGCTAACTGACGGAATGGAACTACCAAACAAGGATAAGATAAAAACGCTCGCAGAAAACGAAACCTACAAATACCTGGGCATCTTGGAGGCTGACACCATCAAACAAATGGAAATGAAAGAAAAAATTCAGAAAGAATATCTCAGGAGAACTTGAAAACTACTCAAGACAAAACTCAATAACAGAAATCTTATCAAAGGAATAAATACCTGGGCTGTACCACTCGTTAGATATTCCGGACCCTTTCTCAAGTGGACCAAAGACAAACATAAACAAATGGACCAAAGAAGAAGAAAACTAATAACAATGCATAAGGGTTTACATTCCAGAGACGACGTTGACAGACTATATGTTTCAAGAAAAGAGGGAGGAAGAAGACTTGCCAGCATTGAAGACAGCGTTGACGCATCAATACAACGGCTCACAGACTATATACAAAAAAACGAAGGAGGGCTCATAACAGCCGACAGAAACGATACTGAGAAAACCGATGAACAAAAGAATGACAATAACTAGGAAACAAAAATGGGAAGAAAAACAACTCTATAGGCGGTTTAAACGACTAATAAACAATATCTCACACGACAAAACATGGACATGGCTAAGAAAAGGAAACTTTTGGAGAAAAACAGAATCTCTCCTAATAGCAGTACAAGACAACGCCGTAAGAACCAATCATATCAAAGCGAGAATAGATTAGACTCAACAAAATAGCAAATGTAGGCTATGTGGTGACAGAGATGAAACCATCAATCATATAATAAGCGAATGCAGCAAATTAGCACAGCGGGAGTATAAGGCAAGACACGACTGGGTCGGCAAGGTGATTCACTGGGAAATGTGTAAGAAATTTAAATTCGACCATACTAACAAATGGTATATACACAACCCAGCACCTGTCCAAGAAAAATTCATAAACTCCTAAGGGACTTTAACATATATACGGATCACCTAATCCCGGCCAGAAGACCAGATTTAATAATGAACAAAAAAAAAAAAAAAAAAAGAGAACTTGCAAAATAGTCGATTTTGCTGTCCCGGCTGACCACAGAATAAAACTGAAAGAATGTGAAAAGAAGGATAAGTACCTCGATCTTACTAGGAAATTGAAAAAGCTATGGAGCATGCAGGTGACAATTATACCAATTGTAATTGGTGCGCTTGGAACTGTAACTAAAGGATTACTAAAGGGACTGGAGGACTTGGAAGTTGGATGACGGGTGGAGACCATCCAATCGACAGTATTATTGAGAACGGCCAGAATACTTAGAAGAGTCCAGGAGACTTGAGGAGAATTGTGTCACTCAGACTCCAGTGAAAAACCATCGGCTAACGCTGAAGTGAAAAGCTCTACTGAGTGAATAATAAAAATGATAGTTAAACAGGACGCAACTCAGCATCGAACAGGCCTATACGCATGCTGACTTCGTAAAACCTCTTTTTTAAGTTTAGTAATTCGAAATTTCATTTAGCATTTTCAAATAAACATATTGTTGAATCTGTTTCATGATGGATGGATAACACAATTCTATATTTTTAGGGCACAATGACAATGCTTAGAGACGTCAATATAAGGCTTTTACTTCAAGAACAACGTCCCTAAAACAAAACATTGTGGAATTATACTTTGAGCAATTTTATATGCCAGAAACCAAAAACAAAATAGGAAGCGTGGTAAAATTTGTTGGTATAATAAAAAAAGAAGTTTATTGTGAAAAATTAATTATCAATTTGAAAGTGTCTGATGGAAAAGTGAAGCTTAAGAGTGATAGGAGGTTTATACATGTAAAGGATCCAAATCATTCTTTTAGATTATTCCAGAAATATCATCAGGTTTAATTTTTTCTTTTGTCTTAATTGATTGTTTAATGGCATATCAACCTTCATGGGTTTATAAATTATCGACCTGAATCCAATAGAAAATATATAGGATGTATTGAAAGGACATGTGAAAGCAAAAAAGTAAATGATATGTAGCATCATAAATGTTATGTTCGTGAAGTTTGGCATAATCCTGTTGATATTTATGCTAATTTAGTAAAAGGTTGCCGGAAACATTTTTAAAAGTTGTGCCTCAAAAACGATATACAAGTCACTATTTATCTTCGTTTGCTTAGAATCATTTCTCATTAGACATTTGATATTTTTCTCTCTATATACTCACAACATACCTAGAGCTACTTGCCTTTTCAGAAATTTTTTTACTACTCTTTTATGTTTGCTGTTATTTTCAGTAAATAGAAAAATCAACCCATGCCAAGAATTTCAGTCAGCAGTATGAAATTTCAGTCAGCAGTATGTATGTAATATAAATATAATTTGAAAGTAAAAAAGTAAAGTTGGCTACCGTAGTCGAGGGCGATCGAAGTTTCCCTTTTCAAAAGCTAATACACCGAGGTGTAGGGGAAGACGCAACACCTTTCTCAGGATTGCTTCACTTTACCCGTGAAACGTACCTTATAATGCTAAGTGTTAAGCAAGGAGACATCAAGTACCATTTTTCAGTCTTTGGTATGACTCGACCTGGGATTGAATCCGTGTCTCCCGGCCCATTGCCGAACACTCTACCAACTAGGTCAATGGATCGGTCATAGATAGATAGATAGATATAATGCAATTAGAAGGCAACTCAAACCTGGTTAAATTGTCATTATAAATTTATTTCGGCCTAGAATATCATTATACTCTTCCTCTCATCAGATGACTTTACACATAATGATATTCTTGACCGAAATAAATTTATAATGACAATTTAACCAGGTTTGAGTTGCCTTCTAATTGCATTGTATACGCTCTGTATGTGAGTTTTTTTTATATATACCTCGATAGAGAATGTATAACAATAGTCATGCACCGAGCACTACTACAGATTTATATGAAGCTCCTCATGTATTCTATAGGTGGATAATCTACACCCACCATCTTCGGTCGCTGACTGGGTATTACTGATATATATATATATATATATATATATATATATATATATATATATATATATACATTCTGCATTCTCACAATTTGACAGCAAACTAACAAAGATTGATAGTCTTGTAAGGTATGCCTAGGGTGCTATGAATTTGAGATGATTATTCTTTGGCTCCGAAGTGATCCAGAGTCAGGTGTTTCCTACAATATACAGGATTCCTTTGGTTATCGGTACGAGTTATAAGATTTAGAATAGTTGTTAAAAATTGAATTACGTTGAACGTCATCTTGACTTGAAGATGACATTATCACCTTATCATAGAATTCAAATTACCATCACCGAATTTACGATAGCTTTGTGAGATCTTATACAGTGGCTTCACACGAAAATTCCATTCAAATTGACGTTCAGTGTAATAACGAGTCATCTTGTTTGTTGATACAAATTTTACGTCACTAATTTAACGCATCGTTGTTGGAAAGTTGTAAATACAACAAAGAATTAAACGAATAGGTTGCATCTTTATTTAGCATTTCCATTATCATATTTTGTATCTGATAATACCGATAGACACTACTAGCGCGTTCTGGTTTAGTAGCAATGACTTTTTGGCACGGAAATTATGCCGTACTCAAGAGTTATCATCTGATGAATGTTTTTTGAGACATTCTCTGGGGATTTTCTGCTGAATGGGTGCATTATATTATTATAAAAAAATCAAATTGTACTTTATCTATAATTAAAAATAGAGGAAATTGAATTATGATTTTTATTTAAACACGAAAAACAGTTTTATCTGTAACTTAGATGATAAGTGAGAAGTATAAAATTAGTTTGCAATCATTGCAAAGCAAAAATTCAGCATATAATTGTGAGAAATGTACCCCGGAAAAAAAAGAAGAAATTAAGTATGGTCGAAATAACCAAAACTAACAACGATATCTGCAAATAGTTTTGAGGATATTATTTGTATGTCAATTTTGCTAAAGACTTTCGAGCCTTACATAATGTAAATCCGATTCCATTTTACATTTTACGCTTTTAATGTACTACACTCTTGTATCAATTGTAATTCTGTAGAATTTAGCATTGCCTGAGTATCACGAAAGCTTGAAACTCTTAGATGCAAAACGTGATTCTTATTTCCCTAATATGCATTATATATATATATATATATATATATATATATATATATGAGAGTAATACAGAACAAATGGGTGTATTGTAGAGCCAGCTAACACCTTAATTGGTCCTAATTGCCTTCCAGTCAATTATGAAGGATATGTGTCACATAATTTAATTCGTTTATACATATATTGTGAAATGTTGGAATGAAACTGAGAGACCTGACATTTACCCTAACTCGTTCCTCAAGCAGAAGAATTACAATTTTTATATAAGACACTCACATTAAAATATCAAGTTTATGATCTGACATTTGTTTATTTTGTTGTTGTTTTTTTTTTTTTTTTTTGTTTTTCAAAGCCTTTCCTGGTTGAAAAAAAATGTGTTTTGGGCTAACTAGTGAAGAGTAGGGTTATTCTCTGATTCAAGGAAATATCAATTTTGTATGAATAGTTCATGATCTATGAGTAAATGGTTCGCCTAAATGCAATGATATGAAATAGGAAATACGTAAAATTTATCAAGAATCTCAAGAACGAATCAGGAAACTTTTCATTTCATCGGAAGTTTGGCATAGTTTGGCATAAGGATACAAGTAAAAAGTTCCAAGTCGGTATATAAATCATTACTGTAGGAATATCCTGCAAAGCCAACTTGATAATTATATCCTTCTAATGAATAAATGAATAGAATATTTTATTTTAAGCTAGTGTTTGTATGGCTCAAACGGAGTAAATCATAGACATTTTTTATAATTGTAAAGTGAATTATCTGTGAAGTTCGTTGAATACATCGGAGATTAGACTTTGTCCTTTACATTTCATTCGAGTTCTTTATCCGTTCAAAAGAACCAGAAAATACCTAGCATTTATGATACTTAATATAATAAATAATCTGGATAAGGAAATGCGACAATGTATTTAATATGATAGTAAAATGAAAACTGAGTTGTTGAAATTATTAATTTATTCATTTAAGGTGTTTCGCCTATTTGATTTCATCTGGTACAATGATTAAAATATCATAAAGGAACTTGTCGACGCAAATCATAATAGAAACAGATGCTGGACACCGGTTCCAAAATTAGTGGTGGCTACTTAATATGTAGCTTCTCCCTTAGTCTGAATAACGGTGACTGAGCAACATATTGAAGTCGTTGCATTGTTGTATCTATCTAAACATGTTCTCAAACAGTCCATAACTGAGATCCTCTTCTCTGTTGGAAATTTGATGAATTCCAAAAAGTGCATTTACTGATGAGAGATTGGAACATCTGGAAGTCATTTGAGTTTCCCGGGAATCAGCTTCATGTTACATACACACGATAAAAGAGTTCTGTCATCTTGCTGTAAGAAAACAACGTTATCATTAAAACAGTGTGAAACGAGCTGTATTTGTTTAAAACCAAACAGAGATTCAAATTTCGCATGCATTTTTCTATAGATAGAACGCATTTTCTTGAATTTTATTAAACTTAATTTAATATTGTATGCAATCAAATTCAGAGAAATAAAATCATCGGAGAGTGTCTGCAGGAATCTTTCTATAGAATAAGGACATGACAATTTGCCTTGAAAATTAGCATTCGAAGTCCATATTTAAAAAAAAGTCCCTACTCAAATAGACACCATTGTGGCTACTAGAACATAAAGCAGTATTAGTGTGTATCAAAAATATTTTCGCTTTTTAATTAACTGGCTATTCGTTGAAAACTTCTGGCGATCTCCTGCGTTATTTTGTTGATAATTCAATGGTTCACATTTTGTATCAATCGATGATCCTAAGCTCGTTGTCAGATTCCCTTCTGTGTTTTAAGTCCACATCGTTGACGACTGATGGTTGTCTACTTTGTGGTTTTATTTCAAGAGCCAAGTCACTAACCTTAAAATGAATAAACCTGTTTTTAATATTACGTTCAGATATTATTTCATTTCCTTTCTTTTTCCTACTTATATGGGCAACTTCAGCTGATTTGAGGCCTATCTTAAAATACCATAACTAAATTGCCAGAATCCTTATACTTGTATCCGCCATTATAACACTTGAGTTGTTTGGTTGAATGTTTGCTTTTACAGCATATTATTGGGTTACCTAATATAGAAGTTACATAGTAAAAAACACCAGTTAATATTTGGCGTGAAAAACTCATGCAGATTAATAATAATAATAATAATAATAATAATAATGATAAATGCTCCTCCTCTAGCCTCCTCCTTACTTATCCCGTTTCTCGTTGCTCATCGCACAAATAATAAGGCAGAGATAAACAAAGTGAATCAATTACTGACATGTATAGTAACGAATAATATAACCGAATTGAATTAACTAATTTATGCTGGAGAGGAATTAGTTTGCGAGAAAATTGGGATCCCCTCAAAAATCACGAAAGAAAAGTAAAAACCTGGAAGGGAATTTCGACTAGAAACTCAGATACAAAAGACCTACGAAAACAGCTAAAAGTGATAAAACAAAAGAAAAACGCTGGAATAAATAGGGACAGGAAAGTAAAGACAACACAGGAAAAACTTACAATACAACTTGAGGAAATATACCAGAAAGTACTGGCAAAAGATGAAAGATTAAAGAGATATCGACAAAGGGTAAAACAATACAGACAAAATAGGACATTCCAAAACAATGAAAGAAAATTCTATCAGCAATTGGAAGGGTATGACAATAATACATACCAACAACCGGATGCAAAAGAAACCCAACGATTCTGGACTAAAATATGGCAACGAAAAAAGCATAATGAAAAGGCTAAATGGATAAGCCATATGGCAAGAGAACTAGAAGAACTAGAAGAAAGCCCGAAAGCTGAAATACATACTGATTTACTCAAAATGACGCTTAAAAAGGTATCAAGCTGGAAAACGCCAGGCCATGATGGAATACATGGTTTCTGGTTCAAGAAGTTCACGTCCATTCATGACGGACTATCACTAGAAATGAATAAATGCCTACAAATAGCACACGTACCCGAGTGGATGACCAAAGGAAGGACCACATTGATACAAAAGGACCCAAATAAAGGAACCGCCCCAAACAATTACAGATCCATAACTTGCCTGCCAATGATGTGGAAAATATTAACAGCACATGTAAGGGAAGAGATTTACTACTCGCTAACATGCTGCACATTGTTCCCTGACGAACAGAAAGGATGCTGCAAAGGATCCAGAAGCACAGCAGAATTACTTTACATTGCTCAACACATTCTAAATGAGAGCAAAACCAGACGAAAAATCTAGCTATGGCCTGGTTTGACTACATAAAGGCATATGATATGGTTCCGCATAGCTGGATAATAAACCGTCTCAAAATGTACAAAATATCAGATGAAGTCATAAACTTCATCGACAAAACCATGAAAACCTGGAGAGAGGAATTGACAGCAGGAGAAAGAAAATCAGCTGAAGCAAAGATCCAAAGAGGTATTTTCCAAGGAGATGCACAATCACCCTTACTATTGATAATTGCCATGATGCCACTTAACCACATACTCAGGAAATGCACAGCCGGATAAAAACTCAGTAGATCACAGGAAAAACTCAATCATTTAATGCACAGGGATGATATCAAACTATTTGCAAAAAATGAAAAAGAACTGGAAACTCAACTGTTAGAATATACAGTCGAGACATAGGAATAGAATTTGGCATAGAAAAGTGTGCAATGATTGTAATAAGAAATGGCAAGCGGCAGCTAACTGACGGAATGGAACTTCCAAACCAAGATAAGATTAAAACGCTCGCAGAAAACGAAACCTACAAATACTTGGGCATCTTGGAGGCTGACACCATCAAACAAATGGAAATGAAAGAAAAAATTCAGAAAGAATATCTCAGGAGAACTAGAAAACTACTCGAGATAAAACGCTCTTGCCGAAACCTTAACAAAGGAATAAATACCTGGGCTGTACCACTCGTTAGATATTCCGGACCCTTTCTCAAGTGGACCAGAGACGAACTTAAACAAATGGACCAACGAACAAGAAAACTAATGACAATGCAGAAGACTTTACATCCCAGAGACGACGTTGACAGACTACATGTTTCAAGAAAAGAGGGAGGAAGAAGACTTGCCAGCATTGAAGACAGCGTTGACGCATCGATACGACTCACAGACTATATACAAAAACACGATTGTGGACTCATCACAGCTATCAGAAATGATACTGATAACATGAAGGACAACAGAATGACAATAACTAGGAAACAAAAATGGGAAGGAAAACAACTCCATAGGCGGTTTAAACGACTAATAAACAACATCTCACATGAAAAAACCTGGACAGGGCTAATAAAAGGAAACTTTAGGAGAGAAACAGAATCTCTCCTAATAGCAGCACAAGACAACGCCGTAAGAACCAATCATATCAAAGCGAGAATAGATAAGACTCAACAAAATAGCAAATGTAGGCTATGTGGTGACAGAGATGAAACTATCAATCACATAATAAGCGAATACAGCAAATTAGCGCAGAAGGAATATAAGACTAGACATGATTGGGTCAGGAAAGTTATCCACTGGGAGATGTGTAAGAAATTTAAATTTGACCATACGAACAAATGACATATTCACAATGAAGCACCTGTCCAAGAAAATGACACACATAAACTCTTATGGGACTTCGACATACACACGGATCACATAATCCCGGCAAGAAGATCAGAATTAATAATAATCAACAAAAAAGAAAGCGAACTTGCAAATTTGTCGACTTTGCTGTCCAGGCTGACCACAGAATAAAACTGAAAGAATGTGAAAAGAAAGATAAGTACCTCGATCTTGCTAGGGAATTGAAGAAGCTGTGGAACATGCAGGTGACAATTATACCAATTGAAATTGGTGCGCTTGGAACTGTAACTAAAGGTTTACTAAAGGGACTGGAGGACTTGGAAGTTGGTTGACGGGTGGAGACCATCCAAACGACAGTATTATTGAGAACGGCCAGAATACTAAGAAGAGTCCAGGAAACTTTAGGAGATTTGCTGTCACTCAGACTGCAGTAAAAAACCATCGGCTAACGCTTATTATTATTATTATTATTATTATTATTATTATTATTCTCTCATTAGAGTGAATAATAATAATAATAATAATAATAATAATTATAATAATAATCAATCGAAGGCAGCAAATTAGCACAGAAGGAGTATAAGACTAGACACGACCGGGTCGGCAAGGTAATCCACTTGGAGATGTGCAAGGAATTTAAATTTGACCATACGAAAAAATGCTATGTGCACAACCAAGCGTCTGTCCTCGAGAATGACACTCATTAATTCCAATGGGATTTTGACATACAAACAGATTACCTAATCTTGTTCAGAAGACCAGATCTCATAATAATCAACAAAAAAAGAAAAAAAAAAAAAGAAGAAAAAGGGAATCTGCAAAATTGTCGACTTTGCTGTCCCGGCTGACCACAGAAAAAAATTGAAAGAAAATGAAAAGAAGGATAAGTAACTCGACCTTGCTTGGGAATTGAAAAAAACTATGGAACATAAAAGTGACAATTATACCAATCGTGATTGGTGCTTTTGGTACAGTCACCAAAGGATTATTAAAGGGACTGGAGGACTTGGAAATAAGAGGAAGAGTAGAGAGCATCCAAAATACTACATTATTGAAAACGGCCAGAATACTGAGAAGAGTCCTGGAGACTTGAAGAGACTTGCTGGCACTCAAACTCCACTGAAAGACCATCAGCTAACACTGATGTTAAAAACTCTCAAGGAGTAAATAATAAACATACAAACGGATCAATTAATTTTAGCTAGACAAACAGACCTTATAATAATAATTAACAAAAAAAAAAAGAGAACTTGCAAAATTGTGGACTTTGCTGTCCCAGCTGACCACAGAATAAAATTTAAAGAAAGCGAAAAGAAGGATGTATACCTGGACCTTGCGAGGGAACTGAAAAAAATGTGCAACATGAAAGTGACATTCATACCTCTTATAATTGGTTCTCTTAGTACAGTCATCGAAGGATTATTAAAAGGACAGGAGAACTTGGGAATAAAAGGACGAGTGGAGGCCATCCAAACTACTGCACTATTGTGATCGACCAGAATACTGAGAAGAGACCTGGAGACTTGAGGAGACTTGCTGTCACTCAAACTTCAGTGAAAGACTATCAGCAAACGCTGATGTGCAAAACTCTCAAGGAGTGAATAATAATAATAATAATAATAATAATAATAATAATAATAATAATAATAATAATAATAACGAAGGTACCATTTGTTGACTTGAGGAGATTAACAGTCAGTGAAAAAACAACTGGTGTGGAAAATTCACAATGTGTAAAATAAAAAAAAGATGATAACAGTAGAAGAAGATTCCCTGTCATTTTATATCTATCTATCTATCTATCTATGATAGTCACGGAGTATATTCAGGATACTCTAGCTTAAGTAGAAGAATTGCATTAGAACACCCATTCGTTACATCCATTCTGAGTATCAATAAAAGCACAATAAATAATAATTTACAGATAATAAAAAGAAGATCCTTTTTATACAAGTATCTATCTATCTATCTATCTATCTATCTATCTATCTATCTATCCTGTCTGTCTGTCTGTCTGTCTCTCTATTTGTCTATTTAGTTTCACTCCAATTCGTATCAATAATTCTTCTTTCTATTTAAATCACTATTTTTAGTCCTTCTCTCTTTCTCTATTCATATGTCTGTTAATCCATGTGAGTCAACATGAATATCTCCCATTACAACTTTTCAATCTCTTTTGCCTTGGCCACACAGATAGAATAAAAGCTCTATCGGAATAATTGAATATTTTGCTACATTGCATATAAAAATAGAGACGATGTTGGATCCTCTTAAGAGGTTCTTTCATGCTGGCACTCAGCACTCAGGTAGATTTTATCTCCAGGACAAAAGCTTCAGAAAAATCAGTTGTGATGGAAGTTAGGGACTAAAAATAGCTAGAAAATTTAAGCAAAGATGGCGGATATTGTTACCATCTTATTCTCACAAGTATCAAGAAAAATGTTTGGATGTTCTAACAAATAAGATACTGGGAATGTGGTGGTAAATCGACAAGTATAAGAATAATTTGGGAAGAGAAAAATGTATCAACAACGTATTGAATATTGCAACGTAAAACATCATTAAAACAAGTTGTAGCAATGTTAGTAAAGGAGATATTTAGTTCTTAATTTACAAACTTTTTGCCTAGATGTGGTACAAGGCCTAATGAATGGGGCATTCAATGAAACTCGAACTCAGTCCTGAAGGTTTGCTAACCCTTACCCCACTTGAGGAGCCCACATATAGTAATGAAAACGAGATAAAAACAAATTTGAATGAAACTGGTAAATTGAGTCTCTGGGAAAGTGAATAATTGAATAATTGAAAATGTGATGGATTAGATAATGAAGCCGAACGAAGAAAATGTGGGCTATGTAAATTTACTTTTTTCTCACATTTATGCACATTCATTACAAAAATGATAAGTGTATGTGTGTATATATACGTATATGTACACATACATATGTGTGTGTGTGTGTGTGTGTGTGTGCGCGCATATAAATATGAAAAAATAAGCTATTCAGAGGAGGATTTTATTTATAATTGAATTATGTGCCATCGTTAAAAGTGACACTCTTTACATTAAACCTTCATTAGGGCATTCAAATATGCAATATTGTTTCTTTTGAATGTCATTCAATTTCAAATTAAATATCATTCAAATTAGATGAAATTTAGAAGATACATCATATATTTAAACACCGCGATGAAAGTTTATGTAAACAATGAAACGTTTAACTTTGGCAAATAATTTAACAATGAAGAAAATCATCCTTTCAAACCCCGATTTTCCATATTTGTACGTTTAAATAGCACCAGTTTTACTTCTATTTTCCAATATACCCCCCTATATATATATATATATATATATATATATATACACATATATATATATTACTAAAATAAACATTGACCTATCAGCTGTATATCTAGCAGAGAAGGAAGAACCACTCCAAAAGGGGTGCTCTGGGCGTGACCCCAAACTCTATTTGATTGTGAGGCAATAGTTCTGGAGATCTTGGGAATGTGGAGTACCTCTTCATTGCCTTTACTTCCCGGGTCTACTCTGACGCTGAATGGCGGTACCTATTATGATCCCATCTATTAGATCTGTTTAAAAAATATACTTATTCGATAGGACTCTGTGTAAAAAAATATGTTGAGAAACGACCACACAAAAAATGAAAATATGAACGTACAATGACGGGGATTAGCTAAATTATTGGCTGAGAATAAATCAATAATTTTAAAATACACTTGTATGCATGTATGTAATTGTAATCCAGCGAAAACAATCATAGACAAAATTTTTTTTAGAGAAATTTGAAAAGATTTACCTTTATGGCAATTAATTTCCAGTACATTTTACGAATGAATGATAAGTTTGTGTGAGATGCGATCACGCTGAAACGTCATTTTAATCATCACGGTAACACCAAAATTGCCATGGACTGCTGTTACAACGAAATTTTACGAGTTCACTAATTTTCCTTGATCAGCTTATCCCAAAAGTGAGGTTGGTTTCACCCCAATAAAGAAAGCCCTCTGTATGTAGTTTGCCGATCCACATCTTTACTTGACCTGTTGGGTCTTTATTAGTCGAAGTCGACCGGAAAGTCTACCATATTATTATTCTAATTTTTGCTTTTTAAGCATCTTAGCTTTTTTTGAAAATTTTTTTTTAAGCATCTTAGCTTTTTTAAAAAAAAATCTCTTATGTATGCTTGTTTCTGTTATTTATTTTGGTTTATCAGAGTTACTGCCGTTCGGAATACCACAAAAGGGAAATTCTAAATGTTGATTTAATAAACTATTAAATTTTCAGATTGATTAATCGGGGCGAGAATAAACTGCTTCACGTCAATATTTGGATGCTTGTTCTTCTCTTGAATTTTAATTTAGTATTACTTGATGAAAAATGTGAAACTGATAGTAACAAAGTATAATTTTGATGTTTGTTACACTGATTATTATCAGCAAAGCAGCGAATTCGTATCTGACGTAGATTGTTAAATATGGCGCATGCTCAAAGCATGGTAAGGTATTTCCTTTTTTTCTTCCTCTTGAAACATGATAACTATGTGAACAGTTCGATATTTCGATGGAATAGTAATTTTTTAAATTTAATTATTCGGTGAAAAATTAGGTGTTGAATATGTTTTGAGCTTATATATATATATATATATATGCAAATTTCGATTGAAATGTTTATAGGCTGAACAAAATACCCATATTGAATATGATCTCCTAAGGTTTGTTTTTCAACATAGTTCCTCTTGCGGTCTACTCACTTATTCTATCCATGTTGCAGTGCTTTGATTCCACTGGTTTTAAAAAGTCAACAGCTGATATGATGTCATCATATGAACTTTTCATCCAATGAACTTTTTCACCTCACCCTCATATCTATCTATCTGATAACAAAGGGTTGAAAAATGGTAATATTTCTTTAGTGTTCATTATCCTGTGATTATTCTCAACTAGTTTTAACTTTAGATCATCGCCAGGAGAATATTTTTTGAGAAAAAATATTATTAGAAAGTTTTTCACGAGTTGATGAGTTGAATTAGAAGCGACTAAGAATGCACTGGTGACGTAGCATATATATTTTCTGGTATTCAACTGATTTGCCGCGAAGATAGAATCCGGCACAAGGTCATTTTTCTGTGGGGAGCCACGCACAACTCTAGATTCATGCGCAGCCTGACCAAAAATGCTTACACCCCTCGGCATTTCTGATACTGGATCACCTCAGGCAAGTATTGTCCGGTGGGACGGCCTCTTGAGACCAAGCAAATGCGACGAAACGCCTTATGTCACCCATCCATCGTACGCTTGTTAAGATAGCATATGGTATCCATCTGAAACTGGAAATTCGCGAGGAGCCACTGATTCCCATGAAAATTATTTTCTAGTAACCAAATGTCTTCAACTGACCTTTATATATCTGCCGTAAGAAAAACTGGCCAAGGAGATCTTCCTTTGGGAGGGATATTTCAACCATGGGAGGATTGTGTTTCAAATTAGAAGTACCTTCTTAGTTTGTTTATTTCTTTAAAAAAGTGTTCTCCTGTAACCCCAAATTTGTCCATCGTATTTCAAAGCAGCGGCTTTCTGTTTGATGTTAAACCCATTTGGAGTCAGAGGACTAAAACTAAAATTTCACACCTGATTAGCAATTCACAGGTGATGGTAAAAGTATGGAAACTGTTGCACTTTTACAATGCTGTGTTAAAATAAAAACATTTCGTCAAAAAATATCGAAACTGGTTTCATTTTTTTTTTCAATTTGGCAGAAATGTAGACATCTGGACATCATTACATTATCAAGTTATATACATGTCTCCAATTAAATTTAAATTTTAGAATTAAAAAAAAGATCGAAGCTTCAATAACTATATATCTTATCACAACTCGGTAACCCAAAATTGGGGAAACTTAATGTGTGGCATAAATTCATCGAAGGAAAAATGATAGAAAATAAGATTCTTTATTTACCTGTAATCTCAGTTGACCTAACACCATGCGACCTTTTTTTGTGTTTTAGTTTCTTAAATTGTAAATCTTCAAACCTTCAAGAGTAAGATAAGAGGACACAAATGACATTAAAATAAACACAACGGAGCTTCTTCATATATCAAAAGTGAAATTTAAAAGGTGCATCGCCCAATGAAAGACTCCTTAGAATAACTGTATCTAATTCCAACGGGACAATCTTGAGGGAAATTAACGTTTAATTCATTGTGTATTTCTGTTTTGGCAAATTCCGCTTCAGTCTCAATATTTTTGAAAACATTTTAGACGTAATGTGTGTATATGTGTGTGTGTGTGTGTGTGTGTGTGTGTGTGTGTGTGTGTGTGTGTGTGTGTGTGTGTGTGTGTGTGTGCTTTATTTAGAGGAAGACTGTTGCCCTGCCTACAATTCTTGATGAATTTCTCATTGATCTTTGACCTTATTTAGAGTGCTAATGTTTGCTAAGCGATCGATCTTGCCATAACTGAACGACAGGTAGGCGGGGGTGGAAATGCGTCACCGTAGCTGACAACAAAGTAATAAAGGACGTAATCACCGAATAATTATGTTATTCTGAGTGATATTCTGAGTGATCATAATTATATAATGATCAACACCAGAAAATATGTATTTTTAATCATCCACAAAATTAATGCAACAGTTCAGTTATCATTCCTTGTCGTCGCGAGCCCTTTAACACAAGTATGACTGAAATGCACGCTGCTCTTTTATGATATTAACTAAGCTTACCTATGTTAGGCAAGAAGTTAATAGCGTACAATAGTTTGCTTTATTTATTTAGTATTTTTATATGTAAACAATTATAGCTTCAAGTAAGTATTCTTAATACTAATTCATTCAAAGTACAATTTCAAGTAACTATTCTTATTTGACAATAATAATCATTTGTTTGCAAACTTTTATGTGGTTTGAAGTATTCAAAGCAATTATATGGTTTCAAGTAACCTCTACTAATAATCCTTGGAAAAAAATGATCACTTCAATAAACTATTCATAATACCAATAGCACTGGCTTGTGATGCTTTCAAAGTCGAATATGTAGTAGCTGATTAAAAGGAAGGTTTTTTACACTGGATCCTAAAAGAATGCTTTTTTTTTCTTTGTTTAAAAATCAGATGAAATTTTTAAGATAGAAGCTCTTACTTGAAATGTATAGAACAGTACTATAATTCTATTTTCTTGTTGAATTAAACAAATAATGCTAAATTTAGGGCTGATATATATGCAGAAAGTTAACATTATGCCATAGTAAACAGAAACATATACAAAAGAAGCTATTCATCGATTAAAGATCTTTCAAGGACCTCTTCCTATGCTCGGTAGCCATCGCATTACTTTTCAAGCATCAGCCAGTAGTCAAAAACAGTTTACATCCCACCCGCCATGGCAGCACTCTTCCATAATACGTACGTCTATGTGAAAGTGCTCACCCTGCTCTTCACTCAAATTTCTACAGTTATTTGGAAAACAGTCCTAGTGTTACTGCAGAAAATGCAGTTCAACTGACATCCGTGGCTAAAGTTGGCGGACACTCTTCAATAGCTCTTCAATTTCCTTGTATTCTGCACTCTGGTGGTTTCCCAAGAAGTTTGTAACTATTGACTTCGGTGACTACCAGGTGGACATTTCAGCTTCATTCAGTACTTCGTCAAACATTGGGTCATTTATGAGTTCAGTTCCTTTATTAGGGGGCCCTCAAATGTATCAGCTTTGAGTTTCTCCAAGCTAATCCGAGGAAACTTTTTCTGGAGGAAAGCAAACCCGCTGCCTTCTCTATCCATTGCCTTCTGAAAGTTCTTTATTACTCCTAACTTGATATGTAAGGGCGGGAGTACTATTTTGTTTTATTCTACGATAGGGTGAAACTGAACGTTATGCAAACCAGGTTTTAACCCTTTTATTTATGGCCACTCATGTCTAAGATAGCGTTGGTCGTCAGTCCGTTTGTCATTGGGACACAAAAAAGAAGGATACTTTGTGTGCCCACTTTGGAACCCTAAGGCCAGTTCAACTACCTTAAGAGCTCCACACATCAACCATTTGTGCTGTTGGTAGTTAAAAACAAACAGCAAATGATTCATGATGTTGTGAGTTTCTTTCATTTTTACTGAATGCCCAATAGGGATAGGTGAAAAGCTATTCCCGAAATGTAGAACTGCTTTGAGACTTCTGCTGGATGAAACAATAAAAAGTCTTCATTCTGTAGCATCATACTCCTAGCCGATTGATTTGAAAAATCTAGCAATATTGTTACCATAAACCAATGATGACTTATCCAAAAACGTGAAAAACAGTCATAATTCTCTCTCACAGTTTCGATACCAGTAGAAAGTTGTTTTTAGTGTCAACAAATGTTTCTTTTTGAGACGTGAACCCAGCAGCTGAGTAGACTCCCTTGAAAGGTTGAGATCTTGCGGCATATCGTTAAGCTCTGCTTGTATCATGGATACTGACTGAACGTCCTCCACAGGCTTGTATGTGTGTATTCCCAGCGACAACAGTCATGTCTCTATGTTCGGAATCCGAGCGATATTCCATGTTAGCATCTGGCTCAGGAACAGGCAGGTCTGGGCTATGATGTATTGGTCTTATTGGAGATGGAACATTGGGGTATTAGATATGGTGCTAGTTCTTGCGATTTATTCCTTTTAGATTAATCATTGGAATGACAAATGACATACTCTTTCTTTTACCCTTCCTCCAATCCTTAAAATCTCCACTCATGTTTTACAGCAAATGTGGAGAGTGAATGTTTTCTCCCAATCCTCTTATTTGACTCCAAAATAATTGCAGTATGTCTTCTTTACAAAGTCAGTGATTTTTGCTTGATGGTTAGGAAGAACATGGCAAGATTATCTTTACACTTGTGATCCATTCTTACAGGAATACAAATGTCAAGCTGAAAAGAGAAAAAATAATTCAGCAATCACCTTATCTTTGACACTTGACACTGTACATTATGAATCATTTTAAGCTCAGGGATAAGCCCCATTCCCTCTAAGTATGTGGCTTTTAGCGAGTCGGGTGGTACACTGTTGTTAGGTACACATACACATTATATGCTATACTAAACATCGGACACTCACGATCAGCTGAGACAAGTAGAGTTCCCAGGCTTTTGAATAAGTGTCATTATTGTGTACAATTTGTTGTGAAACATTCAAAGGCCTCTTAAGAACCAGACCTGGCCAAACACAATGAAAGGTATTTTTGGATTCAGCATAAAATAGTGAACATATAGCACGGGAAAAACCTTTGACTTTTGGAAAAAAATTAACGCAGGCCAGGGTTATATGACATGGTAAAATTATTCTTTTCAAATACAAATAATTTTAAAACAGATCTATTTGACTCAAAGATTGGATCCAAACAGGTACTACCTCAGTGGGCCAAAGGACCAGGGAGTGTCGGTATTAGAGTGGGGATTATTGTTCAATCTATGGGCCAAATACATCTGCCTAAAATGATTGTGAAGATAAACTTTGTACCCCATATAATTGGAGACGTTGATTGTTAAAATGATTTCGACAAAAAAAATAACACAAGTGTTGACATGTCATAAAACCAATCAACCAAGCAACCAACCTTGACACGTTAGATTCACGTTACAATTGAGCAGAGCCAGGATCTAAAGGAACAGCTTGTACATGAATAGATTTAGGTGCGTAATGGGTTGCACGTATACAAATTCACCCTCAAGGCATCACTCACCTGGATCCAGCGGCAAAGTGTGGTCAAGGACAGCAGACAGAATCAGTCCCTATCAATGGTCAGACCCAAGCTTTGATGTAAGCGAGACTCACTTGCTCATTTCATGACACGTGTATGTTAGATGGTCGTTGAGTCTACGAATGAATTCATACCCTTTTTCATTGGATTGTTTTGCATCCTGCCTCTACCATCAGGTTCACCTGGATGTGGAAGCAGTTTAGTCGTTTGATAATAACACTGATGCACACACTCACACAGCCAATCCTCACACATATACACACGCGTAAGTGCGCGCACTCTTTATATCTCTTTCACACACACACACACACACACACACACACACACACACACACACACACATACACGCTCTCTCTCTCTCTCTCTCTCTCTCTCTCTCTATCACTCTCTCTTTCGCACACACAAGCATTTTCTGTCTCACACTCACAAACACAAACAAACAAGCCAGTATATATTCTGGTACAAACTGTTTATTCTGATTAAATTATCACCAGTTTTAGACAGTAACATTCATTATATATCTAAAATTTAAAATTTCCATTCGCACAATTCACTACCAAACAATCTTTGGTAATTATTTTTCAGATATTCTTTGATTTAAAAAAATTACTATATGAGAAGATTTCCTTTTTGAAAGTTTTATAAAATTAGGCACCTTTCTGAATATCCTGAGTTGTACTAACTCTCTCTCTCTCTCTCTCTCTCTCTCTCTCTCTCTCTTACACACACACACACACACACACATACACAATCCACCATGCTATAATTTATGTTTACTAAAACATATATACAACAAAACATGAATGAAACAAAACTTGAATTATAAAGTCCAAAACTCAACCTAAAAACAAAGCAACTAACAGAATTAACACGGGTCTTTCTTCCTTGTCGACTTTATTTTTGTGAAACAAAATTTCATTTCGGATGAAGTTGTCCTTGCATCGAAACACGTCAATTCAATTTTCAGTATTTTTCCTTTCACATACCATCAGATTTTATTCCAAATTTTAGACCCCCCAGCCACACACATGCCCAAATGCACACACACACACACACACACACACACACACACACACACACACACACACACAGATATATATATATATATATATATATATATATATATGTGTGTGTGTGTGTGTGTGTGTGTGTGTGTGTGTGTGTGTGTAATTTTTGATCAGAAATTATGCTCCTTTTTAATTTTTCTTAGATAAAACTTTTTTTTATCGGTTTTTATAATCAGAATACAATTTATTTCACATTTCAAATTTGTGTAATCAAACGATCTTTCAGAAAAAATCTATTGATATGTAAATGTTATTAATTAGAAACATTTCAGATACATCATTTAGGTCAGTTTAATAAGAATGTCACTAGTACAATGTCGGTAAATGTTTGATACGTGTACAAATATTGATTATTCATGCGAATATGACGAAGAGGTCATAGGTTGTCTGTGTTTGAATTTCATATCTACCTTTACTTAAAACAAACGCAAACCATTTACCACTTTCATGTCAAATCTGACATCTGTTTTGTAACCCTTCTATAGATAGGTATAATCAATTCCTTTTATCATTGCCATTTTGCAGACAAGTCTGAAAATGGTATATTATTTATTCTTTCAATGTTACTCTTGTTCTAAATATACTAAAAGGCTCAACATAACATAAAATATAAGTAGATGTTCATATTACAATAAGAGCAAACAAGAATAAGTACAAAAATACTAGATAATAAATTCATACATCTAAAACTGCAAAAACAGAAATGATCTTGACCTTTGGGTGATGCATGGTTTAAGAGCCGTCGCATCGTTACTACTCGCCTAAGGCGTCCCAGCAGCACCTCACGATATATCCAGGCTTTGTTGGTTTTACGTTTTAGTGTGAGAGTTCCAGATCCCAGTAGATGCAGCTTGATATTGAAACCTGATTATATACTTATTTTATTACAGATGACAATACAAGTTTTGTATGTGGAGGTCGAATTAAAATTTCAGTACTCGGCCTCAATAGGCAATATATTAGTTGTCCAGCTATTTTTTATACACTATCCTCGTAGATCTTAGCACCTTTTTTCAGCTATGCTGATATTCTCAGCCAATGTATGTCTATTGACATAAACTTAAAAAGATAAATTTATTTTCATTACATGAATTCGTTTAAAATATAAGCGACATTTAATCATTCAAGGACACTTTGTGTGGTGTATGGGTTAGCGATCATGACTAGCAGACTATTGCAAGTGAGTTTGATCATCACTAGGTGCTCCATGCTTTTGATCTTGTCCCAAAGGAAATTTATTTTAAATGGTTTATCTTTACTAGTTCAATACACAAACGATTCACATTATTTCTTCCACACAAGATAAACAAACAAACAATCTTATGCTTCCTTCTTAGGCATCCTATCTACCATAATACTCTAGATGATTTAAGATTAGAGAATTTGTATGTTCAATTTTATGAAATATTTAAAGATGAAAAATGCTTGAAAGATTAAAAGTAACCAATTAACCCGCACCCACAAAGAATCCACCCCAAAAAACAAAATTGATTATGTAATTACAGACATTTGACCTCAGGCCGTTAAAGAAGAGAAGTTGGTCTTAACTAAACTATCCTACTTTTTAACCAGTGTCCTTTCAGACCCCTTCATATTCCCCACATTAAAAAGAACTCCTCCATTTTATTCATATTGACATTGATATTTACGTTCACTACAATACAGCATTTATTCTCAGGCCAACAGAGAAAGCAACCTATCGTATTTATATACAACAGAGTGAAGTGTGATGGGATAGGATGGAAGTAAAAAGACGTCAGGCTATATGAAAATAAAAACAGAATTCTCTGACTAGATCACAAGATAAGAAAAAGCCTTGTCGGTGGGGCTTAGAATACGAGCTCTGTATTCCCTGCCGAGGGTGGAATCCACTCCCACATAGGTAGGACACTGAACTGCATCCATTTCTACAGATCTGGGAGTGTGGAGTACCCTCGTTGCTATTACTCTTAGATTCATTATTATTCAGTATCTGTTTGGGTCTCATGTATGGGTCGAATAAAAATGTGTTTGATGATTATTAGTATTGAAACCGTATTGCTGAGAGCACACTAGGTGGGAAATTATCATATTATATTCTTGTGCAAACAAATGATTATTATTTCAAATAGGAATAGTATTTTTGAAACCATATAATTTCATATGAATTATTTCTACTTGAGAAGAATCTTTGAAACCATATAACTTTGTGAAAATTATGTGTATCAGATTTTGGGATTAAATAATTCATAAAGGGTTGACATGCCGTTAAGCAAACCAAACCAAAAACAAAAAAACAAAACAAAAAAAAACAACAAAAACAGATGGTCAACTTGGTCTAAGCTGCAACGTTTCAATCCGTATGATTATCAACATATTAAAATCATATACAATTTTGAAACTGTTTAAACGTTTTCCGAGTAAAGAATCAAGTAACAGTCAATTTATTCTGAAGTATTTTCTAAAACTATGACTTTCTGTTTCAAGCATTGAACAGTTGTAAACTTGTAATTTCTTCATTTACTTTTTTCCTTATTTAAGTCACTTCATTTATATAGAATGATAAAACAAACTATAAAGGAAGGAGTCTACAAAATATTTCCAGGTTACACTCACCTCGCAATGTGCTAAATGGTTTTGGTCCAGTATCATTTCCTGATGTTAGAGGCGTCCCAATAAGAGAAATGAAGACGACACAACAATCTCTTGAACTATCCATATTTACGTGTAAGGGGGTCCTAAACCAAAGTTGAATTCCTGTCAGAATCGCCTTTGGTTTGGTTTGTTGGGTTTTATGACATATCAACCTTTGTGGCGGTGAATATGTAACGGTCATCCCCGATTTAGGTCGATCGTCAGATCAAACAAAACTTCTGCGAGCTTAAGGCAAAGATTCTGCTGAATATTTCAGTTGATTTTTTTTTATTAAAAAATCGCAACTCCTTTTCCTCTCTGAATACAGAGTTGGTCTACCCGTTGGCTTAAAGTCACAGGTAATCTTCTCAGGTATCAAGAATTATTTTCTCCGGTCTTATTGAGGGATTGATTAATATCCATTTCATAAAGTTCTTTCTCACAAAAAGCAATCGGAAAAATGCTATTAAAAGTTTGGTAAAAATTTTACATGAATTTGGATAGAATGATTAACTTACTACGATGTCGCAGTCAAGTACATTACTCACGACTTGACGAGGACTCTCCTGAGAACGATCATATGAGTAGAGAATATATTCTCAATGAGTTCTTTCAAAATGAAGCTATTGTCCTCCTCTGCAAATCTAAAAACAATGTTCAATTCAGTCATTCTATATAAGCAGAAACAAAGTATAATGTTCAAAATTTATTGAGCGGGGTTCAAAGTTTACAGACTACGAATACAACTTCAGTTACAACGACTAAACACGACTACTACTACTACTACTACTACTGCTCCAAGAATGTCATCCTCAGAAGACTTCGAGAGCGAACGCAAATTATTTTCATCGATATTGGCATAATTTGTTTTGCCTGTAACTTATAAATCAATATTTTTGAGTTAGTTATTTTGTACAAAATGATGATTCTAATTTTGTTATAACTTTTTAAAAACGAAACTAATTTTAATAATACTGAAGTTCATCTGTAAATCATAAAAAATCCTCTTAAAGACGATAGAAAGTTTGGGCAAGCATTTAGTTTCTACGAATATCTTGATTTTTAATTTAGCGCCTCTGGGGGAACTGAAAAGTATCATGAAAACTCATATTGTTTAGAGGCGACTTTTTAAAAAAAGGATTTCATTTTCTTTTTAGTCTTATCAAAGTGTTTTTAAATTAACTGTGACAGACTGTATTAAAAGAAATGAACAACATTTATTTGAATTTTTATATTAAATCAAATCGAACCAGTAAGAAAAATGTGATCTAGCACAATCTGTTAATATTAATGCTATTAAGAAGATACACTGAACAAGAAAATAAAATAAAATAAAATAGATGAAACATATTAATACAGTGAAAAAAGTAAACGATCTTATTTTACAAAGTTTAGTTAGGCAAGTGCATAAATCGCTAAAAATGATAGTGGAATATTCATTTTCCTTTAAGTTTGTTTAACTATTTTTATTGAATGTCGTTTTACTATAAAACTGACACATAGTGCAAATAAACATTCTAAAGTATTTTTTGTGGTTTTTAATTTTTATTTATTATGGGTTGTCAGAGAATAATTGAAGGATTTTATCGATTTTCCAAAATATCATTTATTTACAACATACTGAATGAGATTATATAGCATGATATATGAGTTCTATCAGATAAAGATTTTGAGAATATATATGATGGGAGATAGAGAGATTGATAGATTTATAGATAAATACTTAGTTTTCAGTTGTAAATTGGTAAATTGTAAAATATAAAAACAACTCATTTGTCATTTTCCGTTGATATAGCGGCCATTATCAAAAGTCAGTCATAGATGGTCAAAACAAAAGATTCCGAAAAGGGTCTGATTAAGCGTCTGATGATTGAGAATACCTTTTGTGACTGACAGTAAATGCTCTTTTGATTTGGCTTTACTTACGATTTTAAATCGGGATTTAAAGGTTTCACCCATATATATATATATATATATATATATATATATATATATATATATATATATATATATATATATATATATATATATATATATGTATATATATATATATATATATATATATATATATATATACAAAGGAATGAGAAAAAAAATCACTGAAAAAGTTTAAAAACTACTATCAGAGCATTATAAAGAAAAAAAAATCCTATTTAATGATAATATATTTTTCTTATAAGAAATCGAATGAAACTAATGATAACAGATGAAGTAATGAATGAGGATATTATAACTATTCTTATATATATATATATATATATATATATATATATATATATATATATATATATATATATATATATATATATATATAAAATCTGGTCTACAACTGCAGGCATCCACAATGTCGATGCCTACAGAAGTATCGGTCATCCTAAATTCTTTCAAATTACCCGAGTAAGCAAAATAAGAAGTGAGGAAAATCTATATGGTCGAAAGCGAAGATATCATAAGCTAGATGAGAAACAAAATTAGAAAAGAGAGACAGATCACAAAAGGATGTAGAAAATAGGAAGCTTCTCAAATTCAGAAATCACAGTGAAAGAAGAAGAGAAAAGCAAAAAGAGTGCAATATATATATATATATATATATATATATATATATATATATATATATATATATATATATATATATATGTGTATATATATATATATATATATATATATATATTATCCCCCATAAATAAATACACCTTTATGAAGTTTTTATTAAGATGTTAATTTTCTTCTAAATATAAATACCAGTATTTTATTATTACTGGTAGAATATTGTAGAATCAAAATGATAAATATTCATTATTATTTATTAATAAACTCTTTAGCATGCAAAGTCTATTCCAAAATTTAGAATTGAATGAATATACAAGAGGAGTTGTTTTTTTTTTTTTGACTGATACATAATCATATTTAGAATCACGTGCCTACACATAATCACAGACAGCAAAACACACACACACACACACACACACACATAAAGTCACTACGTATTTTTTTAAGGGAATATGTATGAATATATGCGTGTGGGGGTGGTGCTGAGGAGAGTATTACATTGTATTTTTGTACAAGTTGATTGGAAATATCTTGTTGCACATTAACAGAAATGACACGCATTCTGGTTTCCTTTGGTATCGAACATTTTAAAGTATAATTCTCATTTTGTACAATTTAAAAAAAATCTGCTGCATCCAAGTAAATGTCAGATATGTTCCTTGTTGCAGTTTAAAGGTTATTTTGCATGTGGAATAACAATCGTGTTGGTTTGTAAACTCTTTCATCGCGTTTACAGTCACTTTGTGCTAACAGCTGTTGCCTTGTGCGCATGTAATCACGTATCGAATTACCAGTGCAATGCATGTCAGTTCACCCTTAGCTTGATATCAACTGACTTGTCCTCTACTTCAGGTCAATCAAGTTCATATCTGCAATGTAAAGTCTATTCTCGATTATCCGTGAGAAGATCATCTGTTTACTTTTTTCGCATCTCAGAGACCAGAAATTAAAAAAAAAACAAAAAAAAAAAACGAGTTGACTATGTTAATGAAGAAAATTATCATTTTCTTTTTGAAATTTGCGGTTGTGAATGTATTCGAATGAGTAATACATTTAATTCTAGGATTGAAGAATATATTTATTTACATTTTATCATTAAAAATATCGGGATAGAAAAAGTTAGCGGTTCCCAAATTATGAGCCATGGCACACCAGTACACCACGAGATGTAAATGCGTGCGCAAAAAAATCTACAGTAAGTCTTCAACCACGAAAGCATCAACAGTGGTTCGCTCATTCGTGTTCAAAACAATTATGAACTAAAAATTACTTTGCAAAATACATTTCAAAGGTAAAAATAAAAAATAAAAAAAAACTGCAGGAAGCGCGATAAAATATTTAATAATGATAATAATGTTCTTAATCATATTAATAATAACGAGACAGACAAGACTATGGAAAACAGAATGAAAATGAATAGGTAACAAAAATTGGAAGAAAAACAACTCTATGGGCGTTTTAAATGACTAATAAACAACATCCCACTCAAGAAAACCTGAATGTGGCCAAGAAAAGGAAATCCAAAGAGAGAAACAGAATCTCTCCTAATAGCAGCACAAAACAATGCCATAAGAACCAATCATATCAAAGAAAGAATAGATAAGACACAACTAAATAGCAGATGTTGGCTATGTGGTGATAGAGACGAAACCATCATTCACATGATAAGCGAATACTGCAAATTGGCACAGAAGGAGTATAAAACTAGACACAACTGGGTGGGCAAAGTGTTCCACTGGGAGATGTGCAAGAACTTTAAATTTGACCATGCGAAGAAATGGCATATGCACAACCCAACATCTATCCTAGAAGATGACACACATAAACTCCTGTGGGACTTTGACATACACACGGATCACCTAATCTCGCTCAGAAGGCCAGACCTTATGATAATCCAAAAAAAAAAAAAAAAAAAAAGAAAAAAAAAAGAAAGAGAATTTGCAGAATTGTCGACTTTGCTGTCCCGGCTGACCACATATTAAAACTGAAAAAATGATTGATGCTTTTGGTACAGTAAATAAAGGATTATTAAAGAGACTGGAGGACTTGGAATTTGGAAGACGAGTGGAGACCATCCAAACTACAACATAATTGAGAACGACCAGAATACTGAGAAGAGTCCTGAGGATACTGGCTGTCACTAAGGCTCCCATGAAAGACCATCAGCTAAAATTGATGTGAAAAACTCTCTATGAGTAAATAATAATAATAATAATAAATGCAGGTTATATGGTGATAGAGAAGAAACGATCAATCACTTAATAAGCGAATGCAGCAAACTTGCACAGAAAGAATATAAGACTATAAACAACTGGGCAGGGAATGTGATCCACAGGGAATTTCGCAAGAAATTGAAATTTGACCATACGATCAATTGGTACATGTACAACCCAGAATCTGTCCTGGAGAATGAGACACACAAACCCCTCTGGGATTTTGAAACACAAACAGATCACCAAATCTCGACCAGACAACCTGACCAAGTGATAGTTTACAAAGAAAAAAAAGAAGAAAAGAGAACTTGCCGAAGAGTGGACTTTGCTGTCCCGGCTGAACACTGAGTGAAATTAAAAGGAAGCAAAATGATACGTAAGTACCTAGACCTTGCTAGAGAATTAAAAAACATGTGGAGCGTAAAGGTAACGGTGATACCAATAAAAATTAGTGCACTTTGTACACTAATGGATTGGTGCAGGGACTGGAGGACTTGGACATAAAAGGACGAGTGGAAAACATCCAAACTACAGCATAATTAAAATCAGCCAAAATACTGAGAAGAGTCCTGGAAAGTTGAGGAGTTTTTCTGTCTCTTAAGTTCCAGTGATAAACCATCAGCTAACGCTAGTAAAAAAATTCTTACTGGAGAAAAATTATAATGATATGTGAATGCAGCAAACTGCGACAAAAGGAATTCAAGAGAAGACATGATTGCTTGGAAATGTTGATTTGTGTCAGAGACTAAAATTTAGCCATGCTGACAATTTTATATGTACAAGCAAACAATAATCGAATAAAAAAAATTACTTCCTTATGTAAAATTACTTATAAACACCGGCAAAACTTAAAATTCTAAATTACAAAGTTAATCCCTTGGCATTCAGCAGCCTTTCTGTCTTGAAAAGTTAGAAATCATGAAATAAATATATTTGGATGACCACCGAAAGCAATCAGGATGAACAAATTTACAGAAAGAATTACCAAACTTTATTTGTCTATTCTTTTGTTCTCAATATATATATATATATATATACACATATACATCTGTCTTTAATTTTCTGCATTAAAAATACAAGGAATTCAATCATTATTTCACAGTAGCATCCCTAATCGAGCTCACAAGGTTTTGGCCGATATACCCACCGATCTTTCTCGTATCTGATAATTCAATGACCTCTAATTAGGATACATTATTTCAACCAGTTCAAAAAACTGATTATTATCGTTTACTTTTAATCATTCTGAAATGTTTCTAAACTCCTTAAGCGGAATTTTCTACTCATCCACTCAGCAAACACACCCAGTAAATTTCTCGAAATGAGATATTGACTTATATTAACAATTCTAATAAATTGAAAGAGATTGTGGGTCTGTTTGCTTCTCGGTCAAACTATCCAATTTGGTATTCATGCTTATTGCAACCAGGAAAGGTTAAAAGAAAAACGAAATTTTCTTTGGTAGGACTACTAATATGAATAATAATTTTAAAAATGTCTCTAAAGTGACAGTGTATTCAAAAATAATCCCCAACAAAATTTCTACGAATTTTTATGAAATAAAACAAGTATGGAATTAGTTAATCTCTTTTCTGTTTAGCAAATACATCTTTGGTGATAAAAAAATATAATTTCAAACTGCTTGGCATTGTTTAAAAAGTAATGTCTTCACCAGCTAGTTACATAAAGGTTTCAGAAAAATCATGACTTTTACGTAGGAACGTTTTAGGTTTAGAGACAACATTTTCTTGCATGATAGATATATTCATATATGCATCAAGTGTTCATAGTTTCGTGCTTATATCCTCACATGAGGCATTAATTATATTTATTTACTGAAGCAGCAAATTAACATATGCACTCGTGACTTAATTCGGTTCAGGTGCTCTGAGGAATGTTGAGTCCCTCAATGTCATTACTTCCAGGTCCACTTTAAGCTGGAGTGGTGGTATCTATAAGGGTCCTATCTATGGGTCATATTAATATCTAAACATTCTTATTTGATAGGACCTTGTGTGAAGAAAATATCTGAGAAACAACTATATAAAAATGTAAATATGAACGAACGACGAAGGAGATTTCCAAACATCTAAGAATGAAATAACCCAAGTCGGGTTGAAATTACGTTAAGTTCAATCAAACAATCTGAAATACCTATGTATGTAACAATAATCCAGCCGAAACTGTCAAAGCAAAATTTTCATTAGAGAAATTTCTAAAACTATATTACTAATAACACACATAGGAAATGTGTGCAGATACCTCACAAATAACCAAATAAATGAACACACACACACACACACACACATGTATACATACATATGTATATTCTTTAATAGTATTCTAAACATACTTATATATATACACATACCATTTGTTCTTTTATCTTCTAGTTAAAATACAGGTACAAACTCACGCATATATTTATTTTTAAATATAATGAACCTAATTGTATGCATATATTGATATCTACGCAGGCAATAAACAAGACTATGTTGGGTAGCATTAACTCTTGCGTGGGCTATTATTAGCACTCGATTAATTGCGAATCGATTACGTCAAAATCGAGTCGCTGTGAACCATGAAATTCAATAAGGCTCCTGTGAAGTCCTCACTTCGAAGCAGACAACGAAGTGGGAAGAAAGCAGTTAGGGTAATAGACTATAGAGCTGACATTGTATCGCATGAAGAATAGTCGAAGTAGCAATAATAATAATAATGATAATAACAAAAATGCAGGGTAGCCTAAGGGGCTCAGGTCATGGGATTTGCATGGGTCTCTGCAGCTAGATGCATGATTTGTTTCGATCAATCTCTAAGGAATTCAGTTTAAAGTGATTGGTACAATTATATATATATATATATATATATATATATATATATATATATATATATATGTGTGTGTGTGTGTGGGTATATTCATGTTTTATGAGCATGTAGATTTTTGAGACAATTTACATCTTTGTAATACATAGATGTGAATTAGATAAACACCTTTCTCTAGGTCGATGTCTGTATCAGTACACGAATATTCATGATTGGTTGTTGGCTGTATTTTATGGCATATCAAACCTTGTGGGTTATTTTATTCCAAATAGAGTTCTGTTTGTATATATATATATATATATATATATATATATATATATATATATAGAGAGAGAGAGAGAAATGGTAGATTGTTGGTTTATCTACTTTTCTACTTGTTTTTATCATCTTGTCAGATTTACCAAAATCTACCATTTATCCATGTATATATATATATATATATATATAAGATTTCGAAGTGAATAGTTTGTTGGTAATTTCATTTTAAACGAGTTGTTAGAACTTATTTGTTTGCGTATAGTTAAACGGTTTCAAGTAGAACATTAATAATTCTATTTATCAAATATTCTTATGTACTACGGGGTAATAATAATTAGAACACAGTTCTTTGATTTCAGATAACTAATCATAGCTATCCTTTGTAAGGATTCAACAGATATATTTGACCCATAGATAGGATTATAGCAGGTACTAACAATCCGGCTCAGAGTTGACCTGGAAGTAATATCAATGAAGGTAAACTTCACATTCTCCAAAAGCTTTATGACTTCACCATCAGATACAGTTTAGTGTCATATACAGGACCCTCGTTGGAAATGAAGAGACTGAGTTGCAGTCAGCGTATTCTACAGCCCAACCAGTCCGAGCAATACACATGGTTGTTATCTTTGTGTATGTGAATTTAAATGATTGAATATTAATTGATTTGCAAATATATAAATGGCCTCTTATTATATATGTCTGAAACAGTTTGTCAACATAAGGCATGTATGTGAGTTCTATGCTTTTGTGCGTGTCATTATTTATAGGTATAGATGAATATACACAGGTTTCTTATATGAGTCGGCGGCAGTGTGTAAATGAAATGTATGTTTAAGAGCTGTATATGTTTGTTTATGTGAGTGGAAAAAGTATCGAGACTGAAGCCGTATTTACTGAGACAGAAAGGAATAATGAATGAGTCATTGAATTATTTTTTCAAAACAGTCCCCTTATACTTATTCCTCAAATTCTTTTTTTTTAAACTGATAAGAAGCTGCGTCGTCTATTTTTTTTTTAATGACTTCATATTCTCAGTTATTACCCATGAGATAAGTATTCAGTTTTAAAAACGTCTCGAAGAGATAAGTCTGGTAAGTATGGCGAATGTTGCACTTGCACGCTTTTGTGTTTCAAAGAGACATTCATTCAAAAAGTATCGAGACTGGTTTCATTTTTTTTTCAAATTGGCACTGACTTATCTTGTTAAAATCAAAATATCGAGACAGCAATCTACACACTATCACTTAATTATATTAGTTGCCAATCAGTGCTCACGTCTTTATGTAGTTCTATATATTTTTAGAATATTCCAAATTTTAAGGTTTAGATTCGATAAATTTTGATCACACTTTGTATGTGTGAATGTTAGTTGATTTGTGCTTTTACAGATATATACATATGAACCCTTTAATTCCCTCAGCTATGTGTTATACAGAACCACTACTGCTTTTCAAGAAGGACAGCTTTGGCTTTAAATAACCCATGAATGTTGATATACCATTAAACAAAAGAAAACAAACCAAACCATAGACATATACGGACTTTGGATTCTTTGCTTAATGGCATATAACATTTATTAGGTTATTTAATGCCAAAGCCATCCTTGTAGAAGAACAGTAGTGATGCTATTTAACTTATAACTCTGGGTGGGTTAAGGAACATAATACTTTTCCCTTGAGTATAGTCCGAAATGAAACGTAATAACTTGATTGGAGTTCGAATTCGCTTACTACAATGTACAAGTCTACGTTGGCCACTATGCTGCAAGTTACATATCATCAGATATTCCAATCAAATACAAATAATTTGTACACACTTACATAGTTTCAAACTTTTATATCCAATATTTAATAAATTTCTGACAGATTAACTAACCCCATAGTTAAAACCCTAACAAGTAGCGCTGTTTCAGCACAGAATTAATTTTGAAGTAATAGTAACAAATAAGTGAATGTGCATGTGTGAATGTTATTACTATCTATCTATCTATCTATCTATCTATATATATATATATATATATATATATATATATATATATATATATATATATATATATATATATATATCTTCTTGTGTTTGCATATCAGCTGCAATTTTTAAATGAAAATGTATCATTATAATTTAGAATATTTAATGAATCTGTATTTGACGTTTTCTGGTATAAAGCAATAATATATCCTGTTGCTCACAAACAATAACAATAATTTTCCAAATTATTTTTCCCAAAATTACAACCCATTCATCTTATCCAGTTGTTAGATTTCGGGCACATTTTAACCTTTACAACTAAATCATGTAACATCACCAATGATTGTTTTTCTGGGGGGTATTTATTTTCCAATTGTGAATCGTGCAGCAGGTAAAGTTCGAGCTCATTACGAATTTATTTGTTTATTAGTAAATGAAGACGCTTAAATCGAATGGTTATAAGAAACTAGAGACTTAGAATGAGAGAATCGATAGGGGAGATGGTCAGCGCTCATAGGATGAATAAAAAGAACAAAAAAACTAGTGAATAAAAATGTGAAAAAAAAAAGGAAATTTTAAGAAATATCTAAAATGCCAAGAAAAATATAAGCCAAGAAGCCAAGAAGGAATCTAGTTAAACTCAACTAGTTTTGACGTATGGCTATATACACTAGGAATTACTTTGTGTTAGGAGCTCCAAGAATAAATAAAAAGAGAAAGGAACGGACAAAATGCAAGAAAAGACAGATTGAAAAATAAATAAGTAGATAAATAAATAAAAGACAAATCAGGAGAAATATTTTTTTGAAAAATAAGCAGCCAAGAAAGAGTACAGATATTGTGAGAAACTTGAGAATTGAAAATTACTCACAGAACAAGAGTTAAAATTAAGAATGAAAGAATAAAAGTTAAAAGTAACGCATAAAAAATCCTAGAAAAAGTGAAGGAAGTAGAGAAGACAAAGAAAGAAACAAAAAATACGAGAAGCAAACAGAAGTTTATTGCCTGAGACAAAATAGCAAATACACTAAATATAAATAAATAAATCATTATTTTGTTTCTTAGACTATTATTTTAAAGAAGATAATGGATGCTTCTGAACTGCACTTATAGTTTATTATGAGTTTCTTTTTTTTTCCTACTTGTAGGATATATACAAATAATTAGTGTTTTGCGGTCAAAAAGTATATATAAACCAATCAAATTTCCTATGCCGACTTTACTAGTCCAAATCTTTTCTTGTACAGAAATGGTGGCCTCTTACAGAGAAGTGTTTTGGTTTCAAGTAAATATACCAATTTTATAATAATAATTCTTTGTTTGCATAAACTTATCTAATATCCCAATGTTATAGAAATAATGTTTGAGTTTAATGGGATGTCAATCTGTCGAGGGTTATTTTATGTCACGAAGGTACAGAATTACGCTCATTGTACGTTCATGGTTACATTTGTTGTATAGTTGTTTCATAAAGTTACTTTTAAATGCCTTTCCTAACAGAATTAGAGCGAAGTGAAATGATAATAGCACTGTCTAGGAATAGATCTCGAGTCACCGTTTCCATTTCCTACGATGATAACACTAACGCTAAGCGCGCCACCGTGACTAACGAATTGCAGAATTTATTATTCACATTAGTTTGTTAGTTTTGCGGTGTCTGATTTAATTTTTTGAATGGTTTTTCAATAATGAGCAATCTAAATTCAGTAACAAAACAGAAGATAAAAAAACTGTCTATCTATTTATCCTCCTCTTTCTATTTCTCTCTCTCTCTCTCTCTCTCTATATATATATATATATATATATACATATGTACGCCTGAATGTGTGGATCATCAGATGTGCTGCCATATTTTTATAATCGTTAATATGCGATATTGCTCTACAATTTTTCTATTGAGCACTGTGTAGAATTTGTGCTTTGCATATATATATGTATATACTAAAATGAATTGGTTCACAAATAGTTTAATTTTTTTATATAGGTGTTTTATTGTTATTGGTGCATATTCTGATGTGCTACATATGTCTGGAAATCAAAACAACGTATCAAAACAATGTTTACTATAAAAGTAAATAGCCAGAACGTACACGAACCTTACCAGTCAAATCACTAGAAGAGAATGTAAAATTCTGAAATATGTGTAGCAAAAGTGGAAATGAAAGGAAAAATTCAAAAAGAATATCTCAGAAAAACTAGAAAGCTACTCGAGATAAAACTGTCTAGCAGTAACCTTATCAAAGGAATAAATACCAGATATTCAGACATCTTTTTGATGTGGACCAGAGAAGGACTTAAGCAAATGGGCCAAATAACCAGATTACTAATGACCATGCATAAGGCATTACATCCCAGAGATGACGGTGACAGACTATGTGTATCGAGAAAAGAGGGAGGAAGAGGACTTGCCAGTATTGAGGACAACGTTGACGCATCGATACTACGACTCGAAGACGACACAGAAAAACACGAAGGAGGGCTGATTACAACAATCAGAAACGTTACTGACAATACGATACAAAAATAGGAAGACAAACAACTTTATCGGGGTTTTAAACGACGTTTTAAACATCTTACTCGAGAAAACCTGGATGTGGCAAAGAAAAGGAAACATAAAGAGAGAACTAGAATCACTCCTAATTGCAGCACAAAACAATGTCATAAGAACCAATCATATCAAAGCGAGAATAGATAAGATGCAACAAATAGCAAATGTAGGCTATGTGATGATAGAGACGAAACCATCAATTAAATGATAAGTGATGACTTCAGATTAGCACAGAAGGAGTATAAGACTAGACACGACTGGGTGAGCAAAGTGATCCACTAGGAGCTGTGCAAGAAATTTAAATTTGACCATACGAACAAATGGTAGATGCACAACCCAGAGTCTGTCCTAGAGAATGACACACATAAACTCCTACGAGACTTTAACATACTGACGGATCACCTAATCTAGGCCCGAAGATTAGACTTTATAATAATCAACAGAAAAAAGAGAATTTTCAATAAAGTGAACTTTGCTGTCCCGGCTGACCACAGAATAAAACTGAAAGAATGTGAAAAGAAGGATAAGTACGTCGACCTTGCCAGGTAAGGGAAAAAACTATGGAACATGAAGGTGACAATTTTACCAATTGAAATTGGTGCTTTTGGTACAGTAACTAAAGGATTATCAAAGGGACGGAAGGACTTGGAAGTTGGAGTGGAGACCATCCAAACTACAGCATTATTGAGAATACTGAGAAGAGTCCAAGAGACTAAAGTAGACTTGCTATTACTCAAACTCCAGTAAAAAACCATCTGCTAAAACTGATGTGAAAAACTCTCAAGGAGTGAAAAACAATATTGCACGACTGAGTGGGCAAGGTGATCCACTTGGAATAGTGCAAGAAATTGAATTGGACGTATCGAGACCATCCGAACTACTGCATTGCTTAAGATCGGCTAGAATACTGAGAAGGTTCCTGGAGACTTGAGGAGATTTGCTGTCAATCAGATACCTGTGAAAGACCATCAGCTAAGGCTAGTAGTAAAAAACTTGCGAGGAGTAAAATAATAACAGGAGCTAAATACCAAAAATGGAATCATTTGTGGACCTATTCATTTAAAAATATTTACTTATCTTTCGTTTGGCCAACAACAATCTTATATATATATATATATATATATATATATATATATATTGGGTTGACTTAAAGTCAAACACTATTTTAATGTAAATGGTTCAATTTATTCATTTATTTTTTTTTTCAGACCTTTAATATGAACGCTGTAATATTTATCCATCGATTACAAGGAGAGAAGGGCATGGAAACCCGAAATAATTTTGTAAAGAAATTCAACAAATCAGGACCAGTAGATAAGACCCTAAGTGAACTAGTAGACTTATTTAAACGAACGGATTCTGTTCGAAAGAAGTTGATGACCAAATATATTAGACAATTACATAATACTGTGACAAATCCTCGATAAAAATTCATGCATATCAACTAGCAGCATTTGAATCAATTCGTCTGTGTTTCAAAATTCCGTTGCAGGATTTGCAGAGAATCTGAGGCTCATTATGTCAAATTGTAATAAATAATTTACACAGTTATAACTTTTAATCTATTTTGTAATTAGATTATCGATAATTTCAGTGGGTTTTATAAAAAAATACCAGACATTATATATATATATAAAGTCACTAATCAATCCTGTAAATCCGGAGTTGAGACAATTCCAAGCAGGAGTATTTGATTTTTAAATATAGAATATTAATGTTAAATCGTCACGGTCAAGAGTTGAATGCAAATAAAATCTAATCTGCAAATAATGTTTTTCAAAATTAAAATACAAGAATCGGTCACATTAGGATGGAAATAAATTTATTATCACAATGTGACAGTTTGTTGTTTTTTTTATTTTGAATATATATATATATATGTGTGTGTGTGTGTGTGTGTGTGTGGATGTGTGTGTGCGTGTGTGTGTGTGTGTGTGTGTGTGAAAATAAAGTTGATGACCGAAGCCGAGGGCGACCCAAAGGCTCCTTTTTCAATAGCAACTACACCTAGGAATAGAAGAGACCCAACTCCTTTCCCAGGATTGCTCCACTTAACCCTTCATCCGTACCTTATAATGATTACTGTTAAGCTAGGTGGCATCAATACCACTTTTTAAGTCTCTTTGGTATGACTCAAACTGGGATTGAACTCCGGTCTCCCGGACCATTGGCGAACACACACACGCGCGCGCGCACAATATATATATATATATATATATATATATATGTGTGTGTGTGTGTGTGTGTGTGTTTTGGCAGCATTTCTTCATTAATACAAATTTCGTTGAACACAATAGATATTTTCTGTCTATAAATTTTCTTGTTGATCCTTTCATATTGCCGTATTGATTTTATAGTATTCGGCGGGAATTGATTGATATATTTTCCACAGTTGTTTATTTCCCAAATACTTTCTGCCCGACTTTGGACCATCATCAGGGGAGGATGTATTACAAAAGCCATGTGACTTTTTTATGTACACTACTACTTTGTAAGAAGAAGAGCATCTGGGCCGTTGCAGTGTGTAGCGTTTACTTTTAAGATTGTCCAATAATTAGAGTCAGTAGCTAAAGGCATTTAAGTAAATTAGCACTGGTTTGAAAAAACCTCCAATATACCTAATATATGTTGATCATCTCCTAATTTTTGAAAATAATATTAATGAAATCAACACGCTACAAGACACCTTAAAAACATGAATATCCATTCTTTATCATATCACTTGACCAATTCTTGCTTAAATAATCGTAGATTTTAACTGCATGTGCAGAACCAACTCGAAATTCTGTTTAATGTTTTATGTTATTTTTCTTTTCAGGTAGAAAAATGACATTCACATGAAATAAAAAGGCGTTTAAACATTTATTATAGGATGTTGAATGATTTCTACTCTTGCAATTCAAATTTGAGATAATCTGAATAAGAACTGGTCAAGTAATAAGATTACGAAATGGTATAATTTCTTATGAAACACCGCGTACACCTCAATATACACACACACACACACACACACACACACACATATATATATATATATATATATAGAATTAACTTAATTCGCGAGTCGAAAATCTTCTACTAAAGTGTCACCTTAACAGATCATCAGGAAGCCTAATTTCGACTCAAGTCGAACTGAGGCTTCCTGATGATCCGTTAAGGTGACACTTTAGTAGAAGATTTTCGACTCAGGATTTAAGTTAATTCTATAATTGGCTCCATTGTATTGTGTTGAGCACTTTAGTAATTATAGCATTGCAGCATTCGCGGAGGGTTTTTTAGTTTTCTTTTGACCACTGAATGCGTACCCATTGATTTTTTTCAAGGAGTCGTACGAGGTTGGCCTTTTCTTTCTTTTTTACCCCAAAAACTTTTTTCTTTTTCCCCTGGGCGGTGATTCGAGGTATTTTTATCTCTTGTTCCTGACCAGGGTTTTTTTGTTTTTTCCGATACCGTGAATACTGGTAGATATTAGATTAGTATATATATAATATATATATATATATATATATATATATATACGGGGTTGGGTGTATGAAGCAGTTTTGCATTTTCTGATTCTGACAGAACCAATACTAACCAGCTCATTATCAGCAGTAAGAAAACAAAAACATTACAACCAGCTGTGTTTCCCGTCTTATTTTCTTATCCAGTCTGTACTGGTACATCAGTTGAAGCCTGATACTCAACTCAAAATCTACTTTATATTCATCATTACAGATTTTTGTAGATAGATGCACAGAAATGGTTCAACATACGAAGAGCTTAAAATTAACTTTATATTTAAATCAAAGTTTAAATTGCTGCCGTTAAATTGATTAATATTGATAGGACATTCAGTGGGATTGAACGTGATACTTTCAGTTTCAAAATGTTTGATTTTGAAAGATGTGATAAGCATTATTTTTTCGTAATCTTGGCGTATTCGCTTCATGTAAGGAATGATTTGAAAAATTACATAAATAAGAAGTAAAAAAATAGCTTTGATAAATAACACGAATTCTCTCTCCCTCTAGTGTATTTGCAAGTTAGAAACTATTTGTTCATCTAAAATAAATAAATTTTCTTGTGGCAGCTTCCAGAAATTTTCTCTTGGTTACGCATTTAAACACTGAAGAGCAGTATTTCCGTTTTTTATTTTGCTTTAGATTTGAAAGAGGAAAACTATCTCCTACTCATGTTAAGCTATCTTAGCCAAGGAAAATACATCAAAGTTTATTATTGTTCATTCTCGTTTCTATATGATTGTTCATTTATTTTGGTTTCTCTATTCATTTATGGAAGATGATATGATTTGCCGATCAGTGCATATGCTTATGCCATATTTTGATGAACATATGATCAAAGAATAACAAAAAAGTAAAAAAAATCATGGCATTTATATAACGACATCTAAGAAGAAGAAGAAGAAGAAGAAGAAGAAGAAGAAGAAAGGAAAATTATAGAAAGAGGAGACGATAAAAACAGGAACAAGAACGAGAAGTTGAGCAAATAAAAGAAAATGTATGATCAGAGAGAGTATTATAGAATAAGGAAGAAATACATTTGTTATTATTACCATTTTTCTATAATAGCTACAGTATTTGTAGATGAATTCGTACAGTAAATGTTACAACTGTTACGGAACAGGAGAGATATAAATTCTTCGAAATAAATTTTAAGTGGAATAATGATAATGTGATAATTTGAAGTGTTCTCAAAAAAGTTGTATGAAAAATGATTGCCATAATGTTGAAAATTGAACTGATAGCATTTTTAGGTGAATCGGAATTAGAAGGAACTTGAGTCATTTCACTAGTCAAGTTGAAAACGTGGGGGTAACGTAATTCAATTAAGTGATTATTGATTTTTTAAAATAAAATTCCAAACGGAATTCTTGGACTTGTGAAAATGATTATGGACTTTGAATAGGCTCTTTGGTTCATCCAGGGAAAATGAGTAGGATCAAAAGAATAGATTTTATTGATGGAATTCAGGCTTGAGTAGAGACTTACTTTCCGCGAAAAATTTCATTTACACTGAATGATATACCTTTTCATCTATGTGAAGATGAATGAGTCTCTGTCTCTTTGTGTCTCTATCTCTGTATCTCTCTGTATCTGTTTACCCCTAAATCTCCCCACTCTCTCTCTTTCCCTCTGTCTCTATCGCTCTCTCTTTATATATATATATATATATATATATATATATATATATATATATATATATATATATATAAAGATTATAGTATGGAACAAATGAAGAAATCTGTATTTTTGAAGCATGAAAATCATTATAGCCACTTGGGCTTTATGTAAATATACTCTGAGTGGATTTCTTTAAAATGATACTCTGCTATTATCTCTATATAATGTATACGTTTCTTGCTTTTCGTACATTAAAAAAAATATTTTCCATATACATATCTCTCCTTACGTACCCAACGTTTTGCTCGTCACAGGAAGTGTCAAGTGTCACTTTTTTTTTCTTGTCTATTAATCATCCCACCTTCCTCCTTTTTCCTTATTCTACGTCTCCCCGCTAACAGAAAGTCATTACTACATTAATTGTGAGATGAGATTCGCCTCCCCACAAAAATGTAAAAAATGAATTAATATTACATAACGAATAATATTCATTATTCATTTAAAATTACTATTACCAATGATTTTCATTTATTCAATGATTTTATTTTGGATTATCTTTAGAAATTATCTTTAGAAGGTAAACGTATAGATTAGAACTTGGATATTACACATAATATTACAAACAAAAGTTAAAAATATAATGAAATATATATCTAACACCACCTTCTTAAGATAACTTCATACGATGATTCTATATAACATTATTAGATAATCTGTAAATAAATTAAGGACTGTAATTTCTTAATGAATAATTAATAAAATGAATAATAAATGTTATAAGTCATATAATATTAATTCATTTTAAAAATATTCTGAGGTATTTCAGCTCACATGAAGGAAAGGCAGCATCCCTCCCGCCTCTCTAAGAAAGGTGTCTTCAGAATCACTGAGAACTACAGAGGTATAACTGTTACTGCTATAGCTGCTAAGGTTTATAATGCCCAACTTCTCAATCGTACTCAATCTGAGGTAGAGAAAATTCTTTGGAAAAATTACGACGGATTTCGGTGAAATCGATCCATTAAAAAGATTCTGACACCCCGTCGAATTATCGAAGGAATACGTGTAAAATATGTCGAGGCATTGTTCGTAGTTTTCTCCTTGGTATCTTATTCCACAAACAGAGGAAAGATGGTGCAAATATTACTAACATATGGTATCCCCTAAGAAACTGCTACAGCTACAATGATGCTTTACAAAAACATGAAAGAAATAGCTCGATTACTAGATAGGAATACAGACTTCTTTGACATTGTCGTTGGAGTTTTGCATGGCGATATATTAGCACTATATGTGTTTATTATTTTCCTAGATGACTCACTACCAACGTCAATAGATCAAATAGAAGAAAATAGCTTCACATTAAAAAAAGACAACAAATAAACAATATCACACCGACGCAGAAAACGCAAATAATCTAGTACTTCCCACAAAACCACCTGTCCAAGCTATATTTCTGCTGCATAACCAGCTGTAAGCAGCAAGAGGCAGTGACTTCTGCATGAACGCCAATAAGTCAAAGTTCATGTATTTTAAATAAGAAAGAGACCTCTCCACTTTAAGTGGCAAGTCTCTAAAATTAGTTGACAGCTCTCATACCTTGGCAGCAATATTTCATCTCCTGAAAGTGATGTCAATATAAACATAGGGAAGGGTGGGCTGGTATTGTCAGTTTGTCGATCATATTGAAATCTAATCTCACTGAAAAAATAAAATTGGATGTTCTCCAAGCTGGGGCAGGGTCAGTATTACTGTATAGATGCACCACTTAGACGTTAACGAAAAGCATAGAGAAATGCTAGATGGGAACTCCGCAAAAATATTACATGTGGTTTGGAACAAATCCTGGAAAAAGCATAGGAAAAAATAGCTGCTGTACGGCCATTTACCTCCCATTTTACCTACCATTCAAGTTGAACGAGTAAGACATACTAGGCACCATTGAAGAAGAAAGGCCGAACTCATTAGAGACGGGTGGCAAGAGAAAATAAGGTAACATGGTGATATATATATATATATATATATATATATATATATATAAATATAAGTGTGTGTGTGTGTGTGCGTGTGTTTAAATAATGTATTCAACCATATTGAAAAGTCCTTTTTTAACCTTATATACCCCAAATCTTTTATTCACTTTGCTAAATCTAAAGCCCTCAAAATCCACAATAAGAATCAACCACGAACTAATGCCAATTCCCCCTCTTATAAAACTAGTCTCCCGACACATTCATAACTTTGCTTAACAATCGTTTTACCAACATCATGATAAACACCTTAAATCAACTCGATATTAAAACTGCTTCTTTACTCTCTAAAACGATCTGCGATTTAGTACACACTAACCCTCAATGCAACATTGTTTCAGACGCCGGTGTTTATTGGATCCCTTGTAAGAATTGTAAATTGAAATATATTGGTGAAACGTCAAGGAACATTCACGTTCACTTGAAAGCGCACAAAAGAGACATTAGAATTTGTAACCTAAACAAACCCTTTGTCAACCCATTTCTCAATCTAATTACAACTTTGATTTCAATTCTGCAAAGATGCTCATTTTGTATTTTTGTATTTTTAAACATCCACCGTTGATTTAACATCACTAATATCATCCCTCACAGTCCTGATGATTTGAACCGAAACGCTATTGTGTCAAAATTGCTTTTCAATAAATCCTTCCTCCTACGTGGATTACCTTGTTATCAAGTTTTCTCTATATAGAAAGATAAACAGAAGAAATCGGTATTGCTCTGAAAAAAAAATTCACGGCACATTTTGTTAAAAAAATCATTGTATTTGCTTTCTGTGTGAATGATTCCTGTATTTTTAATATTCTCCCAGAAAATATGGTGTTGGTGGTGGTCGGCTCCAGTAATTCGCAAGTTTATTTACTTTCTGAACGAATTAGATCTTCCTAATCAATTTTTTGTTAGAATGTTCTCAGTATCCCCGTGGGCCGGTAACGCTTTTGTTCGTTGCCTTTAAAAACTCCTTGAGGTTAAAGAAAGTTACATACCAAGTTCAATTAAGATTGGGTGATTAATCACTGAGTCCGTGGGAAGAATGACAACTTTTGGGTCTTTCCGCCCTCTTGTGGATGGAGCTCTCCTCTGGATGCCGGTTTTATTTCCTTTCTGGTCAAATTAAATTTTCCTGATCGATTTTTTAGCTAAAATGTTCCGGGCATCTATGAGTAGGATGAGCTCCAATAACCCATCTTAAAAACTATAAAGATACTTTTTGAAGTGGAAGAAATTCACATTCCATATCTCATCTAAATTGGCTTATTAGTATAGGAGTTTATTGAAAATAAGTATATATATAATTTGCTTTCACATAAATATAGAAACACTATTTTACGTATCGACACTCACAAATTCAATTCCACAAAACACTTGCACCCTTTAAGTGAGCAAAAAAAAAAAAACGTACCCATCAGATCACGCAGTACTGTAAACTGCTTAAATATGAACACGTATTCATCTTAATACCAAGTCACTTATCTCTAGAATGACTCTGCCATATAAGCCACACCCACGCGCAAATCTAAGTACGGATTTTTCCTTAATCCAACGAAGGATAACTGTCTTCCTCTGTGTTCATTTTTTGATCTGGCCACACAGAATTCTTCCCACTCCTTGTTTTTTTTTTTTTTTTGGTTTTGTTTTCATTCATTCTTCTTTTAGTATTTCGATCCTTCCAAGCAACTTTCCATCTTTCTTGATATCATTTAATCTTTTTTCTCTCTTCTTTCGAAATCTTTTTCTCTATCAAATTTATCTTCTCTGATTTTACACAAACATTTAATTTTTTTTATCTATTTTTATTTCTTTAATATTTGTTGCTTAATTCCTTCTGCAGTGTCTTTGGTATCTTCTTATTTTCTTTATAGCCTTCATTTAAGTATTCACCCTCCACAAAAGCCGCTTTCATTTCATACAGTCACTCTCAATTACTTTCTTTTTCTTCCTAAACTTTTTTCTTTCTTTTTCTCTACTCGATTTCTCTTCATTTGTTGCATTCTATTTTCTTATTTTTCTCCTCCTCTGTTTCATATCTCTTTATCTCTTTTCCTTATTCTGTTCTTTCTTTTCTTTCTCCATTGCTTTATCCTGACTCCTGCTTTTATCTCTTTTATCTCATTAATGCTCTCATCTTTATTTTTTAAATTAATTTATTTACTTTTTTAGAACTTAGCGACTCTGTCTTTGCCCACTGAAGAAACTAATAATTTTTAGAATTTGCTTCAAACGACTCCAATCAGCTTGATCGATTCAATCCCCACACAGTATTAACAGATTAGAGCTTGAGTTGACAGAAAAAGGAAAAATCGCAAAAGCAAGAAAGTAATCTTTCTTTAAAAAAATTTAAAGAAAAACCTTCAGATAAACAGAGCAACAGATAGGAAAGGAAAACAAAATTTACAAATTAATTATGTAAATTGTAAAGTCCGTTTTGAATGATTTGTTCGTTGGTATGAGTCAGTATTGTATAACAGTAAACGATTAATTGAATAAAATTAAATAGGAAAACACCAAGATGTTGACATTTTAAATTATTTATGCGTATAATATATATATATATATATATATATATATATGTGTGTGTGTGTGTGTGTGTGTGTGTGTGTGTGTGTGTGTGTGTGCGTGTGTGTGCGTTTGTCAAGCCCCCTCCCCTGCCTTACAGGATTTTAAGCGGTGTATAGCTGGTTCGAATTCAGTTTTCCTCCTCCTTGATTGGTTGCTTTATCAGGGCTAAAGAACCTAGTCTGCTTAACTATTTACCCATAGGTTGGGTTTTGGAGAACAAATGGATTCATGCCTTTCCAAAGGCATTAGCACAAAATGAAGACAGCCTCGTCCAGGATTTAAACTCTAGTCACCGATTCCATTTTCAGCGACTATAACTGTAAAGCTAAGCGGGCCAAACGACATGTATATATGAATGTGTGAATGTATGTATGAATCTATGTATGTATAAACATAGGTGTGAATCTCTGTTTGTATGAATGTTTGTATGCATGTATGGTTTTATGTAAGTATGACTAAGTGTATGTATGAATGTATGAATGAATGTTTGAATGTATGTATGAATGTAAGTATGTATGCATAAAATTAATGTATATATATATATATATATATATATATATATATATGTGTGTGTGTGTTTTTTGTGAATTGTACTCTCAGTATGAATGCATGCATGAATGCATGAATGAATGTATATATGTATGAATGTATGTATGTATGAATGAATCTATGCATATATGTATGAATGTATAAATGTATGTATGAATGTATGTATGCATATATTAATGTATGTATGAATCAATATATGAATGTATGAATGTATGAATATATTAATGTATGTATGAATCAATATATGTATGTATGAATGTATGAATGTAAATATGAATGTAGTTATGCATCTATGAATGCATATATGCATGTAAGAATATATGAATGTATGTGTGTCAAGTTGTTCATATCTATATATTAAAAAAGATTTCTGAGATAAAGCTCTGTCAATCATTATTATTAATAATTGTCTTGTATTATCGTTCATCTTCTTAACTCTAGTTGCTTTTTATGGCAACTCCTTCGTTTGCTTGCATCTACAATATCAAAGAACAGCTCCTCTCAGAAGCAAGGATACAGCATAATTTCTCAATGAGACCCATAATCCTACTTCATTTTAGCAATGGCGAAGCCT
>OY757905.1:94882966-94907966 GCA_963585895.1 Sepioteuthis lessoniana | reverse complement strand
CACACACACACACACACACACACACACACACACACACACACACACACATGTATCAAGCCGAAACACTACTGCATAGTTTGGAACATGGGTCGCAGGCAGTGGCCTCCATGTCAATGCACACAAAACTGAATACATGTGCTTTAATCAAGCAGTCGACATTTCCACACTAGACGGAAGCTCTCTGAAACTGGTAGACAAATTCACCAACCTAGGAAGCAGTGTCTCATCAACCGAAAAAGACATCGACACGCGGCTAACGAAGGCATGGACAGCTATCGATAAGCTATCGATCATATACAAGTCAGACCTGACCGATAAAATTAAACGCAGTTTCTTCTAAGCAGCGATCGTGTCGATACTGCTATATGCATGCACTACTTGGACGTTAACAAAACGGCTGGAGAAGAAGCTAGACGGCAATTACACAAGAATGCTGCGAGCAATATTGAACAAGTCCTGGCGGCAACACCCTACAAAGCACCAATTATACGGCCACCTACCTCCCATAACGAAAACTATCCAAGTTAGACGAATCTGACATGCAGGACACTGCTGGAGAAGCAGGGACGAGCTCATAAGTGATGTACTCCTATGGACCCCCACATATGGCCGAGCAAAAGCAGGACGACCAGCTCGAACATACAGCAGCTATGTGAGGATACGGGATGTAGCCCTGAAGACCTGCCGATGCGATGAACGATGGAGAGAAGTGGCGAGAGAGGGTCAGGATATCCGTGCTAGCCGCACGAGATGATGATGATGATGATATATATATATACAGACACACACACATACACATATCTATCTATCTATATATATATATATATATATCAATCTCCGTCTGATGATTCTGTGTAACACATGAAATTGAATAAGTGGGTAAAAGTTTTACGTTTTATAACTCATCTGTTATTAACATCAAGCATTTTTTCTACACTTTTCTTAAATATTATTTCTTCCTTCATATATATATATATATATATATATATATATATATATATATATAGGGTCAGTTTTTAAGTGGAACATAAGTGGTTAGCTTAACTGGTTAAACTTTACTGGCTTGAATTTAGTGCTTTCCAAAAGCAAAGTTTTGGATAGTTTGGGAAATAGCAGTTATCTATCTATCTATCTATCTATCTGTGTGTGTGTGTGTGTGTGTGTGTGTGTGTGATTCCAGGAGGAAACGGGAAAACTAATTGATGCAATGAAATATTTACATTGGAGAAAGTTGTGCAAATGTAGATATAAAAAGAAAAGGAGCAGAAGATCGGAGGACACAACAGATTGATAAAAAGACAACGAAAGAAAGATAAGCCTATTTATGTTGCTGAGGATATATGAAATTAGAAGGCAAATATTCTGTGCTTATCGCTCTGTACTTCTTTGCCTTTCAAATGCAATTACACGCATTACTTGAGATTAATTTGTCATTTCATTTTTAATCATTTACTTTATTATTATCTTAAAGAATTCATTATTCTCTCTACTCAACCATGGCTGCGAAAAGATTGTACAGGACATTACACACACACACGCACACACACGCGCACACACACACGCACACACACACACACGCACGCACACACACACTGTTGTAATAATTATTTTCTACTCTAATTTTCTAAGATTGATTTCTTTGTAAGAATTCAGTATTCATTCTGTCGAAGAAATATCCTCGTATCTTCCCAATTTGTCTAGTTGAAATACTTTGATCTAAATCTCTGAAAGAATTCATTGGAATCGTTTCAATTCATTCATGTTTTTAAAAAATTCCAAAGCTTTTTAACCAAGTATTTCATTTTTTATTATAATCTATTAAAATTTGTTATAATTTATTTATTGCTTATAAACACATAATGTCTGTGGAAAAAGAAAAGGAGCAAAAGATGGGAGGATACAACAGATTGATAAAAAGACAACGAAAGAAACTGCAAATATTTGTACAAATATCCAAATATGTGCCTTTTATTTGTAATAAATATATTTAGTGTTTGGAATTGTTGGATGCATTTGAGTATATATAAAAGGAAAAAATGAAAATAGAGACTTTTCTATTTATACCTGATAAATAAATAAATGTACATGTGAAATAATACAAATATATCTATATTTTTCATTATTAATATGTTTATACATGACTCTAACTTAGAAATATTATCTACACATTTTAATGTGTAGCATAATGTCTGTCCGTTCGTCTGTCCGTCCGCTTCTCTGTATGTATAGTTGAAAAGAGTCTGCCCGTGCTTTTATATATAACCAAACAGTCAATATTACAACTCCCAAATTTCGTATGCATTCTTATAGGATCAAGTAGTAAAAGTTTCAATGCCAAAGAGTGTTGTTGCTGATGTGAAAAACTGAATCCCATCAAAGTGTGTCGACATTATGTATGCCTTTAATTCTCTCTCCATCGGTTCCTATTAGCCGTCGCACTTAGTAAGTCCACTTAGACGGCATCTAGTGTCCACTCATCTCTGTTTAATGTAGGTTTTTGTTGGTTAGTCAAAACTGGTGTGTCTTTGAGTAAGAAGAGTCGTTAAAAGGCTCGACCAAACTTTTTCAGCCTTGCCTTGCATGTCTTCCTCGTCTTTCTTGCTAAATGGTCCTAGAAATGGTGTTTTGAAGAGTGCTGCAGGGAATCTTAAAGAATACATATTAATCAGATGGAAACAAACCTCTCGATAAAAAACGGAACAGAATTAAATTTTCCAGACAGATACGAAAAGAAAAAATATTCACATTTAATAAAAAGTTCTTATTAGTATTCCTTCCTTCTGGAGATTTAAGATTCGTATTTAGCTTTATTTCTTAGATAATAAATCGGCTAAATGATCGATCAATGAATCAATGATTGTAAAAAGAAACAAAAAACAAGTAGAAGATTTTTTGCGATTGTTTGTCTCGTGTTTGCAGTTCAAGTTTTAACCTCTTATCCGTTGTAAGAAAGTACTTTAACACGCTTGCGTGTGTGTGTGTGTGTCTCTGTGTGTGTGTGTGTGTGCATGCGTATATATATATATATATATATAGGGTGAGAGAGATGAATTTACCTATAATTATAACAGAAAGAGTAAAGAAGATAGTAGATGGGAGTAAGTACTTCTAGTCAGGCGTTAGAAAATCTTGGAGAATAGCTTCTGACGATTCTAATGTTTATCCCAGACTCCTGAAAAGTGTTAACTTTGAACATCTCAAATCAAACCCAGTGTTTTCTAAATCAGAATATCTCTCCAAACTAACCTTTCACCCGAATGGTTTTCCAGGCCATCTTAGTACACACAAAAATAAACTTAAGGTAAAACTAATTAATAGTAAATAATATGGAGGCAAAGAAAGAGATAAAGCTCAAGGAAGTGTGTGTAGGTGTGAAGGAGAAAGAAAGAGAGAGGGAATGGGGGAGAGAGAGAAATAAAGAGGGATACATTATCTCGCGGTCTAAGAAACATTATTCCCTTTATATACCACTGTTTCCGTGTCCCTAAGAATCTCTTAGCAGCAGTAGCAGCAGCAGGCACAGAAGCAGCAGCCGAAGCAGCAGCAGCAAAAACAACAGCGACGGAAAATATCAGCAAAGAATAGCCAAGAACAAGAAAAATGCTAGAAACCATTCTCCTCTGTAAAGATTTTATCAAAGCAATAAACGATCATTTTCTCTCACAAAATTTCCGCTCCTTTCTTAAACAGAAGAAGTGAGAAACTTAGAAATCAAGAAAATTGATGAGAATGGATTAAGCTTTGCAGTTGACAATGTTGATAGAATATATGCGAAAAAAAAAAAAAGAAAAAAAAAGAAGGAAAACTTATCATTGTCTAGGATTGTGTCAACGCTTCGAAGAAGAACCTACATAAGTAACTACTCACGTTAAAAGAAAGAAACACTAATTACAACCACCCCAAAAGGGCAAAAACATGAAGAGTAGAACAAACAGGGAATCAGAAAATTCGAGAAAATGAAAACGAGAATCCAGCATTGAGTTTATTTAAAAAGGTTAATGGAGAGGATGGTTACAAAAATGACTATTTATTCTCTTTTAAAAAATATGTAAATGGAAAATTGACAAAATGCAAAAATTGAGAAAAACAAAAGCACTACCTACACGTGTTAGAGCACTGGGACTACTCAAAAAAGAAGGCTGGTAAATTGGAAACCCTAACATATGTAAAGTGCAGAAGATTGCTAACACTTTCATTGCGCACATCATAAGGAAATTCTTGTCATTTTAAACAAATGAAACCCCAGATAGTTGTGGATATTAGTAAATAATAAATGTGCATAATTACTCCAGTTTCATTCGAGTTTGAATAACATATGTAATTTTCAAGCTGTCATTACTTGCATTATATGGCTGCCAGCAATATATATTAAGAAAAATCCATAGATATCATCGATTATAATTTTTTTTCACCAGCTACATAAAGTAACTGATCCATCAGATGAAGATTTATGTAGCGGTGAAATAAATTTATAAGTGATTATATCTATTGATTTTTCTTGATTAATGATATTTTTTGGCTCTACATTTGAATTTATATATATATATATATATATATATATATATATATATATATATATATATATATATATATATACATATATATGTTGATTAGCTGTGCATTGAGCAATCTATTTGGATTATTCCTTTTAGGTCAATTATCAGATTTAAATGATATGGTATATATATGTATATATATATATAGGCTTATCTAAATCATTTGATTTAACTTTTGACGGTCGGGTCAGTGTGTTTTAGAGTTGTACTGAAAGCGTTACACCTTGAGCATATTGGTTAGAAAGAACATGGTAAGAATAAATGCAATGATATACTGTTTATTATGGGGAGCAGTTCTTACCCATTTTACATACGGGTTGTAAGATGGTCATTATCATTTAAAGTTATGATAACTATTTGTATTTAAATGACGTCTTTTTTCTTTTCATCGTTTATTTACAACAGATTACCGCTTTGTTTGCTCCGAATGTCGGGTACGGAAAACGTCTTCGGGTTGGTTCAAACACCTCGGATACCTTCGGAAACCTTTGAAAATTAATGAGTATTTTGAATAATAAATATTTCATTTTTCCAGACATAGAAGATAAATATTAACTCAAGAACAACAACAAGAAGTAAAGTTGATTCTTTAGATGTGATAAACTTCTTTGTGGTTGGAAGCCACCGAGAGGATCTAATGGTTTCACATAAGGATTGTCAAGAAAGTGGATTGGCGCTGTGAGACAGATATTTTTAAAGCGTGAGGAACTATGAGAAACAGTGCGAGAGACAATCCCATTTATGGAACTAACGGCTGTACCTGATATTCTAATATAGAACTTTTTTTGACAATTCCAAGATGATTGGTTTGAATAAGGTCGAAATAGCGGGGCCAGAGGTGTACAGATGGGTGGAAATTTAGTGAATTATAATCCAAATATTTGTAGCAATTGCTTCCATGTACATACCAACCCCTCAGCACGAGCATGGTGTGACATAAGGAAATTTTTAACCAGAGTTCAACAGGTTTGAATTCCGATTTTTCCTTCTCCTAAACTGGTTACCATACCAAGATTAAGGAGATAGTCCACCCTACTTTTTATCCATTGGAGAAAATTGGATTCATACCTTTCCGAAAGGTATTAGGGCTATGTGAAATGCAAACCGCCTCATCCAGGATTTGAACTCGAGTCACCGTGTCCATTTCTTACGACGATAATCATTACACCAAAAACACCTCCTGCTTTCAATTCATTTAAAATGGAAAACCAAAAATGATATAAAAAAATTGATTTTATTTTAAAATTTACTGGATTTGTGATAAAACCAATATCCCGTGAAGAAAAATATGATTGCATAAGTATTTAAATTGCTAACAATGAAATAAGAATATAAACAATGAAATAAGTATAAGAATATCATATAATTTACTTGAATTAGTGTCCTCGTCTTAGTTATTAGAGCTACAACGTTTCTCTTATATATTCTGGCATTCTTCAGGGCTTATATTCTAAGAATATAAAACTGAACTCTTCATTTAATTTACTGAGGCAGATTGTTAAATTCCACAGTGGACTAGGAAATAGGTTTTTAAATTTATCGACAGCAACAGACATTTTTAGAGGAACAGCTGACACGACGGCTATAATATCGAATTAAAAAAAAACGAGAGACGAATCTATATTGTCCATCAATAAACTAATAAGTGTTAGATATAAAGGTGGTTTGGCTTGAAGAGTGGAGCATTTTTTACCAGGTAACTTATCGCCTTTCATTTCACTCATAGAAAAGTGAGCATATTTGGGTTTATGCCTGCATCCTGCATTTAGGTAGGATGTAAATTCATCTACAGACATTTCAATTTGTTCTTTTACATGCTCTGCTTATCCACCAGAACAAACAAACACACACACACACACGCACGCACGCACGCACGCAACTATGTAACTAATCTCCCAATTTTTGTTACAGGTTGGCATAAAAAAGAAAGAACAGGGTGATATGTTTACAGAAACTGATGAACATGTATTTGCAATAAAAAAATGTGTTCAAGCAGGAAAACAAGTATATTAATATGTGTACTTATACGTAATTGCACATGGATATATATATATATATATATATATATATATATATATGTGTGTGTGTGTGTGTGTGTGTGTGTGTGTCTTTGTGAACTTCAAAGAACCAAAGAGACTGATTCTTAATCATATTTTACATTTATCACAAAATCTAACACGCCCAAACATTTTAATAGATCCCACCTCTCTCTCTCTCTTTCTCTCTCTCTCTTCCTCTCTAAATTTATATATATATATATAATCATATATATATAATCATCTAGAAAAGTACGAACTAATTTGTAAGGATTCGCAAAAGTAATCTTTGTTGTCCCTTTAATATATATATATATATATATTTCTACACATTTTTTTACATAATTTTATGCTTACTTATATATATATATATATATATATATATATATATAAATACATTGGTGTTGTAAAAACTGTTTCTATGAAACAAATTGACAGAGTGGGAAAACAGCGAGTGAAGAGTAGGCAAATCCCTTCGGAAAAGCAGTTTGATAGGGTGGATTTATATTAGAATAGATTTACTTATGTACATAAATGAGTCCGGCTCGTTGAACACATCTTATGTCTATCAATTTTTGTTTACTTTCGAACAAGTCTGTTTATGTTTTGCAATATCTAAATTGATATCTTATGCATTTGTATTATTCATCTTTAAAGATTATAATTTGTAAGCGTAAACAAAATACATCGAAGCCGTTGAATTTGACGTGTAATTATTTTTCAGAGAAAGTTTGTTCTTGTAGAAATAATTAAACATAATCATGTCAATGACAAAAGCAGAAGTAGAAGAACCTTTTCATTTTTAAAGGCCACATTGAAATTTATTGTCTATTCATAAAGTTCTACCGGATAAGTTGTCTAAGTTAGACAAGCAGACTATTGTTAATGAATTTTATTCTTCGCAAGCTTAAACCTTTAGTTTATGAATTAGTCCAAATTTAATTGATATATACTAGTTTAAAGAAATGAAAGTTTTATTAAACCTTTAATGGTTACTTTTGCTAGAAAGCATCTTTTGAAAATGGACGTACAGAACTTTAATTGATCTTTCTATTCGGTCGTCAAAAGCCACACTGGCTGCCTTTGAAGGTGACATACAACTTTTAGATTGCAGATTCCCCATTCCTGAATAGATTAAAGTATTTTGCTTTGAAATATCCCCCATCTTTTGAATGGAAGAACATAAAATCAGTAATAAAACAGATTCTATGAAATTACTAGGATAATTTTAAATTCTTTCGCGGCCACCTAAAATACTATCAGCTTTAAAATAGTTTTGTGAGTGTTCTAACCAAAATTTATAAAATCTCTTTCCATAGCTGGTTCTCGTTGAAGTTGCACTTATGTGAATTAGCTAAAATTAAATGATTTGAATAGCATTTTGCAATTAACGTTTTTGTTAGGACATTGGTGCCGAAGTTAATGTGACTTTTTCTGGTTGGTAACCCAGACTGAGAATAGCTGATTCATTTGACATTGAACTCGTGTAAATACATCGAGCCAAAGTTTGCTTTTCAGAATTCCCGTTCAGCGGCCTTATCGTTTTCATTATTTCAAATGTGTTTGGTTTACTGGAGTACAAGATCAAATTTGATGTCAAACTTCCGAAAAATTTAACACATTAAGTTTACAAAGATCAAGTTCTATACCGGGCACAGAGTATTTATAGACGGCTGCAAGAAGATGAACTCTTTCGGTGGTAACCAGTCATTCCAAAAAGTGAAGAAAATAAAATGTGATTAACATGAAGACTATCATCATATTTGATCGACGTTTTACTGTGAGAATGATTGGACATGTATTAACATCGATTAGATGATTTTTAATGAGAGTTGCTCACCAGAAAATAATCAGATCTCTTCACACACACACACACACACACACACACACACACACACACACACACACATATATATATATATATATATATATATATATATATATATTACGGTTAGAATTTAACGCCAAAAGCAATTTAATTCGTAAAGTCTGTACGTAAATGTGTAAGCAATATCCCAATATACTTCAATTGTAAAAATTATATGTTAAATGTAAAAGCTTTAAAACATGATCAAATTCTCGACTCAGATATTCACAGTAACGATCTTCAGGTTAGCTAGTATTGCACACGTCTGAACAAAAGTCTTATATATCTTTTACAACACACACACACGCGCGCGCGCGCGCGTACGCACACACACACACACACACACACACACACACACATATATATATATATAAACTGTCCCATTACTTAATAGGCCGAGTTCATTGAAAAATTCATAATCAATATGTCACATCGAAGCCAAAACGCAGTCATGTATTTGAAGAAAGAAATGATAAATATCGACGAAAAATATCATTCACTGAGAAACATTTTTCTACTAAAAATAGCCACAACTTTTTAATCTGAGATGTTTAATGACAGTCATGGCTTAAAGGAACAACTAAAAGGTAATTGTAGAGAACGAATAACTTGATATTACTTAGTGGTGCATGGTGAAAAAAAAACTTTACAGAAATCATTATCAATACTTCTCCTCTGATGTTGTACGGAATAAAATACAGTCGTCTGATGTTATCTTAAAACTTGAAATCGACTAATGAACTTCTTATCAAAGAAAATAAGCCAATGTCTCACCTTGTGAACCCCTATAGCATGACTCAATGATAAGAGATTTGCAAACTGATTCATGAGGATTTTCCTTTCAACAAACCCATAGGATCTGTTATCGCAAAAAATATCTTCTAATGTCAGTAGTTTTTTTTTTTCACGCTAAACAGACTTGGGAAAAGATACATTGAGTCATTTCAGATTTCTATTATTTTATTAAGCTTCTATAAAATCTGATAAGTTACTCTGCTGAATTTTATTATAAACGAGACGTCCAGTTGAACCATTTGCTTTCCATTGTAAATATTAACCCAACCCTTCCGCTACGGGTAGGATGTGACACAAAGTCAATTTTTAAGCGGTGTTCAGTAAGTTTAAATTGAGAATTTTCGTTGCCTCAAAGCAAAAGAGCACAATCTGCTCTATAATTTATCCATAGCTGAGGGTGTAAAGATAGATTCAAACCTTTCTAAATTATTGATTATATGGGCCTACTGTCCCAAGGGTATTAGCGTGAAGTGAAACGAAAACAAATTCATCCTGCTTCTCGTTATAACAGCGAGGCATGATGATATAGGTGCTTTGATTTAGTAAAGGGTGAAGGATTCTAAGAAGAATTTCATGCTTATCTAGTTTATGTCAAGAATTTGAATGTGAGTGCAAACAAAGAATCATATAGTCAATGATTTTCTGATCTGAACAGGAATTGACTTTATTCTTTAAATTGGATCGCTTTCAGCGCAATATTCCGATAAAAACTCTAGTTAAAATGTGACTTTTTGATGAGTTACTGGTACACACACACACACACACACACACACACACACACACACACACACACACACACACACATATATATATATATATATATATTTAAAATTAGAATGCCAATCATTTGATAAAAAGTTAAACGTCAAGATAAAGATAAGGAAAATTGATATCTCACAACTGCAAGTTTTATGACACTAAACAACAGTTGCGATTCGTTGATAATTCTAAACTGATGATCGTTATCAAAAAGTCTAAGTTTTGAAGTATTAGGTAATAATATATATATATATATATATATGTGTGTGTGTGTGTGCACGCTCTACACACACACGCATATATATATATATATATATATATATATATATTTGCACGTTTGGCGGGAGCAGTAGAATACGTTAATTGCATCTCTATAGAGGGGCACGACTCTCTAAAAGGGTGTCCTGCATATGATACTAAACTATCTGATGGTGACGCTCCAGTTCTGGAACTTTTGGGAATATCGATTACGTCTTTGTTGCCAATGTTTTCAGATCCGCTTTTACCCGGAGTGGTAGTACCTGTTAGAGTGTCTTTGTTTAATGGCCTACCATCCTTCGTAGGTTATTTAAAGCCAAAACTATCCTTCTAGAAGAACAGTTGTGGGTCTATTTAACCCATAGCTAGAAGGAATAGAGTGTTCATGCATTTCCCAAGAGTATTTATCCAGAAAGTGAACATAAGGGAGACTGGAGTTTGAACACGCTTACTACGATTCCGCAGTCCAGTGATTTAACCATGTACCGGTTAGAGTCACATCTATGAGTCAAATAGAAATATATAATCATTTTCTAAATTTGAAAACATTTAGTTGTGTGCAAACAAATTAGTGACGTTAAATTGAATTATTTGAATTACAAAGAAAGTCTAGACGTAAACTGTGAACAAACAAATGCGCTCTGGTAGGTTTAAAATGGTATCAACAGACTATTTGTTTACAAATGTATATATTTGATATTTAAGTAGTAACAAGATTTGGCATTAAATAACCAACATCGGTTGATATACTATTAAAGAATCCAACCAACCAACCAACCAACCAACTAATATATATATATATATATATATATATATATATATATATATATATATATCACAAAGTGGGTGCGGTAATCGAAATACTGTTACATATATTAGAAAATTAACTTAATGTTAAAAAGAAAGTCTTATTCACGAATGAATTATAGCTGCTCCTTATATTAGTCTATGAATGGATGTACCTATGTTTTTATGTATAAATCTTCTTAAATTTACGCACACATATAGCTATGCTTTTTTACGTATATACACATACATTTATGTATGACCCAACATTATCATCCATCCCATTGCTGTAGTCAACGTCTTTGTTGTCTCATGAGGCAAGTAATCTCCACCCAACCCAAACGACATTTTTCCTAGAATAATCTCAGTAAATGTGGCATATATATATATATATATATATATATATATATATATATATATATATGTGTGTGTGTGTGTGTATGTTTCTTCAGTAATGTGAACCATGTTGAAGACGCACCCAATCGAATTATCTTATGACATGTCTGTACCAAATTAGTCATGCAATCTTCTTTCCCGCCACACCTATCTCTCTACCCATAATCCCCTGTCAAACTCTTTTCAGCAATGCACCAAAACAATCGAAACACAAGCAGGAACAATTCGTATCATGATTTGCATCTCAATTGCGACTTGTCAGTTGAGACCTCCGAGGAAAGATGAACAAACACATTTTTAGCTTTTCAGGAAGACACCTCGATAGAAAAACAGCGCCCAGGAAAGAGGTTAGAAAATAACAGAAAAAATAGGAATTTATTCAAAATAACAAACGAAAAGTTGTTTGTTGAGGTAAACATCCAAATTTTCGTGGTTATGCCTAAAATGACTAGATGCTTTGATAGACAAGCAAATATATAAGTAAATATACTTGGGAGAAATGACTTTCCGGGTTACTGTCATTTAATTGAGTGTACATTTTTATGAGGCATGTTATTAAACTAAGAGAATGAATACGCATACACGTACTCTTCTCAAGCTGAACACACACACACACACACACACACATGCACAAATACACAAACATATATATTCGCATACATGCTTGAGTCTGTGTGTATTTGCGCTCTTGATATATTTACGAGTTTAATGCAGTATTACTCTTGATAAAATTACTTTACCAATAAGATATCATCGTCATTTGAGGAACACGATAATGGAAGGCTTAATTCAGGAAGATTTCAAAATACGAATTATTGACAGAAATTATATCCCATCCTACTGCGTAATGTTAAAAAACATTCAGATTCCGAGAAAATATATCCAGATCTAATCCGGACATTGAAAAAAAAATAAAAATACGATTACAGATATATGTATATATGTGTGAATGTGTGAATGTGTGAATGTGTGTGAAGTATTTTTCCATAATGTGTAACATAACTGACTACTTATTGTCCTACCCTATACATACGCATGCACATACGTATATATGCATTTATTTATAATATTTGTTTGTGTGTGTAGATGTGTGCGTGTGATGTATTTTTGTACAGTGTCTAACATTTTGTAGTGTGTAACATTATTACCTTTGACTAGCCCTGTATATTTGTATAAAGCTTGTGAGTGAGTGAGTGAGTGAGTGCGCGCATGCGTGTGTGTGTGTGTTTGTGTGTGTGTGTGTGTGTGTGTATCTAACTTGAAATGGTATAAGCTTTCGAATTAGTTACGGTCAATAAAACGGCGGAAATTTGTCGTGTGTATCGATTCTCGTTATATATATATATATATATATATATATATATATATATTGTGTGTGTGTGTGTGTGTGTGTGTGTGTGTGTGTGTGTTTATAGTGGTACGTTTAAAAGATTATTCTCTGTCATGGAAAAATTTGCTGAAACAAAAGTAAATGTTTTTTTTCCCTTTTTTTTCGATTCGCTATGATTTTTGCATCTCCCTTTACTGTTCTCAAGTGAAGCATTAAACAACTTTAACGATGTTTGATATCCCATCTATTATTTTAAACTCATTGGATCTAATTCCTGTATATTTTCCCATTTTAACCTTAGATAACAAATTTGTTATTTGTTATAAAATCTATTTTGATGTTTCTACATGTGTTCATTTCGAATTGCCTTTATAATAAATGCAAACACTTGAATTTTTATATTGCCATAATTTTTTCCCATTCAAAATTGTTATTTCAATATCTTTCATATTATTACATTTTACAAATGTGCTCATAATCATGATCGGGCCAAACCACACATTCAATGAAGTCGCACTTATCGTAATGGTTAACATCGCATGAAATGAAATCAGTGATGTCAGTTCAAATCCTGGACAAAGTTGTTTAACTTCGTGAATCCATGAATTTAATCATTTGCAACGAGTTATTTGCGGCAGCCTGGATGAAGGCTTCTTACCAAATGCCGAATAAACTAATGTAGAAATATTTAGGAGAGGTAATTCTAAAAATATGTACATAAGTCTGATGACCAAATTTCCTTCATCATCATCATCATTATATCGTTCTGCTAGCACGAATTTCCCTGATTCTCTTTTACAATTCATATCTATCATCCATCTCTTCCAACAAGTCTTCTAGCCTACATCTTAGTTTCGTACAGAACTGTTGTACATAAATTCTAGTTGGTCGTCCTACACTTGCACGTCCGTATGAAGGGGGTCCATGGAAGAATGCCACTTATGAGTTCGTCCTTACTTTTCCCGCCGAGTCCCGCTTGTCTTATTCTTCTTATTTGGATGATTTTGGGGATGGTATGTAGGTAGCCGTACAGTAGCTGTTTTGTGGCATGTTGCTTCCTGGATTTATTCAATATAGCTCTTAGAATTCTTGTGCAATTTACCTCAAGCTTTTTCTCTATACGATAAGTTAACGTCCATGTGGTGCATCCATATAGTAGAATTGACACGACCATGGCGTGGAAAAATTGCGCTTTATTTTATCGGACAAGTCTGACTTCTATATGATCGATAACCTATCGACAGCTGTCCATGCCTTCGCTAGTCGCATATTGGTGTCATTTCAGTACATTACTTCCGAGGTAGGTTAACTCGTCCACTAGTTTCATAGAACCACCATTTAGTGTGGAGATTTCTCCTTTTTTGATTAAAACACAAGTACTTCGTTCTGTCTGCATTGGCATCGAGGCCACTGCCACCTGCTGCCTGCTCCAGGCTATGCGGCAGAGATTCGGTCTGGGTAGTGGTAAATGCCAGAAGCACTATGTTATCTGCGTAGTCTTCGTCCATAATCATTTGTGCAGGTATCGTCAGCTTCTTGTCGTTTTTAGCGTAAAGCAATTTCCTTTCATTAGAACTATCGATGTTCGAAGTACGTAATCTAGGCAGATTATAAATATATATGGGGCTAGTGTATTCCCGTGAAAAATATCAGCGACAATCAAAGTAGTCTGTTTCTGCATCCGGCGTGTTTTATAAAGCATCCTTATGGCTGTGACTGTTTTTTGAGGAGACCATTGGCTAGAAGTATTTGCTCCGTCTTCCCTCTTTGTATGGAGTCAAATGCTTTGGAGAAATCTACAAATAAGAGTGTCACTTCGAGGTTTTTTGCACGAACACCTAAAATTCCACGAATCCTCAGAAGATGTGATGTTGTGGATCGATTTCTCTGAAAATCATTTTGATTCTTTCTAAGAATATTTTAGATCTCTGGTTCGATGCTGTTGAGCCGCTATAGAAGTAAGGGTTATGCTACTATAGTTCTTGACAATTCTGAGATAACCTTTCTTGTGGAAAGGGAGGATGCAGCCTTTTGTCCATCTCTCTATTGTGTTTTGATTTTAACCTTTGAAAATCTCACTCTCTTCTTGCTTTTTCAGTTAATGCTGTTTTAACCTTTCTTGTATGAACAAAAGAACAGATTGGTTGAATTCAATGATGGAAAATCTACAAAAAAAAAAAACATTGAGGGATCCTTATAAAAAGAAACATTTTAAATGTTGAAATTATCATGGCTCTTTTTAACTGAATACGACTTCTAGAGTAGCCTTTCCAGATGTATACACATCAATGCAGGCTGATACAACCTTTAAAGATACCTTAAAAATGGTCAGATGAACGGGATTAAATCCAGGGTTTTTAAGGAGGCAACTATATGTATATGAGTAGTTTATTAAAAAGAAGTATGCATATTTGTAAAAAATTGGACGAACAGGGATTATTTTAAACAAAAATGATCCCAGACATTTTCTTCACAGTTAAAATTTATCTGTTGAGTCTTTATTTCAGGATTCAGTTAATCTGGCTCAAGTATATATCAGAATTATTCCAGTGGGGTGTATCTAGTATCCTTTATTTGTCCTAGTCAATACTGATACACACACACACCCAACACTCTCTCTCTCTCTCACACACACACACACAGTTATATGTGTATATATATATATATATATATATATATATATATATATATATATATATATAAGTAAGAATATCAGACACAGTGTGAATGGCATTTGGTGACTACCAATTTCTGGTCATGCGAGCCTCAGACCATATGTGCTTGGTCTGATAATCTCATCGAACATTATTTATTGATATAGAAAACAAACTTATAAATATATCATCATCGTCAAGTCGGGCTGATATATCCTAGACCTTTGATTGTCTCTCTCCATCCGTTCCTCTCGTTCATCACTCCTGGCAAGTCCTCTAGACTGCATTCATTGTCTATATATATATATATATATGTGTGTGTGTTAGGGCATTAATACATTTCTTATCGAAGTCGGATGCCGATGTTTCATTACCAACTCGAGCACCGTATACTGCTAGGGCGCTTTTGGCTTGGAGTAATAACGCCTCAGAATCGAAACGATGCCCTAACAAAGAGTCATCATCTGATTAATGTTTTGTTGGAAGTTAATAAGCTGTTTGTACAGTTATATATATATATTTCTATATATACTTGATAAGACAAAAACTCATGGGCTTCCTTGAAAATTGCATTCCATGATTTTATTGATTTATCAATTTATTAATTAAGATTTTATAGTTATCTTCATTACATTGAGACATTCAATGATTAAATACATGGCGATAGGACGATGCAGAACTCACAGTATTATCATTCCTTTGCAACTGGAAATTGATTTGTTTTTTTAGAGAATTGTGAGTAAAAGTGAAGTTGGTGACCTCAGTCCATGGTGACTCGAAAGCTTCCTTTTCAATAGCTACTACACAAATGAGAAGGGGAGACAGCAACTCCATTCTCAAGATTGCTCTACTTTACCCTTGATCCTTACCTTATAATGTTGAGTATTAAGCAAGGTGGTATCAGGTACCATTTTGTGAGTCTTTGGTATGACTCAACCTAGGATTGAACTACGGTCTCCAGGACCATTAGCAAACACTCAACTCATTACTCGAATAATCTAAGATATGTCGTTTTGCTTGCTTGCGATTACACGTGTATGAAAATAATAATAATGTTTATATATATATATATATATATATATATATATAAGAAAAGTTTGGAAGAAAATGTGCTTGATGCTACTACAGCTGACCTTAGAGGTTTCATGCGATGTGCACAATAATCAGATAGAAAAGTCAGAAAAGTGGCCAAACAATCGTACTTATGGTGTCTTGTAAAGTCGTGTTTTAAGATAGAAGTACACTTGACATATACACGCGGGAGGAAAATATCCACATATAAATATGTGCATTATATATATATATATATAGATAGATAAATGTTTGTGTGCGTGTATTTCTGTATGTCTGTGTGCGTGTGTGTGCGTCTATGTGAGTAAGATAGCAAGTGATTTACATACTCATTGTTATGAAGATTAAATGTTGGCGAAAATATTGTGATTTTAAAGTATATGCCTAGTTAGAGATGCTCATGACGACACTTCTTCGCAGAGCCGAATTTCAAATTAAGGAACAAATAGGGCTCTTTTCCCTTTTGTCATTAGTCTTATGCTCATCTGATCTGCACTACAAACGTCGTATATAAACAGAGCGAACAAATAGCTTTGAAAATCTAATCCATCACGGAGTGCTTTCGTGTTGACAAGCAAACTCCAAAGATTTGAACTAGGAAAAAAATTGAAAATCTATGTAAATAAGAGGAAAGGGAACGCCCGCACAAAGACATTTATCCTCATTTACAAGTGAGAAGGAAATGTCAAGTCCTGCAAATCTTTATTTATTTGCATTAAAATTGACAGTCACTTGAAACGTATCCTTTATGGAAAGGCTCACTCGGATGATAATAATATCGATGTTGATGATAATTGTAATCATCACGTTGATGGTGATGTTAATTAACATGGATTATACTATAGCTTAGCCAAAAAGAGATACACTGCTGTTCGCTGAATAACTGGTAGATGAACTTATTACCACCACTACTACTGGTTACATTGATAAGCTTACAACAAACACTACAACTACTACTACAACTACTACTACTACTACTACTGGTAACGATGCTTCGGATGATTATGAGCAAAGAATACAAAAAATTAATACATGTAACAGCATTGAGAGTTTTAGAAGCATTAATCATTATGGCCAACAAACAAAGAACATCAAAATGAAACATCTCGTTCTGTTCCTTCTGAAACCTTGTCATCACTGTCGTCATTTAATGATATTCAAAAGGTATTTTCATTTACATAAATAATTTGAATAAATCCATACTAAATAAAGTTTACTTGCATGCGCGTATTTATACACATTCAAACACAGGCATATATAATAAGTTTCCATTTTAAAGACACAACGCGTTTAGATTTTATTCTATTATCCCAAAACTATAGTCGGAGATTTGTTTGCCACAACAGTACATAATCTTGAAATACTGAAAATTGTATAATGCCACCTGAGTAACTTTCTGTCGCTCTATACATTCATACCAAGATCTTTATTGGTCCCCTCACTCTAATAATTATTCCTATTAATATACCACATCTTTGGGGTACACTCTTAGTGTAACTGCTATTGAAATCGGAAATAGACCCGGTGATACGAGTTCAAATCCTGGATGAAGCCGTTTGCATTTCATTTCGCGCTAATACCCCAGAAAATGCATGAATATATCTGTTATCTCTCAAGCTACGAGTAAATAGCTTGGCAAACTGGCTTTTTTTGTTTTTCTTTGGCAGCCAGTCTAGAAGAAGGAAATTTTTCAATTAAAACTAGCTTTACTCCACTTAAAAAGTGACCTTGTTTAACATCTTGCCGGTGGCTCAGGGGTTGTAAATACAAAACTCTATTTATTGCCATATCATCGTAAACCTTTGGTTTTCTTAGATGATTCTTAAAAATAAAAATAAAGCAACATCACCTTCGTCATAATCAACAACAGGAGTAACAACAACAACATCAACAACAATGATAATAATCAACTGAATGAATTACAGCAGCCACTAACAGGGATATTAACAGAAATAACTTAAGGATAAAGAGGAAAACAACAATGGAAATATGAAATACAGAAATGGGAATCAATAGATCTATTAGGATACTTCACGTTAAATAACATGAAACTCACATCTGATAAGACCTGCGCTTGACTACAAAGAAGAAACCTGAAGAGAGAAAGTTAATATTTCTTAATAGCTGCAACAGTAATCCGGTAATGACTAATTATGTCTAAGATAAAATTGATTATACGCACAAGTTCTCTAACTGAAAATAATGTGGTGATAGAAGTAAAGCATTTAATCCCATAATAAGCGAATGCTGGAAACTGGCACAAAAGGAATACAGAAGCAGACATGATAGGTTAGGAAAGGTGATCTACTGCAATTGGGCAAAAGACTGAAGTTTGATCATACTGACGAATATATCTGTAAGAACTTAATCAGATCTAGAAAATGAGGCGCAAAAAATTCTTTGAGATTTTAAGATACAACCAGATCTTTTAATCCAAGCCAGAATTCAAGACATAGTTCTGATTAAAAAGTAAAGAATTTGTCAAGAAGTGGATTTTACTGCCCTCTCTCTCAAAAAAAAAAATACTTGAAAAAGACCGGGATCTTCCTAGAAAAGTGGAAGTTATGGAACCAGAAGTGATACCAACTGTAGTTGAAGTCCAAGAAACAAACCTCGTCCCAGTCAAAAAATGGAAAAGAAACAGGTCAGAGGAAGAATTGAGTCTGTCCATACTAGAACAATGTTGAAATCAGTGAAATACTTCAAAGAGAACTGGAGGGCTAAAGAGACGTGCTGTCTCTAAGATTTCGCTGAAAACTAGTTACAAGAGGTTTGAAAAACTGTAAAGAGACGACTTCGACTGCAACTGTTCATAATAATAATAATAATAATATATATATATATATATATATATATATATATTGATGTTATTAAGAAATTAACCAAAAATGAAAAAGGACAAGAAACGCTTATAGAAACACTAAGAATATATAACTAGGATATAAGAATTGTATTTAGCATTGAAAAATTTGTCGTGTTTATAATATTAAGTAGAAAAAGGTAAACAGCAACAAAAATTGAACAATAGAATCAGGAAAGCAGCAAATGAGGAGAAAATTTTCAAGTACCTGGGAATATTTGAAGCAAATGCAATGAAAAAGAGATGAAAAAAGTAAGAAAAGAATATCTAAAAAGAACAACTCTGCAGTAGAAATTTCATTAAATGAATAAACACCTAGGCAGTTCCTCTTGTAGCATGCCCTGAACCATTCTTGAAATTGACAATAAAGCAACAGATAAATAAATCAAAGAACAAGATAATTGATATGAATGCACAAGGCCTCACACCTGAGAGATGCCTGAGGCATACTTTATGTGTCAAGAAAAGAAGAAAGTAGAGGACTCGCCAACACTGAAGAGTACGTAGATGGAAGAATTCGAGTACTTGAAGAATACACAAAACGAGCAAAAAAAGACAAGTAACAGCAATGATAACCAAAGGACAAACTTTAAAACAACAAAAACTAGAAAATAAAAATAGGAAAAAAAAAACGGTATGGATTCTTCAAACGGCAACTTCGGGAGATTGCATACGAGATGACCTGGACATGGCTAAGAAAGGAAATCTAAAAAGAGAATTTGAATATATTTTAATTGCAGCTCACAATAACACCATGAGGACCAATTATATTAAGATGAAACTTTATAATACGCAACAAAATAGCAAGTATACATTATGTGGTGATATAGATTAAACGATCAATCACATCATAAGTGAATGCAGCTAACTGGCCCAAAACCAATACAAGACTAAGCACGACTGGATAGGAAAGGTGATTCATCAGGAATTGTGCAAGAGATTAAGATTATACCATGTTAGGTGATGGTTTATGCGCAATCCGCCCTAGAAAATGAGAAGCATAAAATTTGGGATTTTGATATAGTAACGTATCAGCTAATCCTGATTAGAAGACCAAATCTAGTGTTAATTGCCAAGAAGGAAATTATTAACAATCTTGTAGATTTCGCTGTCTCTGTGGACCAATGAGTGAAAAATAAACGAAAGTGAAATGATAAATAAATACTTAGATTTTGCCTGATACATGAAAAAGCTTTGGAACATGGAGGTGTCGGTGATACCAACTTTAGTTGGTGCGTTTGGAACAGTGCTTAAGGGCCTGGAAAAACTGAATGAATTGTTAATCAAAGATAGAATCGGGTCTACATATATTACGGTACATACATGGTAACAATACTTAGAAGAATCTAGGAAACCTGAGCCGACTTGCTGTAACTCATATTCCAGGGAAAGATTACCAGCTTAAAAACTCGCAAGAAGTTAAACAATAATCACGAAGTGAGTTTAAAGACATCAAAGAGAAAAAAATTATTTTCCACTGATATAGCAGAGCCAAGAGATAAAAATATAACTGTTAAAGAATATGATAAATATTTGAATATAATGTTCATGAAAACAACTGTTATACTTACCACTGGAGCTCAAGGTCTGATTAAGAAAAGTTCAAAATGCACATTACCAAAATCCCAAGTTATCTCAATTTACAAAAGGACTAAAAAAACTGCATTATATGTAACTGTTCATTTGCTCAAAAGAAGGTTATCAATAAAAAGAAAACATGAATGATGTATATTTTAGGTATCACTTATTTCGGAATTTGTGCAAGTAGAATGCATATATTCACAACCATCCCTTCGACTAGGTCTCGGTAAAGGACCCAGTGGGGGATTGTACAAAACGGAAAACCAGCAGACCACAGAATAATAGAGAAGGAATGTGAGAAGATGGATAAATACCTAAACATTGCCAGGGTGCTGACAAAGTTTGGAACCTGAAGGTGATCGTGATACCAATCGTAGTGGAAACCTTTTGGTATAGTCCCCCAAAAACTTATGTAAAATATTCGATGAACTGGAGATTTGAGGATGAACTGAAACCATCCAGACCACATTAAATCAGCAAGGATAATTAGACAAGATCTGGGGAACAGAAGAGACTTGCTGTCACTTAGAATCTTCTGAAAATTCATTTGTTTGAGATGGTGTGAAAACTCACGAGGAGTAACTTAATAATAGCAAACAAATCCGAAAACGTTCATGGTCAAGTCACGCTAAAACCATCACTTTATAACTGAAGTAGCAATTGACTAACTCATTACCTCGATAAGTAACCAGTGTGGGTTATCTAATAAATTTGAAGCCTGAGTGCCAGAATAAACAAAGCTTTGTTGATAATAACAGATAAATCTGAAAATGAATTCAAAATAGAAGACAGATTAAATAATGAAATTAATGATGAATTTGAAATGATGATCGAAGCACTTTATATAAAATCTATTCGTTATAAAGCAACTCTTTATCCCAAAGGTGTCGTAATAACTGAAGTCTGCACTACTACTACTACTACTACTACTACTACTACCTTACGCACGCACGTAGACACACACACACATCTATGTATATAAACGAAGAAACGTGTTTGAAATTAAGGTATGTTAGCGAGTAGATTGCGTATATATTTTGTGCATTTGGCAAGATTTTTTATAGGTGGAAACTCGAATATTTTCATTTCGATTATTCTTTGTATATAAAGAGTAGATGTTATTCTTCTCTTGGTAAAGTAAATATCTTAAAGGTTCTATGACCCACCCGCCTCGAATGACTGATGACAGAGGATTTTCTGAGTTTGTCAGTTCACTAGAATACTTATTGATATAAACCACTACGATTTTTTAATCGTCTCGCCAAATAGTTCGAAAGAATAGTCACTTAGATTCTACTTAGATAACTCACAAATGAGACCTTGTACCAAACTTAACAACGCTTGCTAAATATCTTTTTGATCGCCTCGTTGAGTATTGTAGAGTATTTTCTATTGGCGCCAGTAATTGTGAGCTGAGATTTAAAAGGTTGATTTTCTCAATTCTGTCCCATTGGAAATCTGAAGTCTTTCTCGCTTTTCCGGACATCTGTTCACAGGCTATTCTAACCTAAGCTTAGTAAATAACACCTACGTTTTTATCGATACTGGTATATCCTCTATTCTTTGTGGCTGATATGACATTTTAAGTTTTGAATGATGGATTTTTTCAGAACACCACATTCTGTTAACCGAATAAACCTTTCTTTTGCAGAACTCAATATTACATCAACATATGTGGAAGACCAGTGATACCCACGCGACACGTTATCCATCAAATTATGTATAATTAAAAAAATGATATATGGGTGACGGGCAATCTGTAGGAATTTTAGACAAATTTTAGTTCAGAGTTTTTATTTATTTATTTATATATTTATATATTTTGATGAAGCACAGGTTTATTCTAAGTAAATGTTGTCATTTGATAAGTTGAATATGTATGTATGAATGTATTTATGTATGCAATATGTATGATCATGACACGGTTAAATATTCTCTTACAAAATGATATAATGCAATGGCTATGTGTGAATCCGAAATGGCAGCCGTCATATATATATATATATACGCACACACACACACACACACACACACACACACACACACACACACATATATATATATATATATATTTACACTATATCTTTACCGAGGATAGGATGTGACACAAAGTCACTGATTAAGTGGAATACGGATGGTTTGAATTCAGACTTTTCCTTTTCTTAGATGAGTTGCCTAACTATAGATAAAGTACTCAGTCTGCTCTATTATTTACTCATAACGTGGAAAGAAGGTAAAAGAGATGTATTCATGCTTTTCATAAGGGCATTAATGCCAACAGCCTTGTCCTAAATTTGAATTCGTGTTACGGATTCTATTTTCTACGACGATAACCGTTACACAAAGTACTTCTCCTTATTGTCTGTCTGTATTTCTCTATATAGTGTATGTCTGTGTCTGAATGTCTTGTCATTTACAAAATTTAGCTTATTTTGTCATAAGTAGAGGACATCCAGTGATAACTGTTACATAATGACCCTCACCCCCGTCTTTAACAGCATGTTAGCCGAAAAATAAAAATAAAATAAAATAAATAAAGATTAATGAAAGAACATGTCACACTCTTCCAACTTGGGATCCATAATTTTTCAGCACCACTTTACATATACAAAGGTATGTTAATTAGGTGAAAGCATATACCACTTAAAACATGCTGTCTTATAAAATATTTCGTTTTACCTTAGACAATGAAATTCATCTAAAAATAAAAACTACATCTGATTATTAAGGAATTTCTTAAATATGAAAATTTATTTTAAAAAGTGCATTGGTAGGTTTATATTGACTACTCGGCGGTTTTAAAAGGTTGTTTATGGAGAGTTGTAATATGTAATTAAGGTAGGCAGAGTAGTAATTTACTGAGTTCAACTTAGTTTGGAACAAAGCAAGAAGTGCGGGACACTCAGTGAGAATTAAACTCACTAAGAATGGTTTGCTAAACTTTCGGAAGGTTTATAGTCGACAAAATGTGCACATTAGAAATATAAACTAATACTATTGAAAAAAATATATAATTAATATTGTATATGCATATAAATATGTATATTAACACACACACATACACACATGTGCTTCTCAAGTAAAGTTTTCGTTTTATAAAAAACCTTTATAAGTAAAATCTCAGTCTCCCTATCCCCCACTCTCTCTCTCTCAATATATATATATATATATATATATATATATATATATAGAGAGAGAGAGAGAGAGAAATGGAAAAACAAAGTAATTCTATGTGAAGAATTTGATGGGAAAAAAAAGTCGACGTTTTAACGTTTCGGTTATAATAAACCATCAGACTTAGAAAAGATGATATCGAGCGTCATTAGATCAACAATGGATATTTAATGAAAGACAAAAAAGAGAAAAATTATATAAACAAATGTGATGGTTTATTAAAACCGAAACATAATATCGTCAACTTTCTTTCTCATTCTTCACTTAGGATTACTTTGTTTTTCAATTTTTTCCATATTGTCGAATTCTTCTCCATTATTTACTTCCCTATATATATATATATATATATATATATATATATATATAAGATATTTCATGAAATTCCCCATAAGGGTTGACATGTCATAAAACACAACCACCCAACCAAAATAAAATATGCTGATAATATTTTCTATATGCTTGTTTACCTCTCTTTCTCTCTCTCTCTCTCTCTCTACCTTTCGCTCGCTCTTTCACTTGTGTGTGTGTGTGTGTGTGTGTGTGTGTCTATAAACGATTGTACATCAATAATGTACAATGTGATGTACAGGAAATGAACTCTGTTACTCGAGTTCAACTCTTGAACTAAAGTTTGCGTTTCACTTGTTTGCACAAATGTCCTTGGTAAAAGTTGAATTCCTCTCTTCTCTCACCAACTATGAGTTAATAAAAGGGCAGACTGGGCTTTTTACAATTAATATGATAACCTTCATCGATGAAAAGATCCTGAATTAAGAATCAGCAGAACTCTTCAAAAAATTGAATTTGTGTCGCTCTCTGTCCGTCGAGGAGACTTGGGTAAATCCATACAACACGACACGTGGTTATTAGAAGAATT
>OY757905.1:94865466-94867966 GCA_963585895.1 Sepioteuthis lessoniana | reverse complement strand
CTTTCATTGACCCAACTTTCTCTCTCTCTTTTTTTTTTCTTTCTGTCTGTCTGTCTGTCTTGACTATTGACTCCTTCAGTGGTTTTCAAGTTTTCTCTTTCTCCTTATTATTTACTGTTTTCATCCACTGATAATTTTGTTTTTTATACCTTTATTTCTATCTTATTTTTATAGTATTTATTTATTTATTTATCTATTTACCTATTTAAGAACTTTTTTTCGATTTCTTTCCACCGACTACTTGCTTTTTAACCTTTTTCGAATTAACTTTTTTTTCGTCTCAGTTCTTACTGCTTTCATATGTCTTTTTTATCTTTTCTTTCTTTCTTTCTTTCTTTCTTTCTTTAAGCCACTCTTTTCCTCCTGGTCTTCCTTTTTTTAAATTAGCATTTTTCGGTTGAACTCCTCATCTTTTCTCTCTTCAAAACACTAGCCTTTTTCTTTTCCACCATCGCCCACTTCTTACCCACACTAGCTCTGGCATCTCAGGCCTAAGTTAATACACATTGACACACTCAATCAGCCATATAGTCGATCAGTCTGAAAGCTCCCACGGCTACTGCAACGTTATAGGCAGCAGATGCAGCAGTCATAGTTGAGGTGTCAGCCTATAGCAGTCTCTACCACCACCATTACCACCATCGCCGCCGCAGTAGCCAACGCTAAACACCACTCTTGGCTTTAATTCTCGCATGCAAGATACTCTACAACACGAAACGGTTTCTAATCACACAAACCGCACCGACAACCAAACGCTTAAATTTCTTCGTTCTTATAAATCCTACACAATTTCATGCCTAAAAAACTGCTTTCATTCAATCAGTCTTTGCTTTGTTTTAAATATTTTTCTTTGATTTCCATTGTTCTTTTTTTCTTGCTCTTTCTTTTTTTCTCTTTTACATATTGGTTCCTATTCATTCACTTATTCTTTCTTTGTACCTTTTTTTCCTTCTTTTCAGTTTTTCTTTTGCTATTTTATTATACTAAATATTTTTTCTTTTTCTCTTTCTTTCTTCCTTCCTTCTTTCATTCCTTCATTCAGTCAGTCAGCTAGTCAGTAATTTCTTTTTAAATTTATCTTCTTCCTTGCTTTTTAATTAATTTTCTTTCTCTCTTTTATTTCTGCTTTACATTTAATTAACTTTCTTTTTTTTTGAATGGTTCGTTTTTCCTTTTAATTGTTTTCTTTCTTTCTTTCTTTCTTTCTTTCTTTCTCATACCACTTTTTAATTGTCTTTCTTTCTTTCTTTCTTTTTTTCTTTCTTTTATATTGTTCTTTCTTACTAATTCCGTCATTCAGAATAATTCATTTACTTACTTTTTTTTTGTTAGTTTGTTGAAGATTACATATGTATTTTTGTATTTCCTTTCATTTCTTCTTTCTTTTCCCTTTCTTTCTGTTCTCCATGTCTACCCTCTCTCTCTGTGAGTTGTTCAACAATTCTGTTTCTCTTTTTCTTGATTATTTTCGCATCATTTTCGAGACGACATCTTTCTTATTTATTTATTTGTACGCGTAGACAGACGAGCAGACAGATGTATGAACACCCAATGTTTTCTTTATTAAAATTTTGATATCATATCTAGTAACTTCGTACAATCTGTTTTTTTTTTTTCTTTCATCCATTATTTTTTAGTACTTTCATTCATTTATAGATTCTAACTTTGTTTTCCTTTCATGTTTTTGTTCAGTTTTCTTTATTTCATCCATTCATTCTTTTTTCGTTTTCATTTATTGTTTCGTTTTCATTCTTTCTTTCCTTCATGCATTCATTATTTGAGCATTCTTTCTTTCTTTCTTTCTTTCTTTCTTTCTTTCTTTCTTTCTTTCTCAGTCTATTTTTACTTCATTTAATCATTTAATTATTCTTTATTTTATCCTTCTTTTTCAATTTTTTCTTTCTTTCTTTCTTTCTTTCTTTCTTTCTTTTTCTTTGCATATTTTTTTCTCATTGGTTCGTATTTTCGTTCATTTTTTAATTTCATTATATATTTATTCATTTATTTTGTTCGTTCAATATTTCTTATTTTTCTTTTTTTCATTTTTCGTTCTTTTATTCATTTAGTCACCCATACTTTCATATTTCTTTTTTAATCCGTTCTCTTTTTCTTCCTTCCATTTTTCTTATTTTTGTTCATTCTTTTAAATTTTAAACTTCTCTTTATTTTATTTATTTATTTACTGATTCATTCAGTCATTTTCTCTTTTTTTAATTACACCAGTTTTCCTTCTCTCTTTTTACGTTTGTTTGTTCAGTTTTATATTCTTTCCTTCTTTCTTTCTTTCTTTCTTTCTTTCTTTCTTTCTTTTATTTCAGTCCGTTCATTCATTTATTCAGTCATTCTTTCTTGATTTCTTTTTTCAATTCATTTATTTATGTTTTGTTTCATTCGTTTTTCATGCAATCATTCTTTCGTTTTCGTTTTTGTTTCGTTCTTTAGGTCGTTCGATTGTTTCTTTTATTTCAGCCAGTCTAACTTATTCATTGATTCTGTCTGT
>OY757905.1:94842966-94860466 GCA_963585895.1 Sepioteuthis lessoniana | reverse complement strand
ATATATATATATATATATATATATATACAGGAAAATATATATATATATATATATATATATATATATATATATATATATATATTTTTCCTGTTGTCTCCGTGCCATCTTTAGACAGCACACGCATGCACGCAGCTAACTCCTGTATTTTTTTAGTTTATAATTTTAGCAATACTGTCACGTATTTCGCCTTCGCACATCAACTGAAGAGTTGGCTTACAAAGAAAATTTAATTCCATACCATTTTCGCCTGATCAGACAGACTATTGATGTCTTTAGTCAATTCTGTTGATGTAAAGTGTTTTCAATTTTATCACGACCAGGCTAATTAAGTCAAAGTTTATCTTTCTATAATGGCGTGAGTGTCGCTCTATGTTTTTCTTTCCATATTAACGTATATATCATTAACAATTATTTTATCTAGGTAATTTTGGGATAGACAGCAGATAACATGAATATGATATTCACTCCAAATATGGTGAATAAAGTTCCATAGAGCATATAAGTGAATTAATTTGTGGACAAAATGCAAATAAAAATTGCACAATTAAAGAATATTATTTTTTAGAATTTTACAAAAATATTATTAAAACAAAAATACACTCATTACATTTTTTTGCATGGTAATCGTTAAATTATAATTAAAAATTTCCCATGCACTTCAGGAACAAAATATAAGTTGTTTTGCTAAAGCTAAACAATTTATCTTAAAAATGGAAAAGACTTTTTTCTGTCTGTCCTCTATAGTCGACAAAACGGTTGGATGTAGATCTGGTAAATTTGATGCGAATACTTACTAAACTTTAAAAAATCCTTTAAAATATTCTTCATGTGAAAGGGCCAGATTTCATCGAGAGAAGGTCTAAAATAAAGAATAATCAACAGGAAGCAATGTTGCTGCAAGACAACAAATCGTATATAATTTAAATGCCAGAATTTCAAAAGAAAAAACATTCCGAGTAGTCTGTTTTACTAAAATGATAACTTTCTTTAATTAGGGCTTTACCAATTATATTTAAAGGTCATTTTTAAGTGGAAGATGTAAAATAATTTTATAGCTTTATTGCCAAGGGATTTGAGCAAAAACGAAAGCTTCAAAAATGTTTAAATCGATAAGCCTGTTAAGAGCTTCTTAAATTTAAAAAAAATTTCTCGAGAAAACTTTTCCACAAAAAATATTAACATCTTAAGATAATTTAAAAATATAATCAAACTTTTAAAACTTTTTTTAAAATCATGTATAGTGTAAATTAAAAAAAATGCGATTTCACCCGTCGTGGAAAGGAATTTCAGCTTGTGGGAAAGAAACATAAATTAATGTATATTCATAAATAAAACTTCATTTAGCGCTAATTATTTATGTAAACATATACATAAAGTGTGGGAAAGAAGACATAGGGAGTAAATATTTCTAATTGAGCGATCTACAAAAAAAAAAACACGTGAAAATAATTTTATAGAATCTATCTATTATATATAAATTACATTGAACTACACACACACACACATATATATATATATATATATATATATATATATATATATATATATATATATATATATATATATATATATAAAGGCAGGTACTTTAAAGGAGCGGAAGAAATTAATATAATGAATACAGATATAATACAAAGTAAGTGTAAAATAGATATTCATATTTATACAACATTCTCAAAACTAAATGTAAATATTTATGGTAAAATCGTTTTATTTCTGACAATATAAGCATCTTATAAAACACACACACACACACACACACACACACACACACACACACACACACACACACACACACACACACATACACACATATATATATATATATATATATGTGTGTGTGTGTGTATATTCATTCTTAACACTATATTTGTACATATATAAGATATTGTGTGTAATTCAAATGTCGATATGTACACATTCCATCTATCTATCTATCTATTTATCCATCTATCTACTAACTATCTTTCTACTGGTCGGGTTGTATTTATCTGTGAGTAAATCTCCCCAGATAATGTAGATAATTTGTAGAGAAAAAAATCAGTTTTTAACTGGGAAATTATTTTGCCTCTTTATCGATGAAGAAAACATGAAAGTATCCGAAGTTTTTATAAAACTAATATTTTTGAAAAATAATTTTTGAAAAAAAAAAAAATTTTTGAAAAAATTAATATTTTTGAAAAACTAATATTTTTTGCCGAATGCTTTATGCTTATATTTTATTTATAATAATTTTTTAATTCTTCGATATGAAAATGAAGAAATCAGTTAGGTTACCCAAAACTGTATTTTATTTTTCAAATTCAAATTATCCCAAAACTTAACGGACTGTTGAGTTTCTATACTGGCTCCTTCAGTATTTTATTGGCAATAACTTAATTATAATTATTATTCTTTTTGTTGTTTTAGTGCCATTATTGAATGTATATGACAATAAATTATCTGTACCGGTGAAAATTTCGCAAAAGATTGTACAAATTTAAACGATAAAATGAAAAAAGAAAACATTTCAGATAAGTAGTTGCCGATTTCTATTTCTGTTTTAAAATCTTATGAATTAATAACAACACACTCTTCCATAAATGACATACCACCTTACAAAATGACAAAATAAATAAATAAACGTTGAATATAAAATTAAAAATTCAATTAGTATAGTGGCCCACATTAATGAGTAAATATATTTGTTTTACTTCTTTAAAATTACTTTTTAGACGTGTGTGTGTGTGTGTGTGTGTGTGTGTGTGTGTGTGTGAGAGAGAGAGAGAGAGAGAAAGAGAGAGAGGGGGGACCGATTTTCAATAAGGCTAACATTTCCAGTTTACGAGAAGTTTAATGTTGATAAAAATACTTTCGTAACTGAGAATGATTATGAAAGATACGTGTCAAAGAAACATTTATAAAAGAGATTTAAAAAATTGAATATGAAACATTGTCATTGACCGTTAAGCTTATTTTAATAATCTTTCTCGTCTGTTTGTGGGTACGTTTTATTTTTTCCTGATTAGACTATTTGAAAGCAATATATGCAAATTAGTCTACCCTATTATGAAAAAGTCGCCATGTTTAACAAGTTATATAGGCATAAAGAAGATTACGCCGAAACTTGTTTAAGACAGGAAGAATCGGTTGTTTTGGAGACAGTTTTTAGTCGAACCTTTATCGGACAAACAAACAGACAAGCGTAACATTAACACACATACACACACACACACGCACACTTATTTATTTATTTATTTATTTATCACTACTTCTTTTCCATGAGAATTATTGCGTTTGTATATACATTTCAGACAGCAAATGTAACAACAAATAGCGATAAATGACTATCATTATTCTAATCGTGGGGTTGATGATATTGCCCTGTTTCTATTACAATCAAAGGTATAGCTAAGAGGGAAAGGAGGAAGTTACTTGGAAAGGCCACCAGGGCCCAAATGAAGGCCCCTCTACTCAAAATGTTTATCAATAGTCATTGACCTTTTGTATTTCCACTGATATTATTTGCTGAACAAATCTCAAGGAATCAAAGAACCAAGCCCCTCCTCAAGTACGGACCCCTCAATATTGAGCTATGTCTTTGATCACATTAATGTTTTACGATCCCAAACTATAAAATTAGTATTCAAGTACAAAAATATCTATGGTTATTTTTCGCTAAATAAACTAAACTAAAATAATAATAATAATAATAATAATAATAATAATAATAATAATAATAATAATAATAGAATTATTAAAGGGACTTGGATGAATTGGAAATAAGAGGACGAGTGGAGACCATCTAAATATCCCCGTTACTGAGAACGGCCAGAATCCTGAGACGAGTCCTGGAGACTTGAGGAGACTTGTTATCAGTCAAACTCCTATGAAAGACCATCAGCTAACACAGATGTGAAAAACTCTAAAGGAGTAAATAATAATAATAATAATAATAATAATGATAATGCACAACCCAGAATCTTTCTCGGAGAACGAAACACAAAAACTCTTCTGGGATACAAATGGATAACCTAATCTCGGACAGACGACCAGACCATGTAATAAAAAAAAATAAAAAATAGAATAAGAAAAAAGAGATTTTGCTGAATTGTGAACTTTGCTGTCCCGGCAGACCAAAGAGTAATATTGAAAGAAAGCGAATAGATGGTTAAGTACCGGGACCTTGCTAGGGGATTAAAAAAAATGTGGAAACGATTTGTACAAGGACTGGAAGATGTGAAAATAAGAGGACGAGAGGAGACCATCCAAACAACAGCGTTATTGAGATCGGCCAGAATACTGAGTAGAGTCCTGGATATTTGAGGAAACTCCTGTGAGGAACCATGGCTAAAGTTGAAGTGAAAAACTCGAAAAAGAAGTCAATAATAATAATAATAATAATAATAATAATAATAATAATAATAATAATAATAATGATTATAAAGAGGACTGGAAGAGTTGGAAATAGGTCGAACTGAGACCATCCAAACTACGGCATTGTTCAAATCGGTCAGGATACTGAGAAGAGTCCTGGAGACCTAAAGAGACTTGCTGTCTTTCAGACGCCAGTGAAAGGCCATCAACTAACGCTGGGGTAAAAAACTCTAAATAATAATAATAATAATAATAATAATAATAATAATAATAATAATAACCAATTTCTCTGCAAGTAATTTAATTTTTTAATTTTTTTTTTTTTTTTGACTGAAGAGATAAACTTTGGAAGGCATTTAAATGGCTATTCTATTATGCTGTTATTATTATAGTTTTGGTAAGGTTATCAAGTTTTTTTTAAGGTGAACTTTTTTTACCTATCATAGAAAGTGGGATAATTTTCATTGACCTTGTTTTAAACCAAGTTTTAAAAACTGAGAAATTAAAATGCTCATTTGAATTTTTATAACTTGTTTAATTTTTTTCTGAATATTTTGAGTCAAAGAAACTGACATAATGTGAATCATTTAAATGCATTGATGGGCCTTTGCTAGGAGCTAAGTGACAGCACGTCTATTGAGAGTTTCAACACTTTTCTCAGCATAATTGTCATTGAATCACCACCACTATAACCTTCTTCTTCTTCTTCTTCTTCTTCTTCTTCTTCTTCTTCTTCTTCTTCTTCTTATTATTATTATTATTATTATTATTATTATTATTATTATTATTATTATTTACTCCTTGTGAGTTTTTCACATCAGTTTTTGCTGATAGTTTTTCACTGGAGCTGGTATCAATAATAATAATAATAATAATAATAATAATAATAATAATAATGATAATAATAATAATGATAATAATACTCGGCCAGAAGATCAGACCTAATAATTAACAAAAAAAAAGAGAAATTGCAAAATAGTCGACTTTGCTGTCCAGGCTGACCACAGAATAAAACTGAAAGAATGTGAAAAGAAGGATAAGTACCTCGACCTTGCTAGGGAATTGAAAAAACCGTGGAACATGCAGGTGACAATTATATCAATTGTAATTGGTGCGTTTGGAACAGTAACTAAAGGTTTACTAAAGGGACTGGGGGTCTTGGAAGTTGGCGGACGAGTGGAGACCATCCAAACTACTGCACTATTGAGAACGGCCAGAATACTGAGAAGAGTCCTGGAGACGTGAGGGGACTTGCTGTCACTCAAACTCCAGTGAAAGACCATCAGCTAATGCCGATGTGAAAAACTCTAATGAGTAAATAATAATAATAATTTGCAAAATCAATTGTTATAAAAGGATAATGTAAAATCTACTCGTCCCTTGAAAATAAGTTTTAAAGAAAAGTCATTAGGAGAGGAGTTAAAATAATTTTGACAAAAGTTGCATTTAGATTTAGATTTTATTTGTTTTTATTACTGACCAGTATTTTAAAGTTCATAAAATTCATGTAAAATCATTTGGCTGAGAAACAGGATATAATTGAGGAAAATATCCTTTCAATTTGTAATTAAAAATGGGTAATATATTCCCAATAATCTATTTATCAAAATATACTTCAAATTTTAAAACTCAAATTATTTCATGTAGCAATGTGGTGATCTATCTATCTATCTATCTATCTATTACAGAGTGTTTCTTTCTTCTTTTCTTCTTTTCTCAATATCTTGAGGAAAATACCAATTTCGAACATTATTAACATATAAGCACAGATATCTTTAAAAATCTCATTACTTGTGATCAGTGAGATGAATTCAACAGCAATTGTATCTTGTAATCCTTCTATTTCACAACTTTTCCGTAATTAGTGTTAATTGTTTCTGCAGCGATGAGAGTACGTGTTTTTCTTTTTTCTTCCTGATAAATAGAATATTAATTTACAATCATATAAAACAGAATTATTGTTTTTCAAACAAATTAAATGGAACTATCATCGCCTTCCTAATTTTATTTTGCTTTCTTTTTCTTTGTTTTTACCGAAATTCCATCATCAGAAAACTGTTGTTATTACTTAATAAAATTAGCATCTTTAGTTTGTATTATTACTATTATCAGCCTGATTTTTTAAAAATTTATATTTCTAGCTATGAAATATGATTTTTATTGATATAAATATTTTTGTTTTGACGCAATTCCTGCTGAGTAGCTTTTAGCTGTTTGCTCGGTCTTGATTCAAAATTGAAAATTTGAATAGTAATTTGACGTTATCATTTGCGATTTGTTTATTCGGGATTTTCCATTTTAATGACTATATTTTTCGAAATAATAATAATGATATTGACCACCACTCATCCAAAATAATGATCATTATTATTATTATTATTATTATTATTATTATTATTATTATTATTGCTGTTTTACTTTTTATGTTGTTATAACTAATCTAGTTCTCATGGGTTCCTTTTAAAATATTCATTTTTGTTGCTACTGTGATTATATTGTTAATGGTCAATATTGCTACAATATTAAATCCTTGTTATAGACGTCATTAACACTTTTGTATTATTGTATTCACTTAAGAGTTAGAAGAGTTGGCAGCGTTGATCATCGAAGGATTACTGATAGGATTATTATGATACTGATTATCAGGATGATAATATTGAGGATAAAAGCAAATAAAATTGTCAGTATGAAAATAGTCCCACACCAACAAGGTCAATAATAATAGTAATGATAATAATATGCTAAACCCAGAATCCATCCTGGAAAATGAGACGCACAAACTTCTCTGAGATTTTGAGATACAAATGGATCACCAAATTTCGGCCAGTCAACCAGACCTTGAGATACTAAAAAAGATAAAAAGAAAAAAAAAGGAAAAAAACGAAAAAGAAAAAAGTGAAACTACCGAATAAAGGACTGCCATTCCGGCTGACCATAGGGTAAAACTGAAAGAAAGCGACGAGAAAGATAAAGACAACTAGAAAAACTTAGGAACATATAAGAGACGGTGATAACAATCATAATTAACGAGCACGATGCAGTCACCAAAGGATGGATAAAAGGACTTGAGGTCTTGGAAATAAGAGGACAAGTAGAGACCATCCAGACTACAGCATAATTAAGATCGGTTATAATATAAAGAATCCTGGAGACTTGAGGAGACTTGCTATCACTCAGACTCTAGTGAAAAACAATCAGCTAACGCTAGTATGAAGAACTTTCAAGTGAGTAAAATAATAATAATAGAACTTCCCAATGAGAACAGCATCAGAGAAAAAAGAAACATCAAATACCTATGGATATTAGAAGCATATGAATAACCGCAGATGAAAGGAAAATTAAGAAACGAATAATATAGAACAAGAAAACCTATCCAAGTCAAACACTACAGCAAAAACCTAATCAAAAGAATACATCCCTAGGAAATCATCATTCTAAGATACTCGGGATCCTTCTTAAACTAGACAAATAAAGAACTCAGACATATAGAACAAAGATATTGAGGACGAGGTACAAAGCCGCACACCCGAGTGATGACATACATAGACACTATATAACAAGAAAATAAGGAGGAAGAAGATTCGCTAGCATTGAAGATTGTGTGGACGCAGGTATTCAAGGATTCAAAGGATATGTAAATAAGGACCACGAGTGATTGATGACAACCACCAGTAATAGCAATATCAACAGAAATAATTTAAGGAGAAACAGACAAACAATAAAGAAAAATTTTAGAAAACAAGAATGGGATGAAAAATAACTGTATGGATACTTTAAGTGACAAACTAAGGAAATTTCACATGAGTTGACTTGGAAATATCTAAAAAGGGAAAATATCACGTAATAAACTGACTTTCTAATAATAGCAGCTCAAAATAGTGCCATAAAGATTAATTTTGTCAAAGCTCAAGTTGATTGTACGCAGAAGATTAGCAAGTATTGGCTATGCAGTAAGAAATGTAACAGTTAATTACATAATAAGCGAATGCAGCAAATTGTCACAAAAGTTATACAAGTGTATGGATGACTGATTTGGAAAAGTGATCCACTAGGAATTATGCAAAAAAGTGTGCGATACATAAAATGGTATATGCATAAATCAGAACCTGTCCTAGAAAATGAAAAGCATAAAATTCTCGCGAATAATTTTTCGAGGATAGAAACGGATCACCCAATCAAGTCAAGTAGAGCAGACCTAGTTTCAGATGTGAAGAAGAAAATAACTTGTCATCTAGTGAATTGGGCCGTTCTAAGCAGACCAAAAGTAAAAAATGTGGAAAAAGTGGACCTAGCCAGAAAACTGGAAAATTTGTGGTATATAAAGTTGAAGCCCTTGGAACAGTCCCAAGGACCTTGAAAAAGGTCTGCGTGAACTGAAAAGCAATGAAAGAATCGGGACTATCTTGACTCTATCACGAGTAAAACCAGCAAGGATACCAAGAAGGGTCCTGGCTATCTGATGAGACTTGCTGTCACTTAGACTGCTATGAAAACTACTCGTTAGAGCTGCTAGGAAAAACTCAGTTATTGTAGAATAATTTTGTAGCAGAACTAATAAGACAAAATGAGGAATAAGAAATCTTCATGGACACTTCAAGAGACAAACTGAAGGAATAATTGATTAGATGACATAGGTATGGCTGTACAGAGGTCATAGCAAAAAGGAAACGAGATCCCTATTTAAGGCAATTCGGAACAATTCAATAAGAAGGATTACAGAAATACAATTGTCAATAAAATAAACGAATACAGCTAATCAGCAGAGAAAAAAAGTACAAAAGCAGGCGCGAGAGAGTAAGAAGTTTATCCACAGGGGATTGAGCAAATAAGTAGGATTTTACTATAGAACCCAGAGTATACGTACAAACAAGAATGTTTCCCAAAGTAAATAAGAGATAAACTTTTCTTAGACGATGCAATTGAAACGATCACCAAGTTCAAACGAAAATATCCTTTTTTAATACTTGTAAACAAAGAGAAGAAAATTTATCAGACAGTGGATGTCACGGTTCTATTGAGACCCAAAGAAAAAGAAAAGAAAAGAAAAAGGGAAAGAAATTGAAAAGTTAGAGAGATGTATGGATCTTGTAAAGTAACTGAAATAATTATAGAACATGAAAAGTGACAGTCGTACACATTACTGTTGGCACGTTTGGACCAGTTCCCAAGAGTCTGACAAAGCGTTTTGAGGAAAAGAGAATCTAAAGAACTAAAATCATTCAGACGACAGTATTACTAAAAAAAAAAAATCAATTAGAATTCTAAGAATAGTGCTGGAATATTGACGAAACTTATTGCCGCATGATCTCCACTGAAAGCAACTCAATACCTCTGAAGTAAAAACTCAATAAATACAAATGATATAGTCAAAAACACTAACAATTCTGATGATAGCAATAATAATGATAAAACAAGCAAAAAAAGTAGAAAAAATCTGCTAGGACCTTATTCATCTGAATCATAATGAACAAACTGTAATTTATAAGGGTGACGGTGGTGACTGCAATACCTGATGCACTAAGAGCGGTCCAAAAGACCCTAGAGGCAAGAAATGGAGAAAGAAGGGTTAAGTTTGTCCTGACAACACTAACAGTGATGAGGAATTTGCTGTGTAAGTAGTTGGTAGATAAGACTTTTTGTCACTCGATATCCATAGGGCAGCTATCAGACACCTGCTATCAACATGAAAAAAAAACAAAAAACATAACAATAAGACTAATTAGTCAAGAGCATTGAATACTGAGGAGAGTGCTGGAAATTAGCTGAGATTTATTATCACTTGATCCTCCTGGTGAGACACCAGATTTGGTTTGGTTTCTTTGTTTTAACGGACTATCAACCGTCGTGGGTTATTCCATATCAAATCCGTCCATGTAGAAGGACTGTAGTTGTAATTTTTACCTATTAGGGGTGGGCTAAAGAGGATCCACACTTTTCTCAAGGGTTTTGATCGGAATTAATCGTAATAAAGTCACTGGAATTGGTACTCGCTAACTACGATGTCGCAGTGCAGCGCGTTAGCCACTACACCAAGGGAACTCCCCACCCCCGAGAGACAAGCAGATAATGGTGTGAAAATTCATATATATTATATCTATAATATGAAAATATATCATCATTATCATAATTTTCAACGTCATCAGCATGTTCAATAATAATGATGATAAGGATACTATCATAAAATGTATTTGAAATTAGACTGAGAAGAAATGAGAAAATAACTGCATGAATTGAAAAGGGAACTACATGAAAAATACAGGGAAATTATCATCCGGAATATTACAAAGATTTTTCTCATATTGGTGAATTTTATGTATTGTATAATTAACGATAGATCTAGTAGAGGCAAATAAATGATAAAATATCTATTGTTGCTATTATAATGATGATTGTTGTTAATTTATATCATCATCATCATCACCAGCTGCAGTAGCAGCATCACCCCGATCCTAATGATCACCCTTGCTGATCCTTGTTAATGGTTGGGTAAAAATGAGCGTGAAGATAATGACCAGAAAGAGATGATAATGTGATAGATTTTCTCATCAACTTTCCAGCGATTATTCTTATAAATACGATATGAAAATGAACGAAATTTAAATTCAATAGTCACCTCGTATATATATATATATATATATATATATATATATATATATATATATATATATATATATATGAGATTAAAAAGTGCTTCACACTTTTGCAATTTAAAGATTTCAAATTTAAATGAATACGTGTGCACAATCAAGCAAATTACATAATAAAGCAATAATGACTAGATAAATGTGAAAAAAAAAATGATATAGCCTGAACTGATACTTTTTCAAAGATTTTTTTGTTTTTTGCAAAACACAGGCTTGTGGAAGTGCAGCTCTCTTTTGGCAGGATTTAAGGATCGGGGACATTAAATGAATTAGGACGACGCAGCTTTACACCATATATAAAAAAGAAGATTCAGCAGAGCTTCGACTCGCTGAAATAAATTTGTTGAATGTCAAGGGAATTATTTAACATTTCATTCATTGTTATTTCTACCTCGGGAAATACTGCTTTTGAAATACTCTTTAAACACACACACACACTATATATATATATATATATATATATATATATATATATATATATATATATATATTAGGAATGAATATATATGTATGTATAGAATATACTAAGTATATACACACACACACACACACACACACACACACACACACACACACACACACACACACACACACACACACATATATATATATATGTATATATATATATATATATATATACATACATATATATATATATATATATATATATAGATAGATAGATAAAATTATTTCAGCAAGACTGTAGGTTAGTGATTAAGCATTTATGTTATATAACATATGCTTACTTGTCAACATAATCCCTCATAATCTCTTTTTGTCAATGCTCTTGATACAAAGGTGAGTTGATCAAAGTATAGACAGTGAAGATTTCATAGAAAAATTCTGCATATGAGGATATGGACAGCCTTCCACTCTCTCTCTTTTCTCTCTCTCTCTCTCTCTCTCTCTCTCTCTCTATCTATCTATCCATCTATCTATCTATATATATACATATATATATTTATATATAACTTTATATATATATATATATATATATATATATATTTGTATGTGTTTACATATATGTATATATATACATATATATATATATTTGTATGTGTTTACATATATATATATATATATATATATATATATATATATTGTGTGTGTATGTGTATATATACAATTCAATTTATATATATATATATATATATATATATATATATATATATATATGAAGTATGAAGATCAAATTTTTAGAAAACTATTAGCTTTAAAAATTACAAATATTAACAAATTCGTGGTCATATATCCAGGGGCACCCAAATACAAGATCAACTTACACACGGATATATAAGATAGCTATTTATTTGTTGTTTGTTTTAACAAATGAAATACTTTTTCTTTAAATTTTGCCAAAAAAAAAAAGCATATTTTAAAAATAAACGTTGTCGATCTAATCGAATAAGAACAATTCCTCTATATTTCTCTACCCCTTTTTCCCTTTCTCTCTGTCTCTCTTTAACTATTGAATATTTGATCCTATGTTTGTGATTGCGTGTGTGTTGGTATCTGCACGTCAATGTGTTAATAAAATGAATCAAAGAAATCTATTATTTTAATCAATAAGAATGCAGTGTAAAATCTAAAATAATTTGGAATATAGAAAATAAAAAAGAACCCTCCCAGTTGACAATATTTTTCTAGTTAGACGTGTTAAATACTTGGTTAATGGAAGATAATGAAACTGGCGATGTTATTGTTAATAAAGATTGCAAAGTGATAATATGAAGACAATACCGATAATGACGGTAACGAAGGAAAATAAAAATCATTTCCGTGGCAAACTTTCCTATTATTATTGCTGGCGACATAGTTATTGTTCGTGGAAATCCAGACAACATTCGACCAATTAGAAATAATTTACGCTTGGGGTTATTTTGGTTAGCTTTTATTTTCTCCAGGTTACGCTCTGCTTTTGACCAGGTCATTTATTTACACACGCACGCGCGTGGCATCCACACTTGCACTTCCACACGACAGCACTCACATATACATATATACAATAAATTCGCGAGAAGATCTATATGTTTATACAAAATAATCTCATAGAAAAAGTATACACATATCACAATAACCACTTACATGAATACGTGAGCGAGTGTCTGTTTGTGTAGACATCTATATGGATGCGTAAACTTATATTCGATTTTTATGTTGAGATGCACATAGTAATATTTCGAGAAATATAAATTAACTAAGGTCATTAATTTAATACTATATAGATAAAGAGTTGACTAGCATAAACTTTCACACATATACACATAGTTGAACGTTTCCTGCTGTTTAATGGTTAGCAAGCAAGGATGTCAGAGTATTGTTATTGAGTTCGATTCACACTATAGGACCCATTTTTTTTTATTGCTTTGAGCTCAAGTCAACGAAGCTTACTATATGACTATAGATACAAACTGGCACACACGAAAAATGCATACATACACACAAACAAACAAATATACATACATACATACATACATAAGTTCACACACACACTCATATATGTATAAATGCACATATGTATATATATATATATATATATATATATATATATATATATATATATATATATATATATTTATTTATTTATTTATTTATTCGACATAACTTAAAGAGACTCTTTTTTGTGTGTCTGCTTGTGTGTGTGTGTGTGAGAGAGAGAGAGAGAGAGAGAGAGAGAGACCGAGAGGGCGAGAGAGAGAGAGAGAGAGAGAGAGAGAGAGAGAGAGAGAAGGTTGTCTGTATGTGAGAAAGAGATTTGCCCGGCAGTAAACCTGGAAATAGAATTAGATATACATATTCACACATACATGCATACATAAATACATACTCAAATCGATACACGCAGACATATATATATATATATATATATATATATATATATACATCCATTGAGACTGAGAGAGAGAGAGAGAGAGAGAGAGAGAGAGATAGAGAGAGAGATAGAGAGAGAGAGAGAAAGGTGATGGTAAGAGAAAGGTGATATATGAGATATATACATATATATGGAGAGAGATAAAGAGATTGAGAGAGAGAAAGGTTTTAGGCAATGTATTCATACATGCATAAATACATCAATCAATATAAACACTCATCGGCATGCCGACATACACATACAGACATACGAATGTACATATATACGCATAAATGTTTCTGCCTGTCTACCTGTATGTCTGTCTATACATATAGATATATTCAATCTGAGAGAGAGAGAGAGAGAGAGAGAGAGAGAGAGAGAGAGAGAGAGAGAGAGAGAGAGATTATGAGAATAAGAAAGATCTATTAAGTAGTGGACCTGAAAATAGAATTGTAGACATACATACATAGATACATACATAGATACATACACATGTTCATATATGGATACGCACCTACACATCTATCTCTCTCTCTCTCTCTCTCTCTCTATATATATATATATATATATATATATATATATATAGATATTCAACCAAAGATGCAGAGAAGATATACTGACGCTGCATGAGTATGAGTGTGTGTAGGTCTGTGAATGCGTGCGCTTGTCTCAGAGAGAGAGAGAAAGAGAGAGACAGACAGACAGACAGAGACAGAGAGATGGATATCAAGAGACCGCATATGCAGTGGAGTTTAAAATAAAGGAGAGCGTAGCAAAAAAGAAAGTAGGATATAGGATATTGATAAAGAGGGAATTTTTTTAAATAAAAAAAAAAAAGAATTCATTTACCATATTTTTTCATCATGTATTTTTTTTTCAAAAATATACTATCATTGTCGTACAAGTTATAAGACGACGTCTATTATCAACTCATTTGCACTTCTGCTCAGTTTATTCTCTTTAAGTTTAGCAGTCGGTCTATGTTTCCTACTTATGATCGATGATTGCCTTGTATTTTTTTACTCCAGCTAATGTGTATGCGAAAAGAGACGAAACACGAAAATGTTTGCTTTAGTGAATGGTTCGTGAGGCTGGATAGGCCAAATAATTGACAATTGAATCATGAAAAACAAAATATGATAAAATAATGACGTTAAATACGTTGGGGTTCTACACATCGACATTTATTGAAATGAAATTATATTCTAGTGATCTTGTGACGGAGAGATAGAAATATGACCGACGAAACAAAAAACACTGAAATGCAATAAATGTTTGATTAAAAGGATATATTTTATTTGGAAATAAATACATTATCATGCTAAATAGGAACTCAGCTTAATATAATAATTACTTCGATACACATGACGATGATCATTTTAGCATACAAGATATATATATATATATATATATATATATATATATATGTATATATGTATATGTATATATATATATATATATATATATATATATATATATATATATATATATACGTGTGTATATGTGTATTTATGTATATAATTTATTTTTATATATGTATTTAAGGATTGTGTATATATGTATATAAGTATGCATGTATGTGTATGAATGCATATGTATGTATGTATGTATGTATGTTTGAAGATTCCGAAACACGAAATTTCAGGATTAAAATCATCTTGATTATACAACTGAATACAATCTACTATGGCGAAATTTTGTATATAATTAAAACAAACTAAAGTCTTCTAAGATTTCAAGAAATATCAAGAAAAATAGTTGAAAACCACCTAGAATGTGTTTTTTTATGAAACATCATTAAGAATAAGATTTCTGTTTAAATATACCACATCTATCTATCTATCTATCTATCTATCTATCTATCTATCTATCTATCTATCTATCTGTGTGTGTGTGAGAGAGAGAGAGAGTGTGTGTGTATGTGTGCGTGATAGGGTGGACGCGTGAGTGTGTTAATACACAACTATATATACATTACGGGTTCATTGGTCAAGTTGGTAGAATGTTCACCTATGGAATGTGAAGCAGGGGTTCAATCCCAGGTCGTCACACCAAAGACTCAAAAAATGGTTCATGATACCTCCTTGGTTAACACAGCATTGTAAGGTAAGGATCAAGGGTAAAGCGGAGCAATCCAGGGAAAGGATTAGCGCCTTCTCCTACACCTTAGTGTAGTAGCTATTGAAAAAGAGCCTTCGGGTCACCCTCGACAATAGTCGGCAACTTTACTTATTTTATTTTACCTATACGTGTAGATAAGTATATGGAATATAAATTTGTACGTTCCTGGGTAATTAGAAAATACAACGAAATATTTTTTACAAAAGTTAACATTATCTCACGGGTTTAAGTGAGCGTCAATAAAGTTTTGATCCCGACTTGGGGGAGAAATCTACTAGTTTAATCATGCATCCTCCCCCAAGTGAATTCACTAACCGGACAAGTGTACAGCAATTAAAGCCCATATATGTTTCTTTACGTAAATTACAATATACCTACAAACATTGTATATATATATATATATATATATATATATATATATATATATATATATATATTATATATATATATATATATATATTGAATCCATTCGAGAACAGTGAAAGAGTAATGGATGCAAAAACATGACTCCTATTTGTATTATCATTCTCATTCGTTTTCACACACACACACACACACACATACATACATACACGTACATACACATGTATACATGTATACATTTTATATACTTGACATATTCCTATACACATACATATATACATGCATGCGATTATACATATATATATATATATATATATATATATATATATATATATATATATATATAATAAAGTGATTTAATGACAACCAGCGGTGTTATAATGTATATATATATATATATATATATACATATATATATATATATATGTGTGTGTGTGTGTGTGTGTGTGTGTGTGTGTGTGTGTGTGTGTGTGTGTGTGTGTGTGTGTGTGTGTAAAAAAGCCATATATATTGATGATGAAGTAAACCATGGTTAGCTAACCATCCTTTTCATCTTTTTTGTTTTAATTTTCATCATGATCAATAAATATGTTTTTTTAAAGCTATTATAAAATTCAGTACCACAAATAAAATCTTCCTATCATATACATGAAATTAATATTAATATATATATATATATATATATATATATATATATATATATATATATATATATATATATATATATATATATATATATATATATATATATGATTGCTTATGGAATCCACGTAAAAAAAAAACCTGAGATAAGAATTACGACTACCAATTAATGCATATTTTTTCGAGTTGTATGCTTTTTAAGAACATGCACCTGATCCTTATTACATTTTGATAATTAAAAGGTAAACCAAACCACGGAAAGCTTGTTTTTATCTTAAAAATATTCCACTCATCTGGAAATTTTATGGTTTAGATCTTTTTTGTCACCTTTATTTGAGTAAATATTTCACCATCCCAGAATTGATTTTTATATCTTTTGCGTTAAAGAAACCTACTTCAACCTGAACTGAATGAAAGTGATATATCCCAAAAGACACACACTAAATGAAAAGGACAATATATCTGATTTAAGCAATACATTGGATAGATAATATACGATGAAATTTTTATATTTGATTTACGG
>OY757905.1:94287966-94835466 GCA_963585895.1 Sepioteuthis lessoniana | reverse complement strand
TATTTTATATATTTGTTAAGTATATGTTATACTATCTATATTTTATGTATATTTCATGTTATACTCATCAAAACAGCTGTGGAATTTCCGTTTCTGCATTTTGATCTGAGAAAGAAATACTGGGGAGAGAGACTCTAATATTTGACCAAAAGTGTTCTCCAATGGCCCGGGAGACCTGGGTTCAATCCCAGGTCGAGTCATACCAAAGACTTTAAAAATGGTACTTGATGCCTCCTTGCTTAACACTCAGCATTATAAGGTACGGATCAAGGGTAAAGTGGAGAAATCCTGGGAAAGGAGTAGCGTCCTCCCCTACACCTTGGTGTAGTAGCTATCGAAAAAGGTGCCTTCGGGTCACCCTCGACTATGGTCGCCAACTTTACTTACTTACTTACAGATATTACACAATGTATCTTGACAGAATTTTTTAACTATGTTATGTGTATTTTGGTGGGAAGTACACTATGGCCCAGCGGTTAGAGTGTTCGCCAATGGCCCGGGAGACCTGGGTTCAATCCCAGGTCGAGTCATACCAAAGACTTTAAAAATGGTACTTGATACCACCTTGCTTAACACTCAGCATTATAAGGTACGGTTCAAGGGTAAAGTGGAGCAATCCTGGGAATGGAGTAGCGCCCTCCCCTACACCTTGGTGTAGTAGCTATCGAAAAGGGAGCCTTCGGGTCACACCTCGACTATGGTCGCTAACTTTACTTTTTTACTTTACTACTACTACTACAACTACTACTACTACTACTACTACTACACAATTTTATATTTGTATGTGCTTGAATATATAAATATGTTTGCGTATGGGTGCGTGAATATGTGTGTGGGAACGGGAAAATCAGTACGTAAACGTGGCTTACTAATTTGTCTCTATTTTGAATACCAGCCGGTGTTGATTTTCTTCAAGACAGTTAACATTTCATGAATGAGGCTTATATGAAAATTGAACCTTTAACATTTCCTGACTGAGGCTTTTTGAAAATCGAACATTTAAAATTCCATACAATAATGAGAAGCTTGCTAATTGTACATGAATATTTTCAAAGTAACATAGTTTAACTAATTTTAACCAATATATATATATATATATATATATATATATATGTGTGTGTGTGTGTGTGTGTGTGTGTGTGTGTGTGTGTGTGTGTGTGTTTGTTTGTTTGTTTATGTGTATATATAATCTAGCATAAAGAATATATTTGTGTGTATGCTTGAACAATCTTAACCTCTCAAGAAATAAATATATCCTAATAAATTGCCTTTCTAGCAAATAACATTAATACGGATATAAATGCACACACACACACACACACACACACACACACACACACACACACACACACACACACACACACACACACACATAATCCACTTTGGAGTCAAAACTCTTATTCCATCGAGTTTACCATGGAACGAAGCACCTATGAAGCTCTTATTTTTGATATCGTGTGAAGCAGCAAAGATCATATTTCTTTTAATACTTTCTAAAATCTCAAATTTCAGACTTGAGATGAATCTTCAGTTCAGGAAACACTAAAAATCTGGGTTATGTCAATATCGAGGCAGTTGATCTTTCAAACTTCACTGTTTTCCAAAAACAGCATATCAAAAAGCATCGATGAAAAATTCATAGTTTTTTCAAATTGCTGCTGTTTCATTTATAGTTTTATTCATGCTCCTCAGCTGTAAACCAGTCTTCATTCAATGTGTGGCAATAGGCCTTTTTAACGGGGCACACACACACGCACACACACACACACACACACACACACATATATATATATATACATATATATATATATATATATATATATATATATATATAGGTTACTTATATTCAAATGAGGAATTAGGATATTCTCTCATTTTTATTCTTTGGAACAGTATTTAAGCGGAATTTCAGCGGGTTTGAATTCATAGTTTTCTTTCTGATAGACTGGTTACTGTACCAAAGCTAAAGGGGAAAATATGGATTCATGCCTTTTTCTATAGCATTAGCGTGAAATGAAACGCAAACGACATAGTCCAAGTTTTGAACTCGAGTCATCGCGTCCATTTCCTATTACGATAATCCCTTCGTCATGCATGTTTCCTTGTATTTTCATGTATTCATATAAGCTTTTCTTGAATATTAAAACACAGTGGACATTTTATGGCGTTTGTGGCAGAATTATTAGCAGCTGAGATGCTTGCTACTTGATTCAGGTCTGAGGTGACTAAAATAAACAAAATTTAATGCACAAATTTGATGGCCTCAAACATTTTAACATATCTCTGTCTAAATTGTGTATTTATTGGCATCCGGTGCATGAGTGGATAATTCTACATGTTGACATTCATGTAAGCTGCACGTTTTCTTTTTTTCATACTGTGATATGGTTGCTAGTGACACTTTATACGCATTTTTGCCATTAAGATAACAATTTTTCTACATTAACGAAGAATGTCACTTCATCAATTATATTTTCACTTGAAAGAGGATTGAAGAAAATCAGTTTGCGGCTGAAATTGTAATAATATCCTATTCACTTTAAAATACAAATTTCCAGACATACGTACGCACTTGCATACTGAGTTTCGTATGTATATACATAAATAATAAAGAAACACGGGAGATTCTTTTATTTTCTGAGTCGACATTTCGAGACATAACGACATCTTCAGCAAAGCTGAATGGGTTCTAGCTTAATGTCAGTACGGGGAATTGTTTAAGAAATAGTCATATCTGTAAATATATATTTATGCATGTATATAAGGTGATGTTTATTGTCTTTCGGAAAATCATTGCTATTCAGAAAAAGAATTTGAAAGCAAGAGTTAAGCAAAGACTCAAGACATAGGAATATTTTTTCTTGATCATATAAGATCATGCGTAGATTGTGGCTAATTTTCTAAAATAAAATAATCTCTTCTCAGGTATCTCCTATAAACATTTTACCCAAATTTCACAGCTTGCATACTCGATCCAGTGAATATACACATACACACAAACACACACATACAAACATGCACACGCATATATATATATATATATATATATATATATATATATATATATATATATGTGTGTGTGTGTGTGTGTGTGTGTGTGTGTGTTGTGTTGTTGGAGGGAAAGTTTAAATTATATGACTCTTTTTTCAAATCATTCTTTTGGTTCTAATCATTTTTACAAAAATCTAAAGCGTTATTGCTTTATTGTTTACTCGCTAGTTGTTAAACAAATCAAGACTTGAACCGTAAATGGTTTTAAAAGATATATTTTGGCCGTGGACTTGGTTACAATTTGTTCTTTGAAAAAAATCCATAAAATATTTGTTTTTGATAAAAGGATTATATTTGTATTGAATAAATATAGTGAAATTTTAACTAACAATAGGCATAAGTCCAAATTATTCCTAATGAATATGGCACCAGATTAGATTTTTTTGAATAACCTATCTACTTTCCCTTTTTTTTTTCACTGAGCTTTGGCATTCAAGCATTTCTTTGTAATTCTATAAATATTTATATTCGTGTTGGCGAATTAAGAAAAATCTTTTTCAAAATATTTAATTAATTTTATTTAGAATTTTTTCAACTTCCATTAGCTTCTTTTCCCTTCAATTTAATGAATCTTTTCGAAATAGATGACAATGTAACTTCAAACAACCTGTTTTCTTTTTGTAATTCAGTGTTGATTCCATTTAGTGTTTTATCGCAGGATTGCACAATTTCTTATGTTCGGTGATAAATATTTTTCTGTTTATCAATTTACTTCCTTTTTCATCCATATTTGACTCTACAATATTTCTTAACTTGCATTTTTGCAGAAGTCATAAATCATTAATAACAGCAATTTAGTATAAACCATTTTAGTTTAGTCTTTCTCCGAAGTATCATTTAAGAACTAACTTTCTAATAATCAAAGATTTTAGCATTCTGTATTTGCTTTCCTCTTACCTCTTCAATTTTTCACAAATTTTCTAAAACTACTTCCGTTTCTTCACCGTGTGGTACATTGTTTCCATCAGTACTGTGCGTAGTGTTCATATTTTTCTGATATTGTTATTTCCGTCATAATCTTCTAACTTGTGTATTTTTGCTTTTTTGTTTTGGCCAAGTTTTCAATAAATTATTTAGTATGGCTCAAGATTAAAATGCATTGAACACGGTTGCTACAAGTAAGGAATTTTTAAAATTATTTTTCGGATCATTGTTCGCTTGTCATCCCGCATAACATCTTATACATAGGTGAAACACATAAAACATAAAGCCAAGAAATTTAACGTTTCTAAATTTTATGCTTTGAGCTCTCAAAGAAAAATGTATGCTAATTTATTTGTTAAAAAGAACAGCGTAACACAAGCATGTTTGCAATCTGATAGAACTGGCGAGCCAAAAATGCAAATGCCAAAAATTCCTTCGATTTATTTCCTTATCCTAACAACGTCTATTTTTTTTACCATTTTTGTTGTCAATTAAAAATTTATACCGAACGGTACAAAAGGTAATTGTTCATAGAAAAGATAAAACCGCATAATTGAAAAAAAAAAATGCTAATATTATTTTCAAGTTATTTTATGGAGTTAAAATTGCTCACTGAAAAAAATCACAGAGTTTTTTTGAAAAACATTTTATAATTTTCGCATGGTTGACACTTAGATATATTTAATTATCTAAACATTTTTGTTCATTATCAATACCAATTAAGTAATAATTCTACTAAATTTGTAATGCTTAATAACATGCGAATAATCATTTTCGTAAGAAAAATATTTTTTGATTTATTTTCTTTTGAAGTTGGGGAAATTTGAATTCTGTACCACTGGTTTATATCTTGCGGCAACAAAGCTTCCCTTTGATCATTGTTTTTTGATAGAAACCCTTTTTCGATGAGAGCACAGTTTTTTCTCATTTGAAAATCCTTTCTGTAAATCCTTCCGATGGTTTTGCTTAGTATATTTACTAAATATTATAGATATACAAATCCAGCAAACTTTTAAGTGGACTTTAAAGGATAATAAAAAGAAGAAGAAGAAAATAGTGATTTTGGTTACGTTTTTTACAACTAAAGTGTTATTGGTTATTTTTTGTAGAACATCAAACATTTTTACAGTAATAAGATCCCTATTTATTTTGGTTTTTATATTGGTAAAAAATTATAGAACTGTTTATATTCTTGGTTTGGGGTGGGAGGTAAGGTAAATATAATAATTACAGTTAATTTTTTGATTGTATAGAAAATGATTGATTGATTGATTTTAAAGTCAACTCATGCAGTTTTTCTATGCAAAGAGTTTAGGAAATCGCGTTCATTTCACGTTCATATTTCTATTATTCTCTTGTTTAAGAATTTTTTTTGCATACAGCCCAATAGAATACAAATAATTTGTAAATAGATCTATTTGAACCATCCTAAAAGGTACTACCAGAACAGGTCAAAATGAATCTGGAAGCAATGACAATGAAGGTATACACCACACTCCCCAGATCTGCAGAACTTGAGCCTCACCATCAGATCCAGTTTAGTGTTATACCCAAGAAACACTCTTTTTAAAAAGGTTGTTTTAACCCTGTGCATGGGTTATAGAGAGCGTATTGTGGCCCCCATGACAGAGCGGGAAATTGTGCTCAGTTTTATTACACATTTAAATGTAAAATCGGTCATTATTTTTCCAAACAACCACAAAGAAAGAAGAGGGAATACTGCTTTTTCACTATCATCGTTCCATACGTCGTATATATTATTAATCTACTTTATTATAAGTGCGCCTTGATAAAATTAAGGATCAAACGTAAAATCTATTTAAAAAACACCCATGAAAACAAACAAAGAATAAATTAGCATTTGATTGTCATTCATATTAAATGAGAATCATGGATCAAACCAAAACCTAGTTAACCCCAACACAATCCAGAATCTCTGCAGTGAGTGAAGAATGAAACTTGGACTTTGATTTATCGGTTCTTCCGACGAAGTGTTCATGCTTTATAAAATTGGACTTTATCTAGGTTATTATGATCAGACTTTATATCTTATACATCACACAGCAAAAATAGCAGATTGTAGTGAAACATTTGTTAGTTCGATAGAATTAGATTGTTTGAAATAATTATTGAATTTAATTATCATATAAATTTTGTGAATAGAAAATATTCTTCATTAGTTCTTATAGTCTTTGAAGGTTGTATTTAAGCGAGTATAAGTTGAAATAGTCACGGTAATGTCTATGTGTAATAACACACACACACACACACACACACACACACAAGTGTCATTCAAAAGGTGAAATGAATTTTTCTATAACAACTCACATTTCACTCAGGAGGAAAAACAATTGCTTTATTGATCACTATTACCTACAATTCTTTTATTCTTTTCAAAATATTTTCCTCGTCGAAAAACAAGCTTTTTTTCTTCGACAAAAAATACTTAGGCTGAGGTTTTAGCCATTTTCTTTCGGTGATCTTCATTTCATTATCGCTTGAATTGTTGTTCTACGCAGAAATTCTTTAAGGGAGCCAAACAAGTGAAAGTCAGAGGTGGCTAAATCTTGTCTGTTCGGATGATATGGCAGCAGTTTCCAACCAAACTAACGGGTGGTCTCCACTATTCTTGCTGCAGTATGAGGGGTAGCATTGTCCTGGAGAAACCCAACAACAACTGCCCTTAGAAAAAGCAAGGTCATCAAGCACAATTTTGTGTTCTGTACCCACAAAAATTCGCTGTTGTTTAGAGATATTTTCTATTGTAACATTTCCGTCATCCAAAAATACCACATTAACCGAATCCACCATTTAAGGTGTTCATTCCATTGAGGGCCTAGCAGGGCAGTCTTCATGTTGAATGCTATCTTGAACTTCTTTAAACAATTAAGCCGATTTTCAAACAATTTTTTGTGTAAAACATGCTTCTCAATGTGCACCCAACAGTCATATGTAAATTTCACATTTTTTGCACTTTTCAATCATGAAAAATTTGATGTCAGACCTCTATTCACGACTTTAGCACTTTGATTTGCTGCATAAAATCATTTTTGCTATAAACCTATTCCAAAATTGCAGAGTTTAGCTTAATGGAAAAGAAATTATTGTACTTTTTTCAAAGAATTCCTCTTTGGTATCCGGAAAGGCAAAAAGTAAACAAACGAAAGCTACTATATAATGTCTTATAATTCCCGAGCTGACGTCTGTCGACTGTTGGTTAAACGGTATGATACTAAGCCTAACGTAAAGTTGGGTGGGTTTCAATCCCAGCTTGAAATGTCTAACGTGTTTAGCCACACTGAAGAGTAATGATATAACGAAACAGTTTATCTGTGGATGAGAATATATTTATATATATATATGTGTGTGTGTGTGTGTGTGTGGATATGTGTGTTTAGAGTGATTGAAAGAAAAAATACATCTTGTCTACTTTCGTCTTATATTCTTAGTGGATATGTTTGTGTAAGTGATCATCTTAAATGGAATCAATATAACATACAGATTTTATGTACTGAACGGTATAAACAAACGCGACCCTGATACTCAGGGAAGCTATACAATCTGAAAAATTCGTTCCATTGTCTTTGCAAAAACAAGATATCTGGAAGAAAAACACACACACGCACACTCACACCCACTCGCACACACACACCTTCTCTCTCTCTTTCTCTCTCTCTCTCACACATACACACACACATACTTTCTCTGTCTTTCTCTCTCTCTCTCACACACACCCATACTTTCTCTCTCTCTCACACACACATACTTTCTCTTTCCCTCTCTTTCTCTCACACACACATACTTTATCTCTCCCTCTCCCTCTCACGCACATACTTTCTCTCTCTCTTTCTCACTCTCTCTCTCTCTCTCTCTCTCTCTCTCTCTCACACACACATACAAACATTAAAACACAAGCAAACAAGCAAACAAACAATAACTAGGTGATACACAATTATATTTATTATTGGTTAAGAGTGTCAAAACTTTTCCCAAGGCCCATAAAAAACTTGTACCAAGTTTTTTTTTTTCAAGCATTATAATGAATAAAACTGTGAATATGTCAAATGCGTTTACAATATTAATTTATTTAGACATGATAAAATGTAATGAAATATGAAGCGATACATTTGTTTTCACAAAGCCCTTGGTTATACATGCAATTGCAATTAATTATGTTTATTTGGATGTTTGTGTATGTGTATGGAGGCGCGTGTGTGTGAGTATTAGTGTAAACATATTTCATTCTGTGTGCATATATTGAGGCAATGAAGTACACAGACAGACAGACAGACAGACAGACTGATAGATACACACACATATATGGGCATACAAACATATTGATATATCGAGAAAGCTTCTTTTACAGTGAATGCATGCATGCATACATACGCACACATACACACATACGCATATATATATATATATATATATATATATATATATATATATATGTGTGTGTGTGTGTGTGTGTGTGTGTGCGTTTGCTTGAATGTTTGTATGGATATGTATAAATATATACATGCTAATGCGTGTGTTTAAATATATACCAATGTTTGAGTATACGTATATCGGAATGTGTATATTTATCAATACATTCATAGAAGTTTATATACATGAAGATACAAGCCACTCACGTACTCTTTCTCGCAAATATACATATATACATAAATATATATGTAGAAAGAGAGAAAGAGATAAAAATTTTTACCTCGTTGCATATTCATCTAATTAGACCTTGTTGTTGACTTGGCTCTTTTCTTTAAAGCTTTTTAAATGTATTTACTCATTATGTGTATGGTGTAGGGATTGTTTGTTTGTTTGTTTATTGGCACTTCAACTTATTTGGGTTATTTAATACCAAATCCATCCTTCTAGAAGAAAAGTAAAGGTACTATTTAACCAATAGCTTGGAGGATAAGGGAGGTTTATACCTTTCCCTAGGGCAGTTGTCCGAGAGTGAAGGTAATAGCGCGACTAGATTTCGAACTTGCTAACTACGATTCTGCAGTCCTGCACTTTAACCATTACACTACGAGGACAACCCCGTGGTGGAGGGAGAATGAAATTTTGCTCAATAGATCTTCATATCTAAGATATATAGACTGAAGTTGAAACCTTGCATTAAAAACACATACAAAATTAAATGCCGGTGTAGACAAAAAGTATATCTGTAGAATAAGTATTCAAGTGAAAAGCAACACAGATACGCATTCATAAAGTTATTTATAACAAACGGACACGCACACGAGCAGCCACTCACATCTACACAGATATCTAAATGAAGAGGCCTAAAAAGAATTCACTCTGAGTAGGAAAAAAACAATAAATTTTTAAAAGCTGATTAATTTTTAATATAAGAAATGTAAAAGACAGAACGGTAGTTTATTTTTAAGCCACATAACATCAAATAAAGACACTTATCTGCTTAATAAATTGAAACATCAAAATATACAATGCAAAAACATTCAGTGTTGATAAAGAATAAGAAAAATCTGAGAATACTGAACTGAATGATAAATGGTAAGTGACATTTTTTTAAAACAAATAATAAGAACAATTTTTCTCCAGTCGCAAAAAAAAAAGAAAAATGAAAAGAAAATACATTTCTATTATAAAAATATTTAAGAAATAAAAGCACATCTTTTATTTTCTTCAGATTAGAAATAATAATAATAATAATAATAATAATAATAATAATAATAATAATAATAATAATAATAAAACAAATCTAGAATAAACACAGAATTTTCGGAAGAATAGAGAAAAAAGAAATTCCACAATTAGAACGTTTTAAAATAGATTATTAACTCGTAGCGGTTTGCTGTGTTTAATTTTATATATGTATATAAATGTTCGGACGCATACAAACACATGTAAATATATAGTTGTTGGCGTTCGCTGTAGAGGGTGACCCGAAAGCTCCATTTTCAATAGCTACAATATCGAGGTGAAAGGGCGGGGGCTACTCCTTTCGCTGGATTACTCCACTTTACCCTTGATACGCACCTTAAAATGCTGAGTTTTAAGCAAGGAGGTATCAAGTACCATTCTTGTGACTTCAATATGACTTTACCTGAGATAGAACCCTGGTCTCCTCGGCCATTGGAGATCATTTACGAACTGGTCCAATGGATCGGTATAAAATATACATCAATGCATATTCATGTCGATATATATATATATTTATATGGTTTAATATATATATATATAGTTTAATATATATATATATATGTGTGTGTGTGAGTGTGTGTGCGTGTGTGTGTATACATTCGTATTTATCTGATATGTATATAATTATAAATATAAGTACATATATAAAATATATATGTACTCAAAAATACACATATATGCCAGCACACTGACACAAAAACTCTCTCTCACACACACACACACACACACACACACACACACACACATATATATATATATATATGTATATATATATATATTAGGGACAGACAAAAAAACGTTTTTTAGCGAAAAGTAATATTTCATATCTACTGAAAGAATACTGACGAGAATAATAAAAGTTTATAACTAGAATATTTAAATTAGAATGTCAATCACTACACCCTTTTCTCTCTCTTCATTTCTCTCTCTCTCACTCTCTCTCTCTCTCTATGTATATCTATATATACATACATATATGCGTATGTGTAAATGTATATATATATATATATATATATATATATATATATGTAATAAATAAAGACGTCTATATATATATATAAAGCGATATCTATCTGTCTATTTATCTATCTATCTAAAGCGAAAGAAAAGAATCAAAAATAGAAAACATTAGAAAACTAACTTCACCTCATTAATCAATTACTTATTTTATCTATGTGAAAGTAACCAAGATTACCTCCCTTGCTCTAATGAGAGACCAGCCACACGAGCTTGCCACACACACACACGTGCACGCACAACATATATATATATGTGTGTGTGTGTGTGTGTGTGTGTGTGTGTGATCAGTTAATAACTCAATTTTCTATAAAATTCGTCGAAAAATCATTTCACTTATTTCTCTCTCTCTCTCTCGGTCCCCATCTGTGTGTGTGTGTGTCTCTCTCTCTCTCTTTCTATATATATATATATATAGATAGATAGATTGATAGGTAGATTAGAGTTTTTATTTTCTCTCTATTTGTCAAAATATCCCTTCATACACATATACACAAATAAATCGTTCTGTGGACGTATTGAAGAGTTGTATAAAACAGAAAATAATGCAAGTTATGAAATGTTTAAACTAATTTGTTCAAATTAATTTATCTGTCTATCTATCGATCTATCTATCTATTTTGACTAAATATGAAGCCTATTAATACTTATTCATAACCTCTGCTTTTGTGTCTATCGGCTTGTCAGTGAATATTTTTAGCTATTTAACTGTCCTAGGGGCTAAATACCGCATGGAAGTTTTATTGAAGTCCATTTTCCCTGTTTTTTAACAACTTAATATACTTTTGCTACACTATGGCGTATATAAAAATCAAAGCCGTAAAAATTATGTAAATAAAGCACTTAAATACACACAGACACAGACACACACAAACGAATATATATATATATATATATATATATATATATATATATATATATATATATATATATATATTTAACCAGTGGAAAGCGGCCACTTTAACCTTGCATAGCCAGGACTAATAATAATAATAATAATAATAATATGTATATATGTACGTATACAGGATGACATATTCTATATATATATATATATATATATGTATGCATATATATGCATACATGTATATTCATTCCAACAACTTATGTAATAAATCAACACACATACACATACACAGACACACACATAGACACACACACGCACACATGTACGTAGATAGTTTGAAGAAACCAGTTAACAATATTTTATTAACTAATACTTCTGCACCAGCCTATATAAGCGCGCTATCAATAATGATAGCTTGCTTATACACATATATGTAAATGTATTCATGTATTCTCACGATACCTCAGTCAATAGATACATGTATATATATATATACATATATATATATATATATATATATATATATATATATATATGTATACAAAACGTTACCATATATTGATAAACATATATAACCCATGTATTGCGACAATTTTTTATCATATTCAATTATATATATATATATATATATATAAGTATTCTACAGAATAATATATGCATGCAAAAGAATCCTTCTAATTTCTAAGCATGGAAGTAATGGCGTTCCTACTGAGTAGCTGTGCTTATGCCCATGCACATGCTATTTTATTCTGATTGTGAAGTGAAGCATTGAAGCTCATCTTGTTTCCAAACAGACACAGCTGCAGGGAAGCGCTGCAACCAGCTGCCGGGGCCAAAACCCTCTTTAACCTTGTGTGTTTTTTCATTACATTTCATCGAACACTTCCTTGGGCTCTGGACTCTGTAGAGCGTAGAAGCTGCGTCGATCTCTTCATCTACTTACTGGTTGTTCGGCTTCGGCGCCGGACGCGACATTCTTAGGTCGCTTCATAGGCCGACCGAGCGATTGGTTGTCGGGTCACAGTTTGGTGTCATAGCTGGCTCCCTCCAATCTGATGTTCCAACCAACACATCTTATCGAGGACGCCGCTGCAGGAGAAACGTCCAACCGGTTCATGTCTGCGCTTTAGTCAGAGACAACGAATTATATGAATAACGATTTAAAAAAATGATACATATCGTTCTAAAGTAAATGATTTGCTGAAAGAACTATAATATATAATCGTATAGAATCCGTGGTAATAATGGGATAGAAAATTCGGAAACATATAATATATTTTTTGTATTCGTGAGTCAAATCGCCATAAACATTCTAGGTTCTATTGGGTCTAGTAGATAAGTTAATCTACATTAATTGCAATAAAGTGGGTTATTTACCCCCAGTTTTCAGCTTAATGTAGATGCAATTGTTCCGATAACTGACATCAGGTCATCGATGAGAATGGGCAAACAAATTGATCGAAAATGTTATTATCGTAAAACATTGGTTAAAGATATGCTATCAAATAAGCAAATTGTTTTTTTTTTTACTCTTTATATTGGCTTTTATTTATACGCACAAGGTCTTATATTTTCTTGAAATCTGCCACACACAATTGCAAAATTCTGCTTTCAACTTATTTTTTTAACAGTAAAACAACAAACTCAAGTGGTTTATCGAAAGAGAAAAAATATGAACATGAGAGACGGTAATTTGATGGGTAACCTATGATCGTTACTATTATTTAAATTGTGAATAAAATATTTAAATTAACTTAAACGTTTGTGCTAAACAGATATGAATTTACTGTAAGATGATTGATGCCAAAAAAAAAAAAAATATCCACTTTGAGTCTCATATAAAAGCAGTTATAGGATTAATAAGAAAAAAAGAAAAGAAAAAGAAAAAGACGTCTTTCCTTTGTCTATCAATATTATGAAGTTTCGATGAACTACGTTGAACAAAAATGCTACTTTCATTGCAATATGTTTAATCAACTTGGCTCGCACACCGTTGTGTTCGATACTCAGTGAGTACTCCATACTTCTGGATTTGTGCAAAACAAGGCTCAGCTTAGTAAATAACAACTATATTGGATATAAAGGAGAACATTTGTCTAAATTTCTTTTCGAACTGGCATGTAAAGTAATTTGCTTTCATTGCATATCTAATAGCAATAAATTTACTTGTTGGTGCTCATATCTCTCCGAGTAATTTGTGAAACTGGATTACAGGGTACTAGCAACGAGGGCGATTTCCTGATCTGACGTATTATCGAATATCCTACATAAATTGACTTGTACAAAGATGAAGGCTCCAACTGCCCTGCTATTTACTCGTTGCCGGAAGAAGCAAAAAACTGTTTAATACCTTTCTGAAAGTGCTTAAGGGATGCATAATCTTTCGGTAAGAGGTCTACTGAATCTATTTTTCGCGTTTCTAACCATCAAGTTACACTTAACTCAGAACCATATTTCAGTTATTTTGAGATGTAAGTTTGGATTGCTGTTCATCTCAGATATGAGACCAGGAAAATTTGAGTAAAGCACTTGATACATCAATAATTCTTTCTAGACAATAAAGTGGGTGATTTAGTCTAAATGACTTAATGCAATAACAATGACATATTTTTGTCGATATTCCAAATATTCTCAGTTTTGGAGAATTCAAAATAAAATATAAACCTCCATGATGCTTTAGAGAGGAGTCCCCGTGGAGTAGTGGCTAACGTGCATCTTAGTGAATTCGAACTCCAGTTGCGCTATTACGTTCAAGTTCAGACTAATATACTACAGAAAAGTATGTCCCTTCTCATTCCCCCGGTTATGGGTCAAATTGTACCACTACTGTTCTTCTATAAGGATGGCTTTGGCATAAAATAATCCACGAATATTTATATGTTATAAAACAAAGAAACCAAACCAAACCATCCATGATATTTTGGTAGAAGATACCGCACGAATCAACATGGATTTTCGTCTGAATGCACATTAGAGCCAAATTTCAGCCTGTTTTATTTGGTTTTCCGCAAATTCTAAAAACTAATAACGGATACAAATTTCTTACTGATATTTTCTAAGCAAATAAAAGAAGTCCTATGTCTAAGACACAATAAATGTAAAGGAAAATACAGTAAAAGAAGAATCAAGAAATAAATGCTTCTTTCCCGGTGTAACCAAGTTTGAAAGTGGCCATTTACTAAGCTTAGATTAGCAGAATGCCAAAGTATGGGGGCACTCAGTGATGATCGAACTCACTAATAATGGTTAATTGGCTTTGTTATTTAACTAATGGAGAACGCGAGTTTAAAGTCATTCAACACTTTTATTTTCATTAAAAAATGAACGATGAAGGAAGTACATGACCGTTATGATAAAATACATTAATATATCATATTTTTAGAATGCTTGATCAACACGTGTCAATTTAATGCTGAAAACACCCAAAAGTACCAACATTTTACGTTCCAATAATGTGTCCTGGGTATGACATAAAATTACATCCGGTGGTGCGGCTCCACGTCTGGAGCTTTAAGAAGTTAGGCGTTACTCCTTTGTTGTCATTACTTCCAGGTCTCTGTTATGGTTAAATATATTTGTTTTAGGTAATGAAGAGTATACCTGTTTAAAATGCTTGTGAAGATTCATTTTTGTACCATATATAATTAGAGATCATACATGTTAAACTGACTTCGGCATAGGATAAACCAAAAAGGGGTTGACTTGCCTCGAGACTAACCAACCGATCAACCGACCGTTCAGTCTGTGTTAGTATTGAATTTAACATATTGGATTGTGACTTGTGGCAAAAAAAAAAAAAAAAAAAATTCCTGTGATCATCCAGCGTCAGACGTATGGAGGTTATGACATTATGGTTTGCTTGATTTCCCTTGAGAAAAGCAGCCTTCAAGGCCTTACAGAAAACTAAGCATACAATTCAGAATACAGGAAGATTTGTGGAATAAAGTAATCAATCTAGAAAGTTCTTCTAGGGCTTTGAGATAAACAAATAAATCAATAAACCAATAATTTTATTCGAGTTTTATAGCAAAAGAGAACAAAAGAGTTTACCAACGGGCAGGCCAATCTTAAAACCCTGCTTTCCGCTAAATCACTCAAGTTAAGCAACGACGAGTATGCAGGGAACTTTGATTGGGGACAACTGTAAAAGAAAAGGTACCATAAGCGATCCGAGGTCTGTGTATCAAAGTAGGCGAAGCTGAAGAAATAGTTGAAAGTGCGATTCCCACTTCTCTCTAGCTATGATGTTAGCCTATGCAAAATTGAATAAGTTAGGTATATAGGAGAAAACCGAAAAGAAGAAGAAGAAGAAGAAGAAGAAGAAGAAGAAGAAGAAGAAGAAGAAGAAGAAGAGGGAACTGAGTGAAAATTAAAGAAAAAGAACTGAAAGAAAATCCCCCCACCACGAAAAATAAATGAAACAAAATTGTGGTTGTAAAAACAGCCGGGGAAAAAGGAGAACATGTATAAGAGAGAGGAAACTTGGATTTGAAGTATGTGTATGCGAGTGTAGGTGTGTGTGTGTGTGTGTGAGAGAGAGAGAGAGAAAGAGAGAGAGAGAGAGAGAGAGAGAGAGAGAGAGAGAGAGAGAGAGAGAGAGTCAGATTATTCATTTTTAGATTAAAGAAAAGTGAAGAGAAACTCAGTGGAAAGAATGGAGGACAAAGAAAAAAGATATGTAGAAGCATATTGATGCAATAAAAAGAGGGAAGGACTATATAAAGTGATAAAAAGAGAAAAATTAGTATAAGAAATTAGAAAATAAATATAAGAAAATGTGTAAAGTTTATATAAACAGCTGTAAACTCATCAACCTTAGATATGATCTGTCTCGATAAAGAAAACTTGTTTCACGCAGAACCATTTTCAGTTGAAATAAACTTGATATTCATTTTACTTCCGATGAACGTATGAATTTCCTGTTAAATTCTACTCGGTCTACGAGGAAGATGATCGAAGAAATGAGAATATTGATTGATAACAGCGTGGCCGGAAATTTCATTTTTTCTTTTATTGGTATGTTCTAGTTTATTTAATTTTTTTATCGATTTTTTATCGATATTTCCTAACCAAAAGATCGATATGAAGGAAAGAAGCATTTTGAATTATTTTAGTGTGATGTACTGGCTGACATTTTTTGTCGGACTAAACACATGATCGTAAATTATATGAAGTGTGTTCAAATAGTACGAGAATAAAGCTGTATTTACTAATAGAGAAATAAGCAATAATGAAATGTCTTTCTTTAAAATTGTCTTTGTCTTGAGTATGAGACTCACCTACATCTTAGTGTCAGACCCCAGTTCTGAAAATTTGGAAAATGTGAAGTTCCCTTTCATTGCTATTGCTCCCAGGTTCCCTTGACCCAGAGGGGTTGTTAGGGTTTCCTTCATTTGGATCAGATTCGATAGGTCCATGCACAAAAGAGCCTTAAGAAAAAATTACACAAAAAATGTATATATGATGGTATAATGAAGGCGATAACTTAAACTGTCGGCATAAAATAATCCTAAACGGAATACAATGCCATTAAAATCAATTAATCTTATTATTTAAAATAGTCTTCTCAGCATTCAACACACTCTACTTTTAATCTGCTGTAAAGATGTACCGTGTTATTTCATTCAAGATCCTCCATTTTCTCAACTTCAACTTCTTATATAAGAAAAGGTCACACGGACTTATGAGTGGTTATTTCATCGGAATATGTACTTTCGTAATCCTGTGCTTCGCCAAAAGCATTTGGTTGTAAAAATATCGAAACTGTTTCTCCATGTCTCGAGATCTCGACATCATCATTTTTATATTAATCGTCCGACTGTGCATATGTCTTCATTTCATTGCAAAATCTCAAATATTAAAACTTCAAATATTTAAAGATTCAGTTTTGATACTTTTTGATCAATTTTTTATATGACTTCCTCTACATGATATACTTCTTGCAATTTTGTTCGAACTACTAAAAATTAATCTATATGAATAGAATTTGCATATGTATAACCGTAACACAGAAAATGACACAGTGTAGCGAGACGTTTGTCAGAGCAGTTGCCTCAAAATACATTAACTCTTAGACTAATACAATTTCCAGTTCTATTTGCAGTTTGATATATTGGTGATGTCTGAATTTGTATTAACCATGATGATATTAGCTTATCAAGAGAGATAAATATTAAATACTTATGACAAAATATCACCTCTTTTATTGATTTATTGATTTATTGGAATAATTACACACACACACACACACACACACACACACAAACACACACACACACACACACACACACACATATATATATATATATATATATATATATATATATATATTTTCATCATACAACGTGTGAAAGCACGTGCGATACCGTGTCCTCATCAGCCGCCAACCAGGGGTGATAACACAGTTTCGGTAGTTCAAGGCGGTATTGCCACTCCTGGCGCTACCAAGCAGCTTTTGCCACCGGACATATATATATACATATATATATTCTATTCATAGAATGTAATTTTAAATCAATCTTTAGAGCCGAATTGAATTTGTATATGAATGTGTGCGTTTGTGTACGAATTGAGTTTGGTTTTTAAAGTTTATTTAAATGCATAACCAATATACATCGTTCCATATGTAAATAAAATGAATGGCGTTAACATTTTCAGCGTTCCCATAGGCGTAACATATCGGTTTTTGATGCAGATGAAAGCTGAATTTAGTATAAAATCATTCTTTAAGTAAAATCAAAATTTAGTATATTGGTATTCTTAATAAAAAAACTTCCTCTGTTGGAAGAAGTATCAATAGATATGTAAATGCTTGGCAGTTTGTCAATAAGAAAACATTTTTAACCCAACTAGTATTTTCACATTTTTATATCTAGAAAATACACATTATAAAACACGAAAAGACACAATATGTGTCAGTCTAATGAGAATAAAAAGTTTAAATTCATAAGAACAAAACAAAAATTGAAATATCTAAAAAAAGGCAACTGAATGATAGAGAGTGTCTCATCCAGTCTTTTGTGAACATATCTGAGTGGCAAGACTGAATTTCGATTTTAAAAGGTCCCATAGGAATATTTCGAAACTTTTTCGTTTAGAAATTGTTATTCTTTAAGCATTTGTTTAGTATGGAACACATGAATCAAGCTGCTATAACTATGTGCTATCACTAATTGTTCGTTCATTTAACTTCTTAGGCTCATCGCAGCTTAACCTCAGTATTTTGGTTGGAACCAGTACTTTCAGAATGACGTATTAAGTTTTAGTCAGGTAAACAGGTATCAGGTTGCTTACACTATATGTTATGGTCATTCATCTATGTACTGAGGTTGTTAATATATCTGATGTATTTAACTATAAAGATAATGAATAATTATCTTTATGTACCCTCTAAAAAAAGCAAACAATCAAACTTACAAACAGTGTGTACACACTTCTATTTATACATTTAAACACTAATAATTATCAAATGGATTTATAATGAATTGCTTAAACCAGTGATCAGGTTGGCATTATTTTGTGGGTTAACAACACAGCTATGAAAGTACTCTAATATAGATGCACTGTATGCGTTAATGAGTGAGTGTTTATGTGTATTTGCGTTCGAGAAGCACACGAGAACATCATGTATGTGAGAAGGTATGTATGAATGCAAGTGTGTGAAACTGTGTGAGGTATACACCACCTGCAGGCTATTTGGTAATGAATCTTTTCCCAGATTAACAAAAAATAAATAAATAAAAAAAATAAATAAAAAAAAGAATAAACAAATAACGCGAACATATAAAAAAAAAACTAAAAATAAATAAATGGAGAGAAAATAAAAAAAAAAGTGAACGAAAAAAATGAAGATCTAATGAATGAAAAAGATCGAATGAAGATTATTCTGATCAAGTAAAAACTGCCTCAAGGTTTCTGAATCCGGCACTGACTACCTTACAGCAAGTGCTAATAAATTATTAATAAAATCTGGGGTTGAGAAAAATAAGAAGCAAGATACTACTGTAATTAGAATTACCAATACTACTTTGCATGAAGACATTAAAGATGATAACAATAACTAGGAAAAAAACAATCATCAGACGAAAAACCACTGAATAAATCTGAAAAAGAAAGTAAGAAAAAAATACAGGCTCCTACCCGTTGGATTGAGAAGCTGAGGAATATCAAAGTGACACTTGTGCTTTTAATCAAATTCCAAGTAAAATAGAAACTACTAAATAAATAAATAAATAAACTAATAAAAGCAAATTCAGAAAGAACATTAAGAAAATTGAAGTGATTTGTGTCATATTATGCAAGATTGCCTGTTTAACTTTACTGTTAATGGATATAACAATATACGCAGTAAAGCATTTGTCAGTCCCTATATGGCTATGATGATTCTAAAGCGTTCAATATTCCTACTGAATTTTCATCTACTGTAATATCTATAATTCGATTCTTTCCGTGGTAGTATGGTTAAACAGTTAGGCAAGTAGGCAATTGTAAGTGGGTTCAATTCTCTTTGAGTGACCTAAACTGACCTTGTGCCGAACTAGGCTAATCTAAGAAAATGGCTACTGCATTTTGTATTTGCATATCAATTTTCTGACAGTAGCATATAAGGGAACTAACCCCCTCTTTAATAAAACGCCAGTTGTATAATTTTATGTCGGTATCTCTTTAGGAAGATAACTATTAAATTCTAATTACAGCTTCTTTCTTTCTTTCTTTCTGAGTTCATTTTTTGAGCACTCAGTTAAGGCGTTTCACTTATTTCTATATAATATGAATAATTACATCTACAAATAAACATTTGTTTGCAAACAGTTAAATGTTTTAAAGTATTGCTATTTAACTATCACAAGTTAATTAAACACCAGTCATTTGTTTACACACAGTTAAATGTTCAAACAGTTGTATTTCAAGCTATTCAGTTTAGCATGTCATTTTGAATTCTATTTAAATGTCAAACAATTCTATTTGACCCACAGATAGGACCCTATCAGGTGCTACCACTCGGGACCAGAGTGGACCTGGGAGTGATGTCAATGTAGGCGTACTCAGCATTCCACAAAGCTCCAGCATTACTCGACCCTCACCATTAGATTGTTTAGTGTCATATCCAGGACAATCGATAGGGAAGTCTTACCTCAGAGATGCAGTCAGTGTATTCTACAGCCCCAGCTAATAGGGCTAACTGCTTTCAGAGCTCCAACAAAAGTTAAAATCTATTAAAAATAAATAGTAAAAAAAAGGCATTTGCATTCGCTTTGAAACTTTATGTATTTTAAGAGAAAAAATCCTCAGTTTGCAATGCTTTGAAAATCCCATTTTTTTTAAATTAATCCCTTCAGTTGTGTTAATGTACTCGCGTCAGCTTTTTAAAAAAACAGAAATCTGTTACTGGAGGCAAAGATAATCTTATAGAATTCTTCCGTTCCAAGGATAAAGGCGTTCCTACTATGTTTTCTAGATTTGAATATAGAAAAATACCGACTGCGATGACGAAACCGAAAGTTATCATAAACCAAAAGGTTGCCTTTGGAGAAATGCCTAAACTTGGACTAGATAGAATGCTAATTAATAATAGAATGCAGAGAACAAAATAAGTTACCAGAATCCAATAAGGTTTTTTGTCTTTGTTTCGCTTTGCCCTTGTTGCTTGTTCTTCCTTAGAAAATGTCACAATCGAGTCATTCTTTTCATCAATGGATTCATTTCCCTTTATTTTCACAGCCGTCTTATTCTTTCGTTCTGGATTGTCTGGAAAACGAATGACATTACTATCATGTAGCGTGTTGCTAGTTAGTTGTATAACTGAGCAATGATGTGTATCATCTCCTTCTTCTTCGTTTCCAATAACTACTACATTAGGTTGTTCTACCATCGGAGGGTTTTGTCTAGACATTTCTATTTTTAATTATCAATTTAGTAGAAATCCTAAACGGGAAATTATGATCTAGCAGGACTGTCTAGTCAACGCGACTCTCGTGTTCTGTTCTTTTTTCCTGAATGAAGATATTAAAACTTTGACGTCTTCGAAGAGCTATACTCACTTTTCTACAGAGAAGACTTTTCCATGATTAGAATGGTTTCTATAACTGATTCTATTTCTATATATGCGTGTGTCGATATGTGTGTCTAATTGATTTTCCAGATAGTCTTTTCAAACGTGAAAAAACATTATTTTATCAACAATCGGGTCATTACGACGTTATAATCAATGACGTCATGAGAATATATTTATGATGACTATTACGTGAAGGTGAAGCAAGTCAAAGTTCCCACAACCGGTTATAAACATAACGCTTGTCGTTTATTTTTTTAAAGGAAAAAAGAGGGAGTTCAAAATCATTTGAGATGAAAGTATTCAATTGTATATTTGTCTGACAGACTTGAGTCTGGTTTTAGTATGTCTTATTTCAATGTTTCTATTCGTTCTGTCCTCAACTTTGCGGTGCCCTATAGGACTGTATGTAAAAACTTTTTTAAGAAACGACTAAATAAAAAATGTAAATAGCAACCTGCAATGAACATGATTCCATTACCTCAAGGCAAAAAATAACCCGTGATGGGTTGATATGCCATTAAAATCAATCATTCGATTTTGCAATTTTATCTCATTGAAGCCCGATCCGCATCCACTCCATCGGAGTACTGAACGTTCAACTCTCTTTCTGCATATTGGTCAGTGATTTGTAGACCAAATTTGTAAGCCCTTATATACGTATATGTTCGGCATAGCCTTTTCCTGTCAAGACAATTGACTGACGTAACTCTATGCAGCTTCTACATTTTGAGTCCTTGCTATGCCCTATTTGCTATATTTTCATAAGCAGCTGCTGGACTTATTACACATAGCGGCTGCTTTTATCTACCTAAAACAATTATCACAGTGTTATCAATAATTCTAGTTTAGTTCTGGTTCTTCTCGAAATATCAAAGTCAGCCTCCTCCGGTTGGTTGTTGTAGTAGACAGACGTAGATGGCTTATTTATCGTGAATCTATTATTGTTTGATTATCTATCATTGTTAAATCACTGAAATTTATCTCCCTAAAAAAACTCTTTCCGTTGACATTTTCTTGTAGGGAAACAAAATTAAGAAGGAAACGGCTCATATCATAGGAGAGTTTTTTTTTATGGAGCCTGTTTAATTCAAAGTGTTGTGTTTAACAAGCAAAAGGCAAAGGAAATCGAATGATGCCGAATATATTTTGTGGGGAAAACAATTAATACTACCTAACATATGTATTTACCTAATCCCACTAGCAGGATGCAATACAAGATCAATTTCAAAGCAGATTTACAGCTGTTTTGAATTCAGAATTTTCGTTTTCCTAGACTGGTGGCCATTCCAAATCTAAAGAGTCCAATCTGTTTTGCTATTTACACATAACTTGGGGAGGGTGAGAAGAGATGGATTCATGCCTTTGCTAAGGGCATTAGCGTGAAAAGAAATACTAACTACCTTGCATAAAGCTACAAAATGGATTTGAATATAATTATGACAATATATGAAACGATCAACGAAAATAAGGAATTGTAATATACTTTCGAATAATTGCAGTGGAAAGGTATCTTCGGCCTAATCGATTAAAAAAGCTTAAACAATCATCTCTATGCAAAATGAAGCGAGATCGAGTCTTGACGGAAGTTTTCTTTTTTGTTACTTGCAAATATTTGGCGAGAAAGTTGTCATAAAACTAGACTGAAATTGAATTGATTTGCTAAGGTTAGAGTAGTTTGGCACCACACTTGTAGTATGGGGCATCTAGTGAGGATCAAACTGTCTAACATGTTAGTTTTAAAAACAAAAACAAAAAACAAAAACAAAAAACAAATGAATCTTTGCACTGAACATTTACACTATTAATAAAATATCTATTTATAAATATAATTCTGTTGATTGATTCATTCGATAATTCCCAAAAATTCCCTCTGAAATTCTTTTTCTTCGCATTGTTTCTGAAATCATTTTTTTTACCCTATTGTTGTTTTTATCTGATAAGGTAATTTGTTTCAAAGATATATTACTCTAAAAAGAAAAAATCCTCTTTGTTTGTAGACTTAAGTTTTTAAATCTGTCTTGATAGTAAATTTCCAGTTTGAGGAGAAATATTGAAAAAATCTCTACCATTAAAAATTCCATTATATATTTGGAAATTTTCAATTCGATCGTCTCTCGTTCTTCTTTCTTGTAAAGTTAATCCTAATTTCACAAATATTTCCCAATAACTGTAATTTTAAAGATATTTTCATCACTGTTGGAATCATTATATAATAATATCTCATTATAATGAAATGATTCATATACATACAATTAATAATAATATGAGAAAGCTAGAACGAAGGGTACTTTAAAAAGAAAGCATGACCATTAGTAAGAGAAGTCCAGAAACAGTATATAAAATGAATTAGATTTAAGATGAAATAGAGATAGAACAAAATAGCAAATGTCACCTTGAATTAACAGAGATGAAAATGAAAATTATATCATTGAATAATGTCGATGTTACTTTGCAGGAAGAGAGATTGAATAGGAATTATACAAACAACCCAAGGGGATTAAATAAACAAGTTATTGCTAAAAGCCAGAAGCTGCTCGGGAAAATGGCCATGGTTTGATTTCTGTAGGAACAAGAATGGTTCATTTTCTTTAGACCATAACCAATCACTTTAAACAGCGATATGAAAATAGAAAGTAGATGTTATTTTTTTCAAAGTAGATAACTGAATTAAATGAGTAAAAAGAGGATGAATTGACGGATGAATAGGAAGTCTTAACAAAAGAACGACTACAAAGGAAGTAGTAGAATTTGAAGTTGATGATTATATTGCTATATTTTGGAGCACATGAAACGATCTTGAGGATAATTGCAAAAATATGGGAAAACTAGGAGATCTGATAAAAATAAGAACAAACTATACAGACTAGAAAATGGTGAAGTTGTCAGGAATATTAGAATAATTATGGGGACTGCGATTTCTTTCGAGTTTCTGGCACAGGAAATAAGCTGAACGCTTATGCCCTTTATCATCGACATTTATCATAGTTATGCTTTACAATGAGAAAAAGAAATATATACGAATAAAAAACATCATAATGATCAGCGAAGCCAGATCGAACATAACATATTTTTCTTAACAGATTATAATTTCGCTGATTATTTTGCCAATACAGTCAAGAACGATATTTCTGATTGTGATGAGAATTAATGCTTGTGTTACAAAAAGTCCATTAAACAAAAACCGTGAAGATGGTGGTTAGAGGAAGAGAAAAGAAGGCTAGTTATAGTAGTTACTCATATCTAAAATTTTGTTTGCAATCTCACTTTTCTATATTCATCCTTCCTCCTGGTTACAGCTAGTGTGAGCATTCTGACTTCATATCAGAACGTTTTCTGGTTTTGGCTGTTTTATCAAGTAACTTTTTAATGAATAAATTTTTTTGTCTTTCTTTTTTTTTCTTTTCCATTTGGAAAGTCCATCTGTCTCAGACGTATGACAAACACCACTAGGCACTATGCCCCCTTGATGACAGTTCATATTGCTTTTATCTTGAATCGACCCTAGATAGAGATTTAAGAAGGCAAGCTGCCATGCGTTTCACTGCAAAAGACATCAAATATTTTTGGTTTGAAAAGTCACATCATCATAATATCACTTGTACAAATTCATTGTCACCAGTCTCTTTTACGATTTACAATACTGCCCATAAATAAGTAACCTTCAACCATTGTTTTTTGATGAAAATACATTTTGTTGTCAACCAAAGATACCAAGATTTTACTATTTATATAATAATATCTCATTATAATGAAATGATTCATATACATACAATTAATGATAATATGAGAAAGCTAGAACGAAGGGTACTTTAAAAAGAAAGCATGACCATTAGTAAGAGAAGTCCAGAAACAGTATATAAAATGAATTAGATTTAAGATGAAATAGAGATAGAACAAAATAGCAAATGTCACCTTGAATTAACAGAGATGAAAATGAAAATTATAGAATCAAAACAAATATTATTAGCAACTATTTATGACTTAACACAACCCATTGAAATTTGGTAACCAAAAATATTAAAATCTTGCATTAAAAAAACATAAACAAAGTCAGCTCTTATATATATTTCTGTCAAGTTTGACAATAAATAATACAAAATGATAATTCTTTTAACTGCATGATGTTTCACTTGAAATAATAAAATACAAATATCTTTGGGTTGGAGGAAAACATTTTTTTTCTTAAAAATGGCAATGTTTTATTTATTTAAGGTGGATACTGAATAAAGATCTTAAGTAAATTATAAAATATAGAGGCAACCCTTAAACTGAAAAGGTCGAGAATGCCGCGAAAAGTGCTGAAGAGATGAGTAAACTTGATATCATTCGCCTTTTTACGACATGTCAGTTAATACTAGAATAAACAACAGCAGCTGCATTATCAACTACAATAAGAAGAATACAATAAAGATTATGGCGATGATTATGATGTTTCTTTGCTAATGGAAGCCTAGATTCTCAATAGATTCTCGAGCTCAAGCTGAGCTCGATACTGAACAACAACACAGGAATGGCGCCATTAGGAAGCTCTTGAAACATTTTAGGAGGAGTATGAATAGAAACTGTAATTGTAACCAGTCATCAACAAGTACGTGGAATACAGTCATAGGCGCTGCATGTATTCTTAAGAAGGTTTTATAGTTGGGTTCTGTGTCTAAATCAAAGTTAAGATTAAATCAATAATAATAATAATGATAATAATAATAATGGAGAAAATTCTCTAGCGAATGATCGGTTTAAGATACTTAAGGACTTTACAATACAAACTGATCATGAGATCCAATCAAAGCGTCAAGATATTGTAATCTTGGACAAGAACTCCAAAGAAAGCACCATTATCGATGTAGCCCTATTTACCGATATGAAAGACGCGTGAAAGGACAAAGAAAAGATCGTTAAATAGCAAGACCCGACAAAAGAGATAAGGAGAATATGGGATTTATCTACAAAAATCATACGGGTATTTCTTGGTGCGTTGGGTAACATAACTAATAAATTAGAACAACTCCTGAAAAAAACAAGAATAAGTACTCGAGCTGCATTCATGCAGACATTTGCAATACTTGGTGTCACAGAAATCTCAAGGAAGATATTTGAAATCTACAGAAATTAAATGTGATCCGATATGAAAGACGTAAAATGATTAACTCAAATTGCTAATTTAGGACAAACCAAGATTTAAATATTGTTTCACTGCAAAGGCTGCAGAAATTTTAACAAAAATATTAATTTACTATTTAAGTATCTGATGGTGAGGCTTCAGTCTTGCAGATTTGGGGAACGTGGAGTACCCTTTAATTACCATTATTCCCATATCTACTCATACCTGGAGTGGTAGTACCTGTTAGGGTCCCATCTATGGGTCAAATAGAAATATTTAATCACTTACTACACATGAAACCATTTAGCAAACGAATGAATGAATAATATTGAATAGAATTATTCGTTTTTGATAGTAATACTTGAAACCATTTCATGTCCTGAATATGAAACTAAACCATCTGATGTTGAAGCTGGAGTCTCGGAATTTGGGAAATGTAGAATGTGTAATATCCCTTCATTACCATGACTTTCATTTCAACTCTTAACCGAGTTGATAGTAAGTATTAAGGCCTCATCTATGAGTCAAATAGAATTATTCAATCTTTTACTATGGATTATCATCATTGAATAGAATTAATGCGAAATAGTTATAATTGAAAACAGTTTACTGCGTGCTAAAAATCCTTTAGGTAAAATCGATAAACAGAATTACTAATCTGAAAGAACAGTACATGAAACCATTACATATATATATATATATATATATATATATATATATGTGTGTGTGTGTGTGTGTGTGTGTGTGTGTGCGTGCGTGTGTGCGCGTGTGTGTAAAGGATTTGGCATTAAATAAACATCAATGGTAGATATACCATCTGACCAAATAGCCTAACCTAAACTATCTCTGGTAAACATTCAGTGTACAGATTTTATTGATAGAAACGATTAAAAATAATCTGCTGCAACCCCCACACACATACACATGTATATGTATGAATATATATATATATATATATATATATATATGTGTGTGTGTGTGTGTGTGTGTGTGTGTGTGTGTATGTGTGTGTGTGTGAGTATGTAAGGTAAGAATATGAATGGTAATGGTAATTTTAATGTTTCAGCTGACTGCAGTGTGAAAATGTTAGAAGGCGAAAGCAAGACAAATATTTGTAACTTAGCCAGATAGCTATAAAAAAAAGCTGTAACAGTGATAACAATCGTAGTTGGGTCCTTGGAACTGTCCCCTAAAAGAGACTCGATAGTGTGGATATTAAAGGAAGAATTGAAACCATTAAGATCACAGCACAACAAATATTGGTTAAGATATTAAGAAGACTCCTGGAGACCCGACAGAAAATTCAGTCATTCTGAATTCAGTGAAAATCTGTTAGAATTGGAGTGAAAATCTTGCAAGTTTCAGAACAGAAAGGATGTCGCAAGGGAACAAAAGAAACAGACGACCCACTTGTTAAAACAAACCGAAAAATGTAACCATGGTTTGCATTAATTGCAAAAAGGCCTATGATGTGGTTCCAAGAACTTGGGTAATAGGATGTCTAAAAATATACAAAATATCGAAAAAATCATAAACGTCATCACGAAAGCAAGGAAGCACTGGAAAGCGGAATTAGCAGCAGGAGGAAAACCCAAGCAAAGAGCCATCTTCCAGAGATTCTCACTCTTGCCACAACTATTTATTGTCGCAATGATGCCACTCAATTATGTACTTAGGAATTGTACTGAGGGCTACAAATTTACAAAATCTCCAGAAAAGATTAAACACTTAATGTACATCGATGATATTAAGGAATTTGTCAAAAAATAAAAGCAAAAACAAAAGCAAAAACAAAAACAAAACCCAAACACTATGCAAATAATGAAAATATACAACCAGGATATGGGAATCAAATTTTCCATCGAAAAATATGCCACGCTGATGAAGAAAAAAGGTAAAGGGGGAAACAAAGGAAGGAATTAAACAGTCGATAAGATACTCTAGACCATTCTTTAAATAGACAAATGGACAAAAGGACAAAGAAATTGATGAAGATGCACAAAGCCTTACATCCGATATATGACGTAGACAGACTATATGTGTCAAGAAAGGAAGGAGGAAGAGGACTCGCCAGAATTGAAAATAGCGTGAATGCATCAATACGAGGACGCAACGACAACATTAATAAGAGCAAGGAAATACTAATTACAGCAAACAGGAACACCGCATACAACATAAGGACAAAAAATAAATAAATAAATAAAAACAGCAAAAATTGGGAAAGCGAAATGGTTCTAAAAACAACTGAATGGATATTTTAAGTGATACATTGCGAAATCTCACACGTGAAAACCTAGACATGGCAACGAGAGAGAAAACTTAAGAGAGAAACTGAATTTCTCCCGATAATAGTATGTTGTTTTATGCTACTATCAGGGAAAATTCAGCCATAAGGACCAATTATATCAACACGAAAATCCATAATGTGCAACAGAATAGCAAGTGTAGATTATATGGTGACAAAGTATAAATCACATTGTGAGTGAATGTAGCAAACTTGCGCAAAAAAAGTAAAAGATTTGACAAGTCTGGGTGGGAAAGGTGACCCACTTCGAATTGTATGACAAATTGAAATCTGACTATACTACCAAATGGTATATTCACAAACCAGAATCTGTTCCATAAAATGAGACGCATAACATACTCTGGGATTTTGAGATGCAAACAGATCACCTGATCCTGGCCAGGAAACCAAATCTTGTGGTAGTTAACAAAAAACAGAAGAACTGCTGTCTAATGGATCTTGCCATCCCGGTGGACCACCAAGTGAAAAAAAATAACGAAAAGAGATAAGTACTTAAACCTTGCCAGAGAACTAAAAAGCTATGTAACATGAGAGTAGCGGTGATACTAAAGGCTTAGGAAGAGGGCTGAAAGAGCCAGAAATCTGAGGATGAATTGAGACTATCCAAACTACTGCATTGTTAAGATGGGTCAGAATACTGAGAAGAGTCCTGAGGAGACTTACCATCACTTAGTCGCCTGTGAATGACCCTCAGCTAACGCTGGTAGGAAAAACTCGCAAGAAAAAAATATTACAATAATGCCAAATATTTTGCCATAATGTTTGCTAAATTAATTGCATGATAAGAAATAAATAAAAAAAATAAGAAAGAAATAATAATGGAATTAATAACAATAAATGGTAATTATACAGCAATATTTTCTCCTTTATTAGCAGCAGCAGCTCCATCACTAGCAGCAGCATTAATAATGAGAAAGACGATGTTACATTCCTTGAAGGCGGTTCCCAAAAGCATTGATAAATTATTTCAAGGAAGTCGGATGATTGTAATCGGTGTAAATTCCATGAATAATCAACACTGCGAATGAGCTTATCTAAACTTCAATTTAACAGATACGATTTTAATTGTTTTAATGCCTCATAAAAATCATTGTGAATCAAAATGAATCATTTAAATCAAAACAAAAGATTAAATCTCCACTCCAGAGTCTTTCACGATGTGTAAAAAGGGGGCTTTCAAATGTGTAATTGTAAACTTTGTGTGTCTTCAAGATGAAAATTAAACCAGTTTTTATTTCATATATAAAAGTTATATTTTAACTGACAATTTGATTTTTCTACAAAATCTTTGAATTAAAATCTAAATTACTAATTGTTCCCTTGAAAATATATATGAAGGGATAGGATTAGTAATCTAGCTGAGCATATTTTGGCACAAGTCGAGAAGTTAGGGGTAACCAGTGAGATTCGAACTCACAAACAATGGTCACTAATCCTTACCTCATGAAAAGTGATTGCAGTCATTTACTAAGTTTTGTTTAGTTTGACATTTATCCAAAAGGATGAGGCACTCAGTGAGAAGCTAATTTACAATCAAGAGTCTTCTAGCCTGGTTCCTGAATCATCATGAGGCTTAAGATGACTCGGGAATTGATATGAGTTTAATTAGAAAAATGCTGATAAACAAACAAAAAACAATAAACAAAAAAACAATATCGAAACCAAAACAAATAAATACTGCAATTATAAAAATTCTATATAAATGATATAAAGCATACACAAGTAGAATTATAGTCATTTTTCACTAGCTGAAATACTCATTTACGCCGAGTGAGAAATCAAGAAGTAAAAATTCAAGAAAAACAGAATTAGAAAAAGCTAATAAATAGATATATTCAAAAAATAATTTCTGTTTATTTACGTGTTTTCTAAACAATTTTATAACTGTAAGTATTCATCAAATATTTACGTCAAACAGTTCTTAATAGTAATTGTTACTATTAAAGATAGAACTATTATGGAAAAGAAATTTACCGATTATACTTTTATATTATCACGAGAAGAAACATTAACAAAATTGCAAACATATGTTTTTAAGTGAAGGAATATAAAACAAAAATCAGTATGAAGAATAACTTAATCAAACTTAATGTTTAAGTAAATAGGAATGATTATTTTAGTGAGACACATAATCTGCCTCGTTGCAATATAGATTTCCGCTAACTATTATTTACAGTTAGAGACTTCATCTCGATGAGAGCCCCGATTTTCTTTGGAATATTTTTACGTTAAAACTTTTCCTATGATCCTGTAAAAATGCATACCGAATTCGATAGTTCTACATGAAACATTTTGGTTGTCTATAGAGAACAGATAAACAAAATTTCTAAAATTATTAACATAAATAACTTTATCTAGAATTAAAACGACTAAAATAAAATAGATTGAGGAATTTCGTGAAAATTTTGTTCTAAACAATCTTCAGATTGAAAATATGAAAAACAAATTATTAGCAAGACAAAATGATTTTAATTACTCTAATGTTTAAATTTATTTATTTATATTTTTAGCATTAGTTAAACAGAAATTCTGCTGAGCTTATCTTGTGTTGTCCAGATCCTTTTCCAATTATTGACATAATTTCGTAATTATAATAATGATTATTATTATATTTTATAATTATAATTATATTTGACATTCTCGTGAAACTCGATATCAAGCCAATTTCTATTTATCAGATTCATAATGTAATTGTTGGAAAAATAACTGAATTTCAATAAAGATGGAGCCCTAAATTCTTTAAAGAAGTTTTTTAAAACCATTAAACCAGTAGGAGACGTAAATCTTCTTGAAAAATAATTGTTTTGAAAGATTTTGGTTAACTTCGAATTTTTACCTTTTTGCATGATTCTCTCTGAAATTTATCTTCAAGGTAAGTGTTCAATGAATGTTCAACAATATATTGTATATTTTAACCTATTCTCTACCATTTCAATTCTAAAATTTAAAAAAAAAAAATTTAAGAGAAAAAGAAAAAGAAAGTGATAATACCCACCGAATAATGATAGCGTTAAAATAAACAGCTAAATCCACTAGACGGCAAGTTCTCTTTTTGTTTGTTAATTGACACCAGATCTTATCTTCTAGCCAAGATTATGTGATCTTTTTGTATCTCCAAATTCCAGAAAATGGTGTCTCATTCTCCGGGAGGGATTCTGGTTTATGTATATACCATTTGGTAGTATTGTCAAATTTAAACTTCTTGCACAATTCGCAGTAGACCACGTTTCCCACTCAATAGTGTCTAGACTTAAACTCTTTTTTCATGCTAATTTGTTGCCGTTGTTTATTATATGATTAACCTTTTCATTTCTTTCTACTACACGTGCTATTCTGTGCGATATAATCAATTTTCACTTTAAAATAATCAGTCCTTATACCATTGTTTTGTGCTGCTTTAAAACATATTCTGTTTCTTTCTTGTGGTTTCGTAGCCATGTCTAGGTCATCCTCGGTGCAGTCTTGCCAGTTTGTTGCTTAAAAAATCCATACCCATGTTTTTCTTCACATTTTTGTTTCCCCGATACTGTTGTTCTGTCAGTACTTGCGTTACTAATGCTGTTACTGGCTGGTGTAATTAGTCTTTCTTGGCTCTTTTTAATGTAATACTTGAGTCTTTGTACTAACGTATCTACGCAATACTCAATGCTAGCGAGTCCTCTTCCTCCTTCTTTTCTTGATACAGTCTGTCAATATCAACTTTTGGGTATAGACCTTCAGCTTTCTTGTCCTTTAGTTCATTCGACTGAGTTCTACCTTTATCCATGAAGAATGATTCTTAGGAAAATACAAGAACTAACCAGGTGTTTATCTCTTTGACTGGATTTCTGCAGCAAATTTTCGATTCGAGAAGGGTTCTGGTTCTTCTGAGGTACTCTAAGCTTCCTTTATTCTTTTATCTCTACTTGTTTGATAGCATCCACTTCCAATATTACCAAGCACTTCAAATTTTTCTTCTCAGACAGTTCAGTTCTTTTTTATTTTTGGCAAATACCTTTATATACTCTGTGTATATTTTTAAGCACCTCGATTAAATCATGATTTTGTCTTCCTGAGGGAACAAAGAACAAATCTTCAAATGTATTACTACTATTACAAGACCCAGTAATTCTATATTTCAACGTAAAAAAGCATTTATGTTCTCTTCATGGATCGAACATGAGTAAAATGGATGAAATAGCACATACCTTTTCCAAAGTGCTATGTATATTTGTAAATTTTTGAAACAAATTGGATTATACAAATAACATTAATTTTCTCAATTGATGAGTTTAGAGAGACAGTTATATTTCCCGAAAGTAGTTCTAAAAGGGAAAATAATAAAATAAAATACTTTACCAAAATTCTGTTAGAATAAATTTGAAAAAACACGCTATTTAGATCATTTTCGTCAATTCAAATTTTAACCAAATATAATTTGAAAAATTTGAATGAAATATAAGAAGAAAAAAAGAATTTGTTTGAAATGTATTGCTTAAAGCAAAAAGAAATAAAATTCCCGACAAATCAGCATAAAGTATGAAAATTAAGAAGAAAAATTCTAATAAAGCTTGATACAGTTTAGCGAAAAACCTGTCATGTTTTATGAAACAAATAAAATTAAAATCACTGAATTACAAGTCAAAAAGAAATAAAATGATATCTGTATGAATATTTATGGAGAACCGTTTTAAAGTATTTTCAAAGCAATTTTACAATCTTTTAAGGAGTTTCTAATTTTTATCTCCATTCAATTCAGATAATTCACTGTCATTCTGAATCGAACGGACGCTTCTTTCCCCAACCAGTTTGTGCAAAAAATAAATTCGTTCATTATGAAATTCTATAGCTGCTAATGATATCGATGGAGCAATGTAAATTATGTACTAGTGTAGTGAAAGATCACCAAGAAACAGGCGTTTAAAAGTGTCATCATTTGAAATTGTGAAAGGGAAAGATTAACTTATATTATTTTTTCTAAATGTGTTTGGAGCAGTTCTACAGACACCTTGAGAGATATTTTCACATACACGCACACACTCACATAAACACACACATTCACAAGCGAGCAAACACACATGTACACATACATGTGTATGGAATTTTCTTCATAGTTGAATTTATCAAAACTGAAACACACACACACACACACACACACACACACACACACACACACACACACACACACACACACACACACACACACACACACACACACACACACACACAGATAATATTTCGATGATAACAGAAAAATTCTTAACTTAAAGCATCGTGTTAATATAATATGCCTTGTGAGAATAGTTTGCGAATGTAACAGTAATCGAGCAAAATGACATATTTTTATTATCGCTAAACCATTAAAATTGCCTAAGTTAAAGAATAAAACAATTTACAGTTTCCTTTGCATCAAAATGATATATATTTTGTGTTTGCATTCGATCGGACCTTCATTTATAATCATCTATATGGATAAAAAAAAAAAAGATACTTAGAATCCTTCATTAATTGTCAAATCGGTTTATCAATATTATCGTAGTCTACGGTTACAAGGGGTAACCAACGGAACCAAGGTTCATCAAGGATATGTGGATATATTAATAAACATTGCGTTTTATATATATATATATATATATATATATATATATATATATATATATATATATATATATATATATATATATATATATGTTAAAAATCAGAGAGAGAAAGAGAGAAATGGGGAGAGAGAGAGAGAAAGGGAGAGAGATAAATAGATAGATAGATAAATAGAGAGGGAGAGAGAGAGAGAGGGAGAGAGAGAGAGGGAGAGAGAGAGAGGAGGTACAGAAAGAAAGAACGTCTGCTTGTAAGTTTTGATGAATAATCAGAGAAAGAGAAAAACGCACGTATACACGTAAATGATGAGCAGATATGTAAGAGATATTCGCTGTCCATCATTCAATCATACAACTACACACACACACACACACACACACACATACACACACACACACAAACACACACACACACACACACACACACATATATATATATATATATATATATATATATATAAACCACACATCTACAAAGGATAAAAAACAAACAGAAAGAAAGAATTGAAATACTGAAGAAAAAAATGCTTTCTATCTGAATTTGAAAACCAACGGCAGATATTTATGGCAAATTCGATTAAACAAATAATATGAATTAAACATAACAAAACGAGGATCCAACCTCAAAAGCAATTTGCTTGACTCTCTGTCTCGGACAATCAAAAATATTATATTTTGGCTTTTTTGCGGGGACCAGACACTAAAAAATTTGTTCTCATCTCATTTTATTACAATCGTAACTGATAAAACTCGAGTCGTAAAACAGAGCCACTCGGAAGCCTGCATACGAGTGCGTAAATGTAAATAGGTACAAGTATGCACCTACTTCTATAAATGCTGGCCATACAAAAATATATGAATTTATATTCTTATAAATGAATACTCATATATTCCCAGAAAAAGACATAACTACAAATTAGAATCCTGTGCACTCAAATAACACACACACACACACACACACACACACACACACACACACACACATATATACATATATATATATATATATATATACATATATATATATATATATATATATATATATATATATATATATAGATGTGTGAGCGTATATGCCTGTGTGCATATATACAGTAATATTTACAGGGGATATATTGGCAAGTAAAGACATATGCTCATATATACACGCATATATATATATATATATATATATATATATGTGTGTGTGTGTGTGTGTGTGTGTGTGTGTGTGTGTGTGTGTGAACATTTTTAAGTTCGTAGATTTTGATGAAAAAAGGCATTTTTTACAAAGAGATATCTATTCTAAACATAATATCCTTCCTTGCTAATTCCCTTAACTCAGATTCGCCTGACTGAATATTATACAATGAAAATCTTGGACAAATAACAGTCAAGTTACGAACTTATTGACACCCACGTGTGCGTTTCAAAGAGGAAAATCAAACATTCTTGTGAAGTAATTCGCGTAAATACAAGCTGGAACAAAATACACATTATAAATTATACACATTATAAATTATAAACAAGGTGGTAGATATGCTCTCGTATTTACACATACATCGATGCATTCAATAACATATGAGTCCATTCAAATAAGCGTACATCTCGTTTATTATACTGATACACACACACACACACACACAGATATTCAATATACAGGTAAATATTTTCATTATTGAATGTATGAATGTATATGTATATTTCTGATGAGAACTCATTTTTATGAAAGCAATATTTGGACTTGGGAGTAACCAAAAGTAGTTGCACATCTTTAAAACTGAATGCATGCATATATTTTAAGATATGTTGATTTATACATTTATGCATTCATATAAGAGTATGTGACTGCGTGAACAACTAGAGACATAATCCTATCTATAAAACAAGAACCATGAAAGTTACGTACATACACTGATATATGATCGTAGAAATATTTCGTGTGTTTAAATTCCCAAATCACACAAAACACACGAATGTACGTGGGCATTCATGAACAAAATAGAAAATGTAAATAAAGACAGTTTCTATTGGGGAATGAATTAGGTGTTTATACTCAATAATGAATATCTATCAATCTCTCTATAATATTATAAATCTCTATATCCATATGGCACATCCAAGGCTTACCTGGCGTTCGCACCGTGTGGCTTAAAGGTGACCACTTGGTCTCGGGGGGCCTCTCTCCAGGAAATACCTGCTTAGCAGGGCTGAGTTTATCGCTTGCTCCATAAAGATACTCCAAAGGGGAATTACCGAGGGGAACAAGCATTTTTGTAATAGCCACTCAGAAGATCCATTTTAAAGTGACTTCATATCAAATCATATATATATATATATATATATATATATATATATATATATATATATATATATATATATATAAGTAAGCCGATCGTAGCCGAGGGCGACTCGAAGGGTCCTTTTTCAATAGCTACTACCTCGAGGTGTCGGGGAGGACGCTACTCCTTTCCCTGGATTGCTCCCCTTACCCTTTGATCCCTACCTTATAATGCTGAGTTTTCCGGAAAGAAGCATCGTTCCATTTTTTGATTCTTTAGTATGACACGACCTGGGATTGAACCCAGGTCTTTCAGTCCATTGGCAAACACTCTTAGCAATCATCTATTGTTCATTTTTTTTTTATTGGCAATGTGATTATGAGACGATGCTATAACGCATCACTTTTAAAAGGTGAACTTAAAGAAAGATTTTTAAGTGTTATTGTTCAGATAATTTTTGCGATTTCATAAGAGATATAATAATTTTATCTGAGACTGATACAAGATTACAAGTATGATGTACGGAACTTATTACTTAGCCTTAATGATTCACCAAATAAACTTCCTTGGTGTGAAGCTTGATGTATACAAATCTGATTGAATGTTATGAATCAAGGAACGTCTCGTCAGTTTTTTAAAATTCAATTCAATCTTCAACAGGATCTTTGATGCATTTTGTATTCAAGACTCTATGTTTGCATGTTCCTGGCTGCAGTTGATAACTTGAAGTATTTAAGTGAGTGAGTGAGTCATCTTTCATGCGATTTTACAGATTGAGACATGTAATTACGATGTTTTCCTTCATCATATTCTGTTAGAGTCTCCAATCAAACCTTAACTTTCCTAACGAAATCACCATAGTATATTTTAATGAGAGGTTTCTCTGTTCTTTCCGATTTCTGAAAGTCTCAACGATTATTAGAATTCTTAGTTAATGACTAGACGTTCATCTGAGAGACCTAAAAATATAACTACGTTTAAATTTTAGATTATAACTGTTTTTCAATATTTACCCTTAAAATGAGATCGATTAATCAAAATATTTAAAAAGGTTGAATTCGTTACACAGAAGTTGTCATGATCTCTTATAGAACAGTTTTGGTCTCATTTACCGGATGATTTTTAAATTTTTACCACTGGTTGAATATCAATCTTTTCCTCGTCAGTTAAAATCTCAATACCAAATATTATTCATCATCTTTGTATTTTCAATGATTTTACTGTTGCATTATTTAACATTTTGCATGTTTATAATTCCCGATGGGAAAAGAGAAACCTCCTCTTTTTTGAAAAAAAAAATGGAACAGAAATATATCAATCACCATTTCTTTTAAAGTAGCACTATCATGATAATCAAGAATCCAAATAATTTGTCGTTTGGCGATTACTTTTCTCAATGTTATCGACTGTCATATCAAATTGTAAATTTAGGAAGAGAAAATCTTAAGTTGTTATTAACATACATAATTAAGTTCCAAATTTGGAATTGATATCCTTGAAATATTTCATATCGTCATGACGAAGTTTGAACTTTTATAGAATGTGAAAATATTTTCCTGATTTACCGAGATTTGAACTGTGTATTTTTGCTAAACTGAATTATCTGAAATAAAACTGTTTTGACATTAACTCTGTGTATTGCCTAGTCGGCTGGGGTTGTAGAATACACCGACTGCACTTCTGCATAGGAGTAAGACCCCACTCTAACGAGTGTCCTGATTATGACACTAAACAATCTGATGGTTAGGTTTCAGTGATTCTGGGTTTTGGGGAATTCAGAGTTCCCCTTCACTGCCAGTGCTCCCATGTCCATTCTGGTCCAGAATGGTTACACCTGATAAGGACCCTATCGAATGGTTAAATAGAACTAAACAGCATATTTATGCGAAACGGAATTGTTTGAATCGGAACTGTTTGACTAAACTGAATAGCATGAAATAGAATTGTTTGAAATAGAACAGATTATCTGCATAAAAATGGATTTGGCATTAAATAAACTACTAGGGTTGATAAGCCCAAAACCCCAAATAACCAACCAACAGCAATTTACCGAGATATGTATAGATTATGGACATTTTAACTGAATAAGCAAGACAGGGCCATTGGTCTAATGTGTAGAGTGTTCGCTAATGGTCCGGGTGACCGGAGTTCAATCCTAGGTCGAGTCATACCAAAGACACAAACAATGGTACTTGATGCAGCCTTTCTTAATACTCAGCATTATATGGTAAGGGTAAAGTGGAGAAATCCAAGGAATGGAGTAGAGTCCTTCCCAACACCTCAGTGTAGTAACTATTGAAAAGGAAGCCCTCGGGTCACCCTCGACTACGGTCGCCAACTTTACTCATAAGAGTAAATACCATAATATATTTTTCTCCATATATAATCGAAACCTTACAAAAGCAGCAAACTAGAGTGTGATTCTAAAAGAAATATTTCAAAAATGCACCAACTTTAAGAATAATACAATTTCCAATCTAATTTCTGCTTAATATAATCTTTGATTATCCAAATTTTCGATATAACGGAGGAAACTATGAAATTTTAATTTGAATCCTTCAGATTTTCTTAAGTACAAACATCTATTTCATCGTTACTACTTAAACACAATGATCTGTACATTTAAAAACAGTTCTATTAAAATATGGTATAGTCTAAAAAATAACAAATTAAAACAAAATTCGTAATTTCATGTTAATCAGTATAATATATGTACTTTTATGCACGCCTAGACACACACACACACACACACACACACACACACACACACACACATATATATATATATATATATATAAATTGATGAGAGTGCTTCATCCAATGGACCTAAGGTTAACAAGAACACAGGATGTGTGTGACGCCCGACGACGTCCAGGCATAACGAGAGTTTACTACAATGGCGATATGAGTCAAGATGATGGCTTTACTGGCGCCAAATAATGTTTACAATTTTCCTTGGTATTCCACCATCGATGGAAGTATAAGATCAACACCGATAACCCTTTCTTCACTACTTACATGACGCCCGCATACATATATTTATATATTTTCAGTGTGCATATTGCAATAATATCCTAAAACTACATATCTACAAAAATGTCCATATGCACAAATACGTACATACGAACCCACCTACGCAGCTACATAACATTTACAGATACAAGTAAAAAGACATAAATCACAAAAGCGATTTACTTATAGTGCTGGATATAGTATGTATACTAATGTCCGTATAGACATGAGCTTATCTCAGAACTCTGAATTAAAAAAAAAAGAAGCTAATTGAAAAAATATACACTGATGAGCGAAAACATAATGATTACGTACCTATTAAAGTGCTGATTCTTTATCTACTCCCCAAAGCGAATCTTACCTGATTAAGAGTGGACCCTACAAGACCTCTAAAGGTGTTTTCTGAGATTTGGTATCGGTATTTATTTACCCAACCCCTCCATCACGGGAAGGATGTGATAAAAATCGGGTTTAAATTTTCATTCTCGCAGAGTAAATGCCAAACCAAAAACTAAAGAACCTTTTCTGATCTACAATTTGTCAATAGCTGGAGCCAGAATAGATCAATTCATGCCTTTCTCAAGGGCATTAGAAAGAAGTGAAACTCCAACAAATTCAGCCAGGATTTAACCTCGGGTGTCGATTCAATTTCTTAGGACGAGAACCCTTACGCTAAACACACCTTCTTATCTGATCTTTATATGTTAATGGCAGATCCTTTAACTATTACAGCTTTTATTGTGGAGGGTTATGCAGAATGAATTTGTTGATATAACACATCCCAAAAGAGCCTAATAGAATTAAGATCTGAGGAATTCAATAGCCAGAGTAATACAGTAAGATTCTGGTGTTCCTGAACCATTCCGATAAAAAATGTGTAGTTTGGAAATGCGCATTTCTAGCTGAAAGATGCCACTGTCATCGTAGAAAACTCTTTCCTTAAACGATTGTGCCTGGTCTTTGATATTATTAATGATTAATAACTTATTCTCTTTTTATATAAAATTACGATGTAGACAATAATTGTTGTCAGCTGAGCTGTTCTTAATGCCACCAGCTACCAACATGTATAATTCTTGTACACATCGCTTCCTCAGAGGAACGATGAACACACACTGTCAACTCTCGATCTTCAGAAGTAAGTGAGACTCATTAAACCAGGAAACGTTCTTTCGTTAATACAAAATGCAAACTCGACGTTTTCGTGCGCATTAACAAGGCATTGGCTCGCATGTTTAACCTGACTGACATGTGACTACGCAGACCAATTCGCAAAAATCGACACACTGTATGCTGTGATACATTCTTTCTTTTACTTCCAATAAAACGACCACTCAACACATCAGCAACTGTTGTTCGCCAATTATTTGTCAGCACTCCTCTTTTGATTTGACCAAAAGTTTCACTGCAGTCTTTCTTCAAAAGTTCTTCATATCCTCACATTTATTACGAATTTTCTTTTTGGAAATAACAAAAAGTTTCGCGGAGCAAGTTCAGGTGAATATAAATGGTTCATCTCTTGTAAAATCCTGTGGTTGAATGATTGGCTGGTTTTAACGGCATCCCGATCCGCTTGGTGTTATTTTATACCTAGTGGTTAAAATTGCATACGCTGTACGTCTACTGTACAGTTTCTTCAGACTTTTTTGTTTATGGCTTTATGTTTTTGAGGATGTGAATCCAATTCAAATAATTTAAAAACAAATCCATTTGACTCCTAGATGAGACGTTAACAGGTACCACCACTCCTGGGACCTGCTAGTAATGGAAATAAAAGAATAATCTACACTTCCTAGAGCTTCAGAACTGGAGTCTGGCAATCAGATGCTGTTTAAAGACTACTCAGGACACCCCTTTATGCGTGAGGTAACTTAACCCTCTGCAGGGGATACAGTCAGCATATTCTAAGATCTATCGGCATGTCAAAAAAAATTCTGTGTTTTGCCAAAAGCATTTTAGTCAAAGCTTGGGATTGGTTTCATTATCTTTTTCCAAGTCAGTACTCATTCATCGAGACCTCACCACTTTATCATAAAAGTTTTTCATCTCCATACACGTCTTCATTTAAATTTAAAATTTAAAGTAACTTGCATCTTCAATCTTTAATATATATATATATATATATGTGTGTGTGTGTGTGTTTGTGTGTGTCTGTATCTGTGTTTGTGTGTCTGTGTCTGTGTGAATACAAAAAGAGAGAGAGAGAGAGAGAGAGAGAGAGAGAGAGAGAGAGAGAGAGAGAGAGAGAGAGAGTACAAGTATGTATTTGTATAAATGTAAACTTCATGGATTTTTCAAGAATATTTCAGAAAAGCCAGAAATGTTTTTAGCTAAGAAAGTTTCTTGCTACATTTACAAATTCAAATTATGATTCTGATTATCCCCTAGCAAATTAGAAAAGAAAGCAGTTCTTCAAAATCAATATTTTCAATAAAATGAAAAAAGAAAACAATTTAAATTACAAAATAAAAATACATAGAATGATAACTTAAAACTCTCACTACCAGAAATTTATTTCATTGCATGTTGTTATATGTTTTATTTCCTTTCCAATTGTAAATTTTATTCATGACATTAAATCAAGATTTCTTTTTGTGATCTTGTATATTTTGGCCTTTGTTTGCTTGCTCCGTGGATACAGAAAAGAAAATGGAGTCCAGTGTTGGAGATGTTCAATGTATATTGTACCAAACGCGCAATTTTTGCTATTTTGGCTTCAAGAAAGTTTATTTTTCAAAGCATGCTAAAATAGATTTCATAAGATGTGAATAGTTATATCTATCCGTAGTTGATAAAATCAGAAAATTGTGCCCGAATCGTGAATAAGTCTACGAATTGGCATATTTACTTTAAGCATTTAACAGTCTCTTTATCTATTGATCTATCGATGGAAAGGGAGATTTTTGAGGTAGTGATTCAATATGTGCTTAATGCTTATTAATGTGAGTATTAAGGAAAATTATTTCTTATTATACACTGATATATTCGAATTAGGGTCCCAATCTCTGTAGTTATACAAGGTGTTAAAAAAGATTGGTTATCATTTGAGACATATAGAGTGTTTTACAAAATTGGATATCATTTGAGACATACATGGTGTTTTATAAAATTGGATATCACTTCGCAATCTAATAACACAACCAATTGAAATTTAAATGACCTCAATTTTTAACATATGTAGAGATAACTCAAAATTTTATGTTTAACGTTTAAACGCCTTTTATTTTCCATTAAAAGGAATTTCTAGACCTAAATAAAAACAAATAAACAAAACTAAGCAAAACTTTGAATAGTGAGTTGTTTCTACAAATGCCATTAAAATACCAGAGTATTTGAATGACAGTTGTTCAACTTATTACATTACAAATGGATACCAATTTTTTTGAAGTCAGAACGTTTTGCCTGTTGTAACCTTTAAATTCATATAGGTATCTGTTGTATTCATTCACATTCTCGCAATATCAAAATGAATGCTTTATTTCATCCACTGTTGTGAATTGTGCCCATTCCGTAATCTATTGTCGAGACTATCTCACATCAATGAAATAATTATGTTAAACTATCATTGAGTAGCAACTTCTGCTCAGTCCATGGGAGGTAGTTAAGTGAAAGGATCCAAAATATCAATGCTCAGCTCTTCTGTATAGATCAAACTACAGTAACACTAACATTGGCAGTTACACTTTTATTTCAGTAACTTTTAAACATACAATTTACAAATGAAAACCATTGTCTTTTAAAAGAATAAAACATTCAGAAATGATTTAAAGATACCTTGATTAATTTTAATTAAAAAAATATTAATTTGTTTTTTGGTTTTGATACGAGCAGAGGTGTGCATTTACGAGACTCTTTTTCAACTGTAGTTACGAAGAGATGAACAAAGAAGCAGATGGAAGTGTAAAGTGCCCCTTCGTTCTCATCACTTCCAGATCAACTCGGGCCCAAAATGTTAGTACCTATTTTTTATCACCACATTATAGCCAATTTGCTTTCTTTAGCCTTGAAAATTCCCCTGGCTTAGAATATCCTGACTTTATTCCAAGCAGGGGTAGGACTCTCCCTTCCGTCAAAAAAGAAGTGTCCTGGATATTACAATACAACTACGTCAAGTGGTGAGGCTCCAGTTCAGAAAGTCATTACTCCCAGTTTTACTCAGACTCGTAGTGATAGTATCTCTTTAGGTCCTAACTGTGTATGAAATTGATCTATCAAAGAATTATTCATATTCAATAAGACCATGTGAAAAAAAGACTCTTAAGAAATAACTTCACAAAACATTTAAATATGAATGTACAATGAACCCTATTCCCCAAAATTTAGACTGAAATAACTGCTGACAGGTTGTCGTGCCGTTAAAATAAATGTATCAATCAATCAATAAATAAATCAGTCAAATAAGAGAAAAAGCAGTAAACGTCAGTCTTCAGTGATTAAACTACATTATTTAGTATTATGGTATGCAGGGTTACTAAGTTGTTTAATTTCTAATGTAAAATTTATTTTTTATCAGCGCTTTATGGAAATAACCTTTTCTTAGGAATTTTTGTATCGAGAAAAATGAAGTCCCTAAGATGAACTGAGTCAAAAGGCTCTTCAATGGGGGCTCAATTTACAATGTAGCAAAAAGGCTAAACTGAACACGGATTTTGTATCCACTTTTTAAAAACATTTTTCATTAAAGAAATCGTTGCGTAGAGCTTTAAAAAGACGTCAGTTCTTTGTGCATATTAAGTGAATTATAACAAAACACAGTGGTAAATTATAAGATTACTAACGTTTTGTTGTCATAAGAAATTGTTTCATTATAAGGAGTAAAAATTAAGTAATCTTGACAAAGCACGGTTCAAATTCTTTTCAGAGGATTCTTATAACTATTGAAAGTTTGGATGAAATTGATCCAAAAATGGTGGAACCATCGTAGTACGGACGGACGGATATTTGATTATAATAAGATTGACGTCGTGTGTGTTCAAAAAGTATCGAACCTACATTTGAGAAAACAGAAATTGTCAATAAGTGAAGTATTAATTTTCTTCAAAATAGTCCTCTCGGATTATTCCAGTGAATTCCCATTAGTTGATGAACCTTTGAAACTCCTCTTTTTGTTATTGTATGAAGCTGAGCTGTTGTATTACTTTTAACGTCTAAATATTCTCATGTGAATTGTCAGAAACTATTGTTCAAAAACTATAGTGACTGGCAAAACATCCAACCATTATCACTTTATTAAATAAGTTGGTCGGCGGTGTACTCGTCTTTATGTAAATGTTAACTTGAAAATTTTACAATTTAAAATAAATTATATATTTAGTCCCAATACTTTTTGGTCTCATATGTTTTTTTCATAGATGTACTCGGACTTGAATCTCCATCTTGGTTATCATAATTATAACGTTTCTGCCGCTGTACTCTCCGTCCATCTTCAGGTGTCTTTCAGAATCTTTTACCTCTTGCAAATTTCAAATCAGACCTTTTATTTAAACTTTGGTCGTTAAATTGTTCACATTACACTGATAATTCGCTTCAGTTCTTTCTGCTCAATTCGTCCTTATGATGTTACTCTTCTGTGCCTTCCACTGAACCAGTGATTTTTGCACAAATCGAGCCAGAGATTAAACTGGCCACTTTTTTGCTGAGTTTTTGATAAATTAGGAACATTAACTGATGCAGAACATCCTCAAACTACAGATTACAGAATGAGAACAATAATGAATTAAATAAAGGGTTCATTTCAAAATCTCTGTAAAGTTACCTACCGACTAGAAAAGACAAAAAGCATAAAAAGACCGAAGATTTCAACGACCAAAAATTGTGAATTTAACAAGTTTTTATTGTCATAGCGTTTCGACTTTAAAGCTAAAAAGTAGGCAAAATATTTCAAGTTATGATAATTTTGTTTTGACAAAACCTGGCTTCAAACTTTAGGAATACTTAACATTTGACATGAGATGTAATTTTATTTTTGAGTTTAAAATTTTTTCAGGGGGAGCTTAAAAGATGCTGAAAATCAAGTCAAAAAGGATGAAATTTTAGTGGTACTGACGGACTTTTGATGATAATAAAATATACGTTGATCTCATCATCATCGATATATTCAAATATAAGCTATAAATTATGAAAAAAGTATGAGAAACCAGTATGGAGACATTTATCAAAAAGCTAAAAACACTAGCATATCAATATACAAAAATGATAATTCTCATTTTGAAAATTCAGATAATAGTTTTCTTAACAAAAGATGCTATTATTAATATTTACTTAAAAAGTTAAGATTTTGGACGTATTTTTAAACGTCGACCGGTATTCCCGTCACAAGCCTCAAATTCCCAAGCTGTCGGTACACTTATGTGCAAATAAAATCTGCAAGGTCCACGTGATCTATCTATCATATCGGATAACGACGCCATAAAAGAAAAGTATTACTAATCTCCTGTTGCGAAAGAAACACGCAGACGTTGGTCCGTCATAAATATGCATAAACACGCGTACGTCTCTACCCGCTTGCCTATCATCGCCAGTCGTACGTGCACGTACCAATGTTTATGCAACAGGAGAAGTAGGTTCACTGAAGTTCAACCCGCTGTCTCGTAATAAAATTCCAGCTATCTTCACATCATCAGTTATGAGTTGAGTGACAGAAAGACAAAATGATTTACCTTGAATAAAAATGGGAAATAAAACAGTGAAGTAGATAAGAAAATGAGGACGTCAAACGGACAGACAGAGCTTCCCAACCCTTCTCTCTGTAAATATATATATATATATATATATATATATATATATATATATATATATATAATTACATACGTATATATTCATACTTGAATATCTATATATTAAGCATGCATATGGATGTGTAGCAGAGTATATATGGTGTATATTTGTAAGTATTTGTAATTGTAAAATATGTATTGGTGAGAAACAATGACAGACGAGAAGTGAATAAACAATTAAAGTGACTTGCACACGCATATATATCGAGATAAATATATAAATGGCATGTGGTATATTGTTAAAAGCTAAAACTCCATTTATGTAAAGAAAAAGGTATTATATATATATAAGTAAGTATAGTTGGCAACCGCAGTCGAGGGAGACCGAAGGCTCTCTTTACATTATCTACTACTGCGAGGTGTAAGAGAAGACGCTTCTCCTTTCCCTGGATTGCTCTAGTTTACTCTTGATCCGTATATTATAATACCGAGTGTTAAGCAAGTAGGTATCAAGTACCAAATTTTGAGTCTTTGGTATGACTCAACCTGGGATTGAATCCTGGTCTCCCGTCCTTACACTTTACCTCTCTGTCTCTGTCTGTCTGTCTGTCTGTCTGTATATATATATATATATATATATACGAGGATCATTAAATGAGTTTCCAGAATTTTTTCGTATGGGCACTTTTATTGATAGTACGAACATGAAACTCTAGTCCCCTTCGAAGTAATATCCTCCGGCTGCAATGTACTGTTACAACAACTTCTGGAGGGCCCCATGGAGATCCGCTTGTGTGAGCGTGTCAGTGACCTTCGTCACAGCCTCTTTCATCTCTTCAATTGTCTCATAACGACAGCCTCTGAGCTTAGGGAATAACCAAAAGTCACAGGGAGCAAGATCTGAACTATAGGGAGGTTGAGGAACTGTGTTGATACCCATCTTGGTCAAATAGTCTGTGACAAGGATGGAGTTGTGGACTGGTGCATTGCCCTGGTGGAAATGCCACTGACCCGATTTGACGAGTGCTGGCCTCTTCCGACGGAATCTCTTCCCGAACTCCCTTAAAACCTCAACATAGTAACTCTAACCCTAACCCTAACCCTTTGGCCAATCAACTCTGGTGTATTGATTTCCTTACTCCTCCAACACCTCTCATCATCCCTCACCGACACCCTGCCTTCCTTGAATCTCTTATGCCACTCAAAAACTGATACTCGATTCATGCAAGATGATCCAAAGGAAGTCAGAAGCATTCCATACATTTCTGTGGCAGTTTTTTCAAGTTTAAAAGAGAATTTTATTGCATATCGTTCTTCTAAAATATCCTCATGTCCAGATTGCATTTTTAAAATTCTCCAGCTGTGGCAATCAGGCTTTAGTAGGGTGTATTCCAATTGCTGCTGTAGCTGTTCATTTGAACCTGAAATCATAAAAATTGGTCAGTCATCTCATAAGATGTATAGCAATAATACACTGAATTTTCAAGTGTCTACGACAATTTTAAAAGTCTGTACAAAAAAGTCTGAAAACTTATTGAGGGCACCACGTATATATACATACATATATATATATATATATATATATATATATATATATATATATATATATATATATATATTCAAAGCGTGTTTCTGAGAGTATTTGCTTCAACCTATTCATATATGCTGCGACAGAATTATTGATATTGCTCCATCTATGTTTGCATGTATACATAAATGATGTTTGTTTATCTTCTAAAACAATATATAATCACGACAGCGTAATCCTCCAATCATCATCCTTGAAATACTTTTAGAGATTTTAAACTTTGAATAAGAATTTACTATTGAAAATAGATTATTGACTTTTAAAGCAATTCAAAAAAAAAATTCTTCGTACTAAGTCTGATTGAAGGAGTTTATGTCAAAATTTACAGCAGCCATTTTGATTTCTTATCACTGAATCAGTGGTAGATGGTTTCATCTTGGGACTAAGTAGCAAAAAGTAAAATGATCCGAGAAATTTGCTCGCTCTCAAAATTTCTGTCTAAATCAGCGATATAATTATTCCAGAGAATAATATTTTGATTCAGTGAAGAAAATTAAGATACATAAAATCAAAATGGTAAAAGGAAAAAAGAACAAGCAAATTAACTATTTGAACATATACTGACCCATAGATACCCCGAACCGAAGAGCAGATAATACAAAAACTATTTATAATTTACTCTAGGATACAGACGTCTTTCTTCAAAGTTACCCCACCATTTCATTTAAAGAAAGCCCGGGTATAGTCTCTATATTAAGCCATTTATTTTTAGCATCCGACGCGGTCTTTCTACGCCTGAAATATCGGGCTTTCTGTATATAGTAAAATAATGCTCAACTCGAAATATCGGGCTTATGAGTTCAACGTGCTAAAAGAAACGGCATATTTGAATTAGCAACGACGAAAAAAACAACAAAAAAAACAAAAAACAAAAGGAAAATCGTAAGAAAATGACTACAGTTGAGAGCAATATGCAGAAATATATGTGGATAAAGTTTTGAAAGGAAGAAGGGAAACAGAAAACACTTTAGGAAATACAAATATTTCCCCACTTGAACAAAGTAAGCTGGTGAGTGAGCGATAGAAGAAACAAAGAAACAAAGAGAGAGAGAGAGAGAGAGAGAGAGAGAGAGAGAGAGAGAGAGAGAGAGAGAAAGAGAAAGAGAGAGAGAGAGAGAGAGAATGAAAACAGATATAAAACGAGATTATAGATTAAAAAAAAAACAAAAGAAATCAGAATTACGTAAATAGAAGAATAATGTTGAAATTATCAGTCTAGAAACCTATTTAGCTGTTTATATTTGAGAAACCGAAGAAAGAAAGAAAGAAAGAAAGAAAGAAAGAAAAGGATGAGATTGATAAAAAGACAAAATACAGAAGAGAGTTAGAAAAGAAAAGAAATTGTAGATTGTAGAAGGAATAGCATGCTCGATAGATAGATAGATAGATAGATAGAGAGAGAGAGACAGAGCACGGGCAAATGAATAAATACCACAGATATGAAAAGAGAAAAAAAGAGGGTCGTTAACTTGGGGATTATCTATCAAAAATAGGAGTGGAAAAAGTGATTGTAGATATAAGAAGTAACATTGGCGGGTTTGGTTATCCTGTATCGTCCACTGAGGACAAAGTCCGTGCGTGTGTCTTAATATTTTGATCCAAGCCGTTGTCATCTCTTATAAGCAGGTCTCGCTCATAACCCTTGCTGCTTGTCAGCCTTGATAAAGCTCGGCCCAGCCTCACCGTGCGTGCTTTGCAATCTGTTTCGAAGTCACTACGTTGTTTTTCCTCTGCGATTTGCAAAACCACCAGAAGCTCACTATTCTTCGGCCACCACGCCAAGAAAACTAAGCATTGCTTTCTTCTTTCCCATCTCTTCAGCCGTTGCAGATTTCTGTATATAATTTTTGCGTGCGCATTCATATTCATGTGTGTCATAACGCTGCTTGGATCTACCATTGAAACATGACCCAAACTCTTCTGGCAACCAAGGAGGATCAGAGAAGCGCTGTTTTGTTTTTAAATCAAGAATATAAAAAATAAGAATAGTGGAGAGCCAACAGCAGACAAAAGAACGAAACCAATGGTCTTATCATTAGCCTCACGCATGCGCATAGTATCAAATTGATTTCTATAAAACATGCACTTCAAAATTTACTGACCTTTCTCTTTATTATGTACATTTTTATACCCTAACAATTCTATGTTGCACACACACACACACACACACACACACACACACACACACACACACACACACACACACACACACACACACACACAAGCAAACAAACAAATAAATGAATGCACGTGCAGAAACCCATATTTAGTATTTATACTAAATAAAAATGTTGCATGACTCGTATATAATATATACATCGTTAAACACCAACAGAAGTGAGTGGATCAATAAGTAAGCAGCCTAAAGCAGTTATCAGAAGAGCATTGACCTGGTATTTTCAGTAAATAATGTTATAAGTGTTTAATACCTACACGTTCAGTTATCAAATTAAACACAAATATTCGTGTTATCCCCACGAATATATGGTTTTCTAAGTAATTTCCTTACATGCTAATGCATTTAATTCGATTACTATTTCCGCCGCGGACGATTGCTGCACAAGTTCATTTTAATGTGGGTGCCGTTGCGAGAGTTGAAGTTCCCATGTTAGCAGTGAGAAAAATTTTCTGGTCCCGACGGCATCACCTTTTGATGTTGTCTTATATAAATTCCTTCTTATCATGGAGCTAATGATGTACTGATGTAACTATCTATATAAAGCAATATATTCTAAAACATAAGTTTAAGTATGCGTATACGACTTCAATGGTTTAAATTGAAATTTAGTATACTTTTTATAATTATATATATATATATATAGTTTTTTAAGGCATATAATACATACTTATATTGATGATATATACAAACCAAATGGTTTGATTTAAATTGGGTTGTTGGTTGCAAGTCAACTCATGAGGTATTTTATGCAGAGTTCTTTTTAAAAATGAGGGCCACGAATTATATGCAGAGTCCAGAAACAAAATATGGATTAATTTTTTAAATTTTTTTTTAGTCTGATTTGCCTAGTTTTTGAAAAAAAATGCAATAGATCTAAATTTTCATGTCTAGGTCTATTACTCAAGCACTTTTTTAAAAGTTAAAATTTACCCCAATATGAGTGAGCAAGAAAAGAAACGACGAATAATCTATGATTTGCTTAACGCCGAAACCAAGCCAAAGTTTTTTTGTCTACAGGATTTAAAGCAAAGAAAAATTTTTACAGAAAAAGAACTTTTAAAGGAAAAGTGGGAGTAGAGGATTGAATAAAAAAACGGATCTTTAAATACTCTCGCTATGGTGATTTAGAAGTCTCCCACAACATCAATATGAAAGCACGCAAATATATTGAAAGTCCTCGAGAAAACTGTAAGGACGGCAACTTAATCTTAAAAATTACTAATTCACAATCCCTATTTTTACATCACTATTGCCTATCAACTATATAGTCTTACAAACTGTTAAATAAATAACTGTGAAATTTTATATTTTCTGGGGGGTTTCAGACGGAAGCTTAGGTTTAGGGACCAAAAGATGCGGAGGTGTTCAGGGTTAAGTATATGAGAAAAAAAAACCCCATCTTACGTGGTTTCTCACTCTCAATTTTTTTGTGACAGAAGAATAAATATTGTGCAAATTCGTATACCCAAACACAAAGATTCGTACACACACATACACATAAGCTCTCTCTCTCTCTCTCTCTCTCTCTCTCTCTCTCTCTCTCTCAAACACAAACTTATAAACACAATCACGCAGAGACACAGTCACACAGAAGTATTTCGATTTTATTCTCTCTATATCTTTTTGTCAGCGAGCGTGTGCTCAAGGATTTATTTCCTGTAAAATTTATTAATGGTCCAATAAAGAACCGATTACAAAGGCTGAATACCAGGATAGACCAATTCCAGGTCACATAATATTCACACTATAAATTACCTCAAAGTCTAGCGTCTAATAAAAGAAAAGCACTTCCGAAATTCACGAATTTGTTTGAATTTTTGTCAGATGATTGCTCAAAATTAAGTAAACGATATATTTTTACAATAAGAACATAGATGTACTAACAAATAATAATAATAATAATAATAATAATAATAATAATAATAATAATAATAATAATAATCTGTTCAATTGAAATCTTTCTTTTCTGTTCGAGTAATTAAGAGTAGAGGTGAAAAAAGCAAAATAAATTATAAAAAAACAAAACAAAACAAAACAAGTGGGGAGGGATATAAATACTCGCACATATGGTCTTAGAAGCTAAGAAAAAAAGTAGGATTAGTCGACAGAGCTTTACTATTGTGCATTAATCCAAAACTGATGACCACTGAAGGTAAGTAAATTATCGCTCAAATATTGCCATTAATAAACAAGTTTTTTGTCATTGTTTTTAATGATATTATTATTATTTGTCGGTCAAAGAGTAACCAGATAAAAATAATTATTACAGAGCTTAATATTACAATAACTGGTTCCCACTTGTCGACTGCCTTAAATAGCGTAACCACATACAATGACCCAGAAATACAAGCCAATTGCTCAGGTCCTACAATATCTCTGAATTTCAAAATTAGCATAAATGTGGACTTATCTTAAGTTAAAACTTAAGGAAAATACGGGTGGGAAGGATAAGAATTAAAAAGGGAAGATAAAAGCAGAAAGGAAAAAAAAACTTTTCCTCTTTTTTGTGTGACCTGCTTAAGGGTTCTCTTTCAGAAAACCAGGTCACATCTGTGTCAGGAGAGCCGAATTTAAACAAACCTTGGGTCTGGTATATCCACAATATACTGCTCATGATAAAAATAGGGAATCAAAATATGACACAATGTGGGACCCAGGAAACAGGCTTGGGTGTCATGATCGGCAGGTGGTCTCTTGATAGCCAACATGGGAGACCCAATCATCATCCTGCGAATGTTGGCTGTTCTTTTTTCAGGTACACGAATGACGATCTAAGGAACTACTCAAATCATAAACGCAAACACAAAACATGGACGAGGGAAGACAACTAACTTGAACTGTGCTGCTATTTTAAGAGCAACTCTATATAGGATTGTAAATTGCACGCTTTGAATAGTCCTCAGATTCTTGGAAAGAGGCATAAAAGACTTGTGAATCGGTGGAAGAACCGAGACCGTCCGAACTACAGCACTGTTGAGATCGACCAGAATACTGAGAAGAGTCATGGAGACCTGAAGATACTTGTTACTCTGACTCCTGTAAAAAACCATCAGCTAACGCTGGTGAGAAAACTCGTATTAAATATAATAATGATAATAATAATAATCGAGAAACCGATTCTCTTCCAATAGCATAAAAAATAGCACCATAAGGACCAATCATATTGAAGCAAAAATAGATAAAATGCAACAAAACAACAGATCTAGGTTATGTTGTGATAAAGATGAAAAGATCAATCCTATAATATGCGAGTGCAACAAATTAGCACAGAAAGAGTTTAAGACACGACACGACTGGGTGGGCAAGGTAATCCACACGGACTTGTGCAATAAATTTGACCTTCAGAACAAATGGTATATGCACAACCCAGCATCTGTCCTGTAGAATGATACACACAAACTCCTTTGTGATTTTCATGTACACATGGATCGCCTAAACTCGACCAGACGACCAAACCTTCTAATAATTGATAAAAAAAAGAAAACTTACAAAATTGTGGACTTTGCTGTCCCAGCTGACCACAGAGTAAAATTGAAAGAAAGAGAAAAGAAGGATAAATACCCCAACCTTGCCAGTTGAAAAAACTATGGAACAAGAAAATGACGATTATACAATTGTAATTGGTGCTCTTGGTACAGTCACCAAAGAATTGATAAAAGGACTGGAGGATTTGGAAATAAGAGGACTACACGAGACCATCCAATCTACTGCATTATTGAGATCGGCCAGAATACTGAGAAGAGTCCTGGAGACTTGAGGAGACTAGCTGTCACTCAAACTCCAGTGAAAGACCATCAGCTAACGCTGATGAGAAAAACTCTTAAAGTGTAACTATAATAATAATAAAAATAATTGGTTGAAGGAATATGATGATAGAAATTCACAAAGAAATTGCAAATTTTAAATTCGGAAGCCAAGAATTTGCTGATCAAGCAAGGATAATTTGAAAAAAAATCTTATTTTCTGGCCTCAAAGTAATGAAAATATTGGGACAGGTAATGCGCAAGGAGTAAGACCAACAAGAGCCACAAAAAAACAGATAAAACAGAAAATATGAAAAATCAGAATAAAAAAGTAGCATCACGGCACAAATATTCAAAGGTATTGAATTAAACAATGTAGAATTAATAAAAAAAACCCCATCATGTCCGAAAAGAAAGTGATATTAAAATGCCTACGGAATGAAAACTGGAAAATGGCAATGTAGAGACCAAAAAGGTAGATAAATCATTAAAAAATATATCAACGGACAAAAGTAAACGATCTAATTCATGCTTCAACAAAGCTAGTCAGTGAAAAAATTAGTATCCTAAATAGAAATACAGAAACCTGACGGCAAATGAGGCTAAAAGTACAAATAATCAGACAGCGAGAACAAATGAAAGTACTAAAGAAGGACAAATGCACAAGGACACAATAGAATAAAAAAAACAAAAAACAAAAAAAAAAGATAACCGTAGACAAGACTTAAAGTACGACTGGGAAATAGAAATTAAAAAGAATATTGGCGAAAGAAGGGATACCCAAAAGATATCCGGCCAGAATCAAACAAAGCGAAACCTTCCAAAATAACGAAAAAAAAAAGTCGATGGTGAAAGCATCAAGACGAATGAACAACCAAATGTAAAGGAAGGAAAAAACTTTCTGTAGCAAGCTATGGGAACTGAAAGAACATAAGAGAAAAATTGAATGGATAAATTAGAAAACCAAATAATTTCAAGGACCTGAAAAAGGCACAGAAATAAAAATATTCCTGAACTCACGAAGAGTGACGCTCAAGAAAGTAGCAAATTAGAAAATATTGAATATTGACGCGGAAACTATTAACAAAAAGACGAAAGAAAAAGTCAGAAAAGAGTATCGAAAAAACAACGGAACTTCTCGAATCTCTGCAACAGAAATCTCCACAAAAGATTATTCTGGATCATTCTTAAAATGAACAAGGGAGGTAACTGACAAATGAATCAAAGGAAAAGGAAAATGATAACAATGCACAAGACATTACATCCGAGAGATAACATAGCCAGACTGAATGTCTTAAGGAAAGAAGGCTAAGAGGATTTGCATGCGTAGATGCAAGAATTCGAGAACTACACAAAATGAGCAAAGAAAGACTTATTGCCCCAGCCAGTAAAAGTAATTGTAAACTAAGGACAAACAGCAAAACAAGAAAATATAGAAAACAAAAACAGGAAGAATAAAAACTGAATAATTATATCAAGGGTAAAATTAATAACACAATAGAGTAGGAAGTGTAGATTATTCTGATAAAAAGGACTGAATCAAGTTAGAAGCGGACACCATCATATAAGGAGAGATGAAAGAAAACTTAAGAAAAGAAAACTTCATAAAAGCAACCTCTGCAGGAGAAATCTCACCAAAGATGTAAGCACCTGGGCCTTCCCACTTATAAGATATTCGGACCATTCTTAAAATGGTCACATGAGGAACTCAGAGAAATGAGCAAGAAAATTTTGACTCGGCACAAAACCTTACATCAAAGAAATGACATAGACATGTCATCACTTTTCTTGATGTGTGCCAAGAAAAGAAGGAAGAAGAGGACTCGCCAAAATTGACGATAATGGGGATGCATCAATTCGAGGACATTAAAAAGAGCAAAGAAAGACTAATTACAGCAGCCAGTAACAGCATTAGCAAAATTAGTACAAATAAAAAAATCAAAACAGAAAGGGAACGTTAGAATAAACAAAAAATCAACAAAAACTAGGAAACAGAAATGGAAAGAAAAGCAACTGTATGCATATTTAAAATCACGAACTGGCGGGATAGAACACAGGAAGACTTGGACATACTACAAAAGGGGGAACTTAAGAACGGAATTAAATCTCTTCAAATAGCAGCACAAAAAATGCCTTACCGACTAATTATAAGGAAGCAAATATTGATAAAACGTAACGGAATAGCAAGTGTAAGTTATGTGGTGATAAAGATGAGACGGTTAATTACGTAATAAACTAATGCAATTAGACGAAAACAAAAGGAGTACATAAGGATGACTGGGATGGGAAGTTAATCCACTAGGAATTGTGTAAGAAACTGAAATTAGTCCATACTAATCAATGGTATATCCTCAAATCAGAATCCATCCAGCTGAATGAGACAAAATTCACGAAGATTTTCAAATACAAACGGATCCCCCAAACCCAACCAGAAGACCTGACCTTGTGCTAGTTAACAAGAAAAGAGAGCAAATTTGTCATCCAGTGGATATTACCGTTCCAGCGGAATACAGAATGAAATAAAAGAAAGAGAAAAGATTGACAAATACTTGGATCATGCCCAAGAACTAAAATAACTGTAGAACATGAACCTAGAGATGTATCCATTGTTGTTGGTGCATTTGGATCGGTTCCCAAATGCTTGGAGAAAAGACTGGAGGAATTGAAAATCAGTGGAAGAATTGAGAGCATCCAGACCACAGTATTCTTGAGATCGGCCAAAATATTCAGAAGAGTGCTGGAGACCTGAGAATACTTGCTGTCCCTCAGACTCCAATGAAACACCACCAGCTAACGCTAGAGAGAAATGCCCATAAAGAGGAAAATGATAATTATAAGTTAGAAGAAGAAATAAAGAAGAAATAATAAAATAATGAGGATACAACGAAAAAGGATGAAAAGTGTCTCCAAAGAAGATTCCTTTAGATAATCCCGGGGTTAGATATAGTCAAAAGGATAAAGTATCATTACTAATTTGTAATCTGTAATTTGGCAACCCAAAAATATCCCGTGATATCACATGGCTTTCTTGTTTTTTCGGTCACAGAGTGGGACTGCTCGATCCATGCAGATAAATATTTGCAGTCGTAGTTTAATAACTGATACTTCTATTTGTTGGTATGGTAACTAGTCACTTGGTCATTTCGTGTAAATAGTGCTACCATAACAACTGATTTTCTCCTTCACCAGTCGAGCAATCACTTTGGAATTAAACATACCGTTGACGTAAGAAAGCGTTAGCAAAATACACACACACACACACACACTCACACTCACACGCACATAAATATATATATGTGCGGGTGTATGTGTGTGCGTGTGTATGTTATGACAAAAGCGTCATCGAAAGAAAACTCTGTGGTCAGCATCGTAGTTCTATTTTGCCGTATATATATATGTGTGTGTGTGTGTGTGTATGTGTGGATGTATATATATATATATATATATATATATATATATATAGACATATGTAAATATTTGCGTGTATATATATATATATATATATTTGGGTGGGTGAGTAGTATCATAAGGGACAAAGATTCAATCCTTGTTAAGGAAATTACCTCCTGAAAAATAATTGTGTAATTTTTTAATTAAAATCTGATTATCTATCCTGTGTTTTTTAGAATTTGTCTTAAAATAGCGTTTTAATTCTTGATGACACATTGGCTCATAGAGAACAAATTAATACTAAATAAATTAAATGAATTGATGAAAGTACAAAGAAATATATTCTGAATTAAACATTAAATAATCGTCATTTATGAGATGATGTAATGATCAGTGTGACCACCAGACCCAACACTATTGTTATTAAGTTTCAAATTGAACAGGAAATTATTTTATTCTATAAGACCATTTAAACTGTCTTACTCCGATAAAGATCCTATTTCATGATTGCTGTGTTATCATTCAACATTACAATAATGACATCGCTGTAATATACATAATATCTACATTAATTTTACAATATTAGTAGTTATAATATTAACAGTTTTAAAATTATTTACGACTTAGCTAGAGACCACAGCTATGAGGAACTTAGTGAAGAGCGAATTCACAACTCACCACTAAATGACGAAATTTAATGTATACAACACTCTTATATATATATATATATATATATATACATATGTGTGTGTGTGTGTGTGTATAATTCCACCGATAAATAACTACGCACCAACACACACATACACACACACACACACACACACACACATATATATATATATATATATATATATATATATATGTATAATTACATCTTCGATTTTGATGACAGTTTATAAAGAATATTAGGTGGGGTACATATCTAATTTATTGTCAATATTTTACATGCATGTACGTATATATATATATATATATATATATATATATATATATATATATATATACATTTAATTTTCTTATAAACATATACATACACACACATAGGGATGGTTATTGACAGTAGGTGTTATTGTGTGTATACATTCGATTGTAAAAGAAGCGATACCGAACTGGAAACACATTAAACGAATATTAGTGTTAAAATGGTGACTGTGTTCGTCCGCGCAAATAATTGAAATGTTCTGATTTCCTGATTTAGTAGAGTGTTGTTCGATTTCGTTCTAAAACGACCTAGTTCTGAATTTATTGACGACATGAATACATCCCAAAGGTTTTTACCCAGAAGACGAAAACCTATACTTTGATTCCTCGATAAAAGCCTTGCTTTGATTCATATATATATATATATATATACATATGACGGCAAAAAATAATCCAAACTCATTCAAGTTCATAATAAATAAAAATCAATACCTTTTAACTCAGTGATATTTTTATTTTTGCAAGGGTAAAATGATTTCAAAATTAGCCCTTTGTGATAATATCAGTTTGATTTATGGGACATTTGAAAATACGATGTGAAAGTGTAGTTACTTCTTCAGCATTTCCTGTATAAGCTATCCCTGTGAGCAAGATGAAAAAGTTTGCCTGGTTCGCAAAGTGGGCAATGAGTGGACTCGGGGAAACTGCAATGTAAATGGTTTGCTGAGTGTCTTTCAAGTCTGTATATGACTGTGTTGTTGCGTTTGCTTTCGTTCGTTTCAATGACCTCCTAACATTTACTCGTATTGTGTTAGGGATAAAATCAACAATTACTTGGGCGATCGAAAAAAAAAACAACTTTCAGCCAATTATGAATGAAGGGGAAAAGCGAATAGAAGTTCGAGAGAAGAGAGTCACCCGGAAGATGATGATGAAATTGATTATGATGATGTTTTTGAAGGTGAAGGCCAAACAATTGCAGACATTATGGCGGATAAAATAACGATATTATTTTTAATAATAATAATAATAATAATAATAATAATAATAATAATAAATACATCGAAAATGATAAAAATAAACATAAAATTCATCTGATTTTTGTTTGTGTTACCGTAACTAGGCAAAAAATAAAACAAGATTTAAAAAAAGAATTAACGAAATAATGCTGAAATTATTTAACTCAGTGAATTAAACAATTTCCAGTTTTTTTTACTCACTTTTTAAGTGACTAATTGCTCCTTTGATTCTCCATAAACATTGTTGTTTTTATTTATACTTACTGAAACGCTGTCTTCGGTAACCATGAATCTCGAGTCATATGTGATTTATAGAATTTATATTACAATTATTTACAAATAAGAAATAAGGAAAAGTATTCTAGAATAAGCATTTAATCGTTATCTTCCTTTGAAAATCATAATGTTTATTTAATCATGTTACTTAGAATATACTTTCCTTAAAACCTATTTCTAAAACGTTAGTTTTCTTCTAAATTAAAGATGTCAGCTTTTTGATATTTCTTGTAGAACATAATTCAACTAAATAAAATATTATCAGCAATTATTTTTTTAAAAACTTTATATCATTGAAACTCTGTAACCTACCGACAAATGAATATGGTGCTGTCCAAAAATAAGTTTTCCCCATAATGTAGATTTATGCATTTTTTCCGATTACTATGGTGTTTCATTTTTATTTTAGTCGCAATGTTTTAATGCTGTAGAGTCTGTTAATAATACTAATATCAAATATCAATTTTGGTCGAATAATTTCACGCAGAAATAATAACATTTTAGTATGTTTGGTTTGATGAAAATTAACTTTATGTATCAAAAAATGACATGGATGTATTATGATGATGTTTTAACTTGTTTGTGTATATTTATTATGGAATAATCATTAAATCTTAGAACACAACCTCAGAAATAAAATAAACACACACACACACACACACACACACACACACATATATATATATATATATATATATATATATATATATATATATATATGCGTATGTGTGTGTATTTACAAAATATAAAATCATACTAAATATCTTGGGTAGACATTCCAACAAATAGATTTCATATCATAATTCGGCCGAGAGCGAATAACGATCCCACATAATTATTACTTCGTTGTAAATTGGCCTGAATACTGAATTTTTATTTTGGGCGTTTTAATGGTTCTAAAGACTCGCTAAAAATGCCACTTTTGCAGTGTAAAACCACATAGGGTTATATTAAAATGATGTAGCCCACACGAAAAACATACAAAACAAGGATGAGAAATATAACAAATTATTAGTTGTATACCAGGTTTTTAACCCTGTCCGTTACAGTCCTAGTCATGTGACACTGAAATATGCAATACCGTTGTAAACGATCTGGCAGTAAGTCAAGTTTTTAGCATTTGAAATCAGGAATAAGGTCTCGGCTTCAACTGTGGTGGTTGACTGACTCTCTCTGAAGTCTCATCTAATTCCGACGCTACCTCTCTCCGGACTCTGATTCAACAGCACTGTCTTATAGTAACGAAGTATTCAGGTTCTGGCTCAAGTTCTCGATTCCGGAGCAATGGTAAACCGTTTCTCTCAGGAATTTATCTTCTTACCCTTCTGACTTCAAATCTAACTCTCTTTGAATACTCTTCAAACTCCCTCAGATTTTGAGATATCAGAAACTCCAACTTATTTGATTTCGATGTCTAACTGGCGTATAGTATCTACTCATTCTTAATGTCCTGAATTTTTCATCATCTCAGTTTTCTTTAAAACAGCTTTTCCAAATTTGTGAAACTGTACAACCCCTTTTGCTGATCAGCTGACTGGATTCACTCTCTCAACTGAAAACGATTTTAATTTGTATCTCTCAGGCTAACCTGCGGCGTCTTAGGGCTTTTTTGTTCTTCCAACTCTCCCTATATTTAACCAGATCCTCATCTCTGGGTGAGAACAACTGCCTTTTTGTGGTGAATCTGATTTTCAAAATGCGCAGGCGAAGGAAAGTTTCAAAATTTATCAAGTGACCGAATTTTTTCTTTCAGATTCACCACCCAAATTTCTAAATACAAAATTTCTACTTTTTCAGATAATTTCATAAATGAACCAAGTATTATTTGTTTCTTAATTTTTGTTGTTCAAAATAAGCCATTAAGTTTCCCTTACGAGATCTTCCCAGTCATATTTTATGCAAAAATAATACCCTTTCTGATAATCTCAGAAATAATTCAGTTATTTTTTCGTCTCTACCTGACTGCTAGTTCTAGTCATCTTTTGAGTTTCCAAATCTTTTTTTCTTTGTCTAAATAATATTTAGGTAATCAAGATTCTCTTAAGAGTACATCTCTTATGTTTTTAACTTAGTCTGTTTACTTTCTATAGATTAAATCTCTTCTAAGTTCCAGAGTTACACAATATTATCATAACATACCAAATACTGAGCCTCATATCATAACTAGCCTCTTTTGAGAAGTTGTTAATTAATTGGTTCGCGGATCTATCAAAATAAGTTCCTCTTTTGTCTCGTTTAGAAAATCTTGTCTGCCTCACAAGTGATACTGTCTATGAGTTCATCTCTCTCATTATGTTCCTACATTTTATGAAAGATTCCAAAACATTGTTATTTTACTTCTCGTGAGTTTTTACACCTATTCTAACTGGTGATTTTTCATTGAAGTCTGAATGGCAAAAAGTCTACTCAAGACTATAGAACTCCTCTAAGAATTAGAGCTGATTTTAAATATTGTAGTCTGGATGGTCTTGATTCTTCTTCAGATCTGAAGTCCCTACCCAGTCTTTTATTCAGACATTAGCAGATCGTTCCATGTGCATTAACTAAAATTTGCATCATCATCACTTTCATGTTACATTGCTCTTTCAGCTCTCGAGCAAAATATTGGTATTTTTAGATCTTTTCCTTCTATATTAATTTTACTCTGAGGTACATTGTCACTAAATTGCGAATTCTTTCTTGTTAACTAATATTAGGTCTAGCCTTGTGGCAAGGATTTGATGATTCGTCTCCATCTCAAAATCACTTAGAATTTTATGCTTCATATTTTCTTGGAAAGATTCTTGTTTGTGTATATATTCGAAATTCGCAGTGAATTATCTCTCCGACCCAGTCATGTATACTCTTGAATTTCTTTTGGGCTAAATTGTTGCTTCCACTTATGTGATTAAGTGTTTAGTTTCTGCCCCCAATAACCTAAACTTGCTATTTTTCAGTGAATTATCAATTTTTGCTTTGATAACCCGTTAAGCTTCAGCTGTAAGGGCAGTAAATGGTGATATGGATGTTTCCGTATACGAAAGAATTAAGGGTTTTAATTAGAATTTCGGATTAATCTGTGTAATATCGGTAATTTGGATAATTAAAACAGGCCATTCAACGTGACTTTTGACCCAACAAAATTGTCATTTAGATTCAGATTGGACTTAGAATTGATTTATTCTCTAATTTATAGAACAGAAATCGTATTATCTTATAAAAATCTTGATGTAGTGTACCGTTTTTGCTTCATTACGGCTAAATGCGTGCATACATAAAAACCAAAACAAAAAATTATAATTACATTGATGATTTTAATAGTTTTAGTAAAGAAATTGGTATTAATGACTGTCAAAATTATGTAAAGGAATGAAGTTGAAACAATTTGCAACGGTGTTCATAACTTGTCAGGCGTTTCCATTGAACTATTTAACTACCTTTGGCGAGGGAAAATATAATGTGGGCTCCCATATGCGTAAATATGAGCAAGGCTATAATTAGCTTTGATTCTCTAGACCACTGTCGGCATCTAAATGTTTCGAGGCCCCATCTTTGCTACCTTGGAATATTCCACTTCAAATGTTTTTTTTTCCTGCGAGAAATCACACTTTAATCCCAAAGTATACTGTGCAATTATTGGTCGTTTACCTCATAAAATCAAAACGAATTTAGATTTTGCATAAATCCGTAAATGTGCTGCGAGGTTCAAACACACTACCCAATGATAGTTGGTCTACAATGACAATATTCCGATCCATTACATCATAATAAAGCGAACATGCACGTAAAAAGAAGAGTGTATCGTGTCATTTTCAAGGTAGACAAAGCCATTGTAATGGAGTTTGATTCTCACAAAGTACTCTGTACTTCTAACTTTGCTAAAGTAAGCTTAGTAAATGAGCAATAATATTTTATAATTTTTTAAAATCTGATGATTTAGTCAAATAAGATTTTGTAAATAATATGATACACATATTTTCTGATAGATTTTTAAAATGTGACTTAGATTTATGATTTTATATCATTATTTATATTTTTCAGACTTTTTAATTTTCTTCTGTTAACAAATGAACAATTAAACATTTTAGAATATCCTCCGTTATTTTATTTTATATCCTTCCCCCAAATTTTTCTCTTCACATTTTTCTCCTGTTCGTGACCTTCATTGATCTTCTCATGGACTCTCTGCGATTTCTCTGTGTCGATATCCGATACACCTTGACTCTCCCTGATTCGCTAACAAAACGTCAACTGCATCAAGCGAAAAGGTTATATAATAATAATAATGTCATTGGTGGGTTGGCTCTTAGCACTGTATCTGCGCCCAAATGTCAAATGTGTGATGCGAGTCAGAATCTCATAGCACACGAAAGAGGCTCCACCCTCTCCGGCTGACCTGGTCCCAGGGTGACCAGCTAAAGGTTTCGATTCATTTTTGCGGACGGAAAAGAGCCTAACTACTAGAATCTGACATTTCAATAATGTTGGCGTCAACAGAATTCTCTCAGAGTTGATAAATGAATATAAGTGCATTATGTCTATGTATGTATGTATGTATGTATGTATGTATGTATGGCTATAAATTCATACATTTTTGCATATATATCTGTATATATGAGCGTGCGTGTCAGTATATGCGCGCACGCGTGTGTGTATATGTTTGTACGTGTGTTTGTGTTTGTACGTGTGTGTGTGTTTGTATGTGTGTGTGAGTGTGTGTGTGTGTGTGTGAGAGAAAGAGAGAGAGAGAGAGAGAGAGAGAGAGAGAGAGAGAGAGAGAGAGAGAGAGAGAGAGAGATGGAAATTTGGGTACATTTTGTTTAGGTGCAAATGAGGACGGATGTAATTATAAATATTCGTTTCTGAATGTGCTGACAGATATCCAAGCTTTTATAATTATCACATTAACTGTAAATGTCTTTCTCCTCTCTATTTTCCTTTCCTCATTTTCTGTTAACACACACACACACACACACACACACACACACGCACACACACACACACACGTATATATATATATATAGATTATGGTATAGAAAAAATGCGGATACTGAATTTTTGAAGCATGCAAATCAGTGTCATATATCCATTATAGTGCAAGAATATATATATATATATATATATATATATATATATATATATATATATATATATATATATATATATATATATATATATTCTCATTTTTTTATAGCAACAAAAACGCCATTTCATTGCGAGATTTGTATTAGAGCAATACGCTAAAAATTCTCTGACTCAGAATGAAGCAATTTTAAAACACAATGATTATTTTATGAGATCTGCTATTGCAGAGCGTATGCCTTTATATCATCAAAATTCTCGATTTTATAGCTATAACTATGAAATGCGACTAGGATTTCTTCGTTTCTTTCCAAATAGAATCATCAATTTCATCAAGCACTGCCATCAAACAGGAAACCCAATTGCGTCACGGATCTATCTTTCTATGTCATACAGTTAGACATACATACTGTAGATCCTATGAAGAAGTACACCCGTACCATTTTCCCAATAGAAATTTGATTTTATCTAAACCAAAGATACCTTGATTTTGACATACACAATATAGTATTTCCTATATTTTAAAGAGAAAAATAAAAATAAATGAGAAAACTCGAAGTTTAATAGCAAATATTAATAAGCATTTATAATAAAATAATTTACATTAATTCTTTTAGGGTACAGCTAATTAATTAATAAAGAATACGCATTCTGAACAATGAAACATTAATAGAATTTAGAGAAAAGAATAAAGTACAAGATTTTCTTACTATGAGATGAAATATAGAATGAGACCTAGATTACTAATTTTGATTTTTAAATGAATTTCGTGGGATTCTGTTGATTTCACTAAGATTCTTGTCAACATCTTTGCTGATGAAACTTTATAACTAATTCTGTTTAAATTGTAAGCTGTATTAATTTCCTTATCTTATTCTAAATAAATGGAATTTAAATTCTTATTCAAATTCATTTCTAATCTTAAAAACTGCTGATTTTATTGATTTTCATGGTAATTTCCAACTAGTCATAATTCTACAATAAAATTATTTGAGCATTAGATTTCGATATATTATTAAATCATAATAATTATTTGTTAACAAGACATTCTGAGTTTTAATGCATAACAGAAAGAATTTCAATCTGAATAGAGCAACACAATTATAGCTTATAGTAGATGTCAAATGCAAGTTAAGATCATATTATAAATCTAACGATTATTCAACAGAAGGTGACTGTTTTGTTTTGTAATTGATAAAGTTTTCTGTTAACCTACAGTCTTTCTTTTTACAAGAAAATTTCGGCACATATCAAATGCTTTTTTTACATGAATATTCAACACAATTTATCTCAAAGTAATAAGATTTCATCAATTGCCATTTCCCAGGTAGATAAGTGACTGACAACCCACCCAAAATAATATGCATACAAGCATGTATATTTATTGCATAATCTAATCTCACAATAGAGCAATAAAATAATTCCTCATTATGATCAGGGAAGTGAGTATATAAGGCCATACGTAGCTTTATACTGTCATGACAGAATTTCTCATTACTTATGAGTGAGTCTAGGTTCTTAAAACATTGCAAAAACTTCATTGGAGACATTAATATTTGTTGATATCCACATAAAATTCAAAGTATATACATAAATATGTGTGTGTGTTTGTGTGTGTACAATGAACCCTTCTAATAATGAAGGAATATGCGAATAACATTGTAACTCTGAGTTTGACATTTCATAGAATGGAAACTGCGACAAAAGGCAGTTTATTTATGTCTATGTATTGATTATATTGTGGAAATACTTTTTAATTTTAGCTATATCTTAGTTTTTTTCCGCTCTCTGATTTTAAATAATGCCAGCATTTTTTGCTGGCATGGTCAGTCATCTTCTCTAATCCCGTGACCTGGTTTAATCATAGGTGGGTAATGTCTACTGCTCTGCTGAAGTTAATACTAACGATTATATTTCTGTAGTTGTGGAGCTGTGTCCGAATTCTTGCAAAGTTCATCTCTGTTCAATCGGCGATGTTGTTTGCCAAAGTTTTTTACTTTCCATCAACTTTTCCTCCGTACAGCTTCCTGAAAAATGATCTAGTTACGTGACTTAACCATCCTATTTTTCTTTTTTCTTCACTTCGGTCAGAAAGTCGTTACACCAACTAACGTGGTATCCGATGGTTTTCTGAACTTCATTTGTTATCTATTTCTGGAAGGTGATGCCAAAGACTCTTATGGAGTTTCCACTTCGAGTAATTGGATCTTGCATAATTAAAAAAATATAACACAAACAGATAAACGTAAATATTAATTCTTTTATATGTATCAGAAATAATTCGTTAAAATGAAATATTTCTGTGCGGATTTGAAATCATTTTTGATTCGATTTAGTTTATTCTTATTTTAATAAGGTTAACATTATTTCAATTGATAATATAGATCTTATAATTATAGCTGTAGAGCTTATTGCTTTTTTTTTATCATGACGTCCATTGAAAAAATTACAATGATTGCAGCAACTGTAACAACCGATTTACGAGCAACTTACAATCAGTTCAGCAAAGTTAAGAAGTTTTGATCTAGCTCAATTTTGATATGGGTAACAACTCGGTAACAGCCAAGAATTTAAACAAACCGAAGATTATCTGCTAGCAAAGCTGTGTAAACGATGATAGCGTAAAGTGATAATCCTGTTATTTTTAGATGAGAATTATAATGATTTTTGAAATTTATCAGTTAATAATAATAAAGTACATGAATTAATGTTGACTTATGGTTAAGATACATTGTGACAACACGAAAAATTAATCAGCTGTGAGTAAATATATATGGTTACTAAGTAAGTTTTGCTTAGTTTGTCACAATGCCAGAAACATGGGGTATAACGTGAAAAATGAATTCTCTAACCATTACATCAAATTATTTGCCTTACAAATACATGAAAATGGTTTATATAGTTTATTTTAAGAAAGTTATCTCATCGTAACTTGAATTTATGCATTATTTTCTGAGTAGGTTGTTTGAATTACTTAATCTCTTTCAAACTTTGTCTCTTTTATTCTTCCTCCTTCTCTCAATATAACTCTATATACTTTAGTCTTTTGATATTTTTTTTCTCTTTTTCAATTCATCTTTTCTTACAATATATCTTCTTTTTACGTTCTGCTCTCAATGCTATCTATCTATCTATCTATCTATCTATTGAAATAATTTACTTTCTTAATTTCTTTGACCTTTTATTGGTTTGTTTGTTTCTGTTCTATCGAGTGATTTGAAAGGTTTTCTGTCGATTGATGCTCCTGCACACCATGCTCAACTGTAGGATTATTTTTCATTCTTTCGAACCCAGTGAAAAGCAGAATCAGGCTTCCATTTGTTTATAATCTTTTAATTTATTACAGGAGTTATTTTGATAATGAATATTTAAGTAGAATGGTAAAACAAAATTCAAAGATTAGTTTGCTTGAAAAGAAGAAGAAAAAACGAAAACAAACAAGTATCAAATTATAAACTATTAATTTCAATTCTTTCTTTCTTTCTTTCTTTCTTTCTTTCTTTCTTTCTTTCTTTCTTCTTCTAACTTCCCAGCGTCACTTCATGCTTTATTCACATTTCCTTCTACTTTTTTCTCTCTTCATTTTCTTAATCCTATTCTTTCTTTCTTTCTTTCTTTCTTTCTTTCTTTCTTTCTTTCTTTCTTTCTTTCTTTCTTTCTTTCTTTCTTTCTTCTGTTTCTCTCGTGAAAGGATTTCAGTCGACTGATGTTCCTGTTTTATCAAATCGTTATGACAATCGATGCCACTATCTTGAACCCATAATTCCGATTCATACATAAATAACCCCATTATTATGATGGGAAGCGTGCAAGTATATAATAATTAACAATGTGACTTTCCGTTCACTCCTCTGTTTCTCTATTTGTAATTTCTGTCAGACAGATATATAAATTAATAAGTGAGGTCTATCCAGATTCAAATAATAATAATAATGATGATGTCAATGATCCGCAGTAAAGAAGTACAATTACTAATGTTATCTTCAAAACAATCATGGCTACTATAATCACTTAATGTGTATATAATTAGGACATTGTGATATGACAGTTTCAAATGAAAATCAACTCTATATATACAAAAAAGCTACAACAATTTAACAGAAACGATGCTGTTGATGATAAGAAAAAGACAGCAATGATGATGATGATGATGATGATGAAAACATTGATGCCAACGATGACAACAACAAAGAAGAAGAAAACTGAAAATTGAAATAATTGAAGTCTGTGAAGTGTGAGAAGGAGAAAAAATTGCGGTTGCAAATTAAATGATCTTCATGGCTGGTACAAGAAATCGAACTAACCGCAAAAATAGTGGTATTAGTAGGGGGTGGGAGTCTTTTTATTTCCTGTCCACCAAATTAAAAAAAAATTGATTTGCGTGCGTGTTTAAACGTGTGAAAATGTCGCCTAGTGTTTAATTGTGCTTTAAAAAATTCTTTTCGTTGTGAATAAGGAATAAATAATGTATAAAGCTGTTGTAGAAAAAAAATGAACCGGACCAACGGAAGGAGGAAAAAAAAAAAAATCGAAACAAAAAATACACAAACAGAATGAAAAGACAAAAAGAGGAAGAAAATGTTGGTGAGGTCGATGGTGGGGTGATAAGGAGGCAAGGGTGAAACCGATGATTTCTTTCGCATACTGTTTGGTATAATAAGAAAATCAGAGAAAAATGGTTTAAAAATATTGAAGAAAAACGAATAAGAATCGATAGCGAAAGAAAAAACAAACAAACAAAATAAATTAAAACAAAAACGAAGAAACAAGAATAAAACAAACACTTTTCTTGTGGTATAAAAATATTCCTGAACTTTAATACCAGTATATTGCTATCATTAAAATTGTCTGAAAATGAATTACTTAAAAATTGAGTATGATAACGTTAAGCACTTGCTATTTAGAACACATTTGTACGTACAGAGGAGGTTATGTAAGTACGCAAACATTTCATTTCATTCTTTTCTTCTCTTTTTAAGTTTTTCGTTAAAGAACAATGCTGTTACTTTTTTGGTTAAACACCATCACTACCACTACCACTACCAACAACATTATTATTATTATTATTATTATTATTATTATTATTATTATTATTATTATTTTCTTTAACTAGTGGTCTTTCACTGGAGTATGAGTGACGGCAAGTCTCTTCTGGTTCCCTGGGTTCTTCTAAGTATTCTAGCTATTAATAGTGCTGAGGTTTGGATGTTTCCGTTCTTCCTCTAATTTCCATTTCTCCAGTCTCCCCTGAAATCCTTTGGGGACAATTGCAAACGTACCAGCTACAATTGGTTTCACTGCCACCTTCATCTAATATCGCTCCTTAAACTCTCAGGAAAGATCCAAGTATTTCTCGCTTTCTTTTATTTTCACTGGGTAATTCGCTAGAACAGCAAAATCTACTTGATGACAAGTTCTTTCTTTTTTGCTAATAAATACAATATCAAGCCTTCAGACCAGAATTTGATGATCCGTTTGTATCTCAAAATCCCAAAGAATTTCATGCTTTGCATTTTTATGATAGATTATGGTTTATGTATATACCATTTGTAAGTGTGGTCAAATTTTAATTTCTTGCATAACTATTAGTGGATCAGCTTTCCAACCAACTACTGTTTAGTTTTGAATTCCTTTTGTACCAGTTTTCTGCATTCAAACAACGTTAGTAGGCAGGCATTCCCAGGAGTTTGAGTGACAGCAAGTCTCCAAATATCTCCAGGACTCTTCTAATAATTCTGGTCGATCTAAACAATGCAGCAGCTTGGATGGTCTCATTCTTCCTCTGAATTTAGATTTGATTATTAATCCCCTATCCAAGCCATTTGGGAATCGTTCCAAGCGCACCAACTACATTAGTCACCCTCATATTCCACAGATTTTTAGTTCTCTGGCAAGGTCTAAGTATCAGTATTATTATGATTATTATTATTATTTTACTCATTAGAGTTTTTTTCCCATTAGCGTTAGCAGATGGTTTTTCACTGGAGTTTGAGGGTCAGCAAGTCTCCTCAAGTCTCAAGGACTCGTCTCAGGATTCTGGCTGTTCTCAGCAAAGCTGTCGTTTGGATAGTCTCTACCCGTCCGCCAATTTCCAAGTCCTCCAGGCCTCTTTATAATTCTTTAGTTATTGTGCCTAAAGTACCTATCACAATTGGCACAATCGTTACTTTCATGTTCCACAGCTTTTTCAATTCTCTAGCAAGATCGAGGTACTTATCCTTCTTTTCACTTTCCTTCAGATTTATTCTGTGGTCCGCCGGGACAGCAAAGTCGACAATTTTGCAAATTCTCTTTTTTTGTTGATTATTATAAGGTTTGGTCTTCTGGCCGAGACTAGGTGATCTGTGTGTATGTTAAAGTCCCATAGGAGTTTATGCGTGTCATTTTCTAGGACAGGTGCTGGGTTGTGCATATACCATTTGTTAGTATGGTCAAATTTATATTTCTTGCACATTTCCCAGTGGATCACCTTGCCGACCCAGTCGTGACTCGCCTTATACTCCTTCTGTGCTAATTTGCAGCATTCGCTTATTATGTGATTGATCGTTTCATCTCTGTCATCACATATCCTACATTTACTCTTTTGTTGCGTCTTAACTATTCTCGCTTGGATATGATTGGTTCTGATGGCGTTGTCCTGTGCTGCTATTAGGAGAGATTCCGTTTCTATCTTAAGGTTTCCTTTTCTTAGCCTGGTCCAGCCTGGTGTGAGATGTTGTTTATTAGACGTTTAAAGCGGCCATAGAGTTGTTTTCCCTCCCATTTTTGCTTCCAAGTTGTTGTCATTCTATCGTCTATCGTGTTGTTCGTATCGTTACTGATGGCTGTTATTAGTCCTCCATCGTGTTTTTCTATGTAGTCTTCGAGCCGTTGTATGGATGCGTCAACGCTGTCTTCGATGTTGGCAAGTCCACTTCCTCCCTTTTTTCTATATACATATCGTCTATCAACGTCGTCTCTGGGGTGTAATGCCTTATGCATGGTCATTAGTTTTCTTGTTCTTTGCTCCATTTGTTTAAGTTCATCTCTAGTCCACTTGAGAAAGGTTCCCGAATATCTAACGAGGGGCACAACCCAAGTATTTATTCCTTTTATGAGTTTAGGGGCGTTGTCTCGAGTATGTTTCTCGTTCTCCTGAGATATTCTTTTCGGATCTTGTCTTTCATTTCCACTTGTTTGATGGTGTCAGCCTCCAAGATACCCTAGTACTTGTAGGTTTCATTTTCTCCGGGCGTTCTAATTTTGTCATGATTTGGTAGTTCCGTTCCGTCAGTCATATGTCGTTTGTCACTTTTCATGACGAGCATGGCACATTTTTCAATACAAAATTCCATTCCTATGTCCTGACTGTATATTCTAACGGTGTGTATAAGAGTTTCCAGTTCTTTTTCATTTTTTGCAAATAATTTAATGTCATCAATGTACATTAGGTGATTGATCTTCTCTTGCAATCTGCTGAGTTTGCATCCGGCTGCGAACTTTCTGAGTATGTGGTTCAGTGTCATCATGGCTATTATCAATAGTAAGGGTGATAGTGCATCTCATTGAAATATCCCTCTTTGGATCTTTGTTTAAGCTAAGCTTCTTCCTCCTGCTATCAGCTCCACTCTCCAGGTTTGCATGGTCTTTTCGATGAAGTTTATGACTTCATGTGATATTTTGTACATTTTGAGACAGTGTGGTATCCAGCTGTGTGGAACCATATCATATGCCTTTTTGTAGTCAATTCAGGCTATAGATAGATTTTTCCGTCTTCTCTTGCTTTCATTTAGGATGTGTTAATCTATGTAGAGTAATTCTTATGTTCCTCTGGATCCTTTGCGACATCTTTTTTGTTCGTGAGAGAATAATCCGCGGCTTGTCAGCGAATAGCAAATCTTTTCCCTTATTTATGCAGTTAGCATTTTCCACATCATTGGTAGGCAGGTTATCGGTCTGTAATTGTTTGGAGCAGTTCCTTTGCTTGGATCATTTTGGATTAATGTAGTCTTTCCTTTGGTCATCCATTAAGGTACTCACGCACCTTGTAAGCATCTGTTCATTTCTAGTGCTAGTCTGCTGTGAATGGAGGTGAATTTCTTGAACCAGAAGCCATGTATTCCATCATGGCTTGATATTCTTTTTAGTGTTGCTTTGAGTAAGTCGATGTGTATTTCCGTTTTGGGGCCTTCTTCAAGTCCCTCTAGTTCTCTTGTAATATTGTTTATCCATTCTGCATTTTCGTTATGTTAAAAGTATGCCATATTTTTGTCATAAAAGTATGCCATATTTTTGTCAAAAATCGTTCGGTTCCTTTTACATACGGTTGTTGGTATGTTTTCGTGTCACTCCCACCAAATTGTTGAGAGAATTTTCTTTCGTTGTTTTGGAATGTCCTGTTTTGTCTGTATTGTTTTACCCCGTGTCAATATCTCTTTAATCATCCTTTGGCCACCACTTTCTGGCTTATTTCCTCAAGTTGTACTGTTATTTTTTCCTGTGGTGCCTGTTCCTTTTTTCCCCCGATTACTCCAGCGCCTCTCTTTTTTTTAATCATTCTGGCTTGTTTTCGTAGTTTTTTTTATTTGCGTTTCCAGACGGATTTGCCATCCCGGTTTTGACTGTTTCTTCGTGCTTTTTGAAGGGATCTCAGTTTTCTCACAAACCAATTTTGCACCTGCATAGATTAATTCATTTAACTTGGTTATATTATTCGTCGGTATGTAAGGTAGTATGTGATTTATTTTATCCATTTCTGTCTAAAGTGTTTTCCATTCTATGTTTTTTTAATGAAGGTCTTTTCACTACTCATGATTCTCTTTACAATTTCTAGATTTGTCTTTTGTTCTTGTGATAGTGTTTCTTCCTGGTTGTTTGGTAGTGTATCGTTTGGGAGTGTGGTGTTTTCATTTACCGAAGTTTGCAGTTCTTTTTCGTTGGATCGTTTTTGTTTGACACCACTTGATGTGTCTGGTACTGTATTATCGTTTTGTTTAAGTGTTTTTTGATGGATTTCTAGCAATTCAAGGTCAGAAAACTTTTCTTAATTATTCTTCTAACTTGATCGGCTAGTCTTTGGCTAGTATTCTGAAATTTCGCACATTCTTGCCAGATCTCTATCAATTCTTTTCATTTATCCTCTTTGTGAAGGGTTGCGCCTAAAATAGCATTGTTGTGTAAGTTGATTATCTTCCCTAGTCCATGTTTTGCGTGTAAGTCTCTGATCGTTGTGGTTTGTTACGTCGTCGTTTCTGTACCTGAAAGAAGAGAAGCAACATTAAAATAAATCTTCAGTTAGTTCGAGAGATTTCAGCTGCTAAATTGTTTAGATGATTTCCGTCTCTTTCAGGTTTTTTAAGACTTAAGGTTGCCTTTTTTTGTTGACTATCACTATGTCTGGTCATCTGGCCAAGATTAGGTGATCCGTTTCTACCTCAAAATTCCAAAGAATTTTGTTGTGTCTCATTTTCTAGGACGGATTCTGGGTTGTGCATACACCATTTGTTCGTTCGTAGGATCAAATTTAAACTTCTGGCACAATTCCCAGTGGATCACCATTTAGTCGTGTCTCGCCTTTTACTCTCTTTGCGCAAATTCGCTGCATTCGTTTATTATGTTATTGATCATTTAGTCACTACATAATCTACATCTGCTATTTTGTTGCGTCTTGTCAAATCTTGCTTTGATATAGTTAGTCCTTATGGCGTTGTTTTGTGCTGCAATCAGAAGAGATTCAGTTTCTCTTTTAAGATTTAGTTTTTTTCAGCCATACCCAAGTTTTCTCGATTGAGATTTCACTTCTTTGTCGCTTGAAATGGCCAAACAGTTTTTCTTTTTTCTCATTTTTGTTTCCTGGTCATTTCTGTTCTGTTTATACTTGTGTTGTCAGTTTTGTTTCTGGTCGCTTAAAGCAATCTTCCTCTGCACTTTTTTAATGTAATCTTCTAATCGTTGTATCGATGCTGTTTTGAATGCTGGTAAGTTCTCTTCCTCTTTTTCTTGACACATATAATGTGTGTCTATGTCATTTCTGAAACGTAAGGCCTTATACATTGTTATGAGTTTTCTTGTTCACAAATACATTTGTTTAAGTTTTTCTCTGGTCCACTTTAAGAATGTCTCCGAGTATCTCATGAGGAGGAGAGTCCCGGTATTCATCCCTTTGATGAGATTTTTGATAGGTAATTTGGTTTCGAGTAGTCTTCTTGTTCTGCTGAAGTACTATTTCCAATCCTTTTTCCTTTTGGCAGACAATTTCATGTTGTCCATGTACATTAGTTAGTTGATTTTTTCTTGCGATTTATGAAGCTTGTATCCCCACTGTGCATTTCCTAAGTATGTGATTGAATGGCATAATCACAATAGTAATAGTGATAAGGCATCTCCCTGGAAGACCCCTCTCTGAATTTTCACATCAGTTAAGCTTTTTCCTCCAGCTGTTAGTTCAACTGTGCAGTTTTGCATGGTATTTTCGATAAACTTTATGACTTCGCCGGATATCTTGTACATTTTTAGACTGTCTATAATCCAGCTTTGCGGGACTATATCATATGTTTTTCGTCGTCAATCCATGCCATAACAGGTCTCGTTTTGCTGTCCTTGAGGACGTGTTGATGAATATATTGTAGCTCTCCTGTACCTCTGGTCCAGTAATAGCATCCTTTCTGTTACTCATGGGACAGTCTACAGTATTTAAGCAAATAGTAATTCTCTTCCCAAATATGTGTCGTTAGTATTTTCTACATCATCAGTAGGCACGTTAAGGGCCTGGAGTTTTGGGGTGGTTTCTTTTTGGGGGCCTTTTCTGATCAGAGTGGTCGTTCCTTTTGTCATCCATTTGGGTATATCTGTTTCTTGTAGGCATCTGTTCTTTTCGATTGCCAGTCCGTCATGGATGGTTGGTGTATTTTCACCTTCGATGCCTCTGCGAACCCTTCAAACAATTTTCCCATGTTACTTATCCATTCGGCCTTTCTGTTATGTTTCCTTCGTTCCAATATTTTGCTCAAAATTATTTTGTTTCTTTGTGATGCGGTTGTTAGTTTGCCTTCATGCATTCTCTCCCTATTTGCTGGTGGAATTTTTTCGCTGTTTTTGAATGTCCTGTTTTGTCTGTATTGTTTAATTACGTCTCAATATCTTTTTAGTCTTCCTCCTTTCGCTAATATCTTTTGTTTTATTTCCTCAAGTTGTATCTTTTGTTTAATTGTTGTGTTGATCTTTTCCTTTAGTCACAACTTGTTCCAGCTTTCTTCCTCTCCTTATCATTTTTGCTTGTTGTTGTAGATTTCTGCATTTCCAATCGAATATCTCATCTAGGTTTTGAGCTTCTGTTCGTTTTTGAGGGGGACACCTGCTTTTTATAAATTAGTTTGTTTTATTCTGTGATGTTGTTAGTTGAGATATGTGATAATAATTCGTTTAATTTTTTCCGTTCCTGTCTTGACTATTTTCAAGTCTTGGTTTCTTAGTGATTGTAATCTGGTATAGTTTTTAGTCACTATTCTTTTCAACTTTTCTATATTCATTTCTTCTTTTTTAGTTAGTGTTTTTTCTATGTGGTTTGGGTATGAGGTATTTCAGTCGCTATTACTTTGCGATTCATTTTCGTTACATTGCTCTTGTTTTTCAGTATTGGGTGCATCGATTATTGTATTAGGGTCTTTTTGCCTTAATTCCCTATTAACTTTTTGGTGTATTGCGAATATTTCACTGTCAGGAAACCTAGCATAGGGTGAGGCTCACCGTTGACCCAACTTAGGAGTCATCTGCCTTGCTTCACATCCACTATGCTGCTTCCTATGGCTTCTTGTGACAACGACAGAAGCCAGTAACAAGAATAAAACATGACATTTTTCCAGATCTTTAAGGCAAAGACGAAACTATGAACGCAATACAAACATTTGACAAAGTTTTGAACATCGCCTGCCGACGTATTTCTTTTGTTTTATTATTATTATTATTATTAATCGTATCATTTACTCCTTTGAGAGTTTTTCATAGCAGCGTTTTTGCTGATATTTTCTCACAGAAGATGGACTCACAGGAGATGGACTTAAGAGCAAGTCTTCTCTATTATTATTATTATTATTATTATTATTATTATTATTATTATTATTATTATCACTTTACCTCTCGCGAGTTTTTTGCAACAACGTTAGCTGGACGTCTTTCATTCGCCTCAAGTCTCCAGATCTCTTCTGAGTATAACGGCGGATTTCATTAATAGTGTAATCTCGATGGTTTCGATTTTTCCATTGATTTCCATTTTTCTGTTATCATTATTAGAGTTTTTTTTTACATCAGCTTTAGCTGATAGTCTTTCTCTGGATTTTGAGTGTCAGCAAGTCTACTCAAGTTTCCAGGACTCTTCTCAGTATTCTGGCCGTTCTCAATAATGTAGTAGTTTCGATGGTCTCCACTCTTCCGCCAACTTCCAAGTCCTCCGGTTCCTTTGGTAATCCTTTCGTTACTGTTCCAAGCACACAAATTACAATTGGTATAATTGTCACCTGCATGGTCCATAGTTTTTTCAATTGCCTAGCGAGGTCTAGGGACTTATCCTTCTTTTCACATTCTTTCAGTTTTATTCTGTGGTCAGCCGGGACAGCAAAGTCTAAAATTTTGCAAATTCTCTTTTTTTGTTGGTTATTATTAGGTCTGGTCGTCTGGCCGAGATTAGGTGATCCGTGTGTATGTCAAAGTCCTATGGGAGTTTATGTGCGTTATTTTCTAGGACAGGTGCTGGGTTGTGCATATACCATTTGTTCTTATGGTCAAATTTCAATTTATTGTACATCTTCCAGTGGATCACTTTGTCGACTCAGTCGTGTCTAGTCTTATATTCCTTCTGTGCTAATTATTATCATTATTGTTATTGTTAATATTATTATTATTTCGTCAATAAACTTTAGTCCCAAATAGTGATATAAATTAAACCGCTGTAACACTACATTTTATTTCTGATTAAAATACTGTAACCTAAATCAAATAATGTATTTACACTTTAAGCCTATTTTTTTTTATTTTTCACTCGATTTCTTCGACAAAAAGAAAAAAGAACATTTAAAATTATTTCAAATATTAAAATAGATTTTTAAAACTGTAATCAAGCATTTTATTATCGCATAAAAGGTTTCAAAGTATTTTCGATTATTATAAAAACAAGCGTTCTCTTTAATGTTCGTTGGCCTGATAGCATAATATGTCTTGAAATGTATTCTTCGTAACGTAAACATCCTCTGAGGATGTCAACAAATACATTAAATTTACTGAGAATTATGATTCGATTTCCTCTCCACTAACTTTTTCTCTCAAGCACACACACACACACACACACACACACATAGACACACACACACACACACACACACACATACACACACACACACACACATATATATATATATATATATATATATATATATATAATCACGAAACAATAATATGAGAATAGCTTTATTAAATGTTAAACTGTATTATATATCGGAATAATAGAGTAGCACAATTCCATTGCTCGTTTCGCACACATAAATGATGTTGTATATATATATATATATTCACTGATATATATTCGACTTATACGCATACACACATATAGAGAGATTGAAAGAGAAGGAGAGTGGAGGTAGTGACACATTTGTGGTAAAAAAAGAAGCGAATGAAAGGTTACCTTGCATTTTGACACGATCAGAAGCAATCTCAGTTTGACAGCCAAGAAACGCCAAAGTATGTTAACTGTATTTCAAGCTTTGGCATTGTAAAGGTCTATACCATAGGCGCACCAAAGTGCTCACATACCCCCCCTCTCTCTCTCTCTCTCTCTCTTTCTCTCTCTTTATATATATATATATAAACTTAAAGTATATATATGTTCCTACACACGGAACACTTAAAACAATCTCATATATTTATATGTGCATTCACCATCTGCATTCTTAAATCTGTTCGTACTCATTTGCACACACACACACACACTTGCACACATTATCAACCCCACACACACTACACGCACATACACGAACACAAAGTTATATATATATTTGTCTTTATATGTATTGCACCTTGTTCATTTGTAATAGTTCTCCCGTTTAGCTGCTGTCTTCTGTACCACCTGCAACCGCCCTCCTTTCCACCATCAGATCATAGGTAGAGGTGATAGAGCAGAACAAGGTATCTTCCGTGCACTGCGGTTAGGCTGCTGGCTTCCCACTGCGCACTTCATCTGTGCAGACTGACTTGGCATGAACTCAGCCGAAATACTTCACAAGATTCAGTCCTGCGCGCAAAAGATGCACCAAGAAATTGAACGAAAAAGTAAAAAGAAATAAGGAAAAGCAAAGCAAAAGATGAATTAAATGAAAAAAAAAGGAAATAAAACTTTGTTCATTCGCCGGCACATGAAACGTTGAGAGTTCACAAAAGAACACCCGCATTCTAACGCATATAATAAAAAATTATGAACCTTTACTAGATGAATCTTGAACAAACACACATACACGCATACACATACATAAATGAGTATGCCTTCAACTGTCAGGTGGTAACATGTGGATAAACATAATCTACACTACAATGTTTGCTACATTGGTTTAGTGTGTTTGTGTATGATTGTAAAGTATATTCCTGCTTTTATTTTTTATAGACTTGTTTAAAACCAACCAAGTCAAATCTCATCCAATTTATAGAATTTCTATTATAATCGATTTTAAATAACTCAGTAAATAAATATATACATCGATAAATAAAAGGAAGTGTCTAATAATTAACCTTTATAGTTATTGCTCTCTTCCACTATCTCTCTCACTCTCTCTCACTCTCTCTCTCAGTCTAACCTTCCCGAAAGAATGATTTGGATGAGAGGAGCGAGTGCAGACGCTAGAATATTATAAGTTACAGAAATTCTTAATTTTGTAAGATAGTACATCTTAATGCTAGAGTAAAAACAGAAACTTCGCAACAATATGCAATCTTTTCGGTAATATAAATTGGCAAAGAGGATTGATGTATACCGGATTGCCTTTAAAGAAATAGATCCCTAACAACATTTAGATACAAATTATTTTATTCCGAGTCAAATATACCATGGTTTTATTATTTCGAATTCAACATTATACAATTAAAACGAATATCAATACTTGGTAATGTTTATTGTTAAAGTATTTAACATTGAAACTCTGAAAACAAAAATGTATGTGACTATCCCAAAATAAGTACACGCTCTATATATACGAGGTGCGACAGAAATACATCCCATATTTCAAATTGTCACCCACATAGTATAAGTGAACTTAGGCAAGTTTTAATCGTAGCTCCATCTAGCTTAAGTTTGATCCTTTTTTTTTTTTCAAATACGACCATGGCTTGAATCAATGTACACCATATATCTGCTGTTGAAACATTAAGACTGGTGAATATCTATATACGTTCGTGCGTGTATATATATATCATAATCATTATCAAGTCGCGCCGCCAACGCAGATCACCCTGACCCGCTCCCTCTACTCTTATCTATCGTCCAACGCTCCCAGCAGGCCCTCAAGGCTTTATCTCGTATCGGCACAGGGCTGTTGCATGGAGGTTCTTGCTGATCGTTCTGCCGTTGCTCGTCCATGTGAAGGGGTCCACAGGTGTATGCCACTTATGAGTTCGTTTCTACTTCTCCAGCGGTGTTATGCAAGTCTGGTTCATCTAACTTGGATATTTTTCGTGATGGGTTGTAGGTGGCCGTATAGCTGCTTCTTTGTGGGGTGCTGCCCCCAGGACTTGCTTGCTGCATTATTGTGTAATTGCCGTCAAGCTTTTTCTCCATACGTTTAATTAGTGTCTATGTAGTGCATCCATACAGCAGTATTGATACGACTGCTACTTAAAAAAAAACAACTGCTTCCTAGATTGGGGAACTTGTCTACTAGTTTCAGAGAACGACCATTTAGTGTGGAGATGTCGCCTCTATGGTTAAAGCACATGTGTTCCGTCTTGTTTGCGTTGACATGGAGGCCTATGCCAGCAGCTGCTCGTTCCAGACTATGTAGCTGGGTTTCGGCTTGGGTAGGTGTATTTTTCAGAAGCACTATGTCAGTTTATATATATATATATATATATATATATATATATATATATATATATATATATATATATATAAAGGAATTGCGTCTGCTTTTATATATGTGTTGACTTATAACACAGAGAAAACATGTCAATGAGCATTAAAATCATATAAACAATCTAATATTTACAATAAGGAAAAATACGAAATTTAGTTCTTGATTTTTACTGATTAAATGATATGATTCAATAATTAAACATCAATAGATTTGTGGAAGTCTTCACAATTCTTTATAAGAAAATATTCAAAACACAAGCAACCCTTCAGTTCTTCTTAAGATCTGCCATGTTTTGATATCGCACAGATTTCATAGGCGAGGTTTGAATTTAATGCTTTATCGAAAATCTTGGATTTGTAATTTAAAACTAATTGTAAAAAAAAGTAAAAAGATCTTTAGGATTTGAAAAAATCATAACAACATTTCAAATTAAGGAGTACTTTTTGAAATTCAATTTTAAATGTAAACAAAAAAATTGTAATTCGAAAAATTTTACATTCACAACTTTTAGCATCTTTTTATTGAAAGGACGCGTTTTTATTTCGTAGCTTCTTATCATTGTATCTACCAATAATGTAATATTTTTTGAGGCTAAAAATGAAAAAAATGACAAAATTAAACGAAAGCATTGTTTATCAATAGCCCAAAAACTGATTTTTGAATCAAATACCTTTTTTTATTTATTAGAACATCATGTATCAATTTTCAGTGTATAACTCAAAAACTTTCGAAAAAAAATCCTAAAAAGAATCAATTTACAGAATATTGAAATACTTTTCATTTGAATCAAAACGCGAATCTTTTCACCCCCCCAACGACATATTTTAATTCTTATCTTCTTTTTCGTTACATTTTTATTGAGTGAAAAAGAAAATGAAATTAACAAATACGAATTTTATCACTATAACTCAATAGGTAATTAAAAACTGAATTAATTTTTTGTTATATTTTTTAAAAAAAGTCTCCAAAAAAATGAAATATAATAATATTTCAAACCACTGATGAGTTTACAGCTGCCTTTGGAAATGTTTTTTTTAATCAAAAAAATATAAAAGAAAAGACTATTATAACACATAAATTCTTAGATTATTTTATCGTTAGATTTTTAGCGGATAAATGAAAATTTGAATCAAAACAATGCCCCTTTTTCGAAAATTACTAACTAAAAAGTTTTTCTTTAACTGACCACTAACTGTAAAAAGTTAAAATTGATTAAACAAAAAAAATCTTTTAAACATTTCTCCAATATTACTTCACATATTTTTTATATGTTATCTTTAATGTAATGTAGAAAAGAAAAAAAAAAAAAACGATGAAAGAAAACAATTTCTGAAATAAAAAATAATTTCACTTTGAATCAATTGGCAAAATCTTTCAACTTCAAATAAGAATATACATATTATTCTTAGTATACTCCTCTCTTTCCCTTTTCTATCTCATTCACTTGTGCTTCTAAAATCCTCTTAGTCTTTTCATCGACCGAGTACTTCTGCTAGTATATATATATATATATATATATATATATATATATATATATATATATATATATATATATATATATATATACGCGTGTAAGTATTGGTTTTAGGGAATATAATGAAGCACCAAAAGAGGAAAATCATGGGAGAAAGAAAGAATGAAAACTAAATGAAATCACAGAGGGAATTAACGTAAAATCAAAAGAAAAGATGAAAGAAAAGTTTGTGTATAGGCCGGGTAAAACCAAAGTGAATGAAAAACAAGCTCAATCAGATATGGACGAACGAAAATAAACAGATTTATCCACGGACAAATGTAGAAAGTGAAATCATAGATGCAATGTAGATTCGCTTTCACTCAAACACATTCCTGCCCAACACACACACACACACACACACACACACACACACACACACACACACACACACACACACACACACACACACACACACACACACACATTCGAATCCCTTTTATATATAGCATTATCAAAAGAAAGAGACTGAAAAAGGAAGAATCTAATCATATAAGAGATAAAGCAATCATAAAAGGTTCGAAACATGGTTTCTGTAAAATCATAACATATATTAAGATATTAAAAGGAAAAAAAATTAAAATGCGAATAAAAGCGTGTGAATAAAAACAGTAGAATAAATGGAGGCCGAAATGCTGAAATTCAGATATGTTGAAAAGGAAAAAAAAATTGATCGGACCAGAAGGAGCTTAGATAAGATACATAAGATTAATAGAAATCTAAATGTGTGTATGTTGCTTGATCATCATCATCATGTATGCAAGTCTTCGCTGGTCAGCCAATACTGGTGGGTCCATGCCTTAAAGTTCATCAGCTTCTATCTAGTGCGGTGTTTCTTCCAAGATTTGTTCAAGACAGCATGGAGTATTCTTGCGTGGTTTTCATTTAACCTTTTCTCTGTGTTTTGTGAGCCTACATATGGTGGATTCATTTAGTAGGTATAGCTTAGAAGAAATTCCGTTTTATTTTATCGGACAGATCGGATTTCTTTATGATCAATAACCTGTCAATAACAATCCATTTTTTCCTAGGTGTATGCTGTCATGTTCTCTTGATGCACACACACACACACACACACTCTAAGAGAGAGAGAGAGAGAGAGAGAGAGAGAGAGAGAGAGAGAGAGAGAGACACACACACACACACACACACACATATATATATATATATATATATATATATCACGCGCACATACATACAGAAACACTAAAATATACACACAGAAAAACATGCACATACAGCAACTCACACACACACATACACACGCACAAACTCTCTCTCACACACACTAGCTACACTGAATAGTTGTGATACAACGAAATAGTCTATCTGTGGATGACAATATATACGCTCACCCATGGGGGTTGAGCACCCTGCTGAAGGAATTTACGGCCGTCGTTCGCATATATATATATATATATATATATATCACTCTGGCGAAGGAATTGCCGGCCGCCCCTAGCGTAATGCAAAGCTCTTCGTAAGAATTGAGCACTCTGGTAGCCGATAGGGTATTAAAAAATGTAAACAAAGGCTGCTGCTGCTGTTGCTAAAAATAAAATACCTTAAAAATTCCCTTAGCCAACGTAGTCCGCTTGTAGCCGTGTGGTCTGAAACCTTAATCTATCGTAAAGTTAGACGGGTTTCGATCCCGGCTTCGAGCGTCCTGCGGGTCTAGCCACACTGAAGAGTTCTGATAGGACGAAACAGTCTGTCTGTGGATGACTATATATATATATATATATATATATATATATATATAATGAATCGGCTCATTAGTCTAGTGGGTAGAGTGGTCGCCAATCTTCAATCCCAGGTCACGTAATACCAAAGACTTTTAAAATGGTACTTGATACCTCCTTGCTTAACACTCAGCAATAAAAGGTACGTATCAAGAGTAAAGTGGAGCAATCCAGGGAAAGGAGTAGCGCCCCCCCTACAAATCGGTGTTGTAGTGATTGAAAAGGGAGCCTTCAAGTCGCCCTCGACTACGATCATTAACTCTACTTTTATATAACATATAACATATAACATCAATTTTTCTGACTTTCTTTCGCCATTCGTTCCTATTATTCATCGCTCACGGCAGGTCTTCCAGACTTAATCCTCTGTCCCCACGGAACAATTGTCGGTAAGTTCTAGTTGGTCGGCTAACACTAGTACGTCCTTATAAAGGGGTCCACCGGAGAATATCACTCATACGTTCGTCTTTGTTACTCCAGCAATGCCCTGCATGTCTTGTTCATCTTTTTAGATCGTTTTAGAGATTGGAGGTAAGTGGCTATTCAGCTGTTGTTTCGTGGAGTGTTGTTTCTCATATTTGTTCAATACTGATGCGAGAAAATTTGAGTTGAAAAGACACATGTAAATCATGAAAACTATTATGAATAACAGCAACTTTATAAGAAAAACGTTTATATAAAAATGTTTTGCCATTTTTAATCCCATACCTGTGTCTCTCTCTGTATGTATGTCGGTGTTTCTCTGTGTCTGTTTCTGTGTATATATATATTCTGATGCGAAAGCACTTGAAAAGAAATATCTGGCCAAAAATATTCGATGACATATTATACATCTCAGTTAAATATTGTCTCTCAATGAACACACACACACACACACACACACACACACACACACACACACACACACACACACACACACACACATACAAGCAAACCTGAAATTTCCGATCTATCTTCACAAGCTTCAGAATGTGTATAGGGATAATACCATGTCATGTACACATGTTTTTTAATGCCAGAAGAAGTTCAATGAAGGTCACGGGGATGTGAAAGATGACTTAAGGAGCAGGAGGTTTTCAACAAGCAGGATTGAGTTGAACATCGAGTGGTTAATGCAAGTGGTTAGTAGCGATCGTCTGTCTTTTGTTCAAATGAGCTTATTTCAGCTGGACATGAAAAAAGAAGTGTTCGGAAGATTATCACCGAACATTTATGTATGACATAAAAATAGCAGGATTGAGTGTGCTGAACTTGATGACAATCGCCGTACTGAAACAATGTCTATATTCACCTGATCATGTTTTGTACGAGTTTTTTTCCTTTTGCTTGAGCTCAAGAAAATTATAAAGGGGACTTGTTTAGAAAACATTAGGGCCATCAAGTTAACATCAATGCTACTTGGAATTGAAATAAACTGTTTGTGACACTAGTCGCTTTACTTTTCAAACACACCTCGTATATATATATATATATATATATATATATATATATATAGGATGAAATATATGTTAGTGGAGAAAATGTTTTTATATTCCTTTAGAATATAAAACACGATAAGATATTCTAAAAGACATTTTTTATTTTACCATGAAAATTTATATCTTGTCAATCAAAGATTTTATTTTCGCAGAACTTATACGATTGAGAATAAATGTAAAATAATAGTGATTTGTAAACATCTGAATTCGGAATCAGGTCAGATATAAAAACAAGACCCCCCCCCGCCCAATAAAAAAAAAAAAACACAACAAATATCTTTCGCATTTCTTGGACTTCTTGTCGTCTTGTATTACTGGATACTGTTAATGGCATTGAACGAATAGTTACTTCAAAGACAACATTGATAAGTTGTATCTGTTAATAAAAAAGTTAAGAAATTTCATTTGAAAGATTAGGAAAACAATAGACATAGAAACTTCGAAAGCTAGTGTTAATTGAACAATATTATATATGAATCCCCCCCCACACACAACCATATATATATGTGTGTGTGTGTGTGTGTGTGTGGCGTACATAATGTAACGGCTATTGTCGGAAACAGAATCGATTCTTGGGTTAACATCCTGGACGAGTTTGCGTTTCACTTTGTTCTATTGCCCACGGAAAAGGCATGATACCACCTCGTCTCACCTAGCTAAGGGTAAATAGTTGGGAAGACAGATTTCTTTAGCCTTGGTAAATCAACCCATCTAGGAGAAGGAAAACTCTGAATTCAATTCAGCAATTCCTTGAAAATTGACTTTAAACCGTATCTTACTTGTGACAGAGGGACTGGTTCAATGCACACACACACACACACACACACACACACACACACACACACACACACACACACACACACACACACACACACACATATATATATATATATATATATATATATATATATATATATATACAGACAGACGGACAGAGGAGTGTAGTCAGCAAAGTCTCAACGATACTCGTGAAATTGGACTCATGATCTTGATTGCATACATGGTATAAATTTTTACTGTGTAAGTAAATTATGAAATGCCAGAACTTTTTTACATGATTGTTCTAATATGCTCTTAATTTGTATATATTCATTTTATCACAATAAAACCTCTATAAAAAAAAGAGAATACTATGAAGAGAACTGAAGTTCAGCTCGTTTCAAGAACAACAAATCATTCTCTCTTTCTCCCGAACTCTATCCTCTCTCTCTCTCTGAGTTGAATGATTGAATGTTTATTTTTGAATATTTAATTTCGTAGTTCAATAAATTAGTTTTTGTCACGCAGAACTAAAAGAAAAGACTACAAAGTTGGATTACCATTTATATCACTGAAGTTTACCCTTTACATTTCTTCACTAAACAAATTATTATTCAAATTAAAGATTTTCTTTTGTTTTCTTCAAAAAATACTTAGATTTTCTTTTTTTATTAAATCATTATTCATGGTCTTTATGAAAAATACAGTACCAAAACTTGACTCATTAATTATGACCTTTGACACACACACACACACACACACACACACACACACACACACACACACACACACACACACACACATATATATATATATATATATATATATATATATATATATATATATATATATATGAGTGTACTTGTGTGTGTTTGTATATGTTTGTGCATGTGTATGTGTATTTGTATGTGTGTGTGCATGTATGTGTGTCTGTGTATGCGCACGTATTTTTTTAGCGAAAGCTTGAATCTATAACATTGACTCTATAGCACATTACTCTATAAAATTTTTCTAAGAAAATTAAGTGCTTTTCTTAAATTTGAAATTCCATAAACTTGTTCATAAAATAATTTCTTTTATTTCTAAATATTCAATATTCACAGAAGAAACAAAAGTAGAAATGTTTTCAATGCGAAGGAGTAATATATTTTTAATCCTAAATTTGATAAAATCAAAAAATTATAATTTTGTATCATGTATGAAATCACTAGTTACGAAACTAGAAACATATATCAGATAATTTTGCCTTTTCTACTAAAAGTCGAAACTGAAAAGCTGGTGAAAATAGATTCTAAAATTATAAGGACATATTTTAGCAAAATATCATGATTATATAGACAGCTTTTAATTATAATAAATAGCAAAAATATGCACCATATCCTATATAAACTTTTATTTTTTGGTAAAATATAACCATATAACCTCAGATTGCAGGATGTTAAATGCATATATAGCATTGACTGTTTTGAGACAAATTTAACTCAGATTTTAATTGGGCATCGGTAATGAATTAGATGCTAATTAAAATTAAATAATGATCATTGATAATATAACTTAATATAACTTAAATTTTAACCTCAGAGGTGACGTTGTTTCAGATACAGAAATATAGACATCTCTACTATGATTAAATATAATTATAAGGACACATTTTTAGCATAAATCATCATTATAAGGACATAGCATAATTACAATAACATGATAATAAGGACACTTATTTTTCCTGAAATTATTGAAACATATGCTTGTTTAACGAATTTTAGAGTGATATGCATAAACCCATATCTGTCCATATATCAGTTACACCACCCAAGGAGTTTTTGCAGATGAGGGTATAAAGTACTACTTTATGAATAGAAATTTGTCATTTAATCTCCTTCATTGATTCTGAACAAAAGGTCAGAAAGACAGAAAAAAATAGTAACAAACTATTCTTATTGATTTATTTCAACAGCATGTCATTTGGAATTATTTTATGTCTTCAAGTTAGGGAATAGCATTAATTTTATGTTTGTATTTATATTTTTGTGTAGTTTTTCAGTTGAAATTTATTTTACACATGGTCCTATTGAATGTGAATATCTCTTTGACCCCTAGATGGGGCCATAGTAGGTACTATCACTCTGGATTGTAGGGGAGCTGGGAGTATTGGTAATACAGGGGTACCCGACACTCCCACTGATCTCCAGAACTACAGCCTCACCATCAGATGCGAAGGAGTATTATATGCGATACAGCCCTTTTTGGGAGAGTCTTATTCCCCTGCAATAGAGACAGCAAGCCTATGCCTAGCCCCGCCGACAGAGCGGTAGTAAATTCAGTTTGTATATCTCGTATAGTTAAGTTAGCCGACCGTGGTCGAGGGTGACCCGAAAGCCCTCTTTTTTAATAGCTACAACACCGAGGTGTAGGAGAAGGCGCTACTTCTTTCTCTGGATTGCTCCACTTACCCTTGATCCGTACCTTATAACTCTGAGTGTTAAGCAAAGAGACATCGAGTACCAATTTTTGAGTCTTTGGTATGATTTGACCTGGGATTGAATCCCAGTCTCCCGGGCTATTGGCGAACACTCTACCCTTTATGCGAGTAGATTTGGTAAATGTCTCATATTGAACCACAAAATATGACTAAATATATGACTTGTTAAATTGATTGCAATATAATGCGGTTTTGCAAGTGCAATGTTCCTGTTTCAACTCTTAAGCCAAGTAATTATGTGCAAATATTCTATTTGTTCAAATAACTATGAACACACACACACACACACACACATATATATATATATATATATATATATAGAAAGCAAGAGTTTGCTGAAGGCTGTAGATGTCAATATATCACAGTTTTATTAGTTTCTTTGACGTCATTTTTTCACTCTTCGTGACAAGAAAACAATTTGTTGGTTGATAAGTAAGTAAACTAAGGAATAAATAATAATGTGTCATATCTTAGCAAATTGTCTGTTCAGAATATCATTTCATTTTCTTCGAAAAATTGACGACACTTTCTTGTTAACTTAACAACCATAAGTTCTTTTCATTTAAAGATCAGACAGCAGACTTTCGTTTAGTTTTTTTATAGTCTGGAATAGAAAAACGTTCGCTCAAATTTTCTTTTCAGAAAGAAATAAAAACGTGAATATGACCAAAAATAGTGTTGAAAAAATTCAATTAAACCCCGAAACCCTGATTTGAAAGAAGGAATATATATATATATATATATATATATATATATATATATATATATATATATATATATATATATATATATATATATATATATATCCCTCTTGCAACGAGCCGGAGGCGACACAAGGTCAATTTCTAAACAGAGTGCACTGGTTTGAATAATCATACCAAGGCTAAGGAACTAAGTCTTACCAATCATTTGCTCATAGCTGGGGGAGAATAGTCGAATTCAGACCTTTCCACCTTTCCCAAGTGTATAAGTGCTATCTGAAATGCAAACAGCCTCGACTAGGATTTGATCTATAGCCGACAGGTACATTTTCTATGACGATAAACCTTACGCCTCTAGGACTTCTAACGCTCTCTTTCTCTCTTTCTCTCTCTCTCTCTGTATATATATATATATATATATATATATATATATATATATATATATATATATATATATATATATATATATATATATTCTTACATTTGCGATTGAGCATAAATATATGCATTTATATATCAATACATATATTTGTAATTGATTCGGAACATCTATTATTTTTTCAAACTGATATAATGCTAACTGCCTATCGTGCAGATATCATCAGTTGGTCAGTTAATTTAAGGAAGGATTTCGTTGTTGAATTGACGGTCCTTTTTGAAGAAATTAGTTACTGGGCACATCAGTGTAAGTTGGAGAAATAAGAAGTTCTGCGAGAACAATGTGTCAAAATTGGTTGGATAACTAATATATTTCCTATCGAATTTGGATGCCGATGTTTCGTTACGAACACAACCTCCGCATATCTGATTAATCTTGGACTTTTACCCTCAAATAAAACGATATATATATATATATATATATATATATATATATATATATATAAAGATCCAGAATTATACCCTAACTGCATAAGCATGGACATGACATTCCTCCACTGTAATAACAAACCAACAAATCCAAGTGGTGTCGTAATTCAATTATAAATGGAAATGGAGATTGCTTTATTACCTAAGTTACTTCGTTTGAATTGTATTTCTTTAATATTAACTTCGCTACGAAGAGTGGGTTGATAATTATTTGAACTCTGACTAACAGATGGTGGCCTTGGGAAAGGTATGACCCTCTTATCCTCCCAGCTATGGGTTAAATTGTACAGCTACTGTTTTTTCTAGGTGGATGCCTTTGGTATTAAATAACCTACGAAGGTTGATATGTTATTAAACAAAGAAATCAAACCAAATCAAACTAATCACCAAGGCATAGACACACTTATGAGAACACGCAAATACAAAAGGTTAACATAATTATATATACACACATATACATATGTGTATATGTACATATTTGCACATGTGTGCGTATGAATATTTGTGTATTCACATGGATCTCTATATGTTAGAAACTGTCTTTGATTATATATATATATATATATATATATATATATATATATATATAAGTGTAAGTATGTGTGTGGGCGCTTTTGTCAGTACATACGAGTATGTGTGTGGCTTTGCTTGGACCCGTGAAAATGGAACAGACAATCTAATAGGAAAAGTGCTTATGAGTGTACAGAAAGTTTAAATAACTCTCTGAAAAGCGACCTTGTAGAAATTGATTCTTGGCCGAAGAATTTCTGAAAAGATTGCAAATATCTGTCAGTAGAATTTCATTATAATGAGAGAGAGAGGGGGGGTTCCCCTCTCTATATATACACATATACAAATATCTATTTGCTTGGTAAAGTGTTAAGTATAAAGATTCATTGGAAATTGCGTTTACCATTTTGGAAACTGTCAGATTCTCATATGTACGATTTCTTTCCCATGAGTAATACATTTAACAAAAAGATATTGTCGATGTTAAAAGTAATGTAAGAGGATTGTTTAGAGTTTACTGGACCCTTTCAAATGAAGCTGGTTGTCAACAAATATAAAAAATATATAGATATATAGGACACAATCTTTCTACTAAAGTGTATTTATCTTCAGTAAAGTCAATTTGATATTCTATAAAACTAAAAAAAATAAATAAATAAATAAAAAGAAAGAAAAGATAAATAAAAAAATCTTATGGATTTTCGTATTTTATATTTTCCCCATAGGCTTTGGTTTAAACTTGATATGACAACAACACATGTTTCTATATAGAAGTTTTGCAAGTAATGCCTGAATCACTTAGCGTTGTCATATCACACTTTTTAAAAACATATCCTTTGTATAAGACCCCAACTGAAGACTGTAAGAATCAGAAGGAAAAATTCCTTCGTAAATAAATGGAAAGGCGATCGAAAATAAATAAAAAGATGGAATTTGACAAAAATCCTCCAAGATCTTTTCGAGACTTTCCTAGATTGTTAATATACATGTTATACCAAGGCCACTTCTGTAGTAGAAGGGCGTAGGGAAATGTACGAAAAAGGTATTTGCTAATTTACAATAAATAGAAACTTCGCTTTTATTTTTAGATTAGAATATTGAAAAAGTACACTGAAAGTGTATTAAGTTTCTTTAAATATTACATGACAGCTTGAACAAAAACATTCTAAATTATAGAAAAGGAAAGAGAAATAACTATGAAAAACAAAGAAAAATGCTGTAAAAGGCATTAAAACCTTTAAAAAAGTTTTTAAAATATATGAAAAGAAAAATGGCCGCTCCATAACAAGACAATGCTTAGGAGGAACTGAATGCATTCACGGAAAGACATTTTTTTAAATGAAAAATACAAACCAGGATAAAGATAGAAATCGAAGAAGTAGAATAAATGATGGATAATATAATCTGAGAAGTGTGGTAATTGAAAACACTAGATAGAAAATGTATAAGAATAACGAAAGGAGAAAATGAAAAAGACAGTGAAAAAAAAAACCACCAAAAAACCAAGAATAGAATGGGCAGAGAAGAACAGCAGCTTGAGAAGTAGAAAAAAAGAATTGGATCTGTAGTAGAGAAATATTATAAAAGGAAACGAAGCATTAAATCGCAAAATACCCTAAAGTAAAAAGCACAATATCAAAGCAATCGAGAGTAAACACCAAGCGAAACGGTCCCATAGAACGCTGATGACACGCTATTTAATAATTCAAACTTGAATGTTGAATCGTCTTTTCTTCAACATGGGCCTCCCTGTTGGATTTACCACCGTAGTAGCGACCAAATGAGAATTCCCAAGTCAGCATCATTATTATATAAGGATGGCAGGAAATGCAATGTTGAAAGTCGTCGAATAAGATTAAGAGAAGCCGTGAATGCCGAAGTAGTTTCTATGACGGCGCCATGCATTGCAATAAAACTATTCGTAATCATTTCTTTTGTTATTATCATTATTATGATTATTATTATTATTTGTTCTACGAGTAGTTTTTTTTGTTTTTTTGTTTTTGCAGCATCGAGTTCTTTTTCTTATTCTTTTTCGTACCCGCCTATAAATCCATATCTTAATATTTTTCTTTGTGTTTTAACGTCGAAGTTTTCGATTCTTATCATTTTCAATATGTCGTACTTTGTGTAGTTGTATTCTAATACGGTGATAGCGATAGAGTGCGTTTGCAAGTTTATATGAACTTTTAAAAGAAACTGTACAGGTGAAATGAGGACATTTTATATTTTCCGTGATGTGTTTAGCAAAACTTAATTACAATTAGAGAAATGTTTATACGATTGCATCTATTCTGACAATTTCTATAACAGCCATAATTTTCACTTCTCCTTGATTGTACAATTTTAGATTAAGTGTCACTAAGTTTTATAACATTAAATCCGTCTCGTCTAATCTTTCTCGCATATTACTCTCGTGACTCCTGCTCCAAATTAAAATACGACTATTCTTAAACCTTCAGCACTCTCCTTAATATTCTAGTCGATTCAAGTAAAGCTGCTTTCATAGCTTTAATTCTATTCCTGGAATTTATGCTGGAGGCGCTCTTGATGTAATGGTTATCTCCATAGGATATGGACATGGCATCGAGTTCAAATCTTGGACTAGTCTATTTGCAATTCACATAGTGTTAATACACTTGGAAAAAGTATAAATCCAACTATTCCCATCAGCTATGAATAAATAGTAGGATAGACCGAGCATTTTAACCTTGGTATGGCAATCAGTCTAGGAGAAGAAAAACTACGAATTCAATACCTTTTAAACTCTGTTTAATAAGTGACCCCGTATTGCATTCTGCTCGCGCGGAAAAGTTTGGTAAATAAGTATTCCTTAAATTAATTAGCATATTTTTAGACATTTCTCGGATTTAACCAACTGGTTCAATAACTTTAGATGCACATTTTAGTTACATACTTTACATTTTATTTGTTTTTTCCCCACTAGGAATGCTTTGATATCTGTCCAATTTTAAAATATTTTTCATGATTTTATCATAGTTGACGTAATTAACTGCAATTCTATTGTAGTTAATTATATATAATTATATATATTATATTATAGTTAATTTTATTTGTTAAAATTTCTGAGATGAAGATAGATAATTTTTATCACTTAGAATATTCGGACTATTATTAAACTCACAAATAATAGAAAGGGAAGAAGATTGGAAAATTATACATCTTAAAAATAGCGTATATGTTGGACAACAGTGACCTGTTAAGTAGAAAAAAGTATAGAGATTAATACGATTTGGGAACCATAGATCAATAAGGCTCAATTAAAAAGAAAATTACGATATAGGCTAAGTTTTAAAAAATCATACTTAATAGTTGAGATTAGTATGTCATAGGTTAATAGAGACATTAAGTCCCCAAAATTCACACTGACTTATCCAGAAGGACACATGTCACAGTGGTTAAAACTATTTAGTGGAAAAGTACTGGCGGTGTGAAATCATCTGGAGGTTGCAAGCTCAATCCCAACTACAGGTAAATAGCAAGGAATACTGACTATATCAAAACACTTGTACCCGTACATTAAATAAAAGGTTAAGTTCAAGGTTTTGTGTGGACTCCCGAGTTTGACATGGAACACCTTAAGAAGGACATTTCGGCCGAAACTTTGTGAGCATAACAATGAAGATAACAGTCCAAATATTCTACGTGAAAATCATTGTTTATCTTTATTAGCTTGAAGGATTAGCTTCTATAGGAAAATAGTCGAAATCTTCAAGTTAAAAAAATTATTATCTCTTCTCTGGAGAAAATCTTAGTATGTATAGTTAAATATAAGTTCTTGGCACAGTTTTCTGTGGATCATTTTCCCTATATTATTCTATTCCTTCTCAGAATATTTGGTGTTAAGGATTTTCAAATTTATATCACTCTCAAATCTCTTATAAACTTTTCAACAGACTAGAATTTTTCACAGATCGTTGATTGTTAATTTTTTTTTTCTTATTTCTAACACGTTTGTACTTATGGAGACACTCATTACTTTAATTGTCCGCAATCTACACACCTCTCGAAAAAATTATAAATTAAATTGCTCTCTAGTTTTTAGTTTCCTCCACAATATACTGTGAGGTCTTCGTCCATAATCTCACAGATTTACCAATATATGTTTAACACCACTAAATCTCATCAGCCTGAATTTATTGTTCAGACTTTGTTCATTCGTATTATTCATTTGAAATTTTCTAGCCAAATTTTGATCTGCGCTTATTCTGCTTGCCTTTTAGTTCAAACAGATACTTTCTTTTGTTAATATTTAACGTTTTTCTTTAAATATGTCTTGAATAAGATGTAAAGATAATTGCTTTTTTGTTTTTAAAATTGGAGGTGTTCATGGAGTAACGGTTAACATCTTAAGAAATGGACTCATATATCTGAGTTCAAATCTTGAACAAAGCTGTTGGCGTTTCACATATCGTTAATACCCTTCGGAAAAAGTGTAAATCCAAATATTCTTCCAGATATGCATTAATAGAAAACTGGGCTCCTTAACCTTGATATGGCAACCGGTCCAGGAGAAGGAAAACTGGTTTTAAACCAGTTGTAGATGTAGGGAGGAATTGATTCAGCCAAACTATTCGTGCCCAAAACACGCTACACTAGAAGCACACCCACAGCAAAACCAGGTTTCCGGATATATCTTTTATAATATATGTTTTTTGCAATAGCACAATTTTAACTTTAGCCGATATACACACACTTATATATATATATATATATATATATATATATACATTTTTTTTAGAAAAATTGATATTATTTTGTTATCTAATAAATTGACCATTTCTTGTTCAAATGAACTCAAATTTTTAAAAAAACTTAAAATTTTGTTCAATATTTTTCTCAGATACATGTGTACCAGAATATACAAGAGAGAGAGAGAGAGAGAGAGAGAGAGATAGATAGAGAGAGAGAGAGAGAGAGAGAGAGAGAGAGAGAGTATGTGTGTGTTTTTGTGTATATTCATGTATAAGCTATAATAACAGTCTTTAGAGGTATAACGCAAATGAATATTACACACGCGAAGAGAAAATCAGAAGTGAGAAAAAACAATAGGTAAAACAGAACAATAAATAAGCGTGAATGAGAGAAGCCCTGAACATTACATGTCGAAGTAGACAGAGATTCTGGAATAAATACGAGAACAAGTGAGACAAGATGAGATCTGAATTCAATTTTTCATTAGCCTGGCAGTTAATTTTGTCGTTTCTATTCTCCAAAGCATTGCACTTAAACTAATGTCATTTGTGTCTGTCCCGTGATGCTCTGGTTTCCGGCACTTCTGCGCAGTTGCAACACTAACTGGTATATTGGGCACAGATCGATGTTGCCTAAGTGTGAATGTCAGTCTCCCAGTGCGCTTACCATCGCACCCCGCCATAACACTGCACTATTCAATGAATTATTACTTACAGTTGTTCATTGTCGCTGCCATTGTCTTTTAGAGAGAGAAGCTTTCTTGAATTAATCTTGTTTATTTATTTTTAGATTTGTTATATATATATATATATATAAAGAGAGATAGATAGATAGAGAGAGAGAGAGAGAGAGAGAGAGAGAGAAGTAAATTAGAGTATTGGTATTTTTGTTTCAATTCGAGTCAGCATTATTTTAGTAGAATCATTCCCTTCTTTTGAAAGACATCAGCGTATTCAACTTAGCCTTTCTTTTCGTCTAATAGTATTTTTAAATATTTGCTAAAAAAGCTGTTTTATATAGAGGAACATATTTCTCGTCTTCTCGATGTGCTTTGAGTTTGTGAGGCTAACAATTTACTTCAAACATTTCATACTATAAGATTTTTTTCCTGTACTTTAACAAATTATTTTGCATTATCATAATCTAGTGGGTACAGGAGACCTGGGTTCAACCCCAGGTCGAGTCATACCAAAGACTTTAAAAATGGTACTTGATACCTCCTTGCTTAGCACTCACCAATGTAAGGTACATATCAAGGGTACAGTGGAGCAATCCAGGGAAAATAGTAGCGCCCTCCCCTATACCTTGGTGTAGTAGCTATTGAAAAGGGAAACTTCTGGTCGCCCTCGACTACCGTCGCCAACTTTTTATTATGATCTGATCTTTGGATGTAAATGCTACGATAAGAAACCATGAAGGACACGTAGGAAAATTTTTGTTTGGGCAAAACCATTAAAATCTTTGAGAGAATATGAGAATTTTCAATCTAAATTAATATCTTATAATAATAATGATAATGATAACAATAAGGATTACTAAAGGGACCGGAGGACTGGGAAGTTGGCGGACGAGTGGAGACCATCCAAATTACTACATTATTAATAACGGCCAGAATACTGAGAAGAGTCCTGGAGACTTGAGGAGACTTGCTGTCACTCAAACTCCGTGAAAGATCATCAGCTAACGCTGATGAGAAAAACTCTAAAGGAGTAAATAATAATTATTATAATTTCTCATCATCATCATCATCATATCGTGCTGGCAGCACGGATATCCCTGACCCTCTCTCGCCACTCCTCCCTATCGTTCATCGCCCTAGGTAGGTCTTCAGGACAACAACCTGTATCCTCACATAGCTGCTGAATGTACGTTCGTGCTGGTCGTCCTGCTTTTGCGCGGCCATGTGTGGGGATCCATAAGAGTACATCTCTTATGAGTTCATCTCTGCTTCTCCAGCAATGTCCTGCATGTCTGGTTCGTCTAACTTGAATAGTTTTCGTGATAGGGGGCAGGTGGCCGTACAGTTGGTGTCTTGTGGGGTGTTGCTGCCAGGACTTGTTCAGGATTGCACGCAGCATTCTTGTGTAATTGCCATCTAGTTTCTTCTCCAGCCGTTTTGTTAGCGTCCATGTAGTGCATCCATATAGCAGTATCGATTTGACCGCTGCCTGGAAGAAACTGCGTTTCATTTTATCGGTTAGGTCTGATTTCCATATAGTCGATAGCCTATTGATAGCTGTCCATGCTTTCGTTAACCTCGTTTCGATGTCCTTTTCGAGACTACGTACTTAGAACATCGATTGACAAAATCAAAGAGAATGGCTTCGAACTAACGAAGAGAAGAAGCAGATGATACCCCGCAACAACAATTACCGACGCCGACTACGCCGATGACATAGCGATACTGGCAAATACACCTGACCAAGCCGAAACACTTCTGCATAGTTTGGAACGAGCAGCAGCAAGCATAGGCCTCCATGTTAATGCACACAAAACGGAATATATGTGCTATAACCAAACAGGGGACATCTCCACTCTAAAAGGAACCCCTCTTAAACTAGTAGACAAATTCACGTACCTAGGAAGCAGCGTACATAATTTCTCATATTAGCAAATATGTAGCTGTGGAGGTGGTAATCGGAGAACCAAGCCAAATAAATTTATTAATAATACAAATAAGAATTGACCGAAATGGATTTCATAAAAAGAAAGTCAATACATTACAAAATTCAAAATTAACGGAAATAATTTAGGAATAATGACTCAATACACCACCCAAAGAATGTAAGAGGTCGGTATCTATTGTGAGAAAAAGTAGAAAAATATATTGTTGTTGTTCGGTTGGAAGCAGTCAGAAAAATAGGCGAATTTATTTGGAATAAAAATGTTGTCAAAACTAGAATTATTTTGATGGTGGCGAGTTGACACGCAGGTTCAACTCGGGGTCAAAGCCTGTCATGATGACAGCTCGGTGGCTGAGTAGAATTGTAGTTTGGAAACCAAACATTTTAAATAACATTTTTTTAAAAATTCAATTGGGGAAAATTTTAGTCGACACTTATGATTTGAACGTTTACTGACGTCATCAGGAGAAGGGGAAAGACCGGCCCCTTAGGTAAGGAAAAGTTGAGGATTGAGAATTGACGGCAGAGAAAATCGAAGGAGTGGAATTAATTATTGAAATCCAAACTAGGAGAAAATTGATATCATCAATGGCTTCGAGTGCTACGACCCAACGGTAGAGAGAAAATACATATTGACAAGGGATTTCGTCCTTCGGTGTAAACCAGCGGAGACCAGGGGAAATCAGCAACTAGATTTCACGTTGCTCTGGAGTCTGGCCTTGCGCCACACTGTCCTGGGCGAAAAAAACAGAGAAAGCAGAGGATAATACGACACTTTAAGAGAGACAGAGAAAACCTAAGAAGACACAATACGTTGTACATGCCTTGCGAAAGAAAAAGAGGAAACTAAGATAATGCACTGCCTTGCGATGACCCTGTACCAGATTTACGGAGATAGAGAAGCGAATAGAAACCGAGGTAATATGATACCTGAGAAACCAGCATAAACCTGCAAAGACAGCCATGATATTCAAAGAGTTGACTTTTTACTAGACTCCTTAACACAAAAGCCAGAAGCAAAAGACTGAGTAACTTGTACCAGACTATCCAGAAACCGAGAGAAACTAGAAAGTAGATGCTAAAAAAGGCGAACATTACCCCTTCTTGAGATTGCTTTTTGCCAGTCAATAGAAAGCGAGAAGAGAAAAGCCTAAAACTTATACGATAATTTAAGAGATCTTATGCCTGACTTTAATTGCCGAGATATTGAATGACTGTTAATTCGTGAATTAGACCTTCGTTCTATTTCTACCAACCACCGGGAGGAGTGATTTTATGCACCATTTTAAAGACACATTTTTAAAAACTTAATATTGTTGTTCTTACAAAGACGTGTCTCGTTTTCTGGTTGTTGGCGTTCGATTTTTACTTTCTTAAATGTGTGGTCCCATCCATCTCTTAATCACCTGGGGACTCTGCGTGGCGATTGATCTGCTGTCTGGATCAAAAATACAACGTGGGTAGATAATATCAATCGTGTGATCCGATGACATGACCATCCAAATGGAACGGTCGGCTGATTGAGAGCGGAATCACCCCGGTGTTTGGGGAAAGGGGCGTGCTGCCACCATAAAGCTAAAGTTTGTAATAGTGATGACGCCACTCAATTACATACTTAGGATATGCATTGTCGGATATAAATCGTAAGAGAAAATCAATCTCCAAATATGCATGGATAATATCAAAAATGAAGAAGAAATGGTAACCCTAATACTGACAGTGGGAATAGAGATGGAGTTTAGCGTAGAAAAATGTGTCATGCTAATGATGATAAGCAGGAAACGACGCATGACAGAAGGGATAGAACTAGTAAATCAAGAAAGTAAAAACGCACGGAGAAAAGAAAAATTACAAGTACTTACGAATATTGGCAGCGGACACAAACAAACCAAAAAAAAAAAAATTTAAGAGTATTTCAGGAGATCAAGAAAACTACTCGAAACCAAAGTATAAGGCAGAAATCTCACCAAAAGGATAAATACCTACGGTGTGCACCTTGCGAGATACAGGGGACAATTCTTGAAATAGTTTAGGGAAGAACTTCAACGAATGAAACAGTGAACACGAAAACTAATGACAATGCATAAGGCCTTAAATACAAGAGATGACGTTGACAGATTATGTGTCAAGAAAAGAAAGAGAAAGAAGACTTGCCAGCATTGAAGAGAGCGTTAATGCATCGATACGACAACTAGAAGACGATATCAAAAAGTACAGAGGAAGACTGATTGCAGCTACCTGAAAAAATAGAAACTAAATAAGAATCAACTGAACAAAATAACCAGAAAACAAAAATGGGAAGAAAAACAACTATGTGGATATTTCCAGAGATAATTAAGCGTAATCTCATACGAGAAGACCTGGACATAGACAAGAAAAGGGCAACCTTAAGAGGGAAATTGAAGATCTTATTATAGCCGCACAAAACAACACCATAATATGCCAAACAAAGAATAGATTAGACGCAACAAAATAGCAAATATAGGTTATGTGGTGATTGAGTCGAGACGATGAATAACATGCACCAAATTAACGTAAAAAGAGTGTAAGACTAAACACAACTTGGTGGGAGAAGGTAATCCACTGGGAATAGTGTAAGAAGTTTAAATAAAGACCATACGAAGAAGTGCATAACCCAAAAACCATCCCGGAAAAGAGACGCACAAACTTCTCTTGGGATTTCGTGATACTATCGGATCATCAAATCTCGATCAGACGATCAGACTTAGTGATAGTCAACAACAACAACAACAAAGAGAACAGGCCAAATAGGGAACTTTGCCATCTTGGCAGACCACATACTAAAACTGAAAGAAAGCGAAAAGTGAGATAAGTACCTGGACCTTGCTAGAAAGCTGAAGAAACTATGGAACATGAAAGTGGCGGTGATAACAATTGTAATCAGTGTACACGGTACAGTCACTAAATGACTGGTAAAGGAAATGGAGGACGAGTGGAGACTACAGCACTATTAAGATTGGCCAAAATACTGAGAAAAGTCCAGGAGACACGAAGAGAATTGTCCTCACTCAAATTCCTGTGGAAGCCCATCAGCTAATGCTCAAAAGAGAAACAATAGTGATCGTAAATATTTCTGAAGTCTTTAAAGATTTCTGCTCTATTATCGAAGAGTAGTTATATGCTTTTTTTCTCTGAATATCAAATATTATTTTGTATATAATCTTTGGAGTGGGGGGAACAAGGAAAAAGAAGGAAAGATAAAAATAAGGGAGGAATGGTGATCGGTAGTAGTAATAGTGGTAGGAGGAAACAGAGGGGTTTTTCCCAGTCACATGTCTGAAACTCGTAACAAAAATGACCCCTAAAAACATCATAAATTATTTTCAGAGGACAAACAAAGCAGCAAACATGAAACTAAGGCTTTCAAAGAAAAAGCGATGGTCTGCTGTTGGATATTATTCTGCTGAAACAATGAAAAATATTTTCTACTTGTAAATATTTAAAGTTTTCTGCTCTATCATCGAAGAAAGTTATATGCTTTTTTTAATTTTTAATTAAAAATTTTTTTTTTTTCAGTTTAGTATATGTTATTTGGATGGGGAAAGAAAAGAAAAAGAAGGAAAGGAAAAAAGAAGGGAAGGATCGTAACTGGTGGTATGAATAATGGTAGTAAGAGACAGAAGGGCCTTTACAGGTCACGTGACCAGAACTATATTGACAAAAACTGCTAATTAGATGAAACCCGTGAAATAACATACTTGAAACGTAGACCAAAGATTATAGTAAACGAATGCAATCAAATTGCTTAGGGTTTAAACCAAAAAATATTAGCCATAAATCAATATAACATTTTTAACAAAAATGAAGATAAAAATGAAAAAAAGAATAGAATGTTGGGACTAGTTTTGTTTGTTGTATCACTTTAGTGTTCTCTTACTTTTGACAAGAGTTGCAGATAGCAAACAACCCCTGGGTCTGATATACTACCCAAGGAAAAATGCGGAATCGAAAGATTATTCAACGTGGGACTCAGATAACAGGTTTGGGTATCATGATCGGCTGATGCTCTCTAAATAGCGAACATAGTGGATGCTACCGGTCTCCTGCAATGGTGTCCGTTTTTATTTCAGGAAAACAAAGACCAAAGCAATTATGCACCTGAGAGACACCGAAGGAAACATGGACCACATAGAACAAAAATCTTACCCTCTGTTATCGCACACAAAGAGGGTTTAGGAGATCTGGGAAGAATTTGCTTGATATAATACAAGCCGATGACGTGAGATCAAGCGATATTTATTAAAAAGAAAGTCTGGTTTTCTTACCTCGAGATAGAAGAAATATGTGATCAGTTTAAGCGTGAAGAATATATTCAAAGAGAGTCCTCCAAACCGAACTGAAAAACAAAATATTGAGAGCCAACTATCACAGTGCCCAGCACCATAACATTGATGTTAACACAAGAAGACAGGATTAATATAAAATTAATAAAAAAATCATGATTGAATAGAAGACCACATTACGCTGCCTAAGGAATCAAGACTGGAAAAAAGTGGAGGCAGAGATCGAAAAAGTAAATAAATTATTGAAATAAATCCCAAAGGACAACTTCACCGAACTGAACGAGTTAATCTATACAGGAGCAAAATTAGTCTATTATAAAATATGTATCCTCCAAAGGAACCTGAGCAGGAGTACAAAACCGGGATGAGAAATTGTTGTATAGCCCTTATACAAATATAAACAAAAACGTAATCAAACATAATATATAAACTTCAATGAACGAACGAATACACTTCTTTATAAAAATATAATCTCTCACACTTTATTCTTGAAGGGGTGATGTTTGTTGTGTGTGAGAGGTGAGTTGGTGACGGGGACAGACTGCTATATTGACCCAGCAGTACCTCTTTCTCTTTTGGCTGGAGTTGCTCAACCGTGGTTCACTGAGGGCCCAAAGCCTTCTCTCTGCCGCTGGCTCTCACTTCGGGATCTTGTTTCCAACTAACTCGAAACGTCTGTGAATATGGTTATAATATTGTTTAACATCCACCTGCTTCCGCTGTTCTTCCGCTTATTTACACAGGTTCATCTTCTGATTGACGGCTCGGTCGAGGGTCAATATATAAGAAAATCACGATAGAAAGAGAAATAAAAAAACTGCGTCAACTAAGAAAGATAATACACACAAGAATTTAACGGAATCAAAATATCCCCAAAAGACAACCGCATACAAAACTGACACAAATGCTGGAAGATTTAATTCAGGTTATTTTGGCGAAAGAAGGAAGACTCAAAAGATACCGGAACAAGCAATGTAAACAAAACTGGACCTTCCAAAATAGCGCAAGAAAAGTATTCCAACAAGTTGGTGGAGAGTACACAAGGACAAATGGACAACCGGATGCTAAAGAAACAAAACAATTTTGGAATAAAATATGGGAAATGGAAAGAACATGGAAAACGAATTAGAAGAAAACAAAGAAAGCCCCGGGGCGAACTAACACCTGGATTCACTATGGGCAAAATACAAGAATTAGAAAATGCTTGGCCATCATTGAATATTTTAGAATTTCACGTTCATCCACGACAGATTGGCCCTGTAACGGAGTAAATGTCAACAAGAAGCAAGTTTACTCGAATAGAGGAGGACGGAGAAAACTACCCTGATACAGAAGGAACCCCAGAAAAAGACCATCTCCCGCAACTATAGCCCAAAAACGTATTCACATATGATGTGGAAAATACAGACCGCGCAGGTTAAAGATGAAATCCATTAGTCGTTTGTACTCCGCGGACAATTTCCGCGACGACAAAAAGATGCTGCTGGGGACCGAAAAGGAAAAAAAATCCCCTACTACATAAAGAACAAGCAATAAATCCTCAAAGAAGCCTAAACAAGACGAAAAACGGTATCGATGGCATGGATTGTCTGTAAAAAACCTCCCAAAACATGGATACCAGAGTGTCTAAAAATATACAAAATATCCGAAAAGGTCATAAACTTTCTTAAGAGAGCCATGGAATTTGGAGGGTCGAATAGACAGCAGGAAGACAAACCCTAACAGAGGTAAAAATCCAAAGAGGCATTTTCCGAGGAGATGCGCTTTGTTAAAGCAATGATACCTCTAAATTACGTCTTAGGAAGTGTAAAGGGGGTTACAAATTTACAAAATCACAAGAAAAAGATACACTTTATTTCATGGTATGGAGGTATTTACAAAATAAATAAATAAATGAATTAATAAACTGGAGACTTTGATACAAACAATAAGAATATAGAACCAAGTTATAGGAATGGAATTCGACATTGAAAAATGTGCAAGACACTTTTTGAAAAGTGAGAAAAAGAAATAGTTGAAAGTATAGAACAGGCAAATCAGGAAAGCATTAGAACGCTTGAAGAAAAGGAAAATTACAATTACTTGAGAATATTGGAATTAGATACAATCAAACATGTGGATATGAAGGAAAAGTAAAAGAAATGTCTACCAAAGATTAGAAAACTTCTTGAAACTAAGCTCTGCTGAAGAAATCTTATCAAAGAGAATAAACAGCCGGACATTCCCTCTCTTGATCAGAGAATAAGAAAGTTGATGTTAATCCAAAATCCGTGAAATGACATTAACATAAAAAAAGAAAGAGTATAAGGACTCGCCAGCATTCATTAAAAAGAGCCAAGAAAAAAAATGACAGAAGTCAATACCAGCATTGGCAACATAAGCACAGAAAGAAAGACAACAAAATCAAGGAAAAAAGATGAAAAGAAAAACAAATGTATGGAGATTTCAAGCGACGAACTGACGAAATTGTAAATTTGAAACCTGCTCATGGCTACGCTAGAGAAACCTCAAAAGCGAAACTGAATCAATTCTAAGTAAAGTTGGCGACCATAGTCGAGGGTGACCCGAAGGCTCCCTTTTCGATAGCTACTACACCAAGGTGTAGGGGAGGGCGCTACTCCTTCCATCGTAATCAATTCTAATTACAGCATAAAACAACGCCATTAAAGTTAAAACTGATAATACACAGTAGAATAACAAGTGTTGGTTATGTTATGATAGAAATGAAACGATTAATTGCACAATAAGCGAATGCAGTTAACTAACACAGAAGGATCACTTAATCCCTGACAGAAGACCAGATTTTATAATAAATGATAATTTTTTTAAAAAGCGAAAAAGAAAAAAGAGAACTTGCTGTCTCGTGTACTTTCAGCGGAGCAAAGTGAAAATAAAAGTAAGTGAAAAGATCTACAAATACTTGAACCTTAGAAGGGAATTAAAAAAGCTGTTAAACATGAGGGCGACGTTTATACCAGTTATAGTTGTTGCGCTTAGAATTGTCGAAAAAATCATGGAAAGAAGAGAAGAATAAGAAATTAGAGGAAGAATCGATTCCTTCCAGACTCTAACATTGCTGGGATCAGCGCTACTGAAACTTGTTGTTCCTTCGACTCCTGTAAAAGACCACTATGTATTTACAGTGACGTTCTTAATTAGAATTTATCAAGAGTTAATTATCAATTGCTAATAAGAGTTTATGATTTATTCATTTGTTATTAATCATAACATGAATTATATAAACTGGATGTGAAAAGGTTTTTAGCATAATGGTTACCAAAAACGTTGTTCTAGTGAGTTTATTTTAATAATAGGAGTTGCATTTGTGGTAACCGGTATGGTAGTAACTATCAGGAACCTTTATGAAGTCAAGTAGATCTGTTCAAAAATTATTAGAATTGGATAGAAATGCGTGAAATAATATAACTGTGTTGATGATGATTATTATTTTCATTGTGAAGGAATGATTACTTAAAACGTATAGTTGTGTAGAAATTATTTGATAGTAATACTTGAAACTATATAACTGAGTACGAATTGTCTGGAATATATAGAAATAGTTTATATCATCTGAATGTCTGACAACAAATGAACATAGAAATAAGATAGCGCTATAAAAACAATGGCAATGTCATTTACAACGAAATTAATCAACGTTCATATTATATGTATATCTAACTTAAATGACAAAATTTACCATTTTTATGGTAAAATAACTACAAACTAATTCACTTAGATTCTTACCTATTCTTTCTACTTTGTGAAGCAAGAAAGAAGTAAACAGAAAGAAAGTTGAAGAAAAAGCAAGATAGCTTAAGCAAAGATGATTCATTCCAGTACATTGACACATATAAGGATTCAGTAGTAAAAATAAGTCTTGTTACGATGGTAAATAGACAGCATTGCCGTCATTTTAGATTACAAAAGAGGTATGATATTAAAATGAGCACACCAGAAAAATAATCTCTGTTGCTTGATCAAATGATTTACATTCATTGTCATGTTCTTCTTAAAAGATATCTAGGCATAAACTTATAACTTCTCGTAATGAGACAATATAAAAGGTACTGGTAAATACTTAGCCATAGAACATTTTCTCAGACTCAGATTGAGATAAACAATTTCAATAATACCAAATATTTCATACATATCAATAGATATAAGTAAGTAAAAAACATCCACTAATCTTCCACTGATTAAATGCATATATATATATATATATATATATATATATATATATATATATATATATATATAATCTCATGTAAGTATGTGTATAAATGTATACTCATATATACACACAGAATAAGTGGAAAGAGACCTAGAAGATACAAATTCTCGTGCTGGCAGAAATGTGTTCCATTTTTGTTTAATAGACGATGTTGATTCAAACGCTTATTATTATGGGAAGAATAGGTAAATTGTAGTAAAAAAATAATGCATAAATAAAAAAAATACACTGACATCTTAAATTATCAGATATATTTACGAAAATTACACAAATATATTGAATTTATTAACGAAAATTACATATACGAGGATCATTAAATAAGTTTCCAGACTTTTTTCGTATGGGCACTTTTATTGATAGTACACACATGAAACTCTATTCCCCTTCGAAGTAATATCCTCCGGCTGCAATACACTTGTTGTACCGTTCCAACAACCTCTGGAAGACCCCATGGAAGTCCTCTTGTGTGAGTGTGTCAATGACCTTCGTCACAGCCTGTTTCATCTCCTCAATTGTCTCATAACGACAGCCTCTGAGTTTAGGGAATAAGCAAAAGTCACCAGGAGCAAGGTCTGGACTCTAGGGAGGATGAGGAACTGTCTTGATGCCCAACTTGGTCAAATAGTCTGTGACAAGGATGAAGTTATGGACAGGTGCATTGTCCTGGTAGAAATGCCACTGACCCGATTTGAAGAGTGCTGACCTCTTCCGACCGAATCTCTTCCTGAACTCCCTTAAAACCTCAACATAGTAACCCTAACCCTTTGGCCAATCAACTCTGATCTATTGACTTCTTTACTCCTCCCACACCACTCGTCATCCCTCACAGACTCCCTGCCTTCCTTGAATCTCTTATGCCACTCAAAAACTGATGCTCGATTCATGCAAGATGCTCCAAAAGCAGTCTGAAGCATTCTATATGTTTGTGCAGCATTTTTTCCTAGTTTAAAAAATAATTTGATCGCAAATCGTTCTTCTAAAGTGTCCTCACGTTCAGATTGTATTTTTGAAATTCACCAGCTGTGACAATCAGGCTTTGGTAGGGTGTATTCCAATTGCTGCTGTAGTTGTTCACTTGAACCTGAAATCATAAACATCAGTCAGTCATCTCATCAGATATATAGCAATAACATACTGAATTTTCAAGAGTCTACGACAATTTTAAATGCCTGTACAAAAAAAGTCTGGAAACTTATTGAATTCACCACCTAGTATTCTGTCATACTCATTTTTAGTAAGTTTCTCTATTTGTTCCTAATCGGCATTTCAGTGTATGACCGAAGAGTATAATTTATAATCATAATCTTTATAAATGTATCGATTTTGTGTACTTTGGCTATTGGCTATTGAAAAAAATAAAAATAAAACAAAGCTAAAACAACCGCAAATAATGCCTTCACGAACACCTTGGTAGTGTTACAGTTATTCTGTTTTTGCAGCACTCTATGAATGAAATGAAATAAATCATGGCTTATAAAAATTAGAAATAAATAATGATGTATGGTGTTGGTTGTTTTTGACCTCATATTCCGAAGGTAAAAAACATTTTAGAATGTCTTCTCAGTCGAAAATTGTTTTGTTGATTGTCGGTTGCCTCGTTTCATAGTCATTTTTACAATATGTAGTGGCCGAATTTCTCTGTAATAAGTTGCCGCGTTATAGTTTTGGCCTAATGAGTTAAGTGTTCGCCAATGGTCTGGGAGCCCGGGGTTCAATCCCAGGTCTAATCATACCAAAGACTCAAAAAATGGTACCTGATGCCGCCTTGCTTAATACTAAGCATTATAAGGTAAGGATCAAGAGTAAAGTGGAGCAATCTCTGGAATGGAGTAGCGTCCTCCCCTACACCTTGGTGTAGTAGCAACTGAAAAGGGAACCTTGGGGTCACCCTCGACTAAGGTCGCTAACTTTACTTAGTTTTATTTGATAGGTTGCTAGTTACACGACGAGAAATGATCGCACTACTCTGTTAAAGATCTGACGAGGGAGGTGGATATCAACTATTCTGATGAATGAACTGACTTTGCATTCCTTGTGCTGACTGATGAGTGCTGCCATGATCATAAAGTTACTACTTTGCAGTATTACGACGTCAGAAGCACTGTCATAGCACGTGATGACCAATACCTTTTTGAGAGAGCGAAAGTGAAACGATTCCAGGCTTCTTACATGAATTCCAGAGATGATTCAGCCGTAAAAAAGTCGAGGTGCAAATGAAAATGTTGCTTATTTCAAAATATAATCAGACTTACAGTCTTTAATCGACATATAAAGACAAACATTTGTCTTATGCAGGGTGTTTGCTCTTGGTGAATTTTAATAAGTGAAGATGATAAACTTTGTTTAGTTTTATAGAAATAATACGCAGTCTCATCACATTCTTTCTGTTTGTAGTTCCAGTGTATATGGTTGTAGAAAAAAAAGTTAATGGCATTCTTATCTTTCTATTCATCAAGATTTGTATTTATATTACTAAGATTAATTTCGGAATCTATTATCAATAAGGATTTTAAAAATATCATTTGATTTTTATATAATAGTATTTTTGAAGTGGAGATTTATTCAACTCGGCGGATTAAATTATGCGATAACTTTCTCTTCTAAAGTTTGTGAAACTAATATTATTTACTACATATTCCTGGGAAAGGTATGATAACCCTGGTAAATAAAATTATTCACCTTTAATAATAATGATATAAGTCTCACAGCGAAATTGTAGATCGATTGAACGGATTCAGATTCAGGGGTTCCTCATAATAAACAGGATTCCTTTGCTTATCTGTACTGGTTACCGTTTGAAATGTCGTTTGAACTTGAACCTCGAAGAACGTTGTCTTGATCTTCCGATGAACATTATTTTTCTTATTCAGTGTATCATCAAGTCATTCTTATTCAGTGTATCATCAAGTCATTCTTATTCAGTGTATCATCAAGTCATTCTTATTCAGTGTATCATCTAGTCATTTAATTCAAATATTAAGTCAGCCGTGGCAGCTGGTGCTATAGAATACACCGACTCCATTTCTGTACAGTGGCAAGATCTCCAACCAATTAGAGTTCTGGAAACGAAATTAAACTATATGATAGTGACGATCTAGTCCAGGAGCTTTGAGTATAATAAGTACCTCTTCATTACCATGACAACCATGTCCACCCCGACCCGGAGTGGTAGTACGTGTTAGGGTCTCATTTATGGATCAAATAGAATTATCTAATCATTTTTTATTCTTGAAAAAATTTGTATGCAAATAAATGCCTGTGGAATAGAATTATTAGTATTGCATTGTGATTCTTGAAACCTTTTAACAAAGAGCATCAAACGAAAACTAATATGTTAAAAATGAACTAATCTGAATATTCACTTAAAAATAATATATTCATGAGTTTGTGCATGTAAATAGGATTTGAAATAACCTAAGCATCAAGAGTTGATATGCTTTTGAACAAAAAATTTGATACATATGTATAAACAGGATTTGGTATTATATAAACTCGAAGGGTTGATATGCCGTAAAACAGAACCAACCAGCGAACTATTAACAAGTCTCACATGACTGAATTAATGCTTTCTTGCGTGAATAAACCAGAGGATTATACGAAGATGCAGTAACATGAGCTGGAACACCAACGACGAGACAACAAAGCAACAAAGTCTGGTGGTATGGTAAGATAGTAGAAGTATGCCCTGGGGTAAAGGCATTGATGCTTTGGTCCCCAGCATCATGACCCCTGAGTTTTCATCCGATGAAAGTTGTCAGCATAACTTATATATGCTATTATTGTAAAAGTATTAGCTGATGTTAATTCAACTTGCCTTTTATTCAAAGAGGTAGTAAACTTCTGCCCGTTGGCATCAGTTAACTGATCTGTTTTTAAATAAATTAGATTTGCATGTTTTCCAGAACTTCACAACAGTAATTTTTCAAATAACATTACATACATATATCATTTTACCCAACAATTCAACCACAAACATCGCCGAAAAAAAAAAAAATCCCAAACAACCTTGAAAATAAAACTTTCTCTACTCTTCAAAGACTCTTAGGAATTTAATTGATAATTCAAAAAATAATTGCCACATCGAATTCAGTGCAGGGGTGTATGGCATTTCCTGCCTTGATTGTAAAAGAAAATACGTTGTTGAAACTTGTTGAAGTCTTAATAAACGAATTTACGAGCACAGAAGATATTTAAAAAGAGCTGACAAAAATAATGGTTCGGTCAAACATAATTTAGAATGTAATCAAGTTTGATTTTAAAAATTTCAATATGTTTGAAATAAAAATGCCGGAAAAATGCTAAATCTAGTATAATTTTAAATTACAATCCTATTAAACAGAGACCGAGACTTTTCAATGTGTCTCTTTATTAAGTCAGATTGGTGCTGAAAAATTTCAGTTTTTATCTAAATAATTCGACTTCACTGTGTATACATATTTAGAATAATAGATAAACTGAGAGTCGAATTAAACAGATAGATAGATCAACTTTAATTAAGACGGGTATATATATATATATATATATATATATATATATATATATATATATATATATTTCATGGAATATTTATAATAGATAGATACGGACAAAATAATATAAAAATTAACATAGATAGATCGATAGGTATAATATGATAGGATGTGATATGGATTTTTTGATAAATTTTCGGACGTGCATTGCATCACGGAAATTTTAAAAAGACTGCTTCCAGCAGAAGTAGAATTTTAAAAACGTTCTCAGCTCTTTCGCTTCATTTAATACCTTTCACTCCCTTATAAAAGTTTAAAAAGCGAAACGTTTCATGTCGGCAAAAATTTCTACATTAAAATCATCCTTTAGAGACCTTGTGTTTTTTTCAGATTTATACATTTTCATACAAACAGATTTATTTCCAATTTTTCACACACACACACACACACACACACACACACACACACACACACACACACATATATATATATATGTGTGTGTGTGTGTGTGTGTGTGTGTGTGTGTTCAATTCTGTCATGTACTTTATTGGACAAAAAGTAATCTTAATCAGGTATTCATTTCTGTCAAATTTGTGCGACACATTTGCATATTTGCAGATGAACGAACAGATACATCCTATATAAGTATATGTACATAAATATTAACTCTCCTATCCTCTCTCTCTCTCTCTCTCTCTCTCTCTATATATATATATATATATATATATATATATGCGGTATATATTATACATTTATTCGTAAACACACACACACACACACACACATACAATCTGCTATGTATGTCTGTATTGCCTGTGACAACTTTTCATCAATTATCTTTATTCAAGTACAGCATTCCCTCTATTCGCTAACCAGACATATCTTATTTTTTATTTTTTGCTTTACTAATCTGTTCTTCAACATAAAGGATTTCTTAAGTTTTTCTTCGAGGTTGAATTTCTGTTTGCCAGACTCTCTTATCTGTTTTTCACGCTTGAAAATAAGAAAATACATTATGTAGAGGGAAATCTGTAGATAATATAATGCAATATGAATAATAAAAAATTATAATGAATATTGGTGGGAGTAATGAGAAAAACGGAAAGGTGATTCTAAAGATTAATAAAGTAATAATATTCACTTTTATGGTTTCATTTTAACAATGATGATGATGATGATGATGACGATGATAACTATTTTATTAACAGCACATACATACAATTGTCAATGAGTAAAAAATCATTAAGTATATGACCTTTGTTTTGGTGAAACCTTATCGAAAAGTCAGAGCAAAGCAATGATTTTTTGTGTTGTTTTTTGATTTTTGTTTTCTAATAGAAATTTCCAATTACGATAAAGGTAATGCAAGTAAAGATTTATAAAAATAATATTGAAGGAAATTATATTTATGAATGTGAGCAAGATTATAAAAAACTGAGATACTAAAGGCTAGAAGGTTTTAAAGGAAAAGATTGTGACATTAAGGCAAAAAGCTGGAATATTTTAAAAGAAGACTTATTATTCACAAATCTTGGGTTAGTATGGCGTAGATGTAATAGGTTGCTTACAATACTTGCTGTTTTTGAGAGGTCACTCATCGAACTACTATGCAGAATTATCGCTGCTTACCTAACATTTTTTGGGGGGAAAAACGTTACACAAGTTGGGTTTTGTTGTTTCCGTTAAGAACAGTGTAAAAAAGAAAAGATAAAGAAAACCAAAATGTGAACAATTATCCGAGATTCCCCGGAATGGAGGAAATTAAAGGTTTCTGATTGTTGTTGCAGAGTTAAGAAGAATCCGTAAAAATCTGAAGAAAATACTGAAAAATATTTTAAAATTTGATGGAAAATCAAGAGCACCTGGTCAACGTCATGTAGTATATAGGTAAGCTCCTAGGGAAGCAATTAGTCTTTGGGGGAAAACTTGCAGTTAGTTTATTTTCACAGAAAGCGCCAGTTATAGCTGGTATAAAAAATCAGTGACTACTACGACTACCACTCCTTCTATTACTACTACTAATAATGATGATTGGAAGCAATAAATGCAAAAGTTATCGCCCATCTCATCTTTCTACAGTTTATAAAGTGATAACATCGAATATAAAGAAGAGAATAGTCAAATTCATAGAAATTAAGGACATCTCTAGTGCGTAGCATTCCGAAACACAACCTGCTAATCATTGGAGGAGATATGAATGCCCAAATCGGGAAAAACAGACATAACAAATACAGCCTACACAACACATCAAATAGAAATGGACAACATCTAAAAGATTTCATGATAGAAAACAGATTAACTTGCCTCAATACAAACTATCAAAAAAGAGACGGAAAATTATGGACCTACACATACGCGAACAACGGTAATGCGCAGATAGACTACGTCTTTATAAATAAGAAATGGAAAAATAGCGCGATGGATTGCGAGGCATACTCCTCTTTCGAGGGTGTGTCATCCGATCACCGAATGGTCACGGCAAAAATACGACTAACCCACACGAACAGCGACCACTAATGACTGGGCCCTCCTTAACAACAGAGATATTAGAGATAAATATGTATTAGAACTAAGAAACAGATTCGAGACACTACAAGAGAAGGAAGAAAAAATACCACAAACGACGAATATGAGAATTTCGTTAACGCACACCTCGAGGCGGCATCGAAGTGTATTCCATCAAAACCTAGAACCAAATATAGAGCCCCATGGGAAACCGAAGAGGTTAGAGAAAAACGAGCACTTGTGAAAACTGCCTCCAAAAGCTATCGGAAGACCCCAACAATTGCAAATGCCCGAATACTAAAAAAGGCACAATATCAATTGGCAGACATATATCTAAAATAACAAACGGAATTCATACAAAATAAGATAGAAAATATTAGAGACTCGGTGGAATATAGGCAATCTAGGATACCATGGCAAACAATAAACGAAGTGAGTAGAAGGAAAAGCACAGCCAAAGCAAAACTGAAAGCGGCAAACCAACAAGAAAGAATAAAACTGTGGAAACATCATTTTGAAAACCTACAAGCTAACCCTCTGAACGTTACGCAGGAACTGATCACCAGAATTATCAGTAAGCAATTGGACATCAAACGAGGTCCGTTCACCAAAGAAGAACTCGACTCGGTTCTTAGAAAAATTAAAAATAGGAAAGCTGCAGGGCTTGATGAGATTCCCCTAGAAGTGTGGAAGACTAGACAATTCGACGACATACTTCGACTCTGCAACGCAGTCTATAACCAAAATCCGATAGACAGATGGACGAAGGGATGCATCCTCCCCTTCCCTAAAAAGGGTGACCTCGGATTAGCCAAGAACTATCGAGGTATAACACTTACATCCATAGTAGCCAAAATCTACAATGCCCTACTACGAAACCGCATTGTACCCCAAATCGATAAAATCCTGAGGAAAAACCAAAATGGCTTCAGAAGAAACAGGTCCACGACCTCACAAATATTGACCATCCGTAGAATCCTAGAAGGCGTAAGGGCAAAAAACCTACAGGCGACATTACTATTTGTCGATTTTACCAAGGCCTTCGATTCCATTCAAAGAGGGAAGATGGAACAACTCCTACTAGCATACGGCCTACCAGAAGAAACCGTAGCAGCAATAACGATTCTCTACAGGAACACCAAAGTGAAAGTGCGTTCACCGGATGGAGACACAGAATACTTCGACATTGTAGCAGGAGTACTACAAGGGGACACGCTAGCCCCATACCTCTTTATCATCTGTCTAGACTACGTACCTAGGACATCGATCAATAACATTAGGGAAAACGGCTTCGAGCTGACAAAGAAAAGAAGCAGAAGGTACCCCGCAACAACAATTACCGACGCCGACTACGCCGATGACATAGCACTACTGGCCAATACACCCAACCAAGCCGAAACACTACTGCATAGTTTGGAACGAGCCGCTGCAGGCATTGGACTCCATGTTAATGCACACAAATCTGAATTTATGTGCTTTCATCAGAAAGGTGACATATCCACACAAGATGGCACTCTCTGAAACTGGTTGACAAATTCACTAACCTAGGAAGCAGAGTCTCATCAACCGAAGGCATGGACAGCTATCGATAGGCTTTCGATCATATGGAAATCAAACCTGAGCGCTAAAATGAAACGCAGTTTCTTCCAGGCTGCGGTCGTGTCGATACTACTATATGGACCCACTACTTGGACGCTGACTAAACGGTTGGAGAAGAAGCTAGACGGCAATTATACAAGAATCTTAAGAGCAATATTGAACAAGTCCTGGCAGCAACACCCAACAAGGCACCAACTATACGGTCACCTTCCACCTATCACGAAAACTATCCAAGCTAAACGAACCAGACATCCCGGACACTGCTGGAGAAGCAAGGACGAGCTCGTAAGTGATGTTCTCCTATGGACCCCCACATATGGCCAATCAAAAGTAGGACGACCAACTCGAACATACATACAGCAGCTATATGATGATACGGAATGCAACCCTGAAGACCTACCAGAGGCGATGAATGATAGGGAGACGTGGAGAGAGAGGGTCAGGGATATCCCTGCTAGCCGCATGACATAATGATGATGATGATGAAGGACATCTCTATATATAATTTACGAATTTATTTCTTATCTAGGCAACGCTGCTTACCGAGGCTGCTATGGCGAGATGAAGGGATCGAGGACTAAACACGTGGTGATCGTTTAACAATTTCATTTGAACTGCCCTAGGGAGACGCCCTCACAAGGAATTGTAACAAGACACAAACAAAACGCATAACACTTGATCCTTATTATCATCAGTAATTGCTTACTCTGTAGAACAAAAGGAATGCAAAAAAGACTCATAGATCAGCAAAGATGTGCTCCTCATAAATAAGATGATAATAGAGAATTACCGATTCAAAGAGAAATATCTAAATATAGCTTGGATTGAACAACAAAAAAAGAAAGAAGCTTTTGACACGAATGGATTCAAAAAGTCCCAAACATTTTAAATAAATCCCCATTTATTATAACGTTCTTAATATAAAATACGGAAAGGTGGCATACTATCTTCAGATTAACCCATGAAAAAGACATTCTCAAAACTGATTCTGAACATTAACAACGGAATCTTCCAAAGTGAGTCACTTTCTTCTCCTTTTCATTGCTCAAATACCTGTCTCAATAAGAAGACAGGCTATAGATATAAAACTACTACTATGAATGTTTTAAAATATGCACACAATGATGATGATTCAGAAGTCTAATAAAAAACATAAAACATAATTCTGTAAAACATAAAACATAATTCTTAATATAAAATACGGAATTTACAGAGAACACAATAAAACCGGTAAATATTTTGACATCAATGAAGTAAATGGTATCAATCTAACGATAAATAAATAGAAAAAAAGAAAATAGTTCAATAGGAGGATAAGTAACATATTAAAAAAAGAAGTGAAAAAAGAAAATAAAGTTATAGCAATTATCACCTTTGCAATGCTTGTACTGAAATAGAGATTTAGTATGATAAACTGGACAATAATTGGAATAAAAAGGAGGATGTTTGAGTTAGGAAACGACTAACCTGACATAGAATGCTTCCTCTAAGAGTAGATGTTGATCATCTCTATATCAACAGTGGAAATGGCGGAAAAGGATTAATCCAATGAGAATTGACATACCAGAGTGGGATTACATAAATTCTTATACACTATAACAGAATAGATGCTACTGTTAGTAAACACACACGAGAAGCAAAAAAAAAAGTATTCAATTAGCAAAGAAAGCAATAAATTTGTTTATTTAGTTGGCCTCATATAGAAAGAAATAGAAAGTTCAGCCAATGAGAAATGCTGTTCTATTTAATAGTCTTCGGCCACTTTAAACTCTAGTAGATTTCTAAGAAATACCAACTTAAAAGTGGATGTTTTGGATTGCGTTGTTTACTGATGAAACATTGACCCTGCTGGAGTCATTTCCATACATAATCATTATATTTTGTTGTAGGATTTCTAAATAAGAATGGATGATATGGCAGTGCAAAAGTTTTCAGCCACAAATCAATCAAGATACAGTGTTTTAAAACAAAAGGTAAATTCTATTATGAAAATATATTGCATCATGTTAATTTGAAGAAGTTATTGTACATGTTAATTTCAAGAAGTTATTGTACATTTCATATGGTTTCGCTTTGCTTGAAAAATTGATTCAATGGGCTTGGGAAGATATGTGTAAAGATCTTTCTCCACGTTCACAGGTATGAGATGACATTCTCTCTAGCTGAACTACTACCACTCAGACAAGATAGCATGGATTCTTCTGATAAATGCTTTTCCTTAGTTCTGTCCACATTTGCTCGATTATTTTCAAATCAGGGTTTTGAGTTAGCCAATTTTTAATACGATAACACTTTCCTCAGCCAAAATTTGTAACAAGATATTGCACACAGTCTGTGGCATGTATTTCCGTCATGCTGAAAAATCCCTCCTTCATCCAAGTCTGGTATCAAATTGTCGACCAGCAACTGGATGAATTTCGCAGTACTCACGTTATCCTTAATTTTAGCCAAATTTCTTGAAATATCACTTTTTATGCATCCCCCAAAAATCAAACACTTTTCCTCAAACTTCACTATTTTCATCGAGTAACATAGATCGTTTCCCTTTCCCTGAGGCTCTCTGTTAAATTCGCACATTAGAATGCAACTTAATTCTAGTTTCCTTGCTGAATATGTAGTAATACTGAATATATACTAATTTCTTTGTTGCGATGCACCCCTTCAGTTAATGTTCTCAAATGATACGCATAGAAGTGTCTAGTAAGAAGTACGAGACGCACTCACCCAGCACTTGTCTACCAGTCGTTTTTGGCTGAGTTTAGCAGTCCTGATCTGTTTTCAACCATTCTGAGCTGCAGTTTTCGACGGTGATAATATCTTGGTCGGTTTGACACAATTTCAGTGGCTTAATCTTCGAGAGGATTTCTGAGATGCAACTTTTTGAAATTCCAAATCCCTAGCTATTACACACCGGCTAATATTCTTGGCCATCTTCACTGACTTCATCCTCACTTCTTTTAAAATTTTCGCAATTCTTTTCACTTTATTTAGGAAAATATCGATGTCGCTGGGAAAAATATTTGCACAATATCTTTGCATTTTCTAATGGCATGTCAACCTTCACGCATTATTTAATACCAAAGTTATTCTTGTTGAAGAACAGCAATGAAACTACTTAAGTCATAGGTGGGGGAAGAAGGATGCTTGTCACAAGGGTATTTGTCTGAAACTGAATGTAATTGCGTGACTGGATTTCAAACTCGCTAACTATGAGGCCGCAGTCCAGCACTTTAACCATTATGACATATTAGCTATAGAACATTTTTCTTTTTAAAAACGTTTTTCTTGATTGGTTGATGAGAGGTGTCAAAAACATTTAGTCGGCCATTTTTAGGGATGAACTCGCATCTACCATTCTCATTTAAAATTCCTATGACAAAATATAATGATTAAGTTTGAAAATAACTCTAACAGGGCCAATGTTTCATCTGTAAAAAATGACAATGCAAAACTTATAAGTAGGGATTTAATAGAAATTTACAATTGTTTAAAGTGGTTTTAAGACATTTGCACGGTCCTGTACAAAAATTATAATTTTGTGGAACTGTTCATCTCCAGACTGAAAAATATCACCCGAAAGAGGCAGCAAAATCATAAATACATAAAATAAATATAGTCAATGCCTTTCCTTAGCCTAGGGATTGGGTAAATACCCTGTGAAGAATTATAAGAAGCCGAAAGTAAAGCTAAAATTCAAATATAACAGAATGTATATTCAGGTCGGAAAAACCACTAGAATAACCACTTACGTTATAGCCACAAGCTCGTGGTACTACTACTACTACTACTACTACTACTACTACTACTACTACTAATAATAATAATAATGATAATGATAATGATAAGACCCCCCTGATTCAGAAAGAAATCTGAATAGGAACTATTACTAGCAACTATAGACCAATAACATGTCTTCATATGATGATAAGAATCTTGATTGCAAAGATTAAATAAGATATATATTACTCTCTTGAATGGCATTGACAATTTCCGGGAGCTGTTGTGAAACAAAAGGAACAGATAGATTAGCACAAACTCGGGGAGACCAAAACGAAGATGAAAAATGTAGCCATGGTATGGATTGACGACAAAATGGCCTATGATATGATCCCAAGTACTTGGATGTAAGAATGTCAGAAAATGTATCAAATATCTCATATATTCATAAACTTCAGAAAAGCCATGAAAAATGTAAAGTGGAATTCACAGCGGGAGGAAAAACTTTAACAGAAGTGAAAATCCAGTGAAGTATTTTCCAGACCCTATTTGTAATTGCAATGATCCACTCAGTTAATGATGAAGAGAACTCGGAGAAATTTACAAATTCAAAAGAAAAGATAAATTATCGACATGGACGAGATAAAGCTATTTGCAAAAATTGAAAAAGAACTAGAGTCAAAAAACAGGAAAATACAGCCAGAATACTGGAATTGGATTTAGCTTTGAAAAATGTGTCATCTTTATAATGAAAAGTGGGAAAAGAAAAATAACGGAATGAATAGAACTGCCAAATCCGGAAAAAATCAGAACAATATGAGGGAAAGAAATCTTCAATTACTTGGAAGTATTGGAAGCAGACACCATCAGACAAGCGGATATGAAAGAAAAAATAAGAGTACTTTAGAAGAAACAGAAAACTTCTGGAAACTAAGTTCTGCGGGAGAAATATCTTCAAAAGGATAAACTCCTGCGCAGTTCCCCTTGATAGGTTTCCAGGACCATTCCTAGCGAGGACAAGAGAGGAACTCAGACAAATGGACGAAGGAAATTAATGACGATGATCCAGGCTTTACATCTAAGATATGTCATTGATAGATTATATGCATCAAGAAAAGAAGGAAAAAGACAACTCTCCAGAACTGAGGACTGAGTAAACGCATCAATGAAAGGACTCGAGGACTACATTAAAACATCAAAGACTAATTATAGCAGTCGATAAAAAACATTGGCAAAATAAGACCAAACAGTAAAACAACAAAAAATAAGAAAAATAATTAGAAGAAAAGCAAATGTATGGAGAATCCAAGCGACAAACTGACGAAATTGTAACTGAGAAAACTTGGGTATGGCTACGTAAAAGAAAGCTCAAGTGCGTCACTGGATCTCTTCTTATACCAATACAAAAACAAAGCAAAAACTGATTATATGCAACAGAATAGCAATTGTAGAATATGGAGGGAAAGAGATGAAACTGTTAATCACATAATAAGAAAACTAGCGCAAAAGGAATAGAAGACCAGGCATGGCGGGATAGAAATGAAGACCCACGGGAAATTGTGCAAGAGATTAAAAATTGACCATACTACGAAATGGTAGATGCATAAACCAGAGCCCATCCCAGAAAATGAGACCCATAAAATTCTATGTGGTACAGATAGATCACCTAATCTAAGCCAGAAGACCAGACCAAGCGTTAATTAACAAAAAGCAAAAAAAAAAAAAAATGTAATTTCTGTTTTGTGGGTTTTGCTGTTCCCACGGAACACAGAATGAATATAAAAGAGAGCGCAAACATTGATGAATATTTTGACTTTGCCAGAGAGCTGAAAAATCTGTGGAATATGGAGATCAAGTTAACAAGATCAAGTTGGTGCTCTTGGAACGGTCAGTAAAAGCTTGGAGAAAGGATTGGAGAAACTGAAGGTTAGTGGGAGTATCGAAATCATCCAGACTACAGCATTGCTAAGATTGGTTTGAATACTGAGATAAGTCCTGGAGGCTTTAGGAGATTTGCTGTTACTCCATCACCAGTGAAATACCATCAGGTAATGCTGGTGTGAAAGATTCGCCAGAAGTGTTATAATAATAATAATCATCATCATCATCAAGTCGTGCCGCCAGCACGGATATCCCTGACCCTCTCTCGCCACTCCTCCCTATCATTCATCGCTTCTGGCAGGTCCTCAGGGTTACATCCCGTATCCTCACATAGCTGCTGTATGTATGTTCGAGCTGGTCGTCCTGCTTTTGATTGGCTATATGCGGGGGTCCATAGGAGCACATCACTGATGAGTTCGTCCTTGCTTCCCCAGCAGTGTCCTGCGTGTCTGGTTCGTCTAACTTGTATAGTTTTAGTGATGGGAGGCAAGTGGCCGTATAGTTGGTGTCTTGTAGGGTGTTGACGCCAGGACTTGTTCAATATTGCTCTTAAGATTCTTGTATAATTGCCGTCTAGTTTCTTCTTCAGCCATTTTGTTAGCGTCCAAGTAGTGCATCCATATAGTAGTATCGATACAACCACTGCCTGAAAGAAACTGCGTTTCATTTTATCGCTCAAGTCTGATTTCCATATGACTGAGAGCCTATCGATAGTTGTCCATGCTTTCGTTAGTCATGTGTCGATGTCTTTTTCGGTTGATGAGACGCTACTTCCTAGGTAGATGAATTTGTCTACTCGTTTCAGAGAGGCTCCGTCTAGTGTGGTAATGCCGCCTGTTTGGTTTTAACACATATATTCAGTTTTGTAGCTCGTTCCAAACTATGCAGTAGTGTCTCGGTTTGGTTAGGCGTATTCGCCAGTAACGCTATGTCATCGGCGTAGTCAGCGTCGGTAATTGTTTTTGCGGGGTACCTTCTGCTTCTTTTCTTCGTCAGCTCGAAGCCATTTTCTCTGATTTTGTCGATCGAAGTTCTAAGCACGAAGTCTAGACAGATTATAATGAGGTATGGGGCTAGCGTGTCTCCTTGAAGTACTCCTGCAACAATATCGAAGTATTCTGTGCCTCCATCTGGTGAACGTACTTTCACTTTGGTGTTTCTGTAGAGAATCGTTATTGCTGTTACGGTTTCTTTTGGTTGGCCGTATGCTAGTAGGATTTGTTCCATCTTCCCTCAGTGTATGGAATCGAAGGCCTTGGTAAAATCGACAAATAGTAATGTCGCCTTTTAGGGAAAGGGAGGATACATCCCTTCGTCCATCTTTCTATCCTATTTTGATTATAGACGGCGTTGGATTTTCGGAGCAGTATGTCGTCGAATTGTTTGGTCTTCCATACTTCTGGGGGGATCTCGTCTAGCCCTGCCGCTTTCCTATTTTTAATTTTTCTAAGAACCGAATCGAGTTCTTCTTTGGTGAACGGACCTAGTTTGATGTCTAATTGCTTACTGATAATTCTGGTGATCGGTTCATTCGTTACTTTTGGTGGGTCTCCTAGTAGATTTTCGAAATGCTGTTTCCACAGTTTTACTCTTTCTTGTTGGCTTGCAGCTTTCGATTTTGGTTTGGCTGTGCTCTTCCTTCTACTCACTTCGTTTATTGTTTGCCATGGTATCCTAGATTGCCTATCTTCCACCGAGTATCAAATCTTATCTATCTAATTTTGTATGTATTCTGTCTGTTCTTTTAGATATATTCCTGTTAATTGATATTGTGCCTTTTCTAGTTTTCGAGCATTTGTGTTTGTTGGGTTCTTCCGATAGCTTTTGGAGGCAGTTTTCACGAGTGCACGTTTTTCTCTAACCGCTAGCGTTTCCCAAGGGACTCTATATTTAGTTCTGGGTTTTGTTGGAATACACTTTGATGCAGCCTCACGTTATGCTTCAACAAAATTCTCATATTCGTCATTTGGGGTAGCTTTTTCTGTCTTCTCTTGTTGTGTTTCGAATCTGTGTCTTAATTCTAATGCATATTTGTCTCTAATATCTCTGTTGTTAAGTAGGGCCCAGTCATAGTGCTTAGTTGTCGCTGTTTATGTGGCATTTTTCCGTTGGCTTAGTCGTAATTTGGCCATGACTATTCGATGATCGGAGGACACACCCTCATAAGAGGAGTATGCCTCGCAATTCATCGCACTATTTTTCCATTTCCTGTTTATAAAGACTATCTGTGCTTTATTATCGTTCGCGTATGTGTAGGTCCATAATTTTCCCTCCCTTTTTGATAGTTTTTATTGAGGCATGTTAATCTATTTTCCATCATGAAATCTGTTAGATTTTGTCCATTCCTATTTGACGTGTTGTGTAGGCTGTATTTTTTGTTCCTGTTTTTTCCCGATTTGTGCATTCATATCTCCGCCAATGACTAGCAGGTTGTGTTTCGGAATGCTATGTACTAGGGAGGATAGCTCCTCGTAGAAGGTGACTAGTTCAGTTTCATCGCTAACATTGATAGGGCTGTAGCAGGAGATGATTGTTGCTTTGGGGTTGCCATTAAACGTTGCGGCCATCATCCTAGGTTGTATTCTCTCAATGCTATTAAGTGTTTTTAACGCTCTTGGTCCTATAAGCATTCCCACCCCTCCTACCGATGCATTGACAGAGTTTTCCCATGCCGATACATTGACCAGCGTCCATCCATTGCCAGTTTCGTGATATTTGATATCTTCGGTGTGAGTGTATCGGTGTTCTTGTATGCAAATTATGTCTATCTTATAAAAATAATTACTATAGAATTAAAAGTAAAAAGCTCTTGCCAGAAAGTAATAAAAACAGTAGAGCCAAAAGAAAGCGATGATACCAATTGTATTTGGTTCATTTGGAACAAGATTTAGGGGGACTTCCAACGGCGTAGTGGCTAAAGTGGTCGACTGCAGGCTCTAAGTAAGTGAGTTCGAACTCTATTCGCGCTAATGCGTTTAGATTTAGACTAAAACTCTTGAGAAAGTTATCAATACCTTTATTCCTTACTGCTATGGGTTAAACAGAATCATGCTCTTCTTATATAACGCTGACTTTGGGTTTATATAACCCACGAAGTTTGACATGCCACCAAACAAAGAAACCAAACCGAAGTAAAGGCTTGGAAAAAAACTGGAGGAATTGGAACGGTTCCAAGATATCTGGTAAAGAGATATTGGAGAAACCTGAGATCTTAGGAAGAATCAAAACCATCCAGATTGCAGCACTATTTGTATTATCCAGAATACTTAGAAGACTTCTTGTGACCTGAGAGGACTTGATGTCACTCAGACTTCAGGGCAAAAACCACCGGTAAAAAGCTAGACGGAAAAACTTGCATTAAGTAAAATATAACACAAAAAAAACAGAAATGGAAAAGAAGCTGTAAAAATAAAATAAAGAATTTCACTCTAATGAATTACTGATTTCAACATAAAAGATTCTGTTGCATTCGTACTTGGAAGAATGTCAGGTCACATCTGAAACAGAAGCTCAGATACTGAACATTCACTGGGTCAAATATAACCACAATATAAATGCAATTTGACATAGAGCTCAAATGACAGAATTGACTACCATGATCAGCAGCAGCTAATTAGCGGATTGGGCGGGGATCTGTGAGTCATCCTGCTAATGTTGGTTGTTATAATTTCAGGTACAAAACCAATATCTAGAATTACAATACATTTTAATGAAGATAAAAAATAAATGAAGTAGAAAAATCAACAAAAATGTAATCCATTAAATTAAAAACAAAAATGCGGAAAACCAAAACTTAACGGAACCCAGTACCATAACATCAATATTAACACAAAATGAAATAAAAGAATGTGGCAAAAAGAAGCGAATATCACAATCAATAAAGAAATCAAGACTGGAAAAAAAGTCAAAGTAGAAACAGAAAATGCAAATAAATCATTTTAAAAATATACCAAAAGCCAACCTCACTGAACTAATTGATTTAATCGATACGTTATCAAAACTAGTGAATAATAAAATTGTATTCCCTGTAAGTAACCAAAACATAAATGCAAAAGCTGAATAGAAAATGTGGCTAGAAGGACAACTAAAGGAACTACGAGAACAAACGAAAGTACTCAAGAAGAAAAAATACACAAGGACACAATAAAATGAAACGCCAGTAAAAGATAATAGCTGACAAGTCTGACAATACAACTGGGAGAAATAAACCAAAAAGCACTGGCGAAAGTAGGGAGACTCAAAAAGTACTGCAATAGAATCAAGTAATACAAGCAAAACAGGACCATACAAAAATAACGAAATATATGGGAATCGAAAGAACATAACAGAAAGGCTGAATTGATGAATAACATGAGAAAAATTGAAAAATATTAGGCCATGATAGCTTTCCTGGATTCTGGTTTCAAATTCCCGTCCATCCCCGGCATATTGTCCCAGCCACTGAGTAAATGCTTACAAGAATCTATAATACTCGAATGAATAAGCAAAGAAAAAACTACCGTGATTCAGAAAGACTTCAAAAAGAACCATCTACAGAAACTCTAGTACGTATTTAGTTTTGACGGAAAACCATGACAGCACTGATCAGAGAATAAATATATTACTTGTTTGTATGCCGCAGACTATTTCCGGAAGAACAGAAAGGATGCGGCAAGGAAACAAGAACAAATAATCTACTATTTATAGATCAGCTCATTCTCAAGGGGGACATAACAAAGAGAAAAAATGTAGCCTTTGATTAGATTGGCCAGAAAAAAGCCTATGATATGGACCCGAAAACTTGGACAATAGAATTCTAAAAGTTTGCAAAATATCCAAGAAAATCAAGACTTTCATAAAGGAAGCCATGAAAAACATGAAATGTTAGCAAAGTGTGGAAAAAACCTTGGCAAGGTCAAAAATTCAATAACTTACCTTCTATGAAGACTCCCTTTAGTTACAACTCTTTGTTATAACAATGACTCCACTGAATTATATACTTAGGAAATTTACAAAATCACAGGTAAAAGATGCGCTACCCTATGTACGTAAATGTTATGATATTTAACAAAAATGCAAAGAACTAGAAAACCTGATACAAACTATAAGAATATGCAGCGAAGATATAGGAATAGAATACCGCGCTGAAAACTGTGTCATGCAGAAAATGAAAAGAAAAGAGAAACATCGGAAAGAATTAAACAACCAAATCTGGAAAGCATCAGACCACCTATCGAAAAAAAAAACCCACAAAAAAGCACAAAAAACTACAAGTACTAATGACTATTGCAAAAGGACACCATCAATCAAACTAACATGAAAGAAAAAGTAAGAATAGATCCCTGAGAAGAACGAAAAAGCTTCTAGAAATCCTATCAAATCAATAAACATTTTGGGAAGTTTGTTTGTGTGGGTTTTATGGCATATCAAGCTTTGTTGGTTATTTAATGCCAAATCCATTTTTATTCAAATAAACTGTTCTATTTCAAACAATTCAGTTTAGCATGATAACACTGTTTGATTGTGAAAAACATTTCTATTTCAAGCATTTCAGTTTAGTCAAACAGTTCTAATTCAAACAATTCAGTATAGCATAAATATAGCTTTTGGTTTACTCGCAGTTAATGTCAAAACAGGTCTATGTCGAATAATTCAGTTTAGCGTAGTACAAGTTCAATGTCAAAAACAGTTTTATTTTAAACAATTCAATTTAGCATGAGTAGGCAGTTTACATGTCAAAATAGTTCTATTTCAAGCAATTCAGATTAGGATAAGTATACACTTTAGTTCTATTTGACCCATAGGTAGGACCCTATTAGGTGCTACCTCTTCGGGCCAGAGTGGATCTGGGAGCAATGACAATGAAGGCGTACTCCGCATTCTCCAAAGCTCCAGCTATATAGGAACCTCACCATGGGATAGTTTAGTGTCATATGTTCAGGACACTTGTTGGGATTAAAACCATCTGTATGTATACTTCAAGCGACAAGTTTACAAGATTGCACACGAGAAAACATAGACATGTATAAACAGGGCCAACATCAAGAAAGAAACTGAATCTCTTTTAATAGCAGCATAGAATCATAACATAAGGGCTAATTGCATGAAAACGAGCCTCAATAAAACGTAAGACATAAACAAGAGACAGGAGAAACTGCTAATCACATAAGTAAATTCAACAAACTTTCACAAAAGACTTGGTGAGAAAGCTGATTCACTGGAAATTCGAATTTGACTCTTCTAGAGAAATCGAAAAAATCCACACGACTACACTGTGAAGATCAGCAAGAATACTCAGAAGAGTCATAAAGACGTGAAAAACAGTTCTCACTCAGACTCCAGTGTGAAAAACTCACAAGGTGTAAAATAACAACAGCAACAACCATCAGGTAAAGCAGATGTGAAAAACTCTCAAATAATAATAATAATAATAATAATCTCTTCTAATGGCAGCGAAATACAGGGCCATAGGAAACAATCATATCAAGGCGAGGATAGATAAGACTCAACAAAATAGCAAATGTCGGGTATGAGGCGACAGAGACGAAGCAATCAATGATATTATAAGCGAATGCAGCAAATTAGCAGAGAAGGAGTATAAGACTAGATGCGACTGGGTCGGCAAGGTGATCCACTGGGAAATGTGCATGAAATTTAAATTTGACCATACGAACAAATGGTATATGAACAACCCAGCACCTGTCCAAGAATATGACTCGCATAAACTCCTATGGGACTTAGACATACACATGGATCACCTAATCTCGGCCAGAAGATCAGACCTAATTATAATCAACAACAACAACAAAAAAAGAGAATTTGCAAAATTGTTGACTTTGCTGTCCTGGCTGTCCATAAAATAAAACTGAAAGAATGTGAAAAGAAGGATAAGTACCTTGACATTGCTAGAGAATCGAAGAAACTATGGAACATTAAATTGATGATTGTATGAATTGTGATTGATGCTTTTGGCACAGTAACAAAAGGATTATTAAAGGGCCTGGAGGATTTGGAAGCTAGCGGATGAGTGGAGACCATCCAAACGACAGCATTATTGAAGACAGCCAGAATACTGAGAAGAGTCCTGGAGACTTGAGGAGACTTTCTGTCACTCAAACTCCAATGAAAAACCATCAGGTGATGCTGATGTGAAAAACTCTAAAAGAGTATATAATAATAAAAAGAGGACGAGTAGAGACCATCCAAACTGCAGCATTGTTGAGCTGGGCCAGAATACTGAGAAGAGTCCTGTAGTCTCCTCAAGACTTGTTTCACACAATTTCCAGTGAAAGACCACCAGCTAAGGCTTAAGTGAAAAACACTCAAAAGAGTAAAATGATAATTATAGATGGTTTTCTGAGCTTGAAATACTAGGAATATGTGGACACATAAGTCGTGAGAAAATACTTCAAAAGAATTCCTCAAAGGAGTTGAAACACAAAAACTTGAACACCACAACATTGAGGAACCCGCCACCAACACAAAAACAATAATGTTAACACAAGAGGAAACATTGTTGACATAAAAATAAACAAAATGACCGCATATATTATTATCATTACTAAGGATTGCTGATTTAGTTAGAATAGACGAATAAACTGTTAAAGTTATATCTCAAAAGACAGGATCATTGAAATGAACGATTTAATTATATGCAAAAGAAAACTTTGAATCTCACAAAGAAACTTAAGTACAAAGAGAGAAATAAAACCTGTATGGAAAAGTGGGCCTGAAAACAAATGGAAAACCTACTAGGAGGATTGCAAAAGTACTAAAGAAAGGAAAAAAAATCAAAACACGGTCATTTTATATGACACATGTGGAAAAAGACAACCAAAGCAGAAACGATAGAGTACAACTGGCAGAAATAAACCAAAAGATATTGGCCAAGGAAGATGGATTCTGAATACTGGAACAGGATCTAACAAAACTAGGAAAGTTGATAATTAGAAAAAAATTACGGAAATTCTACCTTCAAGTCAATGGACAAAACACGAATAAAATTGAGCGACTAGATCCATATAAAGCAAAGCGTTTCTGGTATTAAATTTTGTGAACAGAATCAACACCACAGATAGGCTGAATGGCTGAACGACATGAAAAATGAATCACCAAAATTTAAGAAGTGTAGAGGCTGAAATACACATGGATCAAAAGTAACATCAAAGAAAGTAGCAAATCGGAAAACACCCGATCAACATGAGGTACACGAATTTTTATTTTAAGATTGACATCTGTTCATAACAGATTAGCTCAGCTATTAAGTAAAAACCTAGTAGAGGCAAGAATAACAACAAAGAAGATAACATTGCTCCAGAAAGAACCTCTCTAAAAGCGACGATTCTTTAACCTGTTTGTCAATAAAAACTTTTAAAAAGACGAAGGCAGTGTCTATATACAATCCTTACGTTCTATTTTTTCTATCGAAAATGTAACTGTATAAGGTAGAAACTTGTGGGATTTATAGTAAGGATAAGAGGAGAGGGGCCTTGTACGTTTGTGATAGTCTTGAAATATCATAACTCAAACCGACCGTAATAGTTTGAGAAGTAACACAGTAAGGACGATGAGATGTGTTTGAGATAAATCAAAAAATATTTTATCCTCGGTTGATGTACAAAGTTGAGCACTTCTTGCAAAACGAAATTTGGTTATCATCATATATTGTAATTATCTTCATTGAGGTAGCTGCTGATTCTAAGTGATCGTTTAGAATCCCTTTGAAGGTTACTGCTGCTTCCGTTTGATATGTTTAACTCGCAGCAGCAGCAGCAGCAGCTGCTGCTGCTTTCAAAGGCGTGTTGGTACTATATCTCTCGCAACAAACTTATTTCAACATTTTCATTTAGTAAATTAGAAAACTTATTCATTCAGAGAATTTTCTTATTTAATTGTTATTGATCTATAACTACACTGGTTACAGATGAAAGGGTTTAAACATTTTTCGCTGCATGAAATTTTTATTATTCTTTACCTATGAAGAAGATTTCTTATTTCTTTGGAAAGTTTTTTCCAACTTTCAAATTGAAAATATGCATTGCTCATACAATTGCAAATGCAGCATTTGTAGAGGAAAAAACTGACAGAGTAAACCATATTACAATTGGATGCAACAGGTTAGCTAAAAATCAATTCCAATACAAGTTCTACAATTGAAGTGACAGATATACCGGCAATATGGAGACAAATGATATATTATCAAAGGCTGAATTAAAAAATGCAAAGAATGGGATTTGAATCTAAAGCTTCAACCAAGCGAGAAGATCGGATATGATATTCTTAATCAAGCTGTAGATAGCCCGTTAAAAAGAGTGTGTGATTTTGCCAGCAGACTATATGCGTCAGATGAAACACTGTGAACACTGGAAAAATACTAGAATATTACACGAGAAGCGAGAATATCTAAAGCGAATGATATTCTTATAATTGTTGAAACCACATCAAATCATTACACTCCAGACTGTATAGATTAGAAGATTTCTTAATGAACTGACTGTACAGAGCACAATATTGCTGGGTTCTGCGAGGTGGTGCAGAAGATTTTAGATTTGATGAAACAATTTTTTTTTTCGATAAGCACTAGAAAACTGGTGTGAGCATAAAAACACAAGAAATAATTGTAATATTTAGAAGGAATACAAGTGCTGACACAACTGCAGACTGTGCACACAACTGAATTTTGATCTTACACTGCAATGGCGTATACATTGACTAAAATTTGATATGAAAATTAGATCCATAAATTTCTCAGCGACTCTGAGTAAAAAAACAATAAACAGGTCAACCGTCCCTGGTCAGAAAACCAGACGTTGTTATAGATGTAACATATTGACCTCCGACCCGGCCAAGCTGTCAAATGAGAAATGCACCCGTGTAAATAACAGGTGCATCCGGTCGAAGATATCGGGGGATAACCTTGACTGTCGACGGATTGAATAGAGTGCGAATTGTGACGCCACAGGAAGCATATGGATGTCAAACAATGATATAACCCTGGTGCGACAGGAAGTCAGATCAGTAGGAGAGAAAATGCTGGAACGAGAACCATGTCCCAGCAGAGCAATCCAGGAGAACTGGAAAGAAATGCTGCTGTAGCCAGAAGAGTTTGGGGGTCAATATTTTGCAGTTCTGTTCAGTCTCCAACTCACCTCTCACAGATTATACCTTTCGTAACCCTTTCGAATAAAGTGAGAGGTATATTTTCTGCTCGTCCTTATTGTGTTGAATATGTTTCTGCATGCATTTGATTATGAGTATGTTACATAGATAACAGGAAAGCAAAATTTCAAGCAAGTAGAATTCGCCGTTTCAACACACGACAGAATGAAATTAAAGGAAAGCGAAAAACTAAAAAAATACCAAGAACTTTCCAGTGAATTGAAAAAAAAAGATACGAAATATGAGCGTGAGAGGAATACTGATAAACTATGAATACTCTTGAAACAATTCTGAAGACCCTGAAACAGGGAATGAAGCAAATGAAGTTGTCTAAATTTTTGAGACGAAGCAGGACTCATAGTGTAACAGTTATAGGCGTTGGTTCTCTAAACCTCTAAGGAGACAATCATCTGAAGGTTGCAGGTTCAATCCTGACTGCAGACAAGAAACAATACAGGAATACTTAACACTTGTACCCGGTTATAGCTAATGGAATCAGAACAGGCGGCCCCCGTGGATTCAATAAAGGACGTAGTTCGAAGTTCCGTGAAGGTTCCCGAGTTCGACAAACACCTACAAAAAGCCAGAGGACATATCAGCCGAAACGTCGTGGAAATAACAATAAAGACGAAGACAATTGTCCGAAAACCCTTAATGATAGAAAAAGAAGCAAATGAGGATGTGGGAAATGATTAAGACCGTGTACATCTCAGTATTATTAAGATTGTTTTGAATGCTAAAACGATATACCAACAGGAGAAAAGAATTTTTGTTAATCGGGCTTCAGTGGAGGCCACAAATCACTACACGTTTGAAAATCTATTAGTTTCACACGAGTATTTACCTGTGGCCTTCAAATATTGATAATGGCAATACAAAATATTGGGACAGTTCATTAAACATGCTGAAGAAACTGAATGAGAAATGGTTATATACAGAAAATTTGAAAAAGGAAAGAGAATAGTAATGAATAATCAACAAATACAATTCCATTATTAGCAATTACCTTACCTTGATGCGTAGATAACACCTTGTTTCTTATAATGCTTTAGTTTATCCCAGTGAGTGTAACCTAAGACAGAATATTCGGTATGAGACTGCACAAGTCAATTAATAAAATATGACATTTCATGGAACACAATAAGTTCCCGTCGCCAGGCTATATAAGAGTCACAAACGTTCAAGGAACAACCAGAAAAAAGGTAGAAACCACTTACTCTTCTCTGGTATGGAAAATAAAGGAGGGAGGCACCATGTGCTCACTGCTGAGGAGCGAACTAATACCACATCTGCTTTTTCAAGACCTGTCCGCGAATGAGGCCGTTTCACCGGTTCACCTTGTCACATGACCAAAGAGACCCGTGACGTGGGAGAGTTTCTCAAATACTGTGACAAGGGAGACCACCTGTTTCGGCTCCCAACAGTACTATAAAAAAGAGAATACAGCAAAATATAGCATTTATTTTATGAATAGAGAGAGAGAGAGAGAGAGAGAGAGACAGACAGAGACAGACAAACTGACAGACAGACAGAGACAGAGTGTGTGTGTGTGTGTGTGTGTGTGTGAGAGAGAGAGAGAGAGAGAGAGAGAGAGAGAGAGAGATGTGAAAAGCATATGCAAGAGGTTAGTTTAAAAACAATTCAAAATAAGGCATGACTGGGTAGGATGGTAACCCACCGTAAAATTCGCAAAAAGATGTGTTTTGAACATACAAGCCAGTATTATGTATAGTAACTAGAAATATGTCAGTTCTTATCGGTGTTTTGTTAACTTGGCTTTGTCATTGGTATTTTTATTAACAGAACTATTTCCTTCGTCAATACATATAAATAAAAAAAACAAAACAAAAAACTTACAACGTTTCAGCCGTTCAACATTTGGATTTCTTCTACAGATATTAAAACTATTTTCGTTCCGTAAATAATTTCAAACTGTAAATAATCGTGTTTGAAACTAATATCAGCGGATAATGGATACGATTAATCATCTCTTGAATAAATTCAAAAAAACGTTCCCAGTCAGCTGGGGCTGTAGAATACACCGACTGCACCTCTGCAGAGGGGAAAGGTCACCCACCAATGAGTGTCCTGGAAATGACACTAAACAATCTGATGGTGAGGTTTCAGTAATGCTGGAGCTTTGGGGAATGTGGAGTACCCCTTTATTTGCCATCGCTCCAAGGTCCACACTGGCCCGGGGTGATAGCACCTGATAAGGGTCCTATCTATGGTTTAAATAGAACTAAACGGTGGTCAGAGTTTACTGTTTGTTTGCAATTAAACTGCGTATTTATGCTGAACTGAATTATTTCAAATAAAACTGTTTTGACATTTAAACTGCGTACTTGTGCTGAACTGAATTATCTGAAATAAAACTGTTTTGACATTAACTCCTCAATGAGTGTCCTGGATATGATACTAAACAATCTGATGGTGAGGTTCCAGTGATGCTGGAGTTTTTGTGAAGCGGATTCATTGCCATTGCTCCCAGGTCCACTCTGGCCCCGAATGATAGCACCTGGTAGGGCGCTATCTATGGGTTAAATAGGACTAACTGCATACTTATGCTAAACTAAATTGTTTGAATTAGAACTGTTTGACGAAACTGAATAAGTTGAAACAGAAATGTTTTTGACAATTAAACCGTACTTACATTTAAACTGCATGCTAATTCTCAACTGAATTGTTTGATATGGAAGTGCTTTTTGACATTGAAAATGTGCTTACACTAAAGAACTGTTTTGACATTAAACTGTGTGTAAACAAAATCAGTACTTATACTAAACTGAATGAGCTGAATTAGAACTACATGACTAAACTGAATTACTTGAAATAGAAACGTTTTTCACAATTAAACTCTACTTACATATATACTGCTAACTTATACTAAACTGAATTGTTTGAAACAGATGTATTTTCATAAAAATGTATTTGGCGTTAAATAACCTACGAAGGTTGATATGCCATAAAACCCAACCAACCAACCAACAACCCACAAAAGAAAAATAGCCGGGGATTACATGGATGAGACGTCTTTAAAAAATCAAACCACACACATGTACACATAAAGGAGGAAAAGGGTACTGTGAACAAAAATAGGATAACTAGTCAATTAATGACAGCATAATAATCTACGGGTGTTTTGGGAAAACCTTGTATTTGTATTATGCATTGAATTCAGCCGTGAAATTTACAAAAAATTGATTTACTTAAACAAATTAAGTTGAAACATTTCTAAAAGCGGAGGAGAAATTTGATGAGAATATCTTTATTTCCTGGTGTGTGTGTGTGTGTGTGTGTGCACGCGCGCACGCACGTGTGTGTTTGCGTATGTATGTATGTATGTATGTGTTGACTATATATATATATATATATATATATATATATATATTCATTTTTTTTTCGATACAAAAATACTGAAATACATGGACCAAAAATAATCGAACTACAACGTCCTATTAAATTGCGACTGATTACAAACTTTTTACTTACGATATATATATATATATATATATATATATATATATATATATATATATATATATACATATATATATATATATATGTATGTGTGTATGTGTGTGTGTGTGTGTGTATGTGCATGTGATCCACCATATATATAGTAATATTTATAGTTATATATATATATATATACTTATTACGTTTACATACGTAATCTCTCCCCCCTCTCTCTCTATATATATATATACATATATATATATGTATATATATATATATTCTTTTGATAATATCCTGATAAATCTACAAAGAACACTTCCCAATCAGATAAGGGCATAGGTACACGTGTAATGCTGATAAACAGGACAGGACAGAGTAAACATCGGAAGCTAGTGGTTGAGTGATATCCGATCAGAGGCGAATGTTTTCGCCCCAATATCTGAAGGAACGGAAGTCGTTGTTAAGTCTGCGCAGACGCACACAAAATCCTGCCCATATAAGCAAGCATAAATATACACAATGATTCCGGAAGTAAAGAAAAGATAAAATACATAGAAATTCAGTCGCAAAGTGCACTGTGGATGGATGAAAGACCCTATCAGTCTGTCTCTCTGTTTGCTTGTTACTCTCTCTGTCTCCCTAACTCTCTTTCTCCTTCTCTGTCTCATATATATGTGTATATATAGAGTGAGACTGGGTGAGTGAAAGTGGGAGTGAAAGAGCGTTAGATAGATATACAGAAATCGATTGGGTGATGTTCAAATGAGTGTTATCTTAAATTTTGTTTAACTACAATACTATCGTTTACATACAAAGAGATTAGGATAGTTGCTGACAAAGTAGAAAAGACCACCTGAAGTTATCATAAATTGATGTGACTAATTTAATAAATTACATTGTCAAGTATAATTTGACTCAAAGGTCTGCCAATACTAGCAAGATCACACACACACACACACACACACACACACACACACACACACACACACACACACACACATATCGGTGTCTTTTTTCAACTGCATATGAACCTTTGGGGAGTTATTTGATGCCTAAACTATGCTTGTAGAAGAACAGTAGATGTACTATTTAACCCACAGCTTGGAGGATAAGACAGATATATATATATATATATATATATATATATATATATATATAGAGAGAGAGAGAGAGAGAGAGAGAGAGAGAGAGAGAGAGTGAAAAATAAGTTTTCTAGATCATTAAACATAATATGTTGAATATAATCCAGCAAAGAAATCATATCCATAATTAGTAGATTAATAATTTTAAGAAACATTTTGGTTTTGTTCTCATTCTACAATTTTATTATTTTAAATATATAAGTAAACTTTACAAAATCAAAACAAATGTTTTGTTTTTAAATAATCCAATTCTTTTTGCATTTGATGAATTTTAAACAATTTCTATTTAACTAAAAAATAGTTTCAGCTTCAAAGTAAAAATCGCAAAAATAGATTTGTTTTTGAACACAAAAACTTAAACATAATGTAGACAGGAATGTGTGGTCCTTTGAGGACCACACATTCAGCCTATTAAAATTCATTGATAGTAAAATAAGGCAAATTTCTGAGTTTTATTACTGTAGCTTTTTTGCTATCTTTGAAATATCTAAGTTGGCTCCCGGCTGCCAAATGATTGATTAAGAATCCAGATTCTCTTCTATTTCTTACTTACTCATTATTATTTTTTCATCTTCTTTTTCTTCTATGTGATTTTTTATGTACAAAACTGTTCCATGACACCCTGTCTTCTGTCTGTCTTTATTGATGGTTAATTAAACTCTCACTTTGTTTCTGCTCAGTGGGTTTTGTTTGGCAGACTGTTTTACTAAGGCTTCAGCAGAAGAAGGACACAAACAATGAATATTTATAAGTTCGTGAAAATACAATGGAGTTTAAACATGAAAGAGAGAGTGAAACGTTTTGGGAGTCGATGTATGGAGACAATGTGGCGTCGTTTGAGGGAGATAAGACGCGAAATGGAAAGAGGTTAAAACCTTTTTACATACAGATAGAGCTTTTTCACACACACACATACACACACACTCATATATATATATATATATATATATATATATATATATATATATGCACGGACACACACACACACACACACACACACACACACACACACATATATATATATATATATATATATATATATATAGCTACGTATGTAATGGTTATCTTTGTGGGAATGAACAATGCGAGCCGAGTTCAAATCCCCCGACGAACCTGTTTGCATTTCACATAGCACTAAAATTATTGGGAAAGGTATGCATCCAACTATTCTCCCTCCAGCTATGGGCAAATAGTTGGGGTGAATGGGATCTTAAAACCTTGGTATGGCAACCAGTCTAGAAGAAGGAAAACTTAAAATTTAAACCTAATTAACTCCGCTTAAAAATGACCTTGTGTCAAATCCTGCTCTTGAGAAGGGGTTAGTAAACATACTTACTTATAAAAGCCCATTGGACCTCACACACATGTATATACATTATCGGCAGAGTTACGAATAAACTAACTCTATAACATAGTCTGCGATAATCTTTTTTCTGTTTTTTTTATATTAATCTGTGAATACGTGTGTGTGTCAGTATACATGTGTGTACGAGTGTATCGAGTAATGCGGCTCTGTGTACACACTAATTAATCAGCATTAGGTTTGATTATATGTCTATATATATATATATAGTTGTTCAAGTAAAGCTCTTAAACTGTATAAGTTCTTTTGAGTAATTAAAAAGTAATGTAGTAAAATTATTGGAAATAATTTCCTTTTATGCACGCATTGACCAAGCAAGCTTGTCTAGTTTTTCTTTCGTTTCAACATTAGGGAAATTTTGTACTGGCAAAAAATGTATTATATGAATAGATCAAATTCAAGGAAGTATATACCCCTTTTGAGTGACGACAGAACTCACACGATTACCTCGTTCATCTTGAAGGTTATTTCTTAGACTAACGTTTCACATACAAAATTTAAATTGATAGATTCTGGTATATATGTGTACATATGTATATACAGAAAAGTTTGAATATTTATGAGACCACACACATATGGATACAAACGCATATTTGCGTGTGTTTGTGTTTCTATATATGCGAGTTTGTGTCTGTACATAGATATCAAAATTGGACCACACACATGTAAAAACGCGAGCGTGTGTATGCACTCACACATACAACTGTACGCTCTAGGGCGTGCATTGAAAGAATCGTGTTTACCGTAACGGTTATCGTCGTAGGAAATAAAATCGGTTACTCAAGTTCAAATCCTGGAAAATTGTGCTTGCGTTAACTTCGCGATAATACTCTTGTTAAAGACATTAATCCATCTATTATCCCCACACCTAGGGGTTAATGGTTGGAGAGTTATTTCTTTAGCCTCGATTGGGGAACCAGTCGAGAAAGAAAATTATGAATTCAGAGCAGCTTAGAAATTGACCTTATGTCATATCGTGCCTGTGGTACGGGGTTGTGTAAACGCAAACCCCTCTCTCTCTCTCTCTCTCTGTCACTCGGTCTCTCTCTGTCACTCTTTCCCTTTCTCTCTCACATATCGTTCTTGTATGTCGTTTATTACACACTAACATATATATATATATATATATATATATATATGTAAGTGTGTGTGTGTGTGTGTGTGAGTGTGTCGATACACATCTTGCATATATATATGTGTGTGCGTGTGTATGTACATGCACACAGACACAGACACACACACACACACACACATATATATATATATATGCATATATTCCCCTTACTCTATCTCGCCATCCGTCCTTTCAATATATATATATATATATATATATATATATATATATTGAATTCCTTTTTACGAGTTTGAATAAGCGAAATAAATTTATTATGGAAATGAAATACTACTTCAAAATTTCTTGTTTTTTAAACAAATAAAAACATATACATATATATATATATATATGTGTGTGTGTGTGTGTGTGTGAGAGAGAGTGTTTGTGTGTTTGTACATATATACATTTTTAATAGCTATACTTATGAACGTATAAATAAGAGCACATATACACAAATATATATATATATATATATATATATATATATATATATATATATATATATATATATATATATATATATATATATATAAGGTGCGTAAGATGAATTTCCAGAGCTTTGTCGTATGGGCACTTTTATTGATAGTACACACATGAAACTCTAGTCCACTTCGAAGTAATCTCCTCCAACTGCAATGCACTTGTTGTACGTCTAGAAGGCCACATGGAAGTCCTCTTGTGTGAGCGTGTCAATGACCTTCGTCACAGCCCCTTTCATCTCATCAATTCTCTCATAACGACAGCCTCTGAGGGAAGGGGATAACCAAAAGTCACTGGGAGCAAAGTCTGGACAATAGGGAGGCTGAGGAACTGTCTTGATGCCCATCTTGGTCAAATAGTCTGTGACAAGGATGGAGTTGTGGACTGGTATATTGTCCTGGTGGAAATGCCACTGACCCGATTTGAAGAGTGCTGGTCTCTTCCGACGGAATATCTTCCAGAACTCCCTTAAAACCTCAACATGGTAACCCTAACCCTAACCCCTTGGCAAATCAATTCTGGTCTATTGACTTCCGTACTCCTGCCACATCTCTCATCATCCCTTACAGACACTCTGCATTCCTTGATTCTCTTATGCCACAGAAGAACTGATGCTTGATTCATGCAAGATGGTCAAAAAGCATGCTGAAGCATTTCATACGTTTCTGTGGCATTTTTTCAAAGTTTGAAAAATAATTTTATTGCATATCGTTCTTCTAAAGTGTCAGATTGCATTTTTGAAATTCACCAGCTGTGGCAATCAGGCTTTAGTATGGTATATTCCAATTGCTGCTGTAGGTGTTCATTTTAATGTGAAATCATAAAAATTTCTCAGTCATCTCATAAGATATATAACAATAACATACTGAATTTTCAAGAGTCTACGACAATTTTAAATGCCCATACGGAAAAAGTCTGGAAACTTATCTTATGCACCTCATATATATATATATATATATATATATATATATATATATGAATGATGAATCTGTTAAAGTCCAAATTCAAAAATACACACACGTTTCTCTAAATACAATCAAGGTTTCATATCCCTGAGGCTTTCTTTTCAATAGCTACAACACCGATATGTAAGAGCGGGCGCTACTACTTTCCCTGGATTGCTCCACTTTACCTTTGATCAGTACTTTATAATGCAGAGAGTTTAGGAAGGTCGTATCAAGTACCATTTTTGAGTCTACGGTATTACACAACCTGGGATTGAATCCCAGTTTTCAGGGGCATTGGTAAACACTCTTCCCACTAGACCAGTGGATCGAGTGGCATCCAGTATCCATGCAGAGCTGATAAATGTAAGTTTTTGCTTTTTGGCACACACTGGTGTGTCCATGTATTGGAGTCTGCAGGAGAATTTCGTTTCTTTTCCCCACCTCACCAGAAGCGCAAGCAAGTCATCTCGTCCCACCTGGATGGTTGTGAGATGGGAGGCTGTTGCTCTGTAGGGCACTGTCTCTTGAACCCGTTTAAAGCAGTATGCAGGATTCCTGTGCAATTCCCATCGGGATCCTTATCAAAGTGTTTCATTCAAGTGATGCAGCCATGTAGTAGAACACATACGTCCTCATCAGAGTAATCTGATCAAGAACATTGACGATTACTGAGGACACAGTTCTTTTTATTTTTCGTTTTTTTAGAAAAGAGGTCTTATGCAGCGATGCTATCAACATATTCAACATCTTCATCATAGGTCATAATAAAAGTTCATCTTTCTCTTTATCTCTTTCTCTCTCTCTATATATATATACATATATATAAATCTATATATCTAATCTATAATTCTGTTGGTATAAAAAAATCTAGATTGTACAATTTGCAAATTCTATAAACTGATATCTGGGAAAAAAAATCAGTAAAAAAGCAAAGACGAAAAACTCACGTGCAACTGGAAAATAATCGAGCGGCACGTATGTCTCGTCAAAAGAAAAAAAACGGCGACAGAATTACCAAAGCTAAAACGTAATGAAATGCTCAATATACGAGAGAGAGCTAATATTATGAAAATAACCTTTATCTTTTTATATGCTAATTTTTGTATTAGTGAGGGGTCTTTTAAATCAATAAAATGTATTTTATCCTAAACCACTTCGTCAATGCGATCCTGACGAGTATTTTAAGTGAAATCGAGGGAGAGTCGCTCATGGGCATGTAGGAATTATTTTCATTATATACACATATGTATATATATATATATATAATGAAAATAATTGCTACATGGTCATGAGCAACTCTACCAATGTTTCACCTAAACATATACATATATATATATATATATATAGAGAGAGAGAGAGAGAGAGAAAGAGAGAAACCGATAATAAGGCAATCCAAATGTAAGGAGAGATTTAATGAGAAGTAAAGTCGACACTATAGCATTTCGGTTCTCATAGCACCCTCAATAGACCTGATGATATCAGGACCATGAAGGGTGATATTAACAGTCTTAAGTCAACGATGGATGTTTAAAATGTAAAATACAAAAACATTGGGGAAAATTTGTATAACAAGAAAGAGTTGGATGTTTAATTAGTGAATCAGCGTTTGTTGTTTTAAAATACGTCATTTGGCTAATTAGGAATATTGAATAGAATTTATGTTACGTTTGTTTATCGAGAAGGATTTCGAGTCAAAAGGAAGAAAAAGAAAGACAAAATGAAAAATTGAAAGCGTAAAAATTATGATATACGTGGAAAATATTAACTAAAGATGGAATATATTGTAGCAATTTAAAATGGATTTGCTCAAGTAAGGAGAAATATTAGAAAAACAAGGACGAGTATTTAGGGAATTAAAGAATGAGATAGCAGCGGCTTCGAAAATTTGTCTTAGACTTTTATTATGGATGTAAATGAGCATATTTGCTGAATTGAAATTGAAGTTGTGATTAGATTGAGAAATGTATAGGAAGAATGCATTGTTTAAGTTACCATTTTTCATGTCTCTTTTGTGTTCTTTTTAGCGAACGTGAAGGTTCCGAGGTGTTTCACCGATGTATTTAAGTTTACAATTCTTACAAGGGATACAATAAAATCTAGCGTCTGAAAATATGTTATGTTGAGGGCTAGAGTGTACTAATTCGCGGATAGTTTTAGAAGATAAAGAAGTAGTTTTGATATAGAGTTTATTTAAGTTATAAATATATATATATATAAGTAGATATGAAGCTAATCTATCTCTTTATGAAACATCAGCGAAAATGTCAAAGAAAACAGTGGCACAACCAGGGGAAAGAACCAGTGTTTTTTTTTGTTTTTGTTTTTGTAAAGCATCGTGAAAGCGGTAACAATTTCGTTGAGGTGACAGTATACTGATAATATTTGCTCATTCTTTTATGGGGAAAATAATCGCGGTGTATTGGCTAACGTGCTAGAATACAACAACAAGATAAACAAATTCGAACTCAAGTCCCATGTGAAGTTCACTTTCGAATAAATACCCTTGGGATAAAGGTGAGCCCTTTTATCCACCCCCCTAGTTATAGGTTAATTTGTAGCTCAATTGTTATTCTACTGGGCTGATTTTAGCATATCTGATATGCATACATGCATATATATATATATATATATATATATATATATACGAGGTGACTTCAATAAGTTTCCAGCCTTTTTTTCGTATGGGCATTTAAAATTGTCGTACATTCTTGAAATTCAGTATGTTATTGCTATACATCTTATGAGATGACTGACTAATTTTTATGATTTCACGTTCAAATGAATAGCTACAGCAGCAATTGGAATACAACCCACTAAAGCCTGACTGTCACAGCTTGTGAATTTCAAAAATGCAATCTGTTCGTGAGGACAATTTAGAAGAACGATATGCCATAAAATTTTGTTCTAAACTTGAAAAAAATGCCACAGAAACGTATGGAATGCTTCAAACTGCTTTTAGATCATCTTGCATGAATCGAGCATTAGTTTTTGAATAGCATAAGGAAGGCAGGGGGTCTGCTTGGGATGATGAGAGTTGTGGAAGGAGTAAGGATGTCAGAACACCAGAGTTGATTAGCCAAATAAAGAATTTCATGGATAAGGACCGTCGTGTGTACAAATAATTGTACAGTTTGATGTTAGTGTGGGAAGTGTACACACAATTATTCGCGAGGAACTGAAGATGCGGAAGATTTGCGCGAAGTTTTTCCCAAGGTCGCTCGGAGAAGATCAGAAAGAAAGACGTTGTCATGACAGCAGGGAGGAGGTCGAGCTGATCAATTCGGATCCCACAGTTCTTGATGCTCTGATGACCTCTGATGAAACCTGGATCGACTGCTATGACCCAGAGACAGAGTTCCCAGTGGAAGCATGCTGACTCTCGCAGACCCAAGAAGGCCAGACAGAGCAAATCCACCCACAAACTTTTGATGATCCCTATTATTGACAGCACAGGCATGATCTTCGTGCACAGGGTTCCCACTGGACAGACAGCCAACAAGGAATATTAAGAGGTTTTAAGGGAGTTCAGGAAGAGATTCCACCGGAAGAGGTCAGCACTCTTCAAATCGGGTCAGTGGCATTTCCACCAGGACAATGCACCAGTCCACAACACCATCCTTGTCAAAGTCTATTTGACCAAGATGGGCATCAAGACAGTTCCTCAGCCTCCCTATTGTCCAGACCTTGCTCCCTGTGACTTTTGGTTATTCCTTATGTTCAGGGAAAATCTTAGAGGCTGTCGTTATGAGACAATTGAGGAGATGAAAGAGGCTGTGACGAAGGTCATTGACACGCTCACACAAGAGGACTTCGATGGGGCCTTCCAGAAGTTGTTGGAACGGTACAGTACAGCCGGAGGAGATTACTTCGAAGGGGACTAGAGTTTCATATCAATGAAAGCGCCCATACGAAAAAAGGCTGGAAACATATTTAATGATCCTTATATATATATATATATATATATATATATATATATATATATATATATATATATATATATATATATATATATATTAAAATTCAATTTCTACATTTAATTTTTTCTACCATTTCAGCCTTCCATACATTTCAGTATTATTCTGTTTGCTTTTTAAGAAACTTCTTTTGTTTCGATTTTACATTTTTCATACTTAAATTTCGATCCTATCAAATGCCACCCTTGACATCACCTTGATATTTTGTTCGTTCTTTCTACCATTTGTCATTTCTTCGCGGTGTCCTTATAAATCATAACGCGCTGATACAAGCACACACACATCCATAGATACATTCCTGTGTCTAAATGGATATATATTTATATATATATATATATATATATATATATATATATATATATATATATATATATATATATGCATTCATGTGTGTTAATGGATATATACATATATATATATATATATATATATGTGTGTGTGTGTGTGTGTGTGTGTATTCATGTAAGTATACTTGTATATATATGTTTGCATTATTTTATTTTTATCTCGTTTTATTTATGCACGCAAATATTCACCAAGTCTGCATATAAACAAGAACTTTAAGCATTTTTTATATATAAAAATTTTGATATCTATTCATTCGCTTTTATCTATTGGAAAATCTATATGATTTTCTTGGTTATATATACATATACACATGTACATACAAGTATATCTTTGTGCGTGTGTATGTGTGTGTGAAGCCTGCCAGAGAGCAAGTGTGCGTGTGTATGTGTGTGTGTCAGTGTGTTTATAGACATCTACTAGACGACATTAAGTATAATTTTGCATGAATTCATATTTTGATATGTTTGTATATACATAAATATAAATAATTAGCTTTTTTACGAATGTCCATCCGTATATATAAATATTTGAAATTCTATAGGAGCCTTTTTTGTTTTTATATATTCCTCAATGCATTTATATATATATATATATATATATATATATATATATATATATATATATGCTGCCATGTTCTTGCTTGCTTGAGTTCTTATGTCTACACCGTATATTTTACTTGCTCCTTTCTTAGTGGTCGTATATGCGAACATGGGTGTGTGCATAAATATGTGTTCGTGTGTTTTTTCAGCTTGTTTGTTTTCATTTTTATTTTTTGTCTTCGTTGTCATTGTATACCTCTGGGCCAGGCCTCGTCAAAATTTGGGGTGTAATTACCGGGTCTGCACAGCACCCGGTCTCCATAAGTTGTAATCGGGAGGTGACAGGTCGGACTTTAGGTCAACGACCGTCTTAAAGTTCCTGAAGTGACGGGTGAGAAAAGTCAAGACCCTTGCAACTATGAGACGCCAATACCACCATGCTGACATGAGGTGCTTATACGATTCCATCTCGATTTTTCAAATGCCTTTCATCGTAGATAACATAACTTCTTAGCATTTCTATTTTTAAAATGCTTTTCCTGTCTTCAAGAAGAATGTGTGTTTTGGAGGGTTTCGAGTAGAATCATATTGTTAATAAAACAAATTCTTTCGTGAGTTTAGTCAACTTAATTAAAACTGCTCATTCGATGGTTACAGGTGTGTACGCCGGAGTCTTCTCAACAAAATATACACGTTTCAAGGTATAAAGATTGTTTCAAAAAAGAATTTAGTCATATTTTTGAAAATTTGTTATTATATAAGTGTAGCCCTGTAAAAAGAAGTTGTAGACATCCCAGCCTGAAAAGATAACTATATTGAAGCTTTTCTTTGTATCCAAAATATCCACAGTTTCATGATATTTAACAGCTAAATCTACGATTGTCAACTAGCTGAGTAGGAAGAAAACTTTCATATTAAATCCCACTTTTAGGTTTATATACAACATTAGAACATCCTCGCAAAATTACATAAATGATTCAACATAAAAGTACGGATGCTTAAATATTGTTAGAATATAATTTAATCTCTCAATCCTTGAGCAACATTTTTTGTCTCCGAGTGCACGCATATTCTGAGGCTTTATCCTTTGATTTGTTTTCTTAAGGAAACACTTTATATATATATATATATATATATGTGTGTGTGTGTGTGTGTGTGTGTGTGTGTGTGTGTGAGTGTGAATATATATATATGTATATGTGTGAGTGTAAATATATATATATATATATATATATATATATATATATATATATATATATATATATTGGTAAGGGTGATGTAATTTGCTGTAGATTTTCGGATATACATTTTTATTACATTGTATATAAATACATAGACAGATGCAATTAATCTAAGTCACTTTCATGCTTATAATGTTGACTTTTTATACTTTGACTTTTACAAACGTATGCGTAGACATACACACGCATATACATACATACATACATACATACATACATACATAGTATGCACATATAAAGTCATAAAATCATATTGGTCATATATTCCAAATTCTAGTTGATTATTTCGTGCACTTATGCCGTAAGGATTATATATTTTCCAGTTCTCAGCTGCTGAACGTGTTAGCAAAGTAATAATGTTTTGTCTAATATTTTACCTGCTTTGTTACTTATAACCCGCCTTACGTATAAATTGAATCGTAGACAATGAATACATGCATATATAATATGACGATTTCTCGAGCAATAAGGTGTAAAAAGATGTTTTTACTGCTCGATCGTGAATAATTGTGAAATAAATTCTTTTTCGTAATGGTCATTCAACAGTGAATCGAGAAACTTGAGTTAATATTTCAATTTTTCTTAAGATGCTGCCACGTTAAACCAACTATTTAAAAATCAATTTTTTAGCATTTTTCCTTTCTTTCTTCATTCCTTTTTAATTTGAGCTGTTTCTCGTATATATATATATATATATATATATATATATATATATATATATATATATATATATATATATATATATATATATACATATATATATACATATATATTTATTTATTTATTACTTGAAATGAGTAAACACAGAGAACATTTTATAAAAAAATGTTATAAAATTTTTCTTCAAAACTAATGATACCAGAATATTTATTATTGCTTATGGAATAATAAATAATCAAAATGAATATTGTATTGTCAAACCTATTGTATTGTTTACCTATATTGCAAATTTGTAACCAAAAATAACATATCAACACCTCCGTAAATTAAATTGCATTACTTTTGATCTGCCTCATGTTCATGTTTGTGTTCATATATATATATATATATATATATATATATATATATATATATATATATATATATATATATATATATATATATAGATTCGTTGACAGGTCGGTTGGTAGAGTCCCATGAAAATGTAGATAAAAAACACAACTTGAAAAAGAACAGTAGATAACCCTCTAGTTATACTGAAATTGTGTGAAAGTTTTTGTTGAATTTGTAAAAGATATATTCTCATATATTCATAATCTTGGTAATTCGAAAGGCAAATTTATTTTTATATTTTTCTAAAAGGTTAAGACAGTAAAGATACTATACATCCTATCTATCTCTTTATGCATGACACTAAAATTAATCTGGTAGTAAGGCTCCAGATCTGAAGAATTGGGGAGTGTTGAACACCCTTTCATTGTCATTGCATGTGGTCTATTTTGATCCGGAGTGGTAGTACCTGTCAGTACCTCCCCTATGAGTCCAATAGATCAGCTTAAAAATGTTGCGAATTCAATTCGAATACTTGATGTCATATGACTGGAAAATGTCTATGAAGAATAGTTCCTTGGAACTATAGTTGTTTTCAGAGGATTAATGTTAACTACTTGAAACCATAAAACTGTGTGCAAACTTATTACTATTATTATATCGAAATAATCATTTGAAGCCTTATGATTATAAGTATTTGATCGGAATACTTGAAACCATACAACTGAGTGTAAATTACTCGTGTTAGATATGAATACTTAATATCGTATATCTCTGTGAAAAAATTTCTGAAGAAACAACACAAAAAAGTAAATATAAATGTACAATAAAAATGATTCTCTATGCATAAAATAACCTTAAAAACTTTGATAAAGCGTTAAAATCAATCAATCATTTTAAAGTATCAATCAGTCAATCTATCTGCAAGTGAATATACATTCACATATATACGTAGTACTTACTAAACGGAAATATGCATCAGATGGGTATGTTCATTCTTACAGAACTCATGCATTTTTATGTGTATCGTTTTAAACATATGTACGTTTTCATAAATGTATATTTGTTTAGGTTTGTGAGTAGATGAATGGTTTAATTTAATTATATGCCAAGGATTAAATATTCTAATCTTAAAATGCAATGAAGAGTTAAAATCTCTGAGACAGATTTGAATTAAAAAAGTATTTTAATACTGCATTTAATTATCAAAACTCAAGTAAAGACGAGCAGTTAAATCTATTCGTACTACAGAAAGTATTCAAAAAGTTAAGAGGGTGAATATATATTTATCTTCAAAACAGCCCTCACCGCAATCAAACCACATATTGCAGCGTGTATTTCATGGGTCAAAGTGTCTCAGGATCTCCTCTTATGTATGGGTATTATGTCATCACTTAGTTATATAAGTTGTTACACTGTGCACATGTTTCAGTTGAATTTTAAATTTCAAAAAAAAAAAAAAAAAAGAAACATCAGTTTCGGTATTTATTTTCCTCCTCACGCAGGTAGATTTGACAAAAGGTCAAGTTTAAAGTGCAGATCCTCATGCTTCTATGAGAGTAGGGATAACAATACTCTGCTCTGTTGATATTACTCACTTTAGGGTGACTTATGCATAAAGTCGACATATTTCGTATTCAGTTTTGAATGACTGGGATTCCGAATAAGTTATTTTATCCGTTGCTCACATCATCATCATCATCATCATCATCATCATCATCATCATCATGTGACGCTAGAATGACCCTCTCTCGCCATTTGTCTCTATTATCCATCGGTCTCGGTCGGTATTCCAGGCTACATCCTCAATCAACACAGAGCTGTTGTATATTGGTTCTAGCTGGTCGCCCAACCCCTGCTCATCCTTGTGAAGGGCTCTACAGGAGTACATCACTAATGAATTTGTCCTTACTTCTTCAGCAGTGCCCCGCATGTCTTGTTCGTCTTATTTTTCGTGATGAGTGGTTGATGACCGTACAGCTGCTGTTTTTGTGGGGTATTGGCACCAGAACTTGTTCAATATAGCTCGTAGCATTCTTGCCAAGCGTTTTCTCTGTACACTTAGTCAGCGTCCATGTGGTGCATCCATATAGCAGTTTTGTCATGAACGCTGCTTGGAGAAAATCGTTTCATTTTATTGCACAGGTCTGACCGATAGTCTATCTATAGTTGCCCATGCCTTCGCAATCACGTGATGATGTCATTTTCGGTTAATGAGACGCTGTTTCCGAGGTAGGTGAACTTATCCACCAGTTTCAGAGAACCACCACTTAGTGTGGAGATGTCGCCAAAAAGCCGTCGCAACCATAATGATACTATATAAAAACGCAAGAGTAAAAATTGCTTACTCACTGACGATATAATTATTCAGTAATTACATTAAAAAATCCTTTATCATTCAAACTCAAACGCGCGTTCTCTCTTTTTCTTACTTTCTTTCTTCCCCCCCCTCTCTCTCTCTCTCTCTCTCTCTCTCTTGTCCCCCTTGCATCTGCACATGATTTGCACAGTCACACATTCTCCTGAAGTCAAGATTACCAGTATGGTAATGGTAACATCTGTCAATCTCACGAAACTCTGGCCTTGAATCTGGATTCATAGTAGTAATTCTTTCCTCTTTTCATGCCAACGATCTTACATCAAAGGAAGGGCCACGTCCAACTTCAGCTCATCAATTGCTGGAACGAGTTTGGAGACAATGTTGGAATACCGTAAGAACTTTAGCTTCTGGTTTTGAATACGGTGTTATTGTTCCCTTAGACTCGTTGACCATAAAAACAAGACAATAAAGATTTCTTTATTTTGCCAATATTTGTGGTTGCGCAGAATATATTGGTTCATGTCTTTCTGAAGGGTCTTTCATATGAATTGAACGCGCATATTCTAGGTCAGAGTTTGAATTCAGCTGGCAAATTTTAATTTTGGTCGATAACTATTATGTCACCATATATATTTTACAGGTTTCCGATTATACTTTTCATATTTGAAAATGGCCACCTTGTTTATGCATTTATATGTGAATGTGCAAGTATGACACATCATGTATGAAAATATACATAGATAGATGAATAGAAGGAATAAGATTTATGGCTACTTTAATATCTTAATCGTCTAGAAAACTATCTTTAAAATTAGAAATAAGCTGAATTAAGTTGTCTCTTTAGATAAATTTTCAAGCCACTGTACACACACACACACACACACACACACACACACACACACACACACACACACACACACACACATATATATATATATATATATATATATATATATATATATATATATATATATAATATATTGCCGATACATACCATTGTATACACGAAAAAGACACACATATGCACTCAAAGAAACAAAAATATACTATCAATAACAATACCATCAACAACACTGAAATACTCGGGATAGGTCTCTGGAGAGAGAGGTTATCCTTATATGAAATGGACTCATCGAATCAATTTCAAACCCTTGACCTGACTGTTTTCGTATTACTTCCTGCCAATTCTTTTAGAAAAGACACTGAGTTCATTGGATTGGTTTGGCAGATACAAAACCCTTAACACATGTATCTGTATAGATAATTGGAAGAGTTTTAATTTGATCAATGGAAATTGATATGCATAATAATTAATTTTGTTTTTGTTCTTTCGATGAGGAGTTTTGATTGAAAGTGCGATCTACCTATAATTAATAAACACTTGGAATTGTTCTATCGGCGAGAAATAACGAATGTTTCAGAATTTAGATTTGCAAACTAAAAAAAAAACAAACTCTTCTTCTTCTTCTTCTTCTTCTTCTTCTTCTTCTTCTTCTTCTTCTTCTTCTTCTTCTTCTTCTTCTTCTTCTTCTTCTTCTTCTTCTTCTTCTTCTAATAATAATAATAATAATAATAATAATAATAATAAGTTGGCTGTTCAAATTTCAGATACATAAACAAAGACCAAAGTAACGATTCAACTGAGAGACACCAAAGGAAAAATGTATTAAAGAAGACAACAGAATCGTTTTTCAGTGTTAGTTTAAGAGTAATCCTGCACAAAAAGATTGATCGAAATTTTGGTAAAATTTGCCAGATTTGCTGACCAAAGACTTGCTGACCACGCTAGAATTATTCAAACGTTCAGATACTAGAAATATGTGGACATTTCGTCGTGAGGAATATGCTAAAATAGAGCCCTCTACACGAATTTAAACACTAAATACTGAAAGCCAAAACACAACAGAACCCTGCACTACGACATGAAGAAGATCAAATAAATGTAAAGTTAATAAAGAAAATACCGACTGAGAAGAAGACCCCATGACTACACTTTAAGAAACAAGAACATAAAAAAACTCAAGGTAGAAACCAAAATGGCAAATATATTATCAAATGTATAATAACGTACTACAGAACTGAACAAAGGAACAAATCTAGTCAGCTATAATATAGATATACAGAACCTGGATGTAAAATGAGGTAAGGACAAGTAAAGAAACAGCAGCAAGAAGCAAAAATACTTAAGAAGAATAAACATAGAAAGGTACATTGGGATAAAAAGATCAAAAGAAAACAACAGACAAGTCTGAAAATAAAATTGAAAGAAATAAATCAAAAGATATTGACGAAAGAAAAGAGACTCAAAAGACACCTGGACATGGTAAAACAAAACACATAAAAGAACTTCCAAAATAACGAAAGAAAATTTAACCCACGAGTTGGCGGAGAGTTGCACCAGGTCAAACCAACAATCGGCACAGAAAATTTTGAGTAGAATATGGGAACAGAAAGAACATAAAATAAAGTTTGAATTGATAAATAACATGAAAAAAATTATAGGGACTCAAAGAAGGCCCTGAGGTGGAAATACATCTGGACTCGCAAAGATCAACACTCATAAAAGTACTAAATTAGAAAAACACAAGGCTATGATAGCATACATGGATTTTCGTTTTAAAAATTCACGTCTATCTAAGATATATTTGCTCTGAAACTAAATAGATACCAACTTGAAGTAAGGATATCCAAATGGATGATTAAAGAGAAAAATACCCTGATCCAGTAAGACCCCCAACCCAAAAAAAAGAAACAATTCCAAGCAACTATTGACTGATAACGTGTTCATATTTGATGAGGAAAATACTAACTGTACAAATTAAAGAAGAAAGCCTCAGTCAATTTCCGGAAGAATAAAAAAGAGTTCTAGGAGAACAGTTGACCTAATATACATACATTCAAAATATCCGGCAAAATCATAAACTTCATCTGAGAAGCCATGATAAACATGAAATTTCAATTAACAGCATGAGAATAAACTCTAGCTGAAGTGAAAATCCAGAAAGATATCTTCCTGGGAGATTCTTTCTAGCCACTACCATATGTGTAATATTAATGGTGCCACTGAATTCCATATTTCAGCAATGAACCGCGGACTACAATTTTACAAAATCACAAGAAAACATTAATCACCTCATGGACATGGATGATATCAAGTTATTCGCCAAAAAAAGAAAAAAAAAAAGAAAAAAAAAGAAGAATGAAAATGAACTGAATGCTTTGATATAAACAATAAGTGTATACAGCCGGGATATAGGAATGGAATTTGACATTGAAAAAGGTGCCAAAGTGGGAAAAGAGGAACACAAGAAGGAATAGAACTGCAAATCTGGAAACAATCAGAAGAATCGGAGAAAAGGAAAACAAGACGTATTTGTAAGCGGACACCATCAAATAAAGTGAGATGAAAAAAATAAGGTTACCTTAGAAAACGAGAAAACTTGAAGAAACCAAGCTCTACAACAGAAATCTCATCAACGTTATAAACACCTTGGCAGTTCTCTTGGTAAAATACTCTGAACCATTCTTAAAATGGACAAGGGAGGATAAATAGACAAGAGAACTGATGACTTTGCACAAGGCCTTACACTCGAGAGATGGCATAAGGTGACTTTATGTGTCAAGAAAAGTGAGAGGAAGTGGAGTAGCTAGCACTGAAAATTGAGTAGAAGGACTCAAAAACCAAGTTGAAATGTTGAAAGAAATGTTATTTGTCGCAACCAATAACCGCAATGGCAACATAAGGACAAACAGAAAAGGAAGCAGGAGAAAGCAGAAATGAAAACAAGAACAACTTCATGGATAATTCAAGCGACGAACTGGCAAGATTGCATGTGAGAAGACATAGACATGGCTATGAAAGCGAAAACTTCGAAAGAAACAAAATCTTTTCAAATAACAGATTAAAACAATGTCATAAGGACGAAATATGTTAAAGCGAAAATCGATAAGTTGCAACAGAATAGCAAATGCAGGTTATGTGCAGAAAGATGAAACGGTTAATTACATAATAAGCGATCGCAGTAAACTAGAGCAAAAGGAGTACAAGATTTGGTGAAGAGGATTTGCGCAAGTGATTAAAATTTCATCACACGACTAAATATGGTATATACGCAACTCAAAGTACGTTAAAGAAAATGTTATGGGTCTTATTCTCAGGGATCTTACATTAAAAAAAGGATCATATAATCCCAGGTAGAAGATCAGGCATAGTATTAATTAATAAGAAAAAGGAACTTCACATCTAGTGGATTTTGCCGTTTCGGAGTATCACAGAGGGAAAAGGAAAGAAAGAGAAAAGATAGACAAATATTTGAACCTTGCTAGGGAAATAAAAAAAGCTGAGAATGACGATGATACGAATTGTAATTGGTGGACTTAGAATGATTCCGAGATTTACGGTAAAAATGACTGGAGAGAGTAGAAATGAGATAGAGATTAGAGATCACACTAACTTCAGACCGTAAGGGACACTTGAAGAGATTTGCTCTCATTGAGACTCCAGTGAAAAACCACCAGCTATTGCTGTTGTAAAAAAACGAGTATAGTAACAACAACAACAACAACAATAATAATAATAATGATAATAATAACAATAATAATAATCCTGTAATGATTACGGCTATTAAACTAAAGCAATATTATCGAATGCACATAGGTGATTTGTTGATTGTGATGGAGGTTTCTTTATAACGCTTCACGTTTTGAACAAGTTGATAACACATGGATATTATAGGATAGTGCCATAGATGCTCTGAACAAAACTCCATAGATTTTCAATTTGAGTTTTTCCATCTCCGAGATCGTTTGCTTTACCAAGGCAAGACAGCTCAATTTACCCCTACTATTTTACCCATTGACTGGAGAAGCAAGAGGTGTTAGATATAAACTGAAACGCAGAATTTAAACTTGATTTGCTTCGAGTTCATTTCCTTCAACGATAAATTCTCTCTACACTTTTCTCTTTCTAACTCAAACTATTATTTATCTTTTATTCAACGAAGCTATTTAGGTTAATAGGTCAAGCGTGTCGTATACGTAAAATATTTACACTGAATTATAAAATTTATTGAAAACATATTGTATTAAAGCGAATCTAGAAATAAAGATTTTTCGAGGACATTCTAGAGCTTTTCAGAAATATTTGCATTCAATATTGTTGCATAACTTAACTGCAACGAAAATAATACAGGGTGAAACGATAAAATTGTCGTCCGAAAGAAAACTACACGACAGTTCTATTTTAAAACTTTTATTGAAAAAATCAATTCAGGTAACTTGATTATGAAGTAGAGCTGACGTTTATTCAATGTAGCCGCCTTCAGGCTCAATCACCGCCTCGATACGGATCCGGAACTGAGAGCATGCTTTTTCCACAAGCGCCGGCGGGAGCTCGCCGAATAATCGGCGGATGGCGGCGATCAGGCTGGCTTTGGTGTTGTGGGAGGTAATGTTGGTGATGTTCTCGACGTATGACCAAACGAAGTAGTCCTGCAGTTTCAGGTCGGGGAAGGAGGGGAGCCTGACGGACTTGATTAGCCTGAGGTTCTTTGTCTTCTCAGTCAAGATCTGGCTTGTCTGGCGCCTGTAGGACCTACACTTCAAGTCCTCCTTCACACATGCATTCATAGTTGTGTGTGAGACGCCTAAATCCCTCGCAATCAGCCGAATAGGACTCTGGGGAGTTTCATCAATGATTGCCTGGACCTTTTCGATGAACTCCTTGGTCCAGGTCTTCCTGGCGTTGTCCTTCCGCTCCACCACCACCTTTAAAGGGTCGTTAAGCGTTGAACCGTCTGGATTTGCATTTTGAGGGTGCTTGCAATGATCCTGTTGTCATAACTTGGATCGGTAGAGAGCAAGAGTTGTACAGCGGCTCATCTCCGATCTAGCTCGTTGAACATTGTGTCACTTTCAGACATGATAGAAGGCTCCTATCGCTTTTGCGATTTGTACACAACTGGCCAACTAGTAGATGGTCTGCAACAAAAAAAGAAAACCCGTTTTCATTAAACGAAAATGGAATCATGTCGTCTTTTCTAGGGCGACAATTTTATCGTTCCACCCTGTAGTTAACGACGGACAATTAGTTGTAAGCAATTGTTTTAGAATCATAATATCCTGCTGTAATCGTAGTGCTGACCTTTTACACAGTGAAAACGAATGCTTCATTTAGTACATTTATTTAAAGTCTCAGTGGTAGGTGTGGGAAAATACATATATTAAATTGTGAATGCTTATTGTTATAGGAAATTGATCCCTTTTTATGACCTCAAATCTTTCGTTTAAGATGGATTTTCAGCTAAAGTGAATCTAGTGTGAATTGAGGCTGTTTCCTGTGCAGCGTCAAAACCATTCCGTTCACAAGAAACTAAGCTGACATCATAGCCTTTTTTCAAATTGCCGACTGAAACAAAGAGACATTTTCAGTTTGTTATAAAATGGCTCAGCTGGGCTTTCATTTAAATTTTAGATAGAAAAATTTAAATACCAACTTAGTCTCGATACTTTTTGATCTCATCTCAAGTTCGTGCTCTCACACACACATTCACGTTTTCACACACACACACACAAACACACTTACACACACACGCACTCACACATGCATACAAACATTCACACACACACACACACACACGAATGCGTGTACACACACACATACACACACACATGACCTAAAACACAGAAACTTAAAGATGTGACACAGGGTAAAATTTAAGTTGAGTCTAACAGGATTTCCTTCTTCTATACCAAAGCTAAAGAGCCCAGTCTGCCTTACAGTGTCCGAATACCTAGAGGTAGAAGAAATGGATCCGTGTCTTTCTCAAGGACATTAGCACGAAGTATAACGTAAACAGTATCGTCAAGAACTTGAACCCGGCTCATTGAGTTTATTTCATACGAAGATAGCCTACAAGCGTTTCTTACTTTATTTTGTTTATCTATCTCTCACTCTATATAGATGTACGTATATATATATATATATATATAGAGAGAGAGAGAGAGAGAGAGAGAATACTATTGTTACTTAGTCAAAAAACGTTCATTAGACTTTAACAACACACGTTCATGCAAACACAGACAGTCAGAAATCAAGCATGTATATAAGATAGACTCAGAGTTAAAACTTGTACCTAACTACCGAGCTGTGTACGAACTACACCCTCCCGAATCTAAAAGCTTGAGGCACATTAAGGATTAGCTGAAGTCAGCCAGTACAAAACGATAGCAGGAATAAAAGAGGGAAATAGAAAAAAAAACTGCAGTTCTGCATTCAGAATCCAGACTCCTCATTAGGCGCCAACATTAAAATAGTCTAGAGACACATGCAGTTAGGATGACCTAACTCATTGGAAAACCTCCATATTAAACCAGTTGAATAGTTGACTATTTTTTTCTGCTTTATTTTCTCCTTACCATTTATTACGAAAACTAAATTTCAGAAAGAGTAATTTTAAACACTACACAGCGTCACGATCACGCTTTTGCCTTTATAAATGATGTAGATAAATTTGGTGCGTTCTGAAACATTAGCAACGTTTTCAAGCAGAGGAAATTGAATGGATATGAGTATATGCGCATGTCTATGGAACATTTCTGGTTTTATTTAGTCAGATTATTAGTCAGGTTATTTAATCATATACAGTATCTATCTATCTATCAAACTATCTATCTATCTTTCTGCTTACAGAAGAAAAGAAGCTGCATCAAATCCTCTTCATATGAGAATGATTAAGCTTTGAATCCAGTGAAAACCCTATTTTCAAAATACTGATATGAAATGTACCTGTTATTCCCATCACCGGAGATAAGCCAGACGTACAAACATTTTCTTCTAAGCAGGTAATGCCCGGGATGTGTTAAAAAGTATCTAGCTTTATTTAACTAGAAAGAGACGAACAACGAATGCTCAGCATTTAATAACATTTTCCAAGGGTCGAAGCACGTTTGAAGTTCTTTTAATAAGCTGCGATGCTGCGACATCTTATTCTTTTTAAAGTCCTCCATGTTCTCAAATCTTACGCTTGAGATGCATTTTTTGTTTAAGAGAGTCAAGTGAGTATGAAGACAGTTGCACTTGCACCTTCCTGTGTTGTGCCAAAACCATTTTGATCGAAATCAAAGCAACATAGATTCTTAAGAATTGTCCATTGGAACGAATAGACATCATCCCTTTATAATAAAAAATTGTTCAGCTGTGCAAATGTCATCATTTAAATTTTTACTTTAAAGATAAAAATATTACTTCAGTCTCGATACTTTCAGATCACATCTCTCTCTCTTCCCTCTCACTCACTCTCTTACACACTCACACATACATACACACACATACACAAACACTCACATATACATATATACATATATATTAATCCATATGCATCTATATACGCATTTACGTACACAACCGTGCACAGTCATAAATATAGGGTGTCTCAATATAGATTGGACCCATGTGACTGCTAATAACTCTACTATTAATAACGTTGTGTTCTTTTTTGTTTCATATTTGAAAATAGCTTACTATAACATCTATTAATTCTCGATTACAGTGCCTTGGACAGCAGAGGAAAATATTTGGCGTCACTTATTTGGAGACAGAATCTTTCAAAACTGTTCAAGCAAAATTAGGCTGGAAGTTTTACTTTAACAATTATCCCCAGGGTACACAAATTCCAAGCCTCACGGTCAGTAAACAACCTCAACCAGCGGGCAGAAAATCCCATATCTTGCTGGAACTTGGCAGTAAGATGTCCTGACAATGTGGATGCTGTGAGAGATTCTGTCGAAAGGAGTCCGAAAAAGTGCCTCCGAAGACGTTCCCAATAACTTTTACAGGCATCGTTACAAAGAATGTTAAAGAAGGATCTTCAACTGTACCCATATAGAATCCAGATCAAGCATAAACTTACACCAGTAGATATGGATTTTCTTGTTTCAGTTATGAATCATTATCATATCAATATATGCGATTTTCCAGGCAGCGGTCGTATCGCTACTGCTGTATGGATGCACTACTCGGACGCTAACTAAACAGATGGAGAAAAAGTTTGACGGCAATTACACAAGAATGTTGCGAGCAATATTGAACAAGTCCTGGCGGCAACACCCCACAAGGCACCAACAATACGGCCACCTACCTCCCATCGCGAAAAATATCCAAGTTAGACGATTCAGACATGCAGAACACTGCTGGAGAAGCAGGGACGAACTCATAAGTGATGTACTCCTATGGACCCCCACATATGGCCGGGAAAAAGCAGGATGACCAGCTCGAACATACATACAGTAGCTATGTGAGGGTACGGGATGTAGCCCTGAAGACCTGCCAGAGGCGATGAACCATAGGGAGAAGTGGCGAGAGAGGGTCAAGGATATCTGTGCCTGCGGCACAACATGATGATGATGATATATATATCTATATATATGTATATAGAGAGAGACAGAGACAAACAGAGACAGACAGACCAACAACTAGGCAGACAGATAGTGATAGATAGGTAGATAGATAGATTGTGTGTGTGTGTGTGTGTGTGTGTGTGAGAGAGAGAGTGAGTGTGTGTGTGTGTGTGTGTGTGTGTGTGTGTGTGTGTGTGTGTGTGTGTGTGTGTGTGTGTGAGAGAGAGAGAGAGAGAGAGAGGTCAGGGTAATATCTTAATCGTTTAATAGAAAAAAGTAGCAAGAAGAACGTCAGTTAGAAATCTTATTATATAAGCAGTTATCAAAAAACGCCTCAAGTCGGAAAAAATTTTTCAGTATTCCATGAACAGTAAAGAAATATTTTTGTTAGTCGGATGATTGAACTAAGTTTGTCAAATGGAGGCAGATAAGGAAAAGAAAAAAAAAATAATGTATTGCGTAAAAAATATAAAAGGGTCAGTTTTCATGGTTATATTTTGCAGATAGCACCCAGATACATGTCAGACAGATAGATGCTGAGAAACTGAGAAAAGAAGATAGATAGCAAGAGAAAAGAGAAAATGCGAGAGAAAGTTAGAGAAAGCGATAGAAAACGAAAAATAATAATAGAAAGAGGGGGGAAAAAGAAAGGAAAAAAGACAGGCATTGCATAAACGAAGGAATGGGCAAATAAAGGAAACAGAATAAACGCAGAAGAGGTAGATTTGCAAAAGAATAACACAATTCTGCATATTATGCGTAGTTTTCTGTATAGCACTGCTCCTCTGGTGCAGGTCATCGCGATTTCTTTCCCGTTCCCATGCCTTTCAGTCAACGCTTTTGCATGTTTTTAACGTCAATATAATGAGGCGGCAATTCGTCAAGTCGAGTTGACGCTGAATCGGTGACTGATACTTTGCCTTTGGTCGGGGCCTCTAATAGAGACAACAGCTGCTTTTAATTAATCCATCCCTACTACCCACTTCATGGGCCGTGGACGCAATGCACCCCAGAAGTACCCGTCCACTTAAGGCATCGTTTTACCCGTCTGGGTACCTGGTACTACTGACATTTTATTTTTATTTTTATTCTATTCCCTGTTGGTCCTAACATTGCATAATTCGACTTTTTAGTTAGGAATTCCTCACAGTTGTACAAAACAAAAGTTGCTCATTATAAATGTTGCAGTAGTGGTGACTCCTCACTTGGGACCTCTTGTTATACATTATTGATCTTTATAGAATCCCATCCTTCTCTTCTCTCCCGTTTCTCTCTCTTTCCCGTTCTCTGTCTGTGAGTCTCTCTCTCTCACTCTCTCTCTCTATATGAGTTATCATATAAAGCCGGGCTTCACTCTAAAACCCTTGGATTTTAGTAACCCAAATTGTGTGCAATAGACATCGTGTGACAACCACTCTGGGAGAATGACAACTGATCTTTGCGCAAAATCACACGCAGCTAAGGGAAGTTCCCTTATAGAAATCTGATGCCAACTTGAGGACTAGATAAGGCAAGTACAGTCGTACTGAGTGTCTAAAATCACCATCTGTGCGATGGGATGCGGGAGATATTCCTTTGAGTTTGAATACAAGTCAGAGAAACCCTTACTTTGCTTAAATTCTTTTAATATCTTCTAATCTTACCTTCAAAGAAAATTTCAGTTCGGGAAATACGAAAAATTCACACGGAGCCAGCTCTAGTGAGTATGGTTGAAACTGGCTTTATAATTTTCTTCAGTCTGACACCGAAATGACTCGATATGAAGACAGCACTAGAAAAGTCCCAATATCATAATCGTTTTAATATACAAGTTGCTCGGCTATGCACGTTTTCATCTCTCTCTCTCTCTCTCTCTCTCTCTCTCTATATATATATATATATATATATATATATGTGTGTGTGTGTGTGGATGTGTGTGTGTGTGGGTGAGAGAGAGAGAGAGAGAGAGAGAGAGAGAGAGAGAGAGAGAGACGTGACCGTTATCAATAAAGCTGATATCGGAAGTTATCGTTGAGTAGTAAATTCTATTGTGCATTTGGATTTTGAAATAGAAAGAAGCAAAGTAATTCTCAAGAAAATAACAGATTGACGGTTTAGACAAATGGTGAAAGTAACAACGAAGATATGAATACATTTTTGACAATCAATGGAAGAAAATGTAATGTAAGCATTTTTCTGAGAATCATCGTTAGAATTGCCGAAAAAAGGAAAAATATGGAAATAGAAACTATAAAAAAGCAAAAAAAGAGTAAAATCTAAAATAACCTAATCAAGAAAATAATGAGGTAAGAGAAAAGGAATAAAATATTTAAAAAGTTGAAGTAGCCATTAAGAAAAAGGAAAAGCACAAAACCAACCCTATTTACAATTCCTATTGGTAAAGCACAGACAATTGCATTAAAACACAAAAACGGAAGGAAAGGCGAGATGCTAATCATAAACAATGAATATTATGCAAAACTTGAAGCGACGAAAATAAAAATATCACTCCAGTAGACATTCGTGATATTCTTGATATAACCATTGAGAAAACAGAATTTGTCCCTAAAACTGTGAAGATGCCCTGGTAAACCTCCATTACCATTACTCCAAGAACAACTCTGACCAGGAGTCGTAGTATCTGTAGGGACCTAAAAATGGATAAAATAGAACTGTTCAATCATTTAACATGGATTATTATCATCTTTAGTTTAGTGAAAACGTTCAACTGTATGTCAAATTATTTGTATTAAATAGAAACAGTTGCTATCAAATAACAGTGTAAAAAAGCTCTTAAAATAACTACACAAAAATGTGAATATAAGCGTACTATCAACGCGATTACCTTACCTTTTGGCGTAAAATAACCCTTGACAAGTTGACAAGCCTTTAAAATGAATCCCTTATTAAACTTGAAACTTACAGATTCTCAAATGAGGATGATGTGGCAACAGATATAGGATAAGTATTCTTCCATAAACATAGTTCTGTAATTGACTCTGTACATAAGGAAAAGAAAGACGCATCAAAGTTCATGTCACGGTTTAACACTGAATCTATTGTAGAAGAGACGGAGAAATAAAGACCTGATATTTTATCGTCCTATTGCACTACTAACATTAATGAACTATTCTCACATGCTCATACAAATAGAAAAGCAAACATCATAGGAGAAAATAAACCATAAAAACAGGAAGGTTTAAGAAATTATTCCCCAAATCACCGATCGACGCCAAATCAGCTGATAAACAATAATTTAAAAACATGCTTGAATATATGAACCTATTAGATTTGCTGATAATATAGTATTGATATCAGAACGATCCGAAAAGTTAAAAGTCATGAAAAATGAATTGAGCTGGATAAATATTTTAAAAAGTTTAACGATGAATAAAAAAAAAGCGACAGCAATGTTCAAATACAACGCCCTCAAAACAATCATAAATACCGAGGAATAATTTTTTACTCTTAAAGTCAATCAAAGCAAGATCAGTTACCTACGAAAGGCAAATGGTTAAAACACACACACACACACACACACACACACACACACACACACACACACACACAGAGAATAAATACGTGAATCAACAAATAACTTTACAGAAATCTAAACTAAGACAGGATAAGACATTTATTAATAATGGACTTAAAAGTGCAAGGTTGTAGCCGGAGGAAAAACTTTTATAAGGGAGTTTGATATACTGTAAAATATTTTTGGAAAGAAGCTGTCGGAATGGAGCATATGTCCGGAATATAGGACATTTAGAAAGTACGGATCCTGCTCATTAGACACAATAAAACAAATTCTTCCAGGAATTAAGGAATGTAGTTCATCCAAACTACTTTCCATAAAAGCTGTAATAAAAGGAAGGGAAATGGTTACATTCCCACAATAGGAATATGACTTCTGGAAGATTACAATTATCAAAAATACATAGGACATATGATTAATTAAATAAAGACCCTTAAAATGAAATAAAGAGACGTATAACAATAGTTTGAAAAGCATTTCGTACAATAGAGAGTTTCAGATGAACATGATACTAAATCGCTTAAACTGCAGAGTATGACTGTAAAACACAGAAATTAACCAAATCACTTGGAAAAAACTCAAGATATTCTATAGAAAAGGCAATTTTAGGAATAACTTAGAAATAAAATGGATCTATATAGATCAAGAAACTAATCCCAGTGATATCAGACAAATTATTTAACAGCTGAAGTAAAATTAAGCTTGAAGGGTAGGAAAAAATGGTAGAAAATGTTATTTGAATAGTGCCCAAGAGATAACAAGTTCTTTTAAGAGAGTACCTTTTAAGGGAAAATGCCTTTAATGGAGGTTTTCAAGTGTCACAACAGGTATTTTGAGGATTGTTTTAGTCTTAGGCAATGTCATAAGAATTTCTAAAAGAAAAGATACTCACTAAAGACTAGTAGTTGTTGCCGTCAATCTTTTTCTCCATATGATTAGTTAGCGTCAATGTCGTGTATCCATATAGCAGTATCGATACGACCGCTGCTTGGAAGAAACTGCGTTTTATTTTATCGGTCAGGTCTGACTTCCATATGACCGATAGCCTATCATTAGCTGTCCATGCTTTTGATAGTCGCGTACGGCAACTGCACAAGAATGCTGCGAGCAATATTGAACAAGTCCTGGAGGTAGCACCCACAAAGCTTTAGCTGTACGGCCACCAAACACCTATCACGAAAACTATCAAAATTAGACGAACCAGACATGCAGGACACTGCTGGAGAAGTAGGGACGAGCTCATAAGTGATGTACTCCTGTGGACCACTTCACTTGGACGAGCAAAGACAGGAAGACCAGCTCGAACCTACGTACAGCAGCTCTGTGCCGATACGGGATGTTGCACGGAAGACCCGCCGGAAGCAATGGACGATAGGGAGGGGCGGCGAGAGAGGGTCAGGGATATCCGTGCTGATGGCGTGACGGGATAAAAAACTAGTAAATACTTTCGATCTCAAAATACGGAAATGCTATTGAGAAAATACGTACTGAGATGAGAATGTACAAGAACTTTACGAAATAGTTGTAACCTGTAAAACTTTGGGCTATGTCATTAAATAGATAAAAACTAATGAAGCATTTGTTTTTAAACAAATTTACAGCTCACATGTTCATTAACAAATTATGAGGTAATTCTTGTTTTTAGCAACCGTATACTACGCATCTGGATCCTGCAAATATTTGTTTGATCCTAAAGCTGGAATCCACACTGATTTGATTATAGAAAAGATAGAAGCAAATACTCTATGAAGTCAGCAGATTATCCTTCAGAATGCATTCTAGAATTGAAGAAACCCGTGAAAAATGGTACATCAATAATAGAGAGGGGGCCATTTTGAAAGAGAAAAGTCTTAAGCTGGAATTAAATCTAAATTGAATCCGAGGGACAGCAGGCAACCTGACGAAATGATGTTTTTACTGTATGAAGATAGAAAGTTGTTGATGTTGAATTCCATTTATCGCGTATCATTGTCATTCGGAAAGCTCGACTTATCAGTTCTGAACACGGAATTACACACTGTCAAACAGGATGGCCATAGGACGGCGTTAAAACTTCCCACGAGTTCGGTCCGCGCACTTCTACTTTCCTTCAAAACATTAGTTGAATAAGGCTTAAGGAACCGACTCTATTGAGTGGCTGATGCAATACATCTGGCTAGCCACTGACCGTACTGTTGATTAGTCAGTGTCAATTGTTCACACTTTTCGGTCAGCAGTTTTTAGCGAAACAACATTATATAAGTGTAACATGAATTACACTTACCAAATTGTGACCAGGCCGTCTTGTTTCCAAATGTGAAAAATCATTTCAAGGATAAGAGTCTTGAGGAAGAGAAGGACATCAATAGAAATACAATGGTACAGTTTCAGATCTTCAAGGGTGCTTTGGCCAATGGAAGACTCGCTGGAATATAAGATTTGTTTGTCAAGCATGCTATGTTGAAGAAAATTAACATTTTGTTAATTTTGGTTTGATCTGTTTTTTTTTTTTTTTTTTTTTTTTTTTTTTTTTTTTGTTTAATCCCATATTCAACTCCATATGCAATAAATTTGATTTTTAAAATGGTTGATTAAAATCAAAAATATATTTTCGATGGTCGATGGCATTTCTTTTTAAATTGCACTTTTTCTTTGTTTTTAAACATTTCTTTGTATACATATGATATAAAGTATTCTTTTCTAAAATAAACGATTTTCACACAGTTGCATGGTTTCAAGTATGAATATCGTTTCATGAAACTATTTTTGTTTAATTAAATTCATTTGTTTGTTCACCGTCATATGATTTCAAGTAACTGATTACAATTATTAGTACACAATAACACCTTCAAGAAATTATTCTTAATGAAAATAATTTGCACAGTTTTGAGGTATCTTATACTATTATCTAATATAAATAATTTTCAAACATATCTTTTTGAAACATCCACCTGACCCTAATAGATAAAACAACTCCGAGTCAACATAAACCTGGAGTAATAGAAAGAGGAAGGTGACTCTCTACAATCCATAGCTTCACTTCCGGAAGTAAGTTACTGCCATACCAAAGATACCACTTTTGTAGAGGAGGTCTTATCTTTCTGTTGAGGTTACTTATTCTAAGTCCTACTTACAAGAGAACTGATAATTTACATAATTATGTAGTTTAACGTTACCAACAATAATTTCTTTCAAACAATTTTAAGTAACTATCCTTTATGCAAACAGTCTGCAGTCATGTTACTACTTTCACGTATCTAACAGCAATAATTTTATCTAAAATTAATAATAATGAAATGCACTGGCGAATATAAACTTCATAGATCGCAGGAAAAAAATCAACCACATAACGTACATCGACAACATTAAACTGTTTGCCAAAAATGAGAAAGATTTGGAAACACTAACATAGGCAGTGAGGATATAGAGGGATGAAATTCGGCCTAGAAAAATGTGCCATGCACTTAATAAAAAGTTGGAAACGACTTATGAAGCAAAGAACAGAACAACGAAATCAAGAAAAATCTGAACGCTAGGAGAAATGGTAACCTACAAATACGTGGGAATATTGGAAGCGGAAACCTTTCAACATGCGGGGATGAAAGAAAAAATGAAAAAAAGAATACCCAGGAGAATGAGATGACTACACGGAACAAAACGACATAGCAAAAATCTAACCAAAGGGAAAAGTACCTGGGTCCTCCCCCACGTAAGATACTTGGAACCATTCTTAAAGTGGACCAGAGAAGAACTCCAACAAATAGACCTGATAACAAGAAAACTCATGACGATACATAGAAATGACGTTGACAGACTGTTTTATGTCTAGAAAGGAAAGAGGAGGACTTGCCAGTATTGATGATAGCATTAATGCTTCTATACAACGACTCGAAGACTACATAAAAAACGCAGAGTAAAACTGATTACAGCTACCAGAAACAATACAGACAACACAAGGATCAACAAAAATAAAAATAACTAGAAAACCAAAATTGGAAGGAAAAAAACTGTTGGGACATTTCAAGCGACAAACAAGTGAAATCTCACAGGAAAAAAACCTGGTTAAGAAAGGGGACTCCATATCAAAACAAGAATGGAAAAGACGCAGCAAAATAGCAAATAAAGGTTATGTGGTGATAGAGATAAAACGATGAACCCCATTATAAGCGAATCCAGCAAACTAACCAAGAAAGAGTATAAGACTAGAAACGACAGGGTGGGCAAGGTGATCCACAAGGAATTGTACACGAAACTGAAATTTGACCTTACGAACAAATGGTATATGCACAACCCAGAATCTGTCCTGGAGAATGAGACACAATCTTCTCAGAGATTTTGAGATACAAACGAGTCACCTAATCTCGATCAGACGACCAGACCAAGAAGAAAGAGAACCTTCCGCGGACTTTGCTATTCCAGCTGATGACAGAGTAAAACTGAAAGAAAGCGAAAAGAAGGATAAGTACCTTGACCTTGCTAGAGCCATGACAATTACGATCTATTCCACCCTCCCTAAAGCTCAGGAACTAGATCTTCACAACCGGGCAGGTCGATATCTTTGAATACGTATCATATACTGATTTATTTGAATTAGTATTCTCATCTTGTTTCGAGCTCAAACTTTTAGCTTTTTTAGATGCCTGTCATATTTTATGGATTATATAAAGTGTCCGATTAAAAATTCTGAGAATATTACTGAATATAACAGACTCTCCAAGAAGACCGATGTGTACAGCGGCCAATGTGTTATGAGTAGAATAATAAAAACGAAAACACATTTTTGAATGAATCAGTATAAAAATAGACTTCATTTTGCTGTCTTGTATATCAAATAATTTCACAAGTTTTGTAGCTCCTTTGGTTTATGTGATGCTTCTTTTACAAATTAGTTTTCAAACACAAATGAACAGATATCGTCTATAAAATCCAGTTGGTGTTTTATAAAAGACAGAATTACACTTTCCCACAATGTGCTAAATGTGTCACTTTCTCTTTTTCCTTTTACCCCACTGTCTTTCTTTTCTTCCCTCTTTTTTGCAAACTTTTGCTCAAATATAAGACGAGATGTATGTGTATACCTGTGTTTATTGCGCATAAAGGAAATATGTTTAACTCTTTTGCTGCAGAAAGACGATATATGCACTCAAAATTTATTACCGTTAACTACAAAAAGCAGATTTACCCCAAACCCTTGAAAAAAATTCTTCTTATGCAGCGAGAAGCGGATACACATTCAGTGACTTCCGAAAATCATACCGACCAGCGCTGATCTAGTATCAATTTTATTTTTTGTTGGATAATTAAAATCATTACGGGACTAGCAATGAAATTTAATTATGCAGTTAAAGGGTTAAGACGTTTCAAGATAGAAGCTGTATTTACCAAAACAGAAATGGGCACTTTTATATTCTTCAAAATAGTCCTTTTAACATGCAGTACACTTGTTCTAAGGAATTTTCTATAAGTTACCGTACTTCGGAAACCTTTTTTTTTAAAAATATGCTATGAACATACGCTGTTGTAGTAATTTTTATGCCTTCCACGTCTTTATCTCCTAATCTTCAGATGAATTTATACTTAACAAATACGAAAAAGTCCCTAATGAGTAAGCGAGATGCAGCATTTACACAAGTTGTTCACAATCGTATGAAGTAAATGCAATCAAGACAAATTGGAACTCGAACACGTTTTGTCAATTTTGTTTTTCGAAACTGTAAACTTTATGCCACATCGTTCCAAACAGCTTGATCTTAATACGAGGGTCATTCGATAAATAAGGTGAATTTTACTTTTCGACTCAGACTTGGAGAGGCAAAACCATATTTAGCTAATGATCAAACATGTTTTTTTATAAAACATGCTGCAGCGTACACATCACCCATTCTTCAGTAAATTTCCCATGGTTTTCTATGCTCAGCTACTACAAAACCTCTGCTCAAACCTCATTTTTAATAGCTTCAAAATAAATAAGTTTGTGAGATTAGAATAAATTTTTCAACAAACCTATTCTAAAGTAAGTACATATTACATTTAAAGAAAATAGATGTGAAGAAAATTTCTTAATTCATTTATTTATTGAATGATCCTCGTACAAACGAAGAAAAGGAAAAGAAGAATTTAAAGGCAATTAGCATCAGTATATTTCTAAAGTCGTCTAATCCTGACACATGGACAAAATAGGCAAGCCCCAAAGGAGAATTAAACTTATTAGCAATTATAATTAATTTCACTAACAAACGGTTCTTCTAAAGATATCATATCAAAGATTGAATTTCTAGATGTTTTTTCTTTTTTCTCAATCTTTCTGCTTCTCCGTCCTCCGTAAAATATGCTGACTTCATCCCTGCTGTGGGCTAAGATCCCCCATCTCAAAAACTGTCCCATATATGTCTAGTCTTATCCGGTGTGGTAGTCAGGGTCCCATCAATGGGTCAAATAGAACTGTTTAACCATTACACTGTGTGCAAAAAATAAATGATATTGAATTGTTAGTGTTACATAGCTATGTACAAACAAATGAGCTCTAGTTTGTTTGAAATTTACCTGCAGACAATTCCTGTACAAGTAGTATATATATATATATATATATATATATATATATATATATATATATATATATAAACAAGAGTTGGCATTAAATAACCTACAAAAGTTGGCATTAAATAACCTACAAAGGTTGATATGCCATAAAACCCAACAAATCAACCTAAAGGCTCTAGCATCCGTGCGCATCTAATGACACAGAAATGACGCAGAAATAACAATCACATATTACAATTGATAGTTTCACGGCAATATTACATTCTGAATAATTATTACAACAGAGTGGAACATAGAAAACAATGAAAATAAAACTGAACCTGACTTACGTTACAGAACTTTCGAAAATCTCTCACTCCAATAGATTTAATGGAGATATCTTCGAAAAATCTTTCAGTGGTAATAATACTTATGGATTGTGCATTTTTTCTAAACGAAGATTCAACTATTTAATCATTTCAAATGTAACACAAAATCAGAAGGGGTTTTATTAGATATTTTTTATTAACAAACTCTTGAGCAGAGAAAAAAGTATGAACATGAATAGCTGTTTAAAAATAAGTAGACACCTTATATATCTTACTTGTCTGGTAAGTTGATTTCGTTATGGAGGATTTACTCATTTAGCGTATATTGAGCAGGAATAGACATTTCTCTCCAGGTCTACGACTGCTCTGAATTTAGAGTTATTCTCCACCTAGACTGGTTTCCATATCAGGTTTAAAAAGTCCAATATGTCCAAATATTGACAAACAGCTGTAGGAAGAAAGGTATTAGGAATTGTATTAGCAATATGTGAAATGGTTCAGGATTTGAATTCAGATAACCGAGTCCACTTCTGACGTCGATAACTGCTATGCCTCTTTATTCAATTTTATACAATTTTGTTTTTGGATTCGGAGGTTTTAAGTAGGGTTTTAAGTTTGCTATTTGAGTTTCAATGCTGTACAGTTTGATAATAAATAATGCATAATAATATCCGTTTTGAGAGTCTAATGTTTCAGTAAAGATAAACTAGTTGTATATTTGGTTTAAAAGAAAATAAGATTTTTATAAAAAAGATGATATGCGTATACTTGTTCATGACCAAATATATATATATATATATATATATATATATATGTATGTGTGTGTGTATAAGCAAAAGTATATATATATATATATATATATATATATATAAGCAAAAGTATATATATATATATATATATATATATATATATATATATAAAAGAAATAGTAATTATTTTTAAGAAGGCTCAACTTGCATAAAACATGTACAAAATACGCATATGCAAATGCACAAGTGAAACTCAAAAAGTAATTTTTCAGGTTGCATTGACACTTGTTTCCGATTTCAACAGTAAAAGGAAGTTACTTGCTCTTTTTCTCTTTCTTTTCTTTTTTCATTTCCTTTTTTTTAATTTCTTATCGCTACGACATCTGCTTCCCTACCATTCTTTTTAATGTCTGTTCTTCTTGAAGTATGGGTTGTTTGAGCCCAGTAACAAGCTCCGCCCACAAACATCTGTAGACATGAAGAGAGACGGAAGAAAAAAATGCGGGAAGGGGAGTACTGATCGGTTTTGGTTTGAAGTTTTCAAAACGAAATGCTTTTTCTTTTTCTTTTTGGCATACTGAAATACTGTTTTATTTGAATGTGAGTTTTTGTGCGGCGATCCTCTTTTCCTTGACAATCCCACGCAAAAGCACCAAGGAACTTTAACTTCTTCAGTTCACCACCCACTGTTGTAGTTGCTAGTTTAATTCATCTTTTTCTATATATATATTTATTTTATTTTTTATTTATGACTGTCTTTCATCTCACACCCTTAAATTTCTTCATTTATGATAGAACTTCCTCTTCTTTTTCTCTTTTTCGTTTATTTATTCATTTCTTTCATTAACTTCTTTAGTTAATTTCTTTTAAATTCGATTTCTTTCTCTTTTGTTTCTTTGTTCTTGATTTTCTAAAGTTCTTATAACATGTTCTTTTCTTTTGCTTCATGTGCATTTGCTAATTTCTCCTACGCACAACGTTCATTTTTTCATTAATCTCTGTTTTTTGTTTATTTAAATTTTTCTTTACTCCTATTCTTTCGTCTTTCTTTAAATACAAGTCATCCTTTTTCCATTCTTCCGTACTAGTCTCTTGTATCTTCCACTCCTTTTTCATCTTTATACTTCAACTAGCGAGATAAAGTTCCTATGCCTTTCATTACATATTAATTCCTTCCATCCTTCATTTTTATCACGCATTAAATCACTGACATAAACGCACACTCAACTGAAGAACGAGAAAAATTAATTTCGTTTATGTTGATTACGTGCTAAAAAGGTCGGTCCTTGATGTTATGGAAAGCTGATATGCTTTAATTCAATTAAGGAGTGAGTTCGCTTAAAGAAGTCAGGCCAGCTTTTGCCCCATATCAACTCAACACAGTAAAATCTAAACACATAAGCAAATTAAACTTTTCAATCGTTCTCTGCACAGTCTTAACCCGAATGGAGACCCCTACAGTCTTTACTTATTTTTATTTTTTGTTATTTTTCAATTTTTCACACACACACACACACGCACACACACACACACACACACACACACACACACACACACACACACACACACACATATATATATATATATATATATATATGTATATATATATGTCTAGCTATTGCGCCATTTGCTCTTGCGAATGCTGGTGCACTGATATTTGATAAACACGTCACATGTTTTTTGTCTGTGCATTTAGTAAACCGGTTTGATGTATTGCAGTTGCCTTGGTGCTTCGCTTTTAATCCGTTTCCTTTTCTGGTCGTCTAACTCTGAGATTTTTATGGCTATCCATGCTCCACCCATCTGTCCTTACTAATAGACAAAATGACTTTTCTTTCGTTATGTCTCAGGCTCTTTTCTCTTGCCATCTCCCGTTCCTCTCTTATTCTCTCTGTCACCTAAACTTAGCCCCCGTGTCTTATACATCACTGTCTTCACTAGTTGCTCGGCCGGAAGTGTGGAGCAGCCATTGTCCTAAACTGCAACGAGGTCATTCTCTTATATTTTCTGCAGATGTGGATGATTGCAATACTTCCGGCTGATGTTTCATCATTTCCGGAAGGGAAGAGGAAAAGTAGGGAAGGAATTGAGGCTGCCAAAAGAAAAACAATATGTCATATGAAAATTGCAAGGACCTCTTAGCAAATAAGGAAGAAAAGTGATACTTTAATCGAACACATGTTAAATAACAGTTATCATCAAGAAACACTCTTTCTTTTTTTCTTTTTTCTTTCTTTCTTTCTTTCTTTCTTTCTTATAGATACATAAGCGCAAGCACATGCACAACGTGTGACCACACACAGGGTCATTGCATTTTTATTTTCAATGATATATTTAATGTTTATATAAACTTATATAAATACAAACACAAACCCATATATGTATATACAAATATAACATAAAAAGTACATCTATTTATCTATTATATATATATATGTCCTATATCCTCTTTGGTCGTCGGAGTGACAAGAAGAATAATTCCTTTTCATATCATCTCAAGTGACAACAGGAATCACTCTTATATCTCCACATGCGACAGATTTTAGTAAGTTATATGGAGGTGCATGTGGCACAACAGTTTTTGCCGTGGAAAATGAACTCGGCGAGCCACTTTCAAATCCTGGGTAAATCTGTTTTCGTTTCACTTTGCGTTAATGGCCAAGAAAAAGACATGAACCCATAACTTTTCCTTCATTCTAAGCCATGCATAAAACAGTAGGGCCGATAGGGACTTTTAGTTTCGGTATGGCAACTGACCTTGGACACGGACAACACTGAATATAACAGCAGTGATTCTTATAAAGATTAACCTTATATCCATAACTGCCAATGACTGAAGGGTCGGGTTAGATAATACCATTATTAAGGAACAATAATTGAAATGACCTATTATGGAACACTCAAGATGGATTGTCTTTACAAGGTTAAAATGGTCCATTTGTCGTTAGCTGCAGGATAATTGGTTTCCTAACCTAACAGCAATCGAAGCAAAGAAGAACTGTTCCAACGGAAATTTTATCTCGTTACGTCGATTCCATTTTCCGTAGTGTTGGCCAGTAGGCTACCCGCAACTCCACATATATCTTATATAAATCTAAATCTGAGGAGTATGGATAGTGCCACTCTTCCACAATCCTGCTTTACCAAAATCTGATGAAAATGAATCGAGATTGAAGATAAATTTACCAAGACAAAAAGAAATAAACAAAACCGAACCACAAATTTTCTTCAAAATTGATTCAGTATATTTATTCAAGTGATCGTTCCATTGTGTTTCATAGCACCTCAGAAAATCCTTTTTTGATTTGATATGAGACTGATCAGTATTTAATTTTTAATATCCTTCACGTTCAAGGTCTTATCTTTGAGAGGAATTTTCTGTTTAAGAAACAAAGAAAAGTCACAAGGATCTAGGTCTGGCAAGTTTGGAAGGTGCTGAAAAAATTTCTCTCAAAAAGTATTGAGATTTATGTACACTATTTACAAGTCTAAAACTAGTTCTTCTTTTTTTTTTTTTTACAACTCTTTGACCATTGAACCGTTTGGTCTTCTTAAGGCGTCTACAGTCATAGTCAATAAACTTTCAAGGAATTTTGAACAGAACATTTTATTCAATTAATATAAATAGACAGTTATTGTCCGAGGGCATTGTCCATGCCCTCGGATATTTCCCATCAGTTGATTCCAACGCATCGTCAATAAAAGGATCAAGATGAGAACAATAGTCCAATATATGTAAATACTGTAAAATATAAAAACTCCTCATATCCACACAAGTATCATCAAATGAAATCTGGACAGGTATCTAGACATCTAGTTACATGGTGCCTTCAATAAGACTTTTTTGTACAGGCATTTAAAATTGTCGTAGATTCAGTATATTATTGCAATGTATCTTATGAGATAACTGTCGGAAAAGATTCTGTCGGAAGAGGCCAGCACTCTTGAAATCGGGTCAGTACCCTTTCCACCAGGACAATGCACCAGTCCACAACTCCATTCTTATCCCAGGCTACTTGACCAAGATGGGCATCAAGACAGTTCCTCAGCCTCCCTATAGTCCAGACTTGCTCGCTGTGACTTATGGTTATCCCTAAGCTCAGAGGCTGTCGTTATGAGACAATTGAAGAGACGAAAGAAACTGTGACGAAGCTCATTGACATGCTCACACAAGAGGACTTCCATGGGGCCTTCCAGAAGTTGTTGGAAATGAACAACAAGTGCATTGCAGCTGGAGGATATTACTTCGAAGGGGACTAGAGTTTCAAGTGTGTACTATCAATAAAAGTGCTCATACGACAAAAGTCTGCAAACTTATTTAATGATCCTCCTATCAATACTTTATCATAGAAATTGCTCAGATCTTTACACCTCTTTATTTAGATATTGAATTTTGAAATAAAAAAATTAAAAATTCAGTTTTGGTACTTTTTTAGTCATACACTCACACACACACACACACACACACACACACACACACACACACACACACATATATATATATATATATATTGATAAATATTGCTGAAGTATAGAAGACAAAAGGAAATTTGACGACAATTTTTTAGATAATACAAAACAGTGCATTGAAAAAAAAGCAACAGAGAAATAGACGAAAGACTGAACCCTTTTCTTTCCACAAGAAAGATGACCTCGGAATCTCAAAACACTACAGAGGCATAACTCTCACTAGAATTGTTGCCAATGTTTATAATGCTCTGCTTCTCAGTCTTATCCGATGTAAAGTTGAGAATATTCTTCGGGAAAAATTAGACAGTTGTTTTTTTTGAGAAATCGATCGGCCATTTCTCAGATTCTGATTGATCATTGAATCATCGAAGGAGTATGTACAAAAATCTCGAGACAACATTACTGGTGGGAGATTTCTGCAAAGTATTTTATTCTATAAGTAGAGGAAAGATTTACCAAATGCTTGTAGCTTATAGTCTCCTCAAAAAGACTGTGATCGTTATAATGATGTTCAACAAAATCACAAAAGCAAAACGTTTCGCTCACTCGACTGTGACACTGATTTCTTTGTCATTGTTGCAGGAATCTTTGCATTGAGATACATAAACGCTATTTCTATTTATAATCTGCATAAATTACGTGCTGGTCATTACTCGAGAAACAGGGATCGGCTCATGTGATGGACAGACGAGTGTTGACTGACCAACAAAGACTTACAAAGACATGCCCAGAGTGATGGAAGAAATGGATGGATGGCGAGAGAAAGTCAAAGAATCTGTGTTATCAGTAAGAATTGATGATGATGATGATGATGATGCATGGTCCTATGATTGCATCAATATTGAGCATTATAAATATAGCAAACTATTTTGTTGACACACACACACACACACACACACACACACACACACACACACACACACAATAACACTCTCTCTATCACATACACCATTATAAATATATATATATACCATGATAAATGTTTATATATCTGCTGTCAGTTGATATTTTCATCGATAACAGGATTACATTTAGAATTCATAATAATATCGAACGAAAGGATAGGTTTTAAATGCTACATTTGTGTGGCTTTTTGTGTCAACCCTTAGAGCTTTAGGCAGTCATCTTCTTAAGAAGCCAACATACTACACAAAGACTTATTACACGTTACTTATAATCAGCTAAAACAGAACGAAATAAAAATATATCAGAACAAGATAGCGTTTTCTAAATCCATTCAAAGTAATAGGTGTGAGGTAAATATTTATTAATAAAAGATTAAGAAAAGAAGAAAGGAAAAAGATCTGCTATAAATGTTCGTTTGTTGTCTGACTTGGAAAGTTTTGTAAATATTTTCGCAGCTTGGATAATTCTTTTTGAAACGGTGCGTTGAGAATTCTCTGAGAGTAGAACTGTTTATCGGAGAATCAATCATTCAACACATTTCTACAGATAACTATACTAATGCATTCAGTTGGTTGATTCGAGAGTTGATTGAATGGATTGGCCTATTTATAACCGATACTTATGCTTTTGCAAAAAATTACGGAGATTCAAGTCACAAATGATAATTTATAAAAAATTATACCTTATAATAAATATTCTTAATACAACTAATTTGCACACCGTTATATGGTTTCGAGTATTCTGATATGATAATAATAATTCATACACAATAATATGGTTTCAAGCAACTATTCGTAGTTAATAATAATAATAATAATAATAATAATAATAATAATAATAATAAAATTTTGATGGGGTTTCACCCTTCTGATGGGATACTGGTCCCTAGATAAGAACCCGCTAAAATATTTATCGATAACATTTATCGATAACATTTAACATTCATGTTTATCGATAACATTTAACATTCATATTTATCGATAACATTTAACATTCATGTTAAAATCAATGAATCGTATTTTAATTTAGCGTTGTCCTAGATTATGTGCCTACCATGCATTACGAGTCGAGTTTGGAGCTTTAGTATAAAGTAAAGGCCAGAATTTGACTTCGGCTCCACACTTTTCAGTACCGTTAGCCATTACATAATTTTCATCTTTTATGACGAGATGCAATACAGAGAAACTCCCTATGAATGAATACAAAAAAGTTGACCTGAAGAGAATATAAGGTAGACCTAATTGGATGGAGGGGATGTTTTATTGGTAACTGAATGCACAACTTGAATTCGATCTAACAACGGGTAAGATTATGTGCGAAAATCACATATGGCATCAAAGAAAACTCTGGATTGAAAATTTGAGGCAAGTTATTTTTACTTTAAAAAAAACGAGATCTAAGTGTGTTAGACATAAACTAAAATCTATAAAGTTAAAAGTCAGTGCTTTTGAAAAAATATCAGGTAAGCTAATTAGGATGCGAGGAAATTGTTGCTACAGATTTACATCGGTTAATTAAAAAAATCTATCTTAACAGTTTCATGAATATTTTATGGAAGTGAGAATCATCTGAAACAATGAGATGACCCAGATAAAAATAAGATGGCAAAATCGGGAAATTGTGAGTGTTTCTTATAACCGGTCCGTTGGTTGAATGGGTAGACTGTTCGCCAATGATCCGTGAGACCGGGATTCAATCCCAGGTCGTGTCATATCAAAGACTCAAAAAATAGTACTTGATGCATCCTTGCTTAACGCTCAGCATTATAAAGTATGTATTAAGGGTAAAGTGGAGCAATACAGGGAAAAGAAGTAGTGCCCTCTCCTACACCTGGGTGTAGTAGCTATTGAAAAGAGAGCCTCCGGATCACCTTCGAGTACTGTCACCAACTTGAATTTTATTTATTTATAATGTGCATGCTTTTGTCATGAAAAATAGTTACGTTTGTTTTTCCTTTTTTTACTGTTTACATGAAAATATAATTGACTTTTTGGTTTTTAAACTTTGTCAGCTTTTCAAGGGTTATTTTATGCCTTGAGATTTGAGAGTCGCGTTCATTGTGCCCTTTTAATACTATTTTGTGTTGTTGTTTCTTAAGATTATTTTTCTGTAAACGGTACGAATATCCAGTACGAATATTTTAAAATTAATCTACTCATATCAACTGGGACGTTATTAGATTCATTCACTCTGGGTCAATGCGGAATAAAGAAGTACACTAAACTTCTCAGATCTCCAGAACTGAAGCCTCACTGGCAGATGCAGTCTAGTATCATAACCAGGACGCCTGTTTTTAGTTGTCTTATCCTTCTGCGGGAGATATTCAGCATATTCTAAATCTCACCGTCAGATCACTGATATGAGTTTGGTGAAAATACTCGGTATTTAAAAAAATCCACAAACTACGTTTTAAGCAGCATGTATTCAACTATTTCAACTTCATTGTAGCCCTTAAAACCGAAATTAAAGGCATCCCAATATTTGTGGAGAGTTTTTTTTAAAAAGGTTTTTCTGGACAAGTGATTCAAATGCTCGGACAACAGTAAAATTAATAAAGACGGCCAGTTTAAGCCCTTTTGATTCTACATGATCATAATATTACAAGCCTTATCGTATAAACGCAATATTGTGAAAAGTAGACTAGGAAAATTTAACGGTATCTTCTACCGTCACAAGTTCGTAAGATTTATATGTAAGATATGTTTGTCCCAGTAAAACAACATGATTGACATAACATAAAGATGTTCAAATGAGGTAGCGTATGGAACACTCTATCAATTGCCGAATATATCTGTTTGAGTACAGTGTTCACATATATATTATTTTCAGCCTGTATACTTAGTTGTGAGAGAGGGTTTGACAACCCTGCACTCGTTAGATTAAGGGTGGATCTGGGTGATATTTTAAGCTTATTCCTTCTGATTAACAAATTTATAGTTATATATTTGAATATATCTGTGACATTATATCTTGTGGAGTCTCAGTAATGATAAAATGACCGAAGAATCATGACAGCAAGAAATGCTCGTCTTAGTTGTATAAACTGCTTTTTTTTTAGTCTGTTTACACATTGAGTCAATGCGAGCACTTTCTTGAAATAATTGCAACTCTCAGGTTCCCTTTAGTTGCCTTTTCTTAGTAGCTTCTTACCAGTTGACCTTTCACAAATTTAATGAGTTGTACACTCAGTTCTCGAACTGAGTGAATAACTTAATTTCTTCAGTTCAAACTTTAGCTCACCGACACTTAGTTTTAACTTTTAGTTGAACTCAAACTTAACTGCTGAAAAGCACGGTTGAAATATATATTGAACATAGACCAAATCTGTGTATGGTAAATAGCATGAATGCAAAATACTAAAGAAGTGTGAATTAGCATATATGCTCGTGTTTGATCAGATTTGAAAATTAATTTTTCGGTAAAAACTTGGCATCAGCCTTGTCAAGAGTAACACTTTTGTCAGGTTAAATTCAAGTATAATGGGAAAAGCTAGGAACAACTCTTTCGACTATAAAATAATGGTTCGACTAATACACAAGATAGATTTACACATATAATATATATGGTGTGTTAAGCTAAACTAGATAGTAAAGAAAAGCATACCACCGGCACATATCTAAATAAATAATGGCATATTTAAGTATCTTAGCACACGCATGCGTTGTGCAGGAAACGCATGTGTTTATGGCCTTTACGCTTTGCCCATTTGACTTGACACAATTTATCAAAATCCCTCATACCAAGAGCGACGATAGGCTTCCCTCCTGGTTTGTCCCCATGCCAAACCCTGCAAGTCACAGGCCATGATACGTCTTAGAATTCACGTCATTTCAGCGGAAAATACTGCAATGGAGACAGGCAAAGAAGAAAAAGAAAGAACAAAACTAATATGATAAAAGTAAAGTTTTAAATGATAAATTCACAGAAAAATATTCAAATTAACGATAGTTTGAATGAATATAAATAAACTTACTTGATTAAAAATGATGAGAACAAACGCAAGAAAAAGGATTAAGAAAAGTACAAGTGTTTGAAGAAAACGATATCGATAATAGTAAAAACAACGGATACATAAAATAATCTAAGCAACACACACACACACACACACACACACACACACACACACACACACACACACACACACATACTATATATATATATATATATATATATATATATATATATATACTATGAATATTTCATATATATATGTAAGACATGACATATCCGTTTGATTAAAAACAAAATGCCAATAAATTCAAAAGAAGATACCTGAAAATTGCACAATTAACTGAAAATTTAAAAAAGTTAGTTGATATGTATGAATCAAGAAATATCATCAAACGACACTCGTCAAACCACGTCTATATATATATATATAAATATATATATATATATATATATATACTTCATTCGGTGAGGAAGTTATTGATCTCGGGATCTTGGGAGAGTGGAGCAACACTTCATTGCTATTACGCCCAGAACCATTCCGGTCCGAAATAGTAGTAATTGTTAGAATCCACACTATGGGTCAAATACGTCTGTATGCAGTACATTTGCATTTAATAGGAATACTTGATACTACATAACCGTTTAAAAAAAAAATTAAGAAACTGCCCAAAAAGTGCAAATAGATACGTAAAATGTACGCAACCTACGAATCAATGTATCAATCACATAAATTTATGAATACCAACAGAATCAGGAGAAATCTACCGAGGTTTCACCTAACCGAAGCAGCGGGACAATTCTCACTTTATCAAAGGTCGGAAACACTTAAAGTTTGTAGGCACAAAAAGATTTGGTTACTTGGTGGGTAAAGTATGATACCTTTCGATTTTTTAAAAATTTATTATTATTTCTGGCGACCTTTTAATAAATAAGATGTGTTTTGGTCCAACCCATTTTCAGTCAGAATCGTCCTGATGACCGGCTTAGGTGAAACCTAGGTAGATTTTATTCTGAATCTGTAGGTATTCATATTTCGCTCTACTTAGTGTAACTTTTACGGTTAGCTTAATGAATTCTGTCGGTATTTTTTCTTTGGACTTGGCATACATTATTAGGTGATTATTTTCAAACAGCACGAATGCTTTAAGTCTTTTCTTTTTTTTTAAAATGGAATCAGATAAGTTTGTGTAATATTTTTTATCTGCAAATTGTATCGCCTAAGTTTTTTTCACACAATCAGAATTACAGAATAAGTATAAAAGTGTGTGTGTGTGTGTGTGTGTGTGTGTGAAGTGATTTATTCTTTCTCTGTGTAAGACAGAAAAACATTGTAGGTAGATTTGTGCACAGAACTGAGTTGAGTTTTCTTCATTATGTCTCATTCTGCTCTTGAAATGATATACAGATTTACCTACATACTCATATGAACGTGAATGCATAATTGAATGTGTTAATACGTGAGTGATTAAAATATCAACAATAGTGTCTGGGAATAATAAATGTTTTTTCAAAGTTATGGCCTTATATTTTTTCAACGTGTCAAAGTTTCCGTAATTTTTATTGTGTTTTTCAAAATTGCCAAATTTACTAATGATGTTTTGTTTGGGAAGACAATAAAACTACTACTTTTACTTAGTATAATAATATTGGAAACAATCAGAAAAGAAAAAAAAATCAATGTTGATTTAGCAGAAAGGGTAAATCTATTTAACCCCAAACAGATAGATTGCTGAAAAAACAAACTTTGGTTGACACCGATCACTCAGTTAAATAAAGTTTTATTTATCATCACTGTCTCTCTATTTTTGTAAACACTATTATATTATTATTTGTATTAGCGTATATATATATATATATACATATATACACACGCAAACGAAAAAAGTAATGTGTGTGTACGTCTGTGTGTGGACGCAAACATGGTTTCACTGCTCAGAATTCGAGGGTAGAATTTACGCCCACGTAAATTTTATGTTACAATATTTGTTTTAAGGTTGCCCTTTAACGTGGTGTTTATGAATGGAAGAGATTGTGCCATGAACTACTCTTATTCGAGCATTCATTCTCCATGACTTATTTCGGCTATGCATTCTTCCAAGAAAAAAGCATATTTCAAAAATATCAAAGGAAAGCAGACATTTGATGAAAAAATTAGATGAGAGCACTCTCTAAAACTGCATCTGTACGGCCACTCTTCTCTTATATCACAAACCTACCTATACAAGCAAGACATAATGGGCATTGGTGTAGAAGTAAAGACGATCGTAGAAATGATGTTCTCTGGTGGATACAACAGTGTTAGCCGACCAGCAAAATTTTACATTCACTATTTCTGTGCAGACACTATGTCTTGTCAAGAGGACTTCCCAAAGCAATAGCAAACAAGGACATATGCAGAGAGAGAGAGAGAGAGAGAGAGAGAGAGAGAGAGAGAGAGAGATGATTATGAAAGGAAACTTTTCTGAGAGAAATTTAATGTGAAATATCTGAAGTTTACGGGGGTGTACTCGTGGTAAAAGCAATTGACTGCGAAATCGTTGTAAGCGAGTTCGAGCTCCAGTCGCATCATTATGTTCACTCTCGAACAAATACCCTTGGGAATGGTATGAACCCACTTATCATCCCAGTTATGGGTTAAATAGTACCACTACTGTTCTTCTAGGAGAATGGCTTTGGCATTAAATAACCTACAAAGATTGATATACCATTAAACAAAGAAACCTAACCTAACCCAAAGTTTACGTAGCTCAACAAATTGACGATTTAGCATTAAGATGATAAATTGTGGAGGATTGCAAATGCCCTGTTACCTTTTTAACTGAGGAATTACTCGATCTTGCATATACAAAAATCTCTCAGAAAGTTTACTTTGAAGATGTCTACAATTACATTGAAAGAAATAAAAATTGTTTATAGTCTATCAAAAAGATGATTGTTTTTTTTTAAACTTCCAGTTGATAGTTATAGGGTAGAGACACAATTATACATCTAGTATAATCAGGTGTGTTCTAAAGATATTGAGTCTGAAGCTAAACTTATGGAGACAAATAAACAATGAAATAAACAAATTGTCTCTTTGGCGTAAGATATATATATTTCAAAAAGTTGAAAAACTTTGAACCTCTCTTTGAGATGGTGCAAATTTGGACCATCGTGTTTCTTTTTATATCCTCCTCCTTCTTAAACCTTACTCTTGAGATCGATTTTCAGTCGGAGAAAAAAAAGTTGCATGAATCTATGCCCGGTGAATATGGATAATACTGCACTTGCAAAAATCAGTATTTCGGTAAAATCATATAATCAATAGAGAATTTTTATTTTTTTTAGATAATCTCTGAAGTGGAAAACATCATCAATTTATTATATAAAGTACTCAGATAAAGTTCAGTTAAATTTTGACTTTTAAAATTTCAATATTCAGAGACAATATATTTTCTCATCACCACTTGAATACAACTTCCAACACATTTCAATTCACTATTATCCGAACGAGTAAGCGATGGTCAAAACAATGAAGTACTGTGTTCCATATTTATTCAATTGTGGCAAATTTCCATCCAAATTTGTTGTCTCCTGACATTACTTTGTATATTCTTGTTTCGTAATACTCAGTTTTTTCTTAGAATATATTCAACGTGCTCTAGAGTGTGTGAGTATATATATATATATATATATATATATATATATATATATATATATATATATATATATGTATATAACAGTCTCTTTTACTTAAAAGCGTAAGTCCCGTCTAGTCGGCTAGGTTTTAAAATACGTCAATTGTACCTCTGTAGAAGAGTAAGACCCAACCTTAGACTGGCCATAGATAGTAACTTGTAATACTTATGAAAGGGATTATGGTGACTGAGCAGTTCCTGACTCAAAAACTGAAGTGGTCATATGATTTGCAACGCTCCACTTGGTCCCTTATTGGGCAAGATGGACAGTCGAAGAAGCCCGATCCGATCAATCGGCTAGTTTTATCGAGAATTCACACCTATACGATTGTCCCGATCATATTCTTCAAATTGCTCTTGTAGCAAATAAACACCAGACTTGGAGGGTCCCATCTACATTCAGTCATTTAGTAAGGTTTATTGTAATTTGCTATTTGAAATCATACAGTTGAGTGTAAATTTTTCGTATTGGGTTGAAATATTTGATATATAGGATTGGTAATGTTGAATAACAATGCTTAAAACCATTTGATTGTACGCAAACAAACGAGCACTAAATTGTTTAAAGATAAGGTTACCTACAAACTATTCCTTTGCTCACAAATCACACACACACACACACACACACACACACACACATATATATATATATATATATATATGTACAAACAGGATTAACGTTAAATAACCTGCACGGATTGATATACCATAAAAAATAACCAAATCAAACCAAAAGCGAGAGTCATCTAGATTTGCCTCCATTTTCTGCGCTTCTCATGGCGGAATAATGAGCTTGGCTTGTATAGCATTGTTAATGATTTCAGTTTACATTGAGTGACCCATATTTGTGGCTTTGTGCCAATCTTAGTTGATAATTGCTTTGGCTTCCATTTCCATTCTTCTCATAATCATTTCCATTTTTGACTTTAATGATTCATTCTTATTATTTTATGTATTGTTTCATGCAAGATTATAAATATTTTTACACCAATTTCCCATGGATATTATTTGAAGTATATCAGGATACTTTTTCCTCTCTTATTAAAGTTCATTTCGTCCATAAGCTTTGTCAAATAAACATAATCACAAATAGACATATAATATTCTTGTCTACCTCGCGTCCACTCATTTACAAAGATCGATACTTCACAGCCTAATATATATATATATATATAGATATATAGGCCCGCTTAAAATGATTAAAAATGATTAAAAATGATTAAAAATGTATTTGGTTTACACACCCGATATTTATTTTCAAAATTATCTTCTTTCTGGTCAATACCTTTCATTTAGTCATAAACACCAACAGGAACTTTAACTAATTAGTACGTATCTGGTTGAAGACTTTTCATCCATCTTCATATATCTAAAGATATATCTGTGTTCGGATCAATATATAAAAGTATATGTCCCACTCTTTTCTTGTCTTTTACGTATATTAACAGCCACATCATGTTTTATTCAGTAGCATTTATATATTACCCCATTTCACACACACACACACACACACATACACGCTCACGCACACGCACATACATAGATACTTTCACAACCACAACCATAAGCACACACACACTCGTACAACCATAAATACGCAGACAGATAGACACACACGCACTCACTCACTACCTCTCTCTCTCTCTCATAAACACACACACACACACACTCTCTCTCTCTCTCTTTATATATATATATATATATATATATATATATATATATATATATATATATAAAAGTAAAAGTAAAGTTGGTTACTGCAGTCGAGGGTGACCGAAAGCTCACTTTTCATAAGCTACAACACGGATTGTTCCACTTTACCCTTGATCCAAACCTTGAAATGCTGAGAGTTAAACAAGTCGGTATTAAGTACCATTTTTTGAGTCTTTGATATGATTTGCCCAGGGATTGAACCCAGGTCTCATAGTCCATTAGTGAACACAACATAACATTTTTATTATTCGTTTAAGTGTTTTAACCTGAAGTTGTTCATATTTGATCATTTGATCTATGTGTTTTTGCTGCATAAATATTGTTGATTTATGTTATACTTTCTTTTCTCCTTCCTAAAAGTTTGTCCAAGTGCATTTACATTCAAGGTCTTCCTCCTCATCATCATCATCACCGTCATCAAGTTGTGCTAAGGGCTAGGATGAAAAAATCTATTTTGATATTAGGGATAGTTTTCTTGTCTGTTCTTTAAAGACACCTAAAAAGCTAAGTGAGAAATAACGAATTCACAATCGTAGTTATTATTTGTTTTAATGGTAAATCAATCTTCTTGGATTATCGAATGCCCAATCCATCATTCTAGAAGAACAGTAGTGGTACTATTCAACCTAGAGGTGGGAGGATAAGAGGTTCATACCTTTTTGAATCCAGAAAAAGGTTTTAAGCGAAAATTAGTTGTTCTTAATTTTGTAAGAAAAAGGGAATTCTTACCGAGACAGGGTAACAAACATTTAATAATGGCCGATGGAAAGCTATATTTCTGAAAGAGAAGATGATTTAAATTTCACAATTTCAAAAGAAAAAATAAGAACTATTTGTTTGTTGAGGACAGTTATAATGTATCAATTTATACATTGCAATATCCACTGTTAGACGTTGATAACTTATGTAAATGTTAATGAATGTTCCTATGATCTATAAGAGCAACTGAATAAATTCTATCTAATGTTAAAATATTGGAAACTTATACTTACTGCATATGATAAAAATTCTTATAAAAATACGGGAAATCGTAAAATAAATTCTTTTGCTTTAAATACCTAGTGTCAAGTACTTGCTTTGAATCAATAAAGTAATGAAGCAACTACTTGCATTTAAGCCTTTAAAGGTAGATATTCTTAATGAAAATGTAAAAGAAAAAGTAAGAATTTTAATTCGATAAATTGGCTCTCAAATTAAAAGCAAAGCAACCCCCCCAAAAAAACAACAACAAAACTCAGTAATTATTTGCAGAACAATATTCATAAAATGAAGGATTTATTCAATTTTTCTGTGGGTTAGATTTGACACAAGGTCATATTCTAGTGAAAGGTCATATGTATCGAGACTCATGCGTAGCCATCACAAAATGAAAAAAAGCCTTTGTATCGACATCATTCCTCTCTAGATGCCCCTCAAGCAGCAAGTGATAAATATGTTAACTTCATAAGATGATAAAAATATGATCACTAAGTATATTTATAATAACTGTTCTGTGTATTTCTTTTAAATTTCCAATGAAATAATCAACTGCACTACAATTTTTACCCCTGCGGAAATGGCTACTTCAACTAGTTCGACATTTTATTCTTAGTTTTATTTTGATTTTTAATTATTTGTCATCTTTCTTTTTCTTATTTATTTATTTTTTCCTTTTTTTTTTTCAATTTTCGTTATTTTCTTTTAATTTTCCACCGTTTTTTAAAATTTTATTTGACGCTCAGTTTCTCCACTTTTATGCATTTTTTTTTTGTTTTATCCTATGAATTGATTACATCATGTATAAATATATTTTTTAACTCTTTACATATTTACCTAATTTAAAATCTTCACTTTTAAATAATTTAATTTTCCTTTATAATTACTTGCTCTTTCTTCTTTCTCTCAAATGAGTTTACTTCACTTGTTAAATATTTGGATTTTAATATTTCAGATTCTTTTTGCGATAAATTTTATGTATTTTTGTTATTTCCGTTTTTTCTAATTTATCGTGACCGTATCTTAAAAAAACAAAACATATTAAAATGATAACGATATTTTATCGAATCTCAATGCAAAACTAATTTTGCAAATAACTTATTTGAACATAAAACACTAAAACAAACAATTTGATAATAAATAAAAACAAAACTATAACGAGATCCTTATTATATGTAGTTCTAATTTATCAACTCTCAACGATTTTTGTTCTGCTTTCTTATATTTCCTCCCTAAAATTATTTATTTGGGAAGGAGATGTTAAAGTATTATGATTCCTTCTGACAAAAAATGATTTAACAGTGTTTGATTAATGTCACTAGTTGAAATTCATAGGAAAGATGAATGTGAAAAAGAAGAAAAGTGAAGCAAAAGTGTAAAAAGGAAAGGAAAGCACTCTACACAGTATTTTTGGACGTTGTCAAAATGAGGTGATAGGTTACTTTCTGATAGGCGGGTTATGGATGGTTTTTGAGGCCCAAGTCTTGCATCTGTCTCATGAATTTTGTGCCGAATATTAGGGGAAATCATGCTGTCATTGTATCCATCAATAGAATTGAAGCAAAAAAAAAGGTGGTTGAAGATTTGTTGGAATAAAAACACAGTCATCATTCTCTCTCTCTCTCTCTCTCTCTCTCTCTATATATATATATATATATATATATATATATATATATATATATATCCTGCATACACGTATATGCATTCACATAAACGAATAGAAACTAGTTGAAATGGAATAGGCATAGAAGAGATAAATTATTCTGTTTTTCACCATTACTTCCAATTAGATCAGTACAAAAATAATTGATGTTTTTATTCTCAATTTTAAAACAGTATATTTCAACTTAGAAAAAAAAAACAATCAAAATTTTAAAAAATTCAAATCTACATACTGTTGCCAAGAAAAAGTCTATGTAATCTGGTTACTTACATTTTTTAATCCTGGCATCTATTAATTCTTCAAAATTGTTTGGAATTGCTGTTTGCTTATGGAGAAAGTGCTCGTGGCGTAATGGTTATCGTCGTATGAAGTAGACCCGAACGACACTCTTTGTATTTCACCTTGCGCCTATAACATTGGGATTTTCCTGCCAGCTATGGGTGAATAGTTGGACTGCCTAGGCTATTTAAACTTGATAAGGCAACCAATCAAAGAGAAGGAAAATTCTAACTTCAAACAGATCTTAGACCTAAAGAAGGAAGAGCTCCGTTATACTTTTCGTACCCAAGACACATTACATGATTGGTGCTCCAACGACCAAACCAGGTTATTGGACAAGTGAGTAAGTTGGTTATTTACGATTTCTCACAGGACGTTGTCGAGATGGTTTAAAAAGGTCACGTCGGTCAGAGAAAAGGTTTCGTAAATAAGCTAAGTTATACAGAGTTTCGCTTAATTTCAGGACAATCATTTGTGTTCTTACGGACGGGTTTTATCAGGGAGAAAAATGCGCATTTTCGTGATTCAATTACCTAATGCTGGACGTAAAAAGTTGCAGTTCTTAATATTTTGGTCAGGTTCTTGGCAATATTTCGTTACTGCTATGGTTTTGATATGATTCATAATACTGTATTGTATGATCCCCGTTGCCAACAACCAAGTAGTAATCATAAATTTCTTTTGATGCAATTTTGGTTTGGTGATTTTTCTACTTCACCTCGATCATGTACCGACGAGTAAAGATTTTAGTTGTAGATTTCATTGCATTGTCAGGTACAGTATAACTAGAAAACATTCAATTTGAAAGAAGTTTCAAGGGTTTCAAGGTTAGAATTTAAAAAAAATATTACCTTTACGTCAATTCCAAAAACTCTCATGATTATATTGATAAGATTAATAATTTGGAATCATACCAGTGTCTACGTTATTCATCGTACTATGGGATTCCCATATTACGAGGAATAATTATAGATTTCCACAGCAGTACCTGCATTTGTTCCAATGTGCAAATAATATAGTCAATATTGTGAGGCAGATTTATTTTAATACAGTATCTATGTATATTACTAAAATCCTAATCATATCTGTATATGGAAATATAACCCTGTAAAAACGGAATATATGAAGATATTCAATATTCTTTTTGGTTAAGGCTGCTTATACCTATATGTCATAACTCTTAATTATCATTATGTTTGTATTATGTATGTATTTTATTGTAATCCAACAAGAGATGGCATATCCTAAGAAGATTTTTTTATTATTAAAGCAATAAACATAAATTGCATTGATTTAGAAAGTAAAGCAATTTATAGTTCAATTTGCAAATGAAGGATATGTTTGTAGGATCTGTATTCACGCTGAATATATTTTTTGAATAATACAAATTCTCCATATAACGGAGATGCCTACAAAAGGTTAATTAGAATATTTCACCCCTTTTAATTAGAAAGTGTGACAACGGGAATCCAAAGAATTCTTGGGTTGTCTAGTGTATCTGTAAATCCCAGCCTTCCTCGCTTTTGATAGGTGTATTGATTTATAGAATAACATTGGAATAAGATGGTATATTTTTTCTTGTTACGACGAGTGCTATGTGGAGTGATAAAAAAAATTCCAGGAATGAATCTTTAATTTTGATGTTAAAATTTAAAATCTAAATGAAGACGTCTGCACGACTGAGTAACTTGTATGCTAAAGTGATGACCTCAAGAAGTGTATGTGTAAATTTTAGAAAGATTGTGAAGCCCATCTTGGTAGGTTTTAAACACTTTTTTTCATTAAACACTATATTGTACAAGTATGGCCCTTATTCCGCGCTCTGTGTAACTTTTTCTTGTTTACTAAACTGAAAATTCATCTCAATGGTAGTATTAGAGGGTGTTGAAAAGAAGAAGAAGAAGAAGAAGAAGAAGAAGAAGAAGAAGAAGAAGAAGAAGAAGAAGAAGAAGAAGGTATGAATATGAGGAAGAAAACAGGTTGTTTTTTTTTCATTGTGATTGAGGCAAAATGTAAATTCAAATTATAAATATGGAACAGACAGTGATGAGTTTACGTAGAAATAACAAGGTAGAAAAATGATTTATTCTAATTACAACAAGTCTAAACTTGAATTTGAATAAACCAGCGATTGTTAAACTGCGCACTGCGACACATTTGTACCCTGTAAGATTTAGTTTTACACACTGTGAAAAATTACTCGAAAAAACAACCTTGAAGAAATGGCAGTTCGCAGTCGAGCATTTTGACAAATTTGGAATAGAAATTAAACTTAATAACATCTTATTTTTAGATATATCTTAAAATTTCCGTAGAACGTGTCTAAAAGTATTTCTGTTGCTTTTAAATTGGGCCCAGAGCAAAAAAAGTGAGTGAACTCCTAGGATAAACTAATTTTGATCAGATCATCCTGATCGTATTCATCTATCGATAAGCTGAATGACGATTATCTTCAAAATATATATTCATTTATTTTACTGTTATGCTTATTGAACACTAATATGTAAATAACTCAAAGAACTATGAAACAATAATTATCAATAGCACAAGTTGTAAAAATTTCCCATCTTCCTTTTGAATGCTTCTTATAACCTCTTTAAATCTGTTCAGGCATAGTTCTTTTAATTGACAATCAGGTGTGTTCGCTTCAAAATACCGTTTTTGTTCTCCCTGATGATTTCATCTCGCCTCAAGTTGACGATTGTGCTTCGATGAACACATATAGACAGGCATTTATGGTCCTAATTGCAAATTCTTAGCCTTAAACTATCTATGTGTGTGTCCAAGCGTGTGTGTTCCTTCTTTTTCACCTTCTTTCTCACGCAGAGAAGTCAGTTTATCTATGTGTGAAATACGCCTTTTCTGCCTCTCTTTCTCTGTATACATTTCATGAGCATACAACTAAACAAATAACTCATTGTGTTGAAAAAACATTACCGGATTCGTGGTCGATGAGGTAGAAAGACAGCATCTACTTCAGTCCGTTCCAAAATAATGACTGTTTCCTGACACTCGTTACGTTCATCACGAAAAGGAAAAAACAAAAACAAAAGCAAAACAAAAACAAGCGTTTACCCTATTTGGTTTCACAAAGTATTACTCTTACACATGTGTGCTCATATACATCATGTATAAGCATATATACAGGTTGACAGACATTATCATTTAGTCGCAATTACACTTCTAAATATATGCTTACATAAAAGTAGATAAAATTTGTCTATAACCACCTATTCTAGTAGGATACATGCAAACCCTGGCAAATATTAAGCATGGTTGAATCGTTTTAAATTACTAAATATCTAATATGCAATTACAGTTGAAGCATCGGTAATAAGAAGGTTTATCAAACAAACAAACAAACAAACAAGCAAACAAAAACAAGCATATAAAAATGACATCTTTGTTTCAGTTTTAGATACACAATTCAAAGGCAGTTTACTGATCTATGATCTATCTTTCTGATGGAAACTGTCAAAATATTCTTTGTTGATATTCAAGAGTTTATTGGAAAGTTTGATTTGACGTTTCGGTTATTCCTTCTTATCTATTGTGTTTATCCTAGGTTCCTCAATTGGTGTAAAGGATTGATTCTCACTTGAACCCCGTACTTCTTACTTTGTGCTTAACCAAAACAAAGTTTATTAAATGATAACTACTATACTTATCTTCTTTAGTTATTGTACATAATAAATATTATTCTTAATACATTTTCAATCTCAAGTGACTAAATAAGAAAAAAAAAGGTCGATTTCATAAAGATGAACGTGATTAACGGTACATTTTAAATGCATATTTTTTTTGTTCTTCCTTAGATTTAAATCGAATCCTTTTTCGAATAATTTATATTTGCTATTTACTCTTCAATGTTTATTAAACCATTTAATTTTGTTTATGGCAACCAGTTTGAGATTTTCCGGTAATTTTCCGTAACAACTTTCAAATCTTCGTAAATGAATGATAATTGGGATTTTTGAAACCAAAATATTACCTGAAATATTACTTGAAACGCTTAGAAAAGAAAATTTTACGGTGTTTAAAATTGTTCCCATATACGGAACTGATATTCCTCACAGCCTAATTATAGGCGAAGTTGAATTTATGCAAGTATAAAATCTGAAAATTTCAAATGGAAAAACTTTTCTAACTTCTTGAAAAGTGTCGATAGAATAATTGGAATGAAACGAAAACTTTACAGAATAATCAAGAAAAATACAACTTGAAAATACACTGCAAATTAAAACTGGAGATATAATAATGTTCGAATGCTTTTTAAAAAATCGGTAGTTTCATGTAACTCTTGTAACAGCATTCATTCTAAAGACACTTTCATAACACACCCTTTAGGTAGGGCTTAGAAGATGCTAACTGTATCTCCTGCAGAAGGGTAAGCCCGCCCCCCAAAAAAGAAGGTGATGTCTTAGGTAGGACACAAAACTGCATCTGATGGTAAGGCTAAAGTTCTGATAATTAGGGGATGTAGAATACACCTTCATTGCCATTACTCCTAAGTTCTATCTGACAAGGAGTGATTGTACCGGTTAGAATCCCATTTATCAGTCAAATAGATTTGTTTAAGAATATTCGTATAGGATAGGAATGTGTGTAAAATATATTCGTATTGTATAGGACTGTACATCAAAAATATTCGTATTGGATAGGACAGGATGTCAAAAATATTCGTATTGCATAGGACCGTTTGTAAAAATTAATAACAATTAAGATAGACTCACACAAATGATGTAAATATAAAATAATCCTAGATAGATTGATACGCCGGAAAAGCCAATAAGCCAATCATGCTACGTCTTTGCGGAAGCAAAATAAGGAAAAAAAAAATTGAAATGCTTTTTAATCTGATTTGTCCAATTTTTGAAAAAAAATCGATATATCTATATTTTCATGAATAGCACTATTATTCAAGCACTTTTTCATTAAAATTCAGCCCAATATGCGTGAGCTAAAGAAGAAACGATAAAGAATCTACGATTTGCTTACTGCCGAAACCAAGCCCCAAAATTTCCGAAATAATTGGAGTTTCTTTCTGGCTTCCACCAAACCCAGACCTTAACCCCCTTGATCATGCTATTTGGGGTGTTTTAGAAAACAAAAAAAAATGCAACCTCCAATCCAAATATTGGTTCACTTAAGAGGAATTGAGGAGGAAAGGAATAAAATGTCAGAAGAAATTATTTTGAAATCAAGCAAATCGTTTCGAAGGCGTATTGTTATAATAATTGGAAAAAAAATGGGGGCCATATTAAGTAAAGTTACTGTTTTGTGTCTATCTTCTTATATTGTTATTTATTTTTTTAAAATTAAAATAAAATTTTTTTTATAATTGAGTCGTTTATCATTACATCAGAATTTTCCTAATTTTGCATCCGCAACCGATTTCGTCGATAAGGAATTCTCCCGAAAACTCTTTCATGCTATTATTTTATTCTTTGTGAGTTTTCATATCAGTAGTAAATTCCGCTTTATCAGTTGGGGTTGTAGAAGATACCGACAGCATCTCTGCTATAGGACCCACCACACAATGGGGCCACTTGTTGTGACCCGGGTACAAAGTAGTAAGTGACCAGCAACACTAAACTAAGACTCTTACTCGGGTAGGGGCTCGTTTAATTTACAACTGTACTCTACAATTTTTTTTAACAACAAAAAGCCATCTTGTTTTTCTTTAAGTTGCTACAAGGCAGTCTTTGGGCGTTAACTTTTAATGAAAATTTTCTCGATCATTTTATTGATATACACGAAGTTAATGAAAATTATTTTTATACATCAGGTTAATAAAAATTATTACTAATTCATTAATACACATAAATTTCATGTAAAATCATTACAATCCATTTTGCATGAAATTAATGAAGATTATTTCTATCAATGAATTAATTCACATGAAATCATATATACAAAAGAAAAACAAAATTTGACATTCTATAGCCCACAAGGGTTGATATGCCATTGAACAAAATAACCAACCAACCAACCAACCAAACTTCATTCATTCAATGACAAACCTAGTTAGTGGGTAGAGTGTTCGCCAACGGCCCGGGAGACCTGGGTTGAATCCCACGTCACATCATACCAAAGACTTTTAAAATGGTACTTGATACATCCTTGCTTAACACTCAGCGATATAAGGTACGTATCAATGGTAAGTTGGAGCAATTTAGGGAAAGGAGCAGCACCCTCCCCTACACCTCGGTGTTGTAGCTAAAAAGGGAGCCTTCAGGTCGCCCGCGACTTCGGTCGCTAACTTTACTTACTTACGAACTGTTCGCTTAGAAATAAAAAAAAATATATGAAACAAAATATGGTATTGAATAGTACACAAGAGATGATATGCCTGTAAACATTAAACTAGTCAAACAAAAATATTCACCAGCGATCAGTTCGCTTTGAAATCATGTATACAAAACAAAATTTGGCATTAATTTCTTGCCCAAATGCCTGTGGATCTCCTTTCTCGCCTAGTTGTATCAAGTCTTAGACTCTTTTTGAGTTAGCTTGTTACATTCGTTTGTGATCAATCATTTCGTCTTTATCATCACATAATCTAATTTTGCTATTTTATTTCGAATGATCCGTTTATTATTATTTTACTCTTTGCATAGTTTTTCACGTCAGCGTTAGCTAATGGTTTTTCAATGGATTTTGAGAGACAGCAAGTCACTCAAGTCTCCTGGACTCAATGCTGGAGTTAGGATGGTCTTTACTTGTCCATTGATTTCTGAGTTTTCTAGTCCCTTTACCAATCCTCTGGAGGTTGTTCCGAGTACACTAATTACAACTGATATCACCGTCACCTTCATATTCCATAGTTTCCTCGGCTCTTAAACAAAGTCCAGATATATATCACTCTTTTCACCCGCTTTTAATTTTTCTTTGTGGTCTTTTTTGTTGTCAATCTTTGGTCTGATCGTCAGGCCGATATTAGGTAATTTGTTTGTATCTTAAAATCCCAATGAAGCTTGTGCATCACATTCTCCTGTACGGTTTCCGGTTTGTGTTTCAAACACTTTATTATTATTATTATTATTATTATTATTATTATTATTTCAATCCTTGAGAAATTTTCTCATCAGCGTTAACTGATGGTTTTTCACTGGAGCTTGAGTGACAGCAAGTCTCCTCAAGTCTCCAGGATACCTCTCAGTATTCTGACCGATCCCAACAATGTTGTACTTTGGACAGTGTCCAACCGTTCACTTATTTCCAAGTCCTCCACTCCTTATACCAATCCTTTGGTGACTGTACCTAGAGCGACAATTATAATTGGTATAATCGTCACTTTCATGTTCCACAGTTTTTTTTAATTCCCTTGCAAGGTCGAGGTACTTATCCTTCTTTTCGCATTCTTTCAATTTTACCCTGTGGTCCGCTAGGACAGCAAAGTCCACCATTCTGCAGATTCTCTCTTTTTTGTCGATTATTATAATGCCTGGTCTTCTGGCCGAGGTTAGGTGATCCATTTGCATTTCAAAATCCCAGGGGAGTTTATGCGTGTTATTCTCCAGGACAGATTCAGGGTTGTACATATATCATTTGTTTGTATACTGAAATTTCAATTTCTTGCACAATTCCCAGTAAACAAGCTTGCCCACCCAGTCACATCTAGTCTTATACTCTTTCTGTGCTAATTTGCTACATTTACTTATTATGTGATTGATCATTTCGTCTCTATCACTATGTAACCCACATCTCTGTTTGGTGGCGTCTTAACTATTCTTGCTTTGATATAGCTAGTTCCTATGGCGTTGTTTTGTGCTGCTATTAGAAGAGATTCAGTTTCTCTTAGAAGATTTCCTTTTCTTAGGCACGTCTATGTTTCTCGTGTAAGATGTCGCTTTTTGGTCGCTTAAAGCGTCCATAAAGTGATTTTCATCCCACTTCTGTTTCCTGGTTATTGTCGTTCAGCTGGTCCTCGTGTCGTTAGTATTGTACCTGGTGGCTGCAATCAATATTCCTTCGCTCTTTACTACGTAGTTTTCAAGTCTTTGTATCGATGCATCAACGCTATCTTTGATGCTGGTAAGTCCTCTTCCTCCCTCTCTTTTTGACACATATAGTCTGTCAACGTCATCTCTGGGATGCAAAGCCTAATGCATGGTCATTAGTTTTCTTGTTCTCTCGTCCATTTGCTTAAGTTCTTCTCTGGTCCACTCAAAGAATGGCCCCGAATATCTTACGAGGGGGACAGCCGAGGTATTTATCTCTTTGACAATGTTCCCACAATAGAGTTTTGTCTCGAGTAATTTTTTGTTCTTCTTTTTCTTTCATTTTAGCTTGTTTGATGGTGTCAGTTTCCAATATCCCTAAGAATTTGTTTTTTTTTTCTCGATCGTTCTGATGACTACTTGATTTAGCTATTCGACTCCTTCCGTTATGTGTCGTTTGCCACTTTTCATTACTAGGATGGCGCATTTTTCTATGCCAAATTCCATTCCTATAACTTGATTATATTTTCCCACAGTCTACATTAGGGTTTCCAATTCTTTTTCGTTTTAGGCAAAAAAGTTTGATGTCATCCATGTACATCAAGTGGTTGATCTATTCTTGTGATTTACTGAGTTTGTAACCGGCTGTGTATTTCCTAAAGATGCGATTGAGTGGCATCATGGCTATCACAAAGAGTAATGGTGATAATGCATCTCCCTTGAATATCTTTTGGTCTTTACCTCTGCTAAACCTTTTCCTCCTGGGTATTTTACACATTTTGAGACAGCTTTGGAGGGCCATATCGTAGGCTTTTTTGTAGTCAATCCAGGCCATAGCTAGATTTTTCCGTCTCGTTTTGCTTTCATTGAGGATGTGTTGTTATATATATAGTAGGTCCTCTGTGCTTCTGTTTCTCTTGTGGCATCCTTTCTGTTCCTCGGGGAAGATTCCGTGGCTTATCAATAAGTAGTAGATCTTCTCCCTAATTTGTGGTGTTAGTATTTTCCACATCATCGGTAAGTAGTTTATGAGTCTATAGTTGGTTGGGGCGGTACCTTTGTGGAGGGTCTTTTTAGATTAGAGTGGTGTTCTCTTGGGTCACCCATTCGGGTATCTCAGTTTTCTGTATACATTTATTGATTTCTGTCGCAAGTCTGTCGTATTTGGCAGGGAAAATTTTAAACCAAAATCCGTGTATGCCATCTAGACAAAGTGTTTTCCAGTTTGATATTTTTAAATGTTGCCGTGAACCCGTTCAGGTGTATGTTCACCTGAGTGCTTTTTCGAATTGTCGCAACTCTGTTTCCATGTTATGTTTTTGTTATGATCTTTCCGTTCCCATATTTTGCTCCAAAATCTTTTTGCCTCTCTCACATCCGGTTGTTGATATGGCTTCACCCATTCTTCCCCTTATTGCTGGTAGATTTTTTTTCGTTGTTTTGGAACGTTCTGTTTTGTCTATATTGTTTGGTCTTGTCTCGGTTTCTTTTAGTCTTCATTCCTTCGCTAGTATTTTTTGGTTGGTGTCCTCAAGCTTTTTTTGTAGTTCTAGTTGCCGAGCTTTTTCAGTTTCGTCCGAATATTTCTTAATGTTCCGTTTTAGCATTCTTGCTTGTTGTCGAAGTTTTGTAGTCAGTGATTCAAGTCTGAGTTCCCACCTGGGTTTTGACTTTTTTCTGTGGTCTTCGAGGAGACCCCGATTTTTTCACAGACTAATTGTGCTCCTGCGTATATTAAATCATTTGACTACGTGATGTCGTTTGTCGGGATATTTGTCAAAAAGTCGTTCACTTTCTCGGTTTCAGACTTGACTGTCCTCCAGTCTTGGTTTCTAAGAGAAGGCAATGTGGTTTTCTTTTCATGGTATCTACATTAGTTTTTTCCTCTTGGTTCAGTGTTTGCGTTTGTGTGTTTGCGGTGTTTGAGACATTGTCATGTAGTGGTTGGTTAGGAGTTTCTAGCTTTCCTGCGTTTATTGTCTCGGTTACTGTGTTAGGTTTTTTTATGTGTTTGCTTATATATTTGTTGGTTGATTTCCTGTATTTCAACGTTAGAAAACCAACTATTCTTTGCTATTGTCCTAATCCAGACAGCCAGTCTTTGGTTTGTTGTCTTACATCTACCGAATTCAGTCCAGATTTCTATCATTCTTTTTCTATACCCTATTTTTGCTGGGTTGCTTCTGAAATAACATTATTATTATTAATTACTCATTAGAGTTTTTCACATCAGCTTTAGCTGATGGTCTTTCACTGGAGTTTTAGTGATCGAACATATCAGTACGGATTTTTAATCAAATCAACTTGTTTTTAGGAAAATCAATAATACAATAATGTTAATTTACTGGGTGTGATAAAAGATATTGAGGTACAGATGTCGATGAAAATAGTTTGTTTTACATATTAATTCGTTAATGAGAAAATATTTGAAACATGTAAAAATTAATAATAACGTGTTATGAAAAAGATGATGATAGCAATGAAACCAACATATGTAATCACAATGCTAATCGAGAAAAAAAGGAGGAAAATGACAACAGTGAATGCAACAATTTCTAAAGATAAAACCTATAGCAAATTATCAATAATGAGCGTGTATTGCTTAATGGGGCTAAAAAATATGAGATTTAGTGCTACATGTAAATACTACAAAATCAAATCAATCCTCTTAAAGAAATTTGAAATTCCATATAAAATGAAAGAAAAAACCCAACTTCGCTTCAACTGGATACAGAAAAGTGATGCAGTTGTAGAGTGACTATCTCTTGGTATTTCACATTACTCTTTGTTAGAAATAACTATATATTCTTTCCAAATAATCGAACATATTGTGTATAGAGAAAATTTCATGATCGTCAAGATCAAAAAAAATTGTGAAAGTAATAAATTGTATTGATATTCTGGATAAAATTCAAATTCAACAAAAAAAATTCAAATAATTTTTGTTAAAGTTGGATATTAAACACATGGACGGTAAACCTAGAAAAAATCAAGAAAGATTTTCTTCATTTACAATCATTAAGTGCAAGTCAAACTCATTAGCACATGAAAAGTAATAATTGTTAGGAAGATGACATGAAAGAAAAATGAATATCGCAAGTGATTTTGTCATTTATTATTATTATTATTATTATTATTATTATTATTATTGTTGTTGTTGTTGTTTACTCTTTGAGTTTTTCACACCAGCTTTTCCAGTTTTTCACGGGAGTTTGAATGACAGCAAGTCTCCTTAAGTTTCCAGGACTATTCTAAGTATTCTGGCCGTTCTCAACAATGCTGTATTTTAGATGGTCTCCTCTCGTCCTCTAACTTCCTAGTCATCCAGTCCCTTTAATAATCCTTTAGCTACTGTACCGAATGCATAATTGATATAATCGTCACCTTCATGTTCCATATTTTTTTCTAATTCCCGAGGAAGGTCTTGGTACTTATATTTTTTTCACTTTCTTCCAGTTTTATTCTGTGGTCAGCCGGTACAGCAAAGTCGACAATTTTGCAAGTGCTCTTTTTTTTTATTGATTACTATAAGGTCTGGTATTATTATTATTATTATTATTATTATTATTATTATTATTATTATTATTATTATTATTACTCCTTGGAGAGTTTTTCAAACTAGCATTAGCTTCCACTGGAGTTTGAGTGACGTCAACTCTTCTCACGTTTCCAGGACCATTCTCAGTATTAGCAAAATAGTTCTGTTAATGGTAACACTTTTATATTGATAAAGGCTTTCATATTGATGACAATGATGCTGACAGAGGCGATAACATGAGTAAAAGATAATTATAATAAAAGAATTAAGGAGAAAAAACTGTGAGAAGCAATGACATCAGATGTGACCTTAAGAGAAAAACTGACCCTCTTCTAATTGCAGCACAAAACAGCACTACAAGGACTAATTATATTAAAGCCAAAATTGATAATACGCTACAGAATTGCAAGTATAGTTTCGGTGGTGGTAGAAACGACACCATTAATCATAAAATAAGCGAATATTGCAAATTAGTGTAAGAGGAGTATTAGACTAGACACAGCTGGATGGGGAATGTAATCAACTGGGAATTGTGCAAGAGATTGAAATTTGACCATACTACCAAATGGTATATGCATAAACTAGAATCCGTCATGGAGAATGAGACACTAAAAATTCTTATGGAATTTGAGATAAAAACAGATTACACCAAATTCCGGTCAGGAGATCAGAACTAGTGAAAATTAGCAAAAAAAAAAAGTGGATTTTTCCGTCCTAGTGGACCAAAGAGTGAAAATCAAAGAAAGCGAAAATGAGAGGCAAGTACTTAGACTTTGCTAGAGAAATAAGAAAGCTGTAGAACATGAAGGTGATGGTGATATCAATTGTAATTGACGCTCTTATTACAGTCCCCCAAGTTTTGGAAATCAGTGTTGTAAGAGATAGAAATTGGTTTGATTCAACTATCCAAATTACACCATTTTTAATATCGGTCAGAATGTAGAGAAGAATCCTGGAGACGGGAAGAGACTTGCTGTCACTCAGACTCCAGTGAGAGACCATTAGTTGACGCTAATGTGAAAAATCTTTCTAGAAGTAAAATGATAATAAGACGAATCGAGATCATCCAAACTACAGCATTGTTGAGGTTGGCCAGAATATAGAGGTGTCCTAGAGATCTGAGCAGTCTTAAAGTCCCTCAAAATCCAGTGAAAGCTCATCAGCCATCACTGATTTGAAAAACTCGCAAAGATTGTCGGATAAGGTAATCTGGGTCAGACGACCAGATATAGTGATAGACAACAACAAAAAAAAAAGGAGAACTTGCCAAATTGTTGACTTTGCCGTACCGGCAGACCACAGAATAAAACTGAAAGAAGACGAAAAGAGAAATAAGTACCTGGACTTTGCTTGGGAACTGAAAAACTATGGAACACTAAAGTGACGGTGGTACCAACTGTAATCGGAAGCGCTCAGTAAAGGGACTGGAAGAATTGGAAGTCAGAACACGGCTGGAGACCATCCAAACTATAGCATTGCTGAGATCGGCTAGAATACAGAAAAGGGTCCTGGAGACGTGAGGAGAGTTGACGTCACTCAAACTCCAATGGAAGACCCTGAGCTAACGCTGGTTTTAAAAACTCTCCAAAGAGTAAAATAATAATAATAATAATAATAATAATAATAATAATAATAATAATTAGAGAATACCGTAATTTTCTGTTTAATTTGCAAGTGAATAATAAGTTTGTAACGTCTGCCTTTGCGCTAAATATGATTTTTCAATCATACAAGTTATTAATATAACAGACATAACAATCAAATGTTAATTAGAATCCTTTTTCCCGAAACAGAAACGTCAATATCCTCATAGATGGCGACTACACTAAGAATCCAAAAGATCTTTTTAGTTAGCATTTATAAAATCATTTATAACAGAAGTAATGAAAAGTGAGTGAAAGTTTGAATAAACAAGAATAGTTATTATTGCGGTAAATGAGAAAACGTTGATGGTTGAAAGAAAGAAAGAAAGAAAGAAAGAAATCAAAAACAAAAGTAAGGAAGGAGCTGAAGAAGAATGGTGAAAGAAAGAAAGAAAGAAAGAAAGAAAGAAAGACAACATGAAACAAAACTGACAGTACAATTGGAAGAATTAAACCAAAAACACCTGGTGAAAGAAGAAAGACTCAAAAGATACCAGGCAAAAGCAAGGAATATATGCAAAATAGGACCTTTCAAAAGAGTAAAAGAAAGGAAAAGAAAGAAGGAAATGAAGAAAAAAAATAAAGGAAGAATAGTGAATGAATGAATAAAAGAAATAGAAAGAAAGAATGAATAAATGAAAGCAGTGAAATAAATAAAAAAAGAAAGTGGGACAGGAAGGAAGTGATAGAAAGAAAGAAAAAAGAAAGAAATATAGAAGGAAGGAAGGAAAGAAAATAGTAAAAGGAATCAAAAATGGAAGTAATGAAGAAAGATGAAAGGAAGACAAGAACGAATGATAGAAAATGAAGAAAATAAACAAATCAACAAGAAAGAATAAGCGAAGAACGAGATGCTGAGAAATGGTATGGAGAAGAATCTCAATGGGATTGGGAATTACCGAGTGACGTTGATGAGCTCTGAGTTCTTCCTCAGACTTCTACCGGTGATGATCATCATGTAAAGTGTTGGAGGGGGAGAATGATGGGAGATATGTGAAGTCTAAAGAAGTATAAGGTGTTCCTCTCGGTATCCCTCGTCCTTTCCCTGCCACACCAACTGAAACGACAAGAAACACGCAAAAACAAAATATTCAAGAAAAGTGAAAAAATCGGCCAATTAACTTTAAGCACTATGTCAGTGTGCACACCTACGCACCAATATTTCGCCTGAATAATTTATCACTTAATTAAAACAGCCTCCAGTTTTGCTTTTTTTCGGTTTTACTTCTACTCACCTTACCAAACACATCCGCCGTCCAAGTAGCTTGCCCCTTTCTGTCTTCCTTCTCTTGCATTAACTCTTCTTCTTCTTCTTCTTCTTCTTCTTCTTCTTCTTCTTCTTCTTCTTCTTCTTCTTCTTCTTCTTCTTCTTCTTCCCTATTTCATTTCAATTCATTCTGACATTCCACTCCTTATGAGTCCTTAAGTTATATTTTAGCTTCATTCGTTCGTGTATTTTTCCAGTCCTCTTCATTTTCCTTCTAGTAGTAAGGAAAACTTTCTCTTTCAGTCATTATCGGCTAGTAATATTTATCATCTCTTCCTTACGTTCTTCTCGTTCACTTGATTAACTTTTCCTGTTTCTATCCCATTTATTAACATTCATACGTGAACATTGTTCTATTTTCATCTGTTCTTCTTTAAATCTATATCGATAATTGGCAAGAGTTTGTTTGTCTATCCTTTAAAATTGGACAAATAGCTTTGATGTAAGACTATCAAGTACTTTATTTTAGGACCCATTACAGAGTTTTAATATAAATCTTTTTCAAAGAGAAAAGAACGTGTTTATTTTATTCAGACTTATCAACTTCAAAATTACAATCCATTCATAACCAAAAATAAAATGTATATGCTGTGTAATTAGCTTTGAATTAACATATCTTAGTGAGTATCTTTGTGAGTATTTTAGTGAGTATTAAAGATGTAGAGTTTGGTTATGAATAATTTCTAATCTTATTCCTTTTTTTTCCATCGAAAAACTTTAAAAATGCAGGTAACAATGGTTTAGAAAAAAAGTAAATGAAAAAATGGTAATGGTAAGCTTATTCATGGGCGAGAGTGCACACACACAGACACACACAGAGACACACACACAGATACACACACACACACACACACACATATATATATATATATATATATATATATATATGTGTGTGTGTGTGTGTGTGTGTTTGTGTGTGTGTGTGTGTGTGTGTGTGTGTGTGTATAATGTGCCATTTCATCATGAGTACTAAGGAATCTGGTCTTATTCAGCATAGACAAGCACTTAAGTCAATATCTTTCTAACCTCTAATGTATTTCTCTACCTTCATCTGCACTTGTTTGCCCATGCTATATGTTCTACTCACCACAATTGTTTAATATATTTCGTCGTTATTTTAGGAACCTTTTTTCTAGAAGTTATTCATAATGATTCTACTTTTTTTTTTATTATAATGAAGACTGATATTGTTCAAAGTTTCCTTTGACCCGTCGTTCCAATCATCCAGTTTAATCAGTTCCCCCATTTTAACATTTTTCCTTATTGATTGTCTTTTGTTCAAATGTATTCACATATTTTAACGTAATTTTAATTTTATCATTATTTTGAATTTTTTTTCCAAATTCTTTCATGAGCCATCTTACGACGTTCGTATTTTACTTAGCTAAAATCAATTTAGCACAAAGCCAAAAGAATGGATCATTCAACCTTATTAACCATAGGACTGATCAAGATACCAACGTATATAATCTTTTGGCAGCATGTTTCTTTTCTTTCTTTTTTTTTTTTGCTTTTCCATTTTTATTCTGAATTTCTTTCTATCCTATCAAAAAAGATTTTTGTTGCAAATGTGTCACTTTTCAATTTCCTTCCACACAATTTCATTCACTTTCGATCTTATTTTATCTTTCTTGCCTCTTTATTACAATTTCTTTTTCTTTCTTCAACCCCTCTCTCTCTCTCTCTCTCTCTCTCTCTCTCTCTCTCTCTCTCTCTCTCTCTCTCTCTCTATCAGTCGCACTTTTCATGCCCGAGACTTCCCTTGTGTCTCAACCACACTTGCCGAAGTTCAGCGCATTTCTTTTTTCACTTCATCTTTAATATCAACTCAGATTTTTCCCAAAATATCACTTGTCCTCATTTAAAGTTCCTTAAAAATGCAAAAGAAATCAATAAAAACTTGAACAAATTTTTCAAAACGCATATAATTTTAATTAATGAAAAAAAGACAAAACCACATCAGTCTGAGTACAGCGTTATTAGCACAATAATCATTAATATTCTGTTTTTATAGACCATTTTAATCATTTATTGATTAAATTTAATTTCAAGAATTCTGAGGTAAAAGTTAGCAATAGTCTTGCCTTCCATCTTTCACTTTCTACTTGTTTTTTTTTTTTTTGTGTTTAATTTTATTTTGCCTTTTTTTTTTGGCATCAATTCATTTCAAGTTCTCGCTTTTAATTTTTTATATTCCCTTGTTTAGTTTCATACTATTTCTTTATGCCTTTCGTTTCGTTTCATTTCGTTACCCTCTTTCTTTCTTTCTTTTTTTTTTACGTTCTTTCCTTCTTTCTCTGTCATATACTCACGTTCTCTATTTAATCCATTCACTTTTAAATTCCGCATAAAACTAAAATCTTTATCTACGTAATCTTGAATAATCTACCAAATGATAAATAAAAACGATAGAAGAAGACTTTAAAACTTATGTAGAAGATTGTAGAATAACATCATTCGTATATACTGAATGCTTGTTTATAGATAGTAATTATTGGATTACGATAAATCCAAACTGAAAAGGAGCCGATATTTTATATATTTAACGTTTTGCTCATGCTTTCTTTTTTTTAAGGAGATAAAATATTTTTCCACTTCACTGCTTTGTAGAGGAAATGATCTGTATATCTACTTTCGTTCAAATAGATACATTATAAAATTTCTCATTATGTTTGTACATACAGTATCGCTCATAAATAAGTACTGCCTATAAAAGATAATGATACCAGGGTTTTATTATTTCAAGTGGAACATTATATAATCAAAATGAATATTATTAGTACTATATATGATAAGACTTTATAGCATTGAAACTTCATCTAAAGATAAAACTGAATATAACTATACAAGGGGTGTACTTATTCCTGGTCAACTAAATATTAATGTTTTTGATTACAGAACTTCAATACAAATTCGTAAATATTATTGTCTTTGAATAGACGGATAAATAACTAGACGAAAACGTAATGAGTAGACAGACATAATTAAGCAGATACATTGATCTATTGATTGATTCTAATGGCATGTCAACCCATCTCGGGTTATTTTATGCCGAGAGGTTAGGGAACTGCATATACAGTACGTTTACATTTACATTTTGGGGGCATTTTCTCAAAAGTTTTGCAAACGATTATATGAAATCAATTATTCTTATTTTATACAATTCTTATTTTGAACAATTCTTATTTTATACAATTCTTAGACGGCTTTATTTCATTCATAAATGAGATCCTGACAGGTTTTACTACTTTGAGTTAGAGTAGACTCGGCAGTAATAGCGATGAAGAGGTTGTTCATACTCCCGAGATTTCGAAAATTTAAATCTTGCCTCGGGATGCAGTTTAGTGTTATATCAGGAAACTCATTCAAGGGATGCTTTTACCATATTCTAAACCCCACCTACAGTTCAAATTACTAATTAGAGTTCACAACCTTATAAAATGACTTATATATCCATCATTGTTTAATCGTTTACGGAGGAGTGTTTACGATAATTCATGTAGTGTTTAGGGACAACAGCCTGGCACCCTAGACACTCTGAAATCTTGTACCTTTTAAATGATTGGATCATCTTATTTATTTCTGTTTTGCTGTGATACAAATAGGTAAGTAGATTTTTTTTGTAATAATAAAGTGAAAGAAAATCGTTTCGTTAAAGCATAATCTACTTACATTATCAGATTAAGTCACGTCTGAAATTATAGTTAAAATTTCCTGGTCGAGAGGTGTATCGAGATTTTTGATAATTAATAATCGGCAAAGGTAATGAAGAAGTTCTGAATCACAACGCAAGAACACCAAAGAGTGTGAGGAGAGGCAGAGATAGAAGTAGGCAAGTAAATCCATCTAATAAAAACATTTAATCCCGTAAAGACCCTTGAGAGTTCGCCTCATCTCAAAGAGGGAATTTTATAATTTGGAAGATTTATAAATGTTTAATTTTTTCTTCTATTTTTCAGTTTGTACTAGAAAGTTCTATGGTTGAAACACTTGGTACCTTAAGGAAATAACTGTGTTGCTGGGAACTTGAATTATCATTCTGTAAGGTTTTAAATGAAATATTTTCTGATATTGATAACCATATAGCATGAATAAAAAACACTAGCTAATTAATTACTCAACAACGTCGAAATAATTTGGCAACACTATTTAAGAATTGATAACATTGATTCTAATTTGATATTTTAGTTTTATGAAATTAGATACGAAACTAAATATTGAGCCCTCCATAATACAAAGAAAATTAAAGTACAGATAAATCGACCGGTATTAAAACACAGTGAAAACTGAAAACAGAAAGTAACATGAATAAGCAATACTTCCTGTAACTGTCAAAATAGCCTAAAGTTTAACAAATACTTATGTGCCGCGACGATACTAGTCCAGGATAAAAAACAAACAAAGAGAAATTCACTATAAAATTGTTTCTGCGTATATTGACCATGTAATGTGCAGGTATTTAGATGGTAGCGTGCATTTATGAGGGAGGAGTGTATGAATCTTTAGGATGAGTTTGGTGTGGAGTGCCTCTCTCAAGTAACAACGGAAGTCAATGTTTTCTGTTGAAACTTTAGCTAAATATGATATACGGTACGAACTTGATCTTTCGAAGTTGAGAGTCAATAAAGTCGTTCACAAGAAGTTAGGATATCCGAAAAGATCATCTCATAGAATTGCCTGAAGAACATAGACTCCAGCTCGTGGGCTACTTTGGTTGGAATATTTCACTGAAGGCTCCGTATATTCCTGACTGTGATTTGAAATAATCCTTTTTAGTCTCTTTAAACCACAAATTTTCGAGAAATGGTTTCTATCAAATTATACTGTAATTGTAGAAGTGTAGATTTGGCCCTGGTCTACTGATGCCTTCTTATTTGTGGATAGAATCTATGTGCCCATAAATCAATGAAGGAAGAACATATATCCAAATAGCAACTATACTGAAAATTAGAATATTAGTACTAGTAACATACACGCCGTGTGTATTATCAAGCTTGCTGGATAAGTAAGTGTAGGTAATATCATTTTGAACATACCTCGTACTTTGTTTTAGACTAAATTTTAAAGTTGCTTCAGTGCCATGAAATTAAAGAGATGTGTTAAAAATATAAAGAATGGATCTATATCTACCAAATCAGAAATTAATGAAACAGGAAACGTTAATTTCTTTCAAAAAATGTTATTAGACTTAATTATGCTCAGGAAGCAACACTGAAACTTTTCTTTTGATCGGGTGGGATGATGTATTACTTTTAATGTTCTTCATATTCTCAAATTTTACTCTTGAGATGATCTTTGTGTTTAGATAACGAGACAAAGTTGCATTGAGATAGGTTCTGCACTCACACAGTCCCGTGTTCTATCATAAACTGGTGATAAGAAAAGTATCGGAACTGCTGATCCAATATGAAGAATTAGCATTGACTTCATGAGACGTCTCGAAATAATCACTTTATTACAAAGGAACTGAAAGAAAAAACTTAAGATGAAAATTAAAGGGTCAACATTGACACTTCTTGGTTACATATTGTCGATTGTTCTTTTACTTGAAACTGCGTTGTTATGATATATTATGGTTTTGTTTATCGCATAAAAATACAGCAGCATTACGTTGCAATAAGAAGGAATTTCAATATCACTGTTATCATTACAAAAGGTGAAAAGGATAAACATTTGAAAGGAAATAACTTGCACTATCGTTACTAATTACAACGCTACTTGTTCTGAGGCAAAACTTTTACACTGTTATTCTTTATGAGCCCGTTAAAAAAGTGTGGCCAGTTGTACGCAATCCTTCATCCCTCTAGACAAATCGTCTTCATAGTAAGTCAACCGCACGCACCTTCAACCGAGTCTCTTTCATCGAATACAATATATATATATATATATATATATATATATGTGTGTGTGTGTGTGTGTGTGTGTGTGTGTGTTTGAGTGTGCGTGTGTGTGCCTGTATTCACGTGATCTTATTTCCTCTACTTTCGATAGCATGTTTCAGAGTGAGGAAATGATACCCACAATATAACCTCATTACACTTAGAAATATTATTACAAAGAATTTTTAGCAAGATATCCGACGTCCGAAGCATAATAATAATAATAATAATAATAATAATAATTTTAATAATAATAATAATACATACATACATACATACATACCAAATCAAGACAAAATTAGAACGCTCGGAGAAAAGCAAACCAACAAATACATGGAAATATTGGAAGCTGACACCATCAAACTAGAGGAGATGAAATAAAAAGATCAGATAGAATATTTCAGAAGAACCAGAAAGTTACTCAAGACAAAACTATGTAGCAGAAACCTTGTCAAAGAAATAAATACCATGGCTGTCCCCCTCGTAAGATATTTGGAACCATTCTTGAGAAAAAGAAAACTAATGACCATGCATAAGGTCTTACATCCAAGAGATGACACATACAGGCTCTATGTGTTCAGAAAAAGAGGAAAAAGGACTTGTCAGCATTGAAGACAATGCTGACGCATCAATACAACGACTTGAAGACTAAATAGAAAAACGCGGAGGAAGATAAATTGCAGCGACCAGAAACAATACTGACAACACGAGGAACAACAGAACGACAATAACTAGAAAACAAAATTGGGAAGAAAACCTCTGGACGTTTAAAGCGACTTATAAGCGACATCTCACACGAATGCAGCAAATTAGTACAGAAAGAGTATAAGATCAGACATGATTGGGTAGGTGAAGTGATCCATTGGGAATCGTGCAAGAAATTGAAATTTGATCATACGAACGGTATATGCACAACCCAACATCAGTCTTGGAGAATGACATACACAAACTCCTCTGGGATTTCGACATCCAAACGGATCACCTAATCTAGGCCAGACGACCAGACCTTATAATAATCAACAAAAAACAGAACTTTCAAAATTGTGGACTTTGCTGTCCCGGGTGACCAGAGTGCAAAATTGAAAGAAAATGAAAAGGATATATGTATATACCTCGACCTTACTAGGGAATTAAAAAAAACCGTGGACCAGGAAAGTGACGTTTATACCAGTTATAATTGGTGCTCATGGTACAGTCACCAAAGGATTAATAAAGGTATCGGAGGACATAGAAATACGAGGGCGAGTGGAACCCATCCAATCTACTGCATTATTGAGATTGGCCATAATACTGAGAAGAGTCCTGGAGACTTAAGCAGGCTAGCCGTCACTCAGACTCCAGTGTAAGAACACCTGCTAACGCTGATATAATTAACTCTCAGGGATTAATAATAATAATAATAATAATAATAATAATAATATATATATATATGTGTGTGTGTGTGTGTGTGTGTCTGTGTGTGTATGTGTGTGTGACTTTGTAACTAATTTATTAGGAAAATTGATAATTTCAACACCACGTTTTCTTTGCTAAGATACCTCTATACTTGCCCAGTAATGAAAGGAAAATTGATTTCGAGTCGATTTGGCTAGCAGGAAGTGACATAGATTCTTTTGGATATCTAATTCAAAATATTTTCAGATCTTACACAAGCTACACTTATCTCCATTGTCTTTCACTATTTCATAATCATATCGAAACAGTTTTATATCTTATGAATATAATTCCTCAGAGAAATTAAAACCTTTCAAACATTTTCAAAAGTGAGACCATTTCTGGCAGAAAATCTACTAAGAATCACAAAATAAAAATGCAGGACTTTTTCTTTATTTGGAAAGCTTTTTTAATTTGAACAAATTCATAAAGCTCTTTTTGAGTCTGTAAGGCAACAACAATTTCCACATTAGAAAATATGTACATTTCTTATGTAAATTTTGTTCATTTAGCAACCAGACAATACAATTTTCATTTCGATTTTATAAAGATCTACTTCTAAGTAACGATAAACAAAAGAAAGGAATTAATGAATGAATTAATTTAGAAGAAATACATTATAAAACACAATTCTTTTTTTTACTGATATCTTTCATATTATTCGTTTCAAACAGGTTGCATATATATATATATATATATATATATATATATATGTGTGTGTGTGTAAAGGATTTTTTGTCGGTTCAATGAGAGAGGAAAGTAAATATTTTGAAATGAAGAGGTCTACAAGTAGATTTCTTTTCGACGTTATTTTTTTCTTTTACACGCGTTTTAAGTGTATTCACACTTTCCTCTGGAAGTTTATAATGTTTAGTGGCGGCGTTTTCTTTGATTTATACAGTGGAAACTGTTTTCATAATCCTGTTGTTCTTTTTAATTCCAGGATATTTGGCAGAGGGTTTCCGGGTCGCATTAATGCGTTGTCTGTGACAAATTTTCGTCTTCGCAGGTGTTGTTTGTTTGTTTGTTTGTTTGTTTGTTCTTCTTAAAATGTGTGTCGGTGAGTCTGCGTGAGTGTTCATGTTCATATATGTATATACATATTTTTTCTCTTCCTAAATGATCTGATATTTGATATGCCATAGAGTTTATTTGTTTTCCTCACCGGGTCATACTGTGTGTATGTGTGTGTGTGAGTGTGTGTGTGTGTGTTGTTTCATAAAATTCAACTTACTACTCTGTTTTTCTTAGATGTGAATGTGTGTGTGTGTGTGTTTTCTAGGTGTATGTATAATTAAATTCTAATTAATGTTGGTTTGAGTTTTTCTCAGAATTTTCTTTTGCAATAGTCGTCAGTGTGGTATATTGACATTGTTTTGAACGTTCCACTGCTGCATTTGTATAGGTGTTTTGATGCAAATAATTTTCTATTTTCTGGTAACTCAATATTGCTTTTTTTGAAGGGATATTCTGGTATTTAGCGTTTGTGTAGACCCAATGTATATTTCTTTACATTTCCTACATTCGATTATTTTGACTGCATTTTGCGAATTGTAGTTTGAACTTTTATCATTATGAATGTCATTTTTGGATTTTCGAAGGTATAGGACTTTCTTTCTATTATCCTATTGCATACAACATATCTTTTATTCTTCCATTTTGTGACACCGAAAAATTTGATAATTAAAAAATTATAGATGATTCCCTAGTAAAAAATTAATCCAGATTCTTCTAGACAAAGACAACAATAGTGAACTAAAGACACACACACAGAGAGAGAGAGAGAGAGAGAGAGAGAGAGAGAGAGAGAGAGAGAGAGAGAGAGGAATTAGAAATAGTAGTACGTTGAGTTTTACGACACACCACACACAATTGCACATACACACATACACCAAATGACCTTGGGAGGAAAACAAATAAACCCTATGGTATATCAAGTATCATAGATCATTTAGGGGAAGAATAATCCGAAAATATATATACACCTAAATGGACACGAACACTCACACATTTACACAGAATACACCCGAGAAAAATGAAAAAAAAGAAGTAGAAGAAAAAAAGAGAAAGAGAAAAAAAAAACCCTTGTAAAGACAAAAATTTGTCATGGAAAATTAACTCATTAATGCGACATGGAAACTCTCAAACAAAAATATTGGAATTAGAAAGAACAACAACCTCATGAAAGCAGTTGCTACTATATAAATCGAAGACACCGCCGCCTTTAAACGCCAAAAACTTCGAGTGTAATGTTTAAATACGGTTGAAACGCGTGTAGAAGAAAAATGAATAACGTCGAAAAGAAAGTTACATGTGGACTTATTTGTTTAATATATATATATATATATATATATATATATATATATAGCTTAGTTGTTTCTGCCGAAGTTTTTTTCTTTTGACTAGGCATGGCAGAACTATTTGATTATTTTTAATAGTACGGGTGCCGTGCGTCTTTTCTTTTTTATTGAATTTTTCCAAGATATCAGTTTGTATAATTCTTATTTGCAAATTGTATCATCTGTTTTTTTCCCCATTATCAGAATCTTAACATCGATTGATAAAATCAGAGAAAATGGCTTCGAGCTGACAAAGAAAAGAAGCAGAAGATACCCCGCAAAAACAATTACCGACGCCGACTAAGCCGATGGCATAACGATACTGGCAAATACACCCAACCAAGCCGAAACACTACTGCGTAGTTTGGAAAGAGCTACCGCGGGCATTGGCCTCCATGGCAATGCACACAAAACTGAATATATGTGCTTTAATCAAACGGGTGACATTTCCACACTAGAAGGAACTTCTCTGAAACTGATCGACATATTCCCTTACCTAGGAAGCAGTGTCTCATCAACCGAAAAAGACATCGACACGCGGCTTACGAAGGCATGGACAGCTATCGATAAGCTATCGATCATATGGAAATCAGACCTGACCGATAAAATGAAACGCAGCTTCTTCCAGGCAGCGGTCGTGTCGATACTGCTGCATGGATGCACTACTTGGACGCTAACAAAACGCTAGACGGCAATTACACAAGAATGTGGCGAGTAATATTGAACAAGTCCTGGCGGCAACACCCCACAAGGCACCAACTATACGGCCACCAGCCGCCCATCACGAAAATCTATCCAAGTTAGACGGACCAGACATGCAGGACACTGCTGGAGAAGCAGGGACGAGCTCAAAAGGGATGTACTCCTATGGATCCCCACATATGGCCGAGCAAAAGCAGGACGACCAGCTCGAACATACATACAGCATCTATGTGAAGATACGGGATATAGCCCTGAAGACCTCCCAGGGACGATGAACGATAGGGAGAAGTGGCGAGAGATGGTCAGGGATATTCATGCTAGCGGCACGACATGATGATGATGATATATATATATATATATATATATATATATATATATTGCGTGTCATAAAATTATTAAAATCTTTTGGTAAGCTTCACTCTTATCAGGATGAAAACCTCAGACTCCATCATTCACTGATGTGCAATGCATGAAGATTTCTCTCCTACTCGAAGAAAACTATTGAAGAGTTGAAAAGATTACATGTTGTGGTAGTTTCATTTGAGCATCCATTGTATAAACTATATTGTTTTTACATGGATAGAAGTCGCTGTGACATATTTCACATATAAGAGACGGACTTAACGTGAAATTTACCACGTTTATATTTCTCGATTAAATCTGCTCGATCAATGAATTTAGGGAAAAAAGAAAGTATAGAGGACGAAAATGCACAAGACGAACATTGTAAGTGATACCAAATTTTTCATTTAAGTTGCCCATACAGAAAATCTCTTCGAAAGAGTTTGGAACATATATTAGATTTATAAAGTTTAAATTAGATTTTCCAAAATTTACAATGAGTAAATATCACGAATCTGTTCTACAGGGATTTAGAAATGGAAAAGATAATGTAGGGAGAGAAATTGACTTGAAACAGTAGAAAGAGCTGTTTTATTTTTGAAATTCAAATAGACTGCCTCATTCAGACCAAGAGACCTAGATTAGTCCTTGTAAAGATTTTTAAAAAAATTATCATATCTTTCGCCCTATTGATATGGTGTAGAATATGTTGAATCTTTTCCCTGTTGAGGATTTATAGCCACCCCAAAATGTTTGAATCTAAACTGCATTGGATCGTGCGGATTATCCCTTCCTTGCCATTAATTCCAGGATCACTATGAACCAGGCTGGTTGTACTTTTTAGGATCTCAACTACGAGTCAAATAGATATATTTTCTTAGAATATTTGATATGACATAACTGTGTAAAACGAAAAAATAATAACAAAAAAAGAAACAAACTAAAAAGAAAAAAAAACTCTTAAGAAACAACCACATAAGAGTATTATGGTACAATGAATGCGGTTCTCTAAAATTTTCCAGGAAAATAACTCTGGACGAGTTGATATGTTGTTAAAATCAATCAATCACTCAATCAATATTCGTTGTTCTGGCGCAGCACAGAGTAACATTGAAAGAAATTGAAAATAAAAAGTTAATAGACATGTTGGCCTTTCCAGATAACTGATACTCCCCCTGCCAAAAAAAAAAAAATGAAAAAAAGAAAAACGAAAGAAATACCCCACCCCCGGAAATCAACCTGATACATAAAGATGGAAGTTGTGCTCATCATTATTGAGGTAATTGGAATAACCCCTAAAATCATTGCAAAACCTTTCAACGAACAGACAATCCAAACAAGAATTGTAGCTATCCAGGCAATCAAGTAGCAGAACTCAGATCAAATAAAAAGAGCCTGGCAGTATTAAGAAAACTTGTTGTCAGTTGATCCTCAAGGAAACTCGTTATTTATAACTGGAGACTTTGACTCAGTGACTAAAAATAACAACGAAATTGGTCTTATGTTAGCAAAGCAGTGACGATTCAGCTGGTACTAATAACATGTAGTTATTGGGGCAGATTTGATGGCGTCACTGATATAATCACAGCACAAACAACAATTAAACCCACATATATTGGCGTGTGATTATATCTCTGAATCCCCGACTTAAAAAAGTGGATTAGGTTTCTTTCCTCACTACTGATATAAGGCTAGAAAAAACCAGGGACACACACACATACACACACATGTATATATATATATATATATATAAGCGTATATGTACATATACATGTATCCACTTTTTCACAGATGCACTCAACCCCAGTTTACGCACACGCATTTATTATATAAAAACAAAAATATTGAAATACTCATTCATATTCTTCTTAAATAAAAACACTCTTTCTACTGATTTACATAAAACACTAATTTTCTTATGAATCAAAGATACCAAGGTTTTATTATTTCTGGTGGAACATTTTACAAAGTGCATAGTAATCAGTCTCATCTATTTCCGAAATCTATTAAAAATTAGGATCTCTCCTACTTACTTTTTCTCATGATTAATACTCATTCATCTTCTGTAAAATAGAAACAAGTTTTCAAAGGAAACAGAATTTTTATTGTGCTCTCCTGATAAGCATTTGAGCACTTTTGATGTAATAAACATCTTCAAACGCATTTTTATTATTCAATAGTAAAATGGTTGATTGGTTTGGGTTGCTGAGTTGGATTTTATAGTAGGTTTTTTAAATGGCAAATCCTGTTTAAATATATATCATTTGTAAACAGATTGTAGAGAACATTTTTAAATGAACCAGAGTTCATTTGTTCGTACACAGCAAAGTGGTTATATGTATATCATTTGTAAGTGAATTGTTTGTCGGTACACTTCATTTGAATTAATTAGAGCTAATTTGTTTTTGCTATTGTCTGCACGCAGTTGAATTGTTTCAAGTATTGCTATCTAATACTAATAATTCAATTTAACTTAAGTCATTTGTTTGCACACAGGAAAGTGGTTTCAAGCATTGCTATTCAACACTAATAATTCATTAGTATTCATTTATTTGCACACAGTTAAATAGTTCTAAGTATTACTATGAATCACAATTAAATCTAAGTAATTTGTTTGCACTCAGCTAAATGGTCAAACAGCTCTAATTGACCTGTGGATGGTACCCTAACTGGTACTCCAACTCCAGGCCAGAGTTGACCCAGTAGTAATGGCAGTGAAGGAGAATTCCACATTTCGCAATGCTTCAGGACAAGAGCCTCACCATCAGATGCAGTGTAGTGTCATATCCAGGACACACGTTGGAGGTGGGGTTACCCTTCTGCAGTTGTGCAATTAGCGTAATCTATAATCCCAGCCAACTGGGTTAACATGAAATGGCGTGACATTAATTTATTTATAAAATCAAAGTACATTATATATATATATATATATATATATATATATATATATATATATATATATATGATCGTGATGACGGAACAGTCTCGTCATCTGTCCTTATTATCCATCGCTTTCGCCAGGTCCTTGACTCTCTATCTAAAAACAAAGTTCTATCAAACAAGATGGACTGCTATTGATAGATTATTGAATATATGGCTATCTAATCATACTGATAAAATAAAACGGGGCTTTTTTCAAGCGATAGATGTGCCAGTACTATTGTATGTCTGTGCCACATGGAATTTAACGAAGCGTCTTGTAAAAAAGGTTTGATAGGAACTATTCAAGGATGCTGTCTTCTCTTTTTAACAATCAAGGAAATAGCACCCTACATAAAGCAGCTTTACAGACACTTGCCTCCCATCTTACAAACCACCAGATAAGAGAAACAAAATTCGCTGGAGACTCCTTAAGAAGCAAAGAGGAACTCATCTGAAATTCTTGTGTGGATTCTAACACATGGATTCTCTAGTTTTGGCCGACCAGTATATATATATATATATATATATATATATATATATATATATATATATATATATACATCTGTCAGTGTATGTATGTATAAAAGTGCGCTGTAGCAACATTCCTGTCATAAATGATAGAATTATTTATGTATGGGATGGTAGTGTTTACGAATTATGAGCGAGGAAGCATTGGTTGACGGATATCCTTTCTAGTAATTCGAGAAATAAATAAATAAAGCAGAAAAAATAGGAATATTAATTGAAAGAGAAAGGTAGAGATCTTCGGGAAAGTGGGGGGAAAAGAAAAAACTTAAAAGAAAAAGAGACGTTGAAGGATTTTATAGTGCAGTCGGCATAGTTTCATGACTGAGAATCCAGTGAATATATATATATATATATATATATATATATATATATATATATATATATATACTCAACCCTGCTGCTCGAGCTGGATGAGACACAAAGTAGGTTTTGGTGGTATTGTACAGGCTTGTTGGAAATAGATTTTCTTTCTCCAAGACTGTTTTTCATACTAAAGTTAAAAGGCCTTGAATACCCGAGCTGGAGGGATAATAGTTGGAGGGAGAATAGCCAGATTCATACATTTCCCAACGGTATTAGTGCTATGCGAAATATAAATAGCTTTGTCCAGTATCTTAACTCAGGTCGATATGTCCATTTCCTTCATTGATATATATATATATATATATATATATATATATATATATATATATATATATATATATATTGTATACTTAGTCAGCAAATCATGAGCCAAACCCAACTATAATTAAGAAAAGACAAAGAAATCACTCCAAATAAATCCAAACCACTCCAAAAGTATATAGATAAAACTAACAGCAAAAAACGATCAAACACAACCACCAAAAATGACCAGCAAACTGGTTAAAAGCGCTTAGGCCAATATTGGGTTCTTTCTTTATCAACTTGACTCAGACATAAGAAGACTTGTGAGAAGACTTGAACGTCTTCCCTTGAAGATTTTAAAAGAGAAACAATATGTGGTATTTAACCAAACCTGTGTGTGTGTATATATATATATATATATATATGTGTGTGTGTGTGTGTGTGTGTGTGTGTGTGTGTGTGTGTGTGTGTGGTGTGTGTGTGTGTTGATCAAATGTACAAAACTCTCCAAAGATTATATATATATATATAGTGACAGCACTTTAGACAATCGTTGATCATTATCAAGAACGTTTAGTTTTGGGGTTTAACTTGAACCATCGGCATTTTAATTGACATTGAGGAAAAAAACTGAAAAAAGCATATGCAGAATAAATTATCTATGACAGTATTCACTGAATAATCGTGGAGTTAGATTGAATTATTTTCTATGATTTTACTTTTATTTCTATGATTGTTTCTATTTTATTTTTATAGTATTTTTGCATGCAATTTCTTAATATACATTAAGTTTGCTTCGTTGTTATATACTGTGTTTGATGATAATGAAACAGCGACAGATTGCGAATGTTAATACTTTTTTGTCACATTTTCTTTTGAAGTTCTCATAAACAAGAATAACAGATTTCAAATATGACAAACTCGTAATTTAATGTCTGGGTTTTGCGTTTAGATTTTACATTTTCACCAGAAATTTGTTTACAATCAGAATATAAACAAATAAAAAAAAGTAAAAAAGTTAAAGTTTAGAAATGTTTACCGACCAAATCAACCAATAAATAAACAGCTTTTTTTTATTGTCATTAAAATTTACTTATTCACATGTATATCTTGTTTTCATAAAATATATTCTTATCTTTTTAATCTCCACTTTTTGGTGTAAATATTGTTATATTACACTTTTATCATTTGTTGTTTTTGAAATGTGTACAATCAAGTTAATTCCGATAAACACGATTGCAGGTTATATTTAATTAACAATCAGGAAAAGTGATTGGTATATTGTCGAGAATATATAAACCTAAAAAAGCAAATGAAGTAAATCTATCCAACATCTTTTCTATTAATTCATTTTAAAAAAATTACTTACGATCCTGACAGTATATGATGGTCGTTATAGGTACATTGACACAGTTACACTTCCAAGTTTCTTATAGTTTTTTCTTTAGACATTGAAGTAAGATGTATAAATCTTTAGGTCTGTTTTCGGAGTGCAGCTTGGAAATGACGATGATTTTGGATATCTGTGCTAAATGTGTAGCATAACCTTTTTCTATTCAGATTCATAAAAAGCTATACGAATATGTAATTTAAGTTGTTATGTTGAGTTTAGTCCAAGTCCTGATGAATGAGTCACCCTGCAATAATCGAACTCACTTACGATGATTTATTTATCTAGTTTGCTAATAATCACACCACACGAAGGGTCCCTTAAGATTAAGCATAGATAATAGTTGGTACAATTCACCAGTAAGTAATTGATCCGACAGCTCCACTACGAGAAGAATGTGACACTAGGTCAATTTTTAGGAGGAGTACATCTGGTTTGAATAAAGAGTTTTCCTTCTACTATTCTGGTATCAAGGATAAAGAGCATAGTCTACCCTACTATTTAACTATAGCTGGTGCCAGTACAGAGGGAATCATATCTTTCCCGAGGGCATTTGCAAGTATTAATTCATTCTGCTCGGATTAAATATAACAATAGACCATAAATTTGCGTCATCCTGTGAGAACCAAAACGGATAGAAAATTTTGCAAATTTAGTATGCTAATCACTACCCTACGAGTGACGAGTGACTTATATATACATATATATATATATATATCTATCTATCTATCTATCTATGTGTGCGTTGTGCGTGTGACACTTGCCTAAATTTTATACAAAACTGCAAATATAAGGCACCTAGTGATGATCAAAGTTAGTCCTTTGGTATAGCTCGTTACGCTAACTATTTCACCACAGTGAGGTGACCGAAATAATAAGAATGTAATTAACATTTTTATTTGTAACGAATCAGATTTGAGTGGTGAGGAGTTAACAGAAACTGACTTAGCATATGAACGTAAAACAGAAAACAAAAACAGCAACAACCAAAAAAAAAAAATACTAATATGAAAAACCTGAGACACTTTAGATGCTACTTGAGTTTGTTTCCATGAATTTTAATGCATTTCATTTTTACACCAACCCATCTTGTCTTCACGTGTGGACATAAAAACAGGTTTGTTTTATTTCTTTGTTGGCACTTATTCTTTTAGTTACGTCTTCTCAAAATCATCTTCCAATTGAAAACAAAATAAAGGTATACATATGTGTTCAATTAACATATGTTTATTTACATTTGTACATGCGTACATAAAATACAGACACCCGCACATATAAGTACATATATGATCTTTTTTTATAAAATTGTGTATTTATTTTAAAATTTGCTTGAAATGTATAATAAATACATATAATAAATACATTCAGCTCTGTTTTTATATATATATATATATATATATATATATATATATATATATATATATATATATATATATATATGAGATGAGGAATAAATTTACTTGTATAACTATAGGTATGATGATGTAAAGTTAATATGAAACTACAAATGAATGTCTAAAACGTATTCATATAATCTCTCTGTCACGCGCGTGCGCACTCACAACCACTCACCCATCTACTCTCTCTCTCTCTCACTCTCTCTCTCTCTCTCATACACACACACTCACACACATATATGACATTCGAATATCTTTGTAGTTTGACACCTCATTAAAAACTAAAGCATCACATTTTCCTTTTATTTTTTAGAACTGTCAGCTTTTGTTGATGATTTATGGAAGTAAAATGTCATATCGAAAGTCCGAATGTATGTTAATAAAAAGATTTTCTTTAAAATCGATTGTTTTCTTGATTTTCGTGGCAACAGAAAAATATTAAAAATTAAAGTAGCAGTTTAAGCAGGAGGATTTTACTAAAAATATTGTTGTTTTTGTTTTTGAATAACACCCTATATAATGCTATTAGTAACAACTTTCAAATGTATATGAGTGTTTTATATAGCTTTCAGATTTCTAATGATTTTGCATTCATATTTCATATAGCTAGTTTGCAATCACTTCACACTCACACACACACACCCACACTCACTATATATATATATATATATATATATATATATATATATACGTACTCTTAGTTGGCACTGATAGTGTAATGTTTATTTTCGAAGAAAATGTAGCCAGCGGGTCGAGTTCAAATTCTGCGTGAGGCTGGATGCATTTTGCTTCGCACAAATCTAAAAGAAAAAGGTCATTTTATTTATTTACTCGTGAATAAACTGTAGATTAGAGTGACAAACGGTCTAAGGGAAGGAAACCTCAAAACTTAACACACCCAAAGAAGACGTCATAGACCAGCTTAGCAGATTACACCCCATTTCTTAAAGACTTTCTGAACGATCTTAATTCTGAAGTGACGGAATTGGGGAAACTGCGACTAACACATTTTCGGGAATTTATGAGTCCTGGAGATTGATTGGATGGGGAAACTATGAGTAGTTTATTCCTTTGCCTGGGACAAAAAAGATCATAGAAATAAGCATTAACTGTGGTTCAATGATTTTAAGCACCAAACTAATCTGATTTTGATTCACAGCCAACAAATATTTACATTGGATAGTAGAGATAGTTTAAGCAAAAAATGGCTCTTTTTAATTGATTTGTCTTTTAATTATTTTGTTTTTGAACAGAGCAAAAGTTAATGACAGAAAAAAAAATGTTCAAACTTTAACTTTCACTAAAGTTTAGAAAATTGTTTGGTATAGCAGTCATTAATTATAATAATAACCATTCAATACTTGATGTAAAAATTATTTTTGAAACAGGAATCAATTCGTTCTTTTTCTATATCAAGCAAAATCTTTTTAATCTCTCGTGAGTGAGGGATATTACTATAAATTTTAGAATTATTTTCCTAAAATGATGAATTAGCAGAAAAATAATTAAATGAAAAATATTATTATTAGGATGCTTCTGAAGTTATACAGACAAAACTAAAATAGGGATAAATGAAAGTTGCTAGGAATCTATTTGAAATAATAATTATCAACTGAAGAACCAAGCATCATTATTAAGACAATTACTCACCCTTATTTTGTAAGTGTTGTAAGATAATTATAAAATATTAACGATATAGAGTCACTAATATCAAAATCTGAGAGAATTATTCCTAAAAAAAACATTTTATTTGTTTGGATCATTTATATACTGCAGGTTACTCTCTTGTTAATAGCTTACAGAAAAAGTTTTTATGTTAATTTAGAGGTCACAGCTAGCCCCGAAGACCATTATAAATATTTTGGATGAATATCTTATCTTATTTTTCAGACTTGGGAAAAATTACTTGGGTGAATGTTATGTTACAATATTAGCCACTTGGCTACTTAATAAATAAAAAAACTGCAGTATCTGGTAGTTAATACCATTGCATCATTCACTATCTTCATTTGATCATTGATTTCATTTTGTAATGCTGGCTCAGTAATTTTCTGTGGCCAAATTCGTGAAAAAATCTTTAAAAATGTTGGAGAAATGAATAGTCCCGTCTATATTTTTCAACATCTCGACAATGTTAATGCATTTCGTGATCCTGGAGAGTACAATTTTGAAAGGGCTTAAACGACTATTTCTTTTAATTAAGGCTTGAAATTATTGATGATGTCAAAGAACTTAATCCGCTAACCCAGAAAATCTCTTCGCAGATTAGGCCGTCTACAACTGGTATTTTCAGGGGTATGAAAAAGTTTTAAAAGTTTGGATACAAGTAAAAATACCCTTGTGTTTTCAAGAAAGAAAAACCCTTGTGTTTATTGAATGGATTGTTTTTAAAGTTCATGTATACACAGGCGCAAATATATATGCTAATAAACACGTGATTAAGAAGTTAAATACATAATGATGTCTTCATAAAGTTGAAATCGTGCCTAAAGCACTGATTTTCACATCATTGAAATTAAGCATTGATGATCTTGATCCGAAACTAAGATGGATTACTGTAACCAGTACAAGGACTGATAAACTTTGAAAACTTCAGCTGATTTCAGTAATCCATATTTCCTATATATATATATATATATATATATATATATATATGTATATATATAAACTTGAGTTCTGTCTGCCTCGTCGGTAGCTCTTAGAATACACGGACAATATTCCCTGCAGATGTATAAAACTTCTGGTTTCACCAAAGAAAACAAATCCTGTGTTGGACATTAAACTGCATCCGAGATCATTTGGTATTGGATAATCACTAAGTCCACTCGGAGTGGTTGGATTTGTTAGGTTCCCATCTATGGCCAAAATAGATCTGCTTCGATGGCTATACCTAATTTCATAGAACTGAATGTAAAAACTTAAGCTATACACACAAAAAAAAATTATTGTAAGGATACTAGGTACGTAATTCTCTAACTTCTCTGTATGAAATAACCCCAGATGTATTGACATACCGTTATAATCAATCAATGAATAAATCAATCGAGTTCTCTCATGATTCATCATTACTATTCAACTTGAAATATTCTATTTTATTGATAAATATATACGTACATGTATATATGTATGTATGTATCTATCTATCTATCCACACACACACACACACACACATATATATATATATATATGTATATATATACATATTTAAACGGTGGGTATTACATATCGAAATTCTTATTTCAAATTATTCGAGAACAAATTAAACTGCCCACCAAAAAGTCAAACAAACGAAACAACAAAAATAAAAACTACATTTAACCCTCAAAGACTTAAACTCATTCAATAACTTCCATATTGAAAATATTAAAATGTTAAATATTTAAAATTTTGCCACTTAACGGTAACTTCGAGTGAGAAAAATACTTGTACATTTGAAATTATTTATAAACAGCTGCAAGCCGAATGATGAAGTCGTTAAAGCAAAGTATATGTTTCCTTCTCATGTGAAGCCAGTCCTTTGGCATTCAGTCTTGAAATGTAAACAGTCATTAAATAAACATCCTAATGATAGCCTAAGACCGAAACCAGTTGTGAATAACAATTTTTTTTTTAAAGAAAAATCTGTTTATTCTTTTGTTCGAACTATATATATATATAATGCTGACACTGAGAAAAAAATTCTTATGACTGAAGTTTCACGAATTTTGATCTTCAGGTAAGTAGGAAAATGAATGAATTGACAAAAACGTTTATTTTTCCTCTCGGTTGATTTAAAAATATCGATATTAATATTGATAACAAAATATAAAGAATATTTAGTCGGGGCGATTAATTTCTTCTTTCTCATTCAAATCCTTTTGCTGCCCACCTTAAAATCAAAATTCGTGATACTTAAGCTTTCTGCGTTTTAACATTTAGATTTGAAGTGATGGCTGTCTCTTTATGAGAATACATGAACTCTGTTTTACTTGCTTCACTTTGAGGCCAATGCTTTCTGCTGCTTGCAGTAGGGTTTGGCTTGGGTAGGTGCATTTGCTAGAAGAGATAGATCATCTACGTAGTTTGCGTTTGTCCTAGTTTCAGTGGTATTTAGTCCGTTTCTTGTATTTTTTTTATTACTTAAAACCATTTTCTTTTGTTATATCTATTGACGTTCGAAGTAGGTAGTCGCAGCTGAGTTTGTAAACATATGGACTTAATGCATCTTCTGTGACTATGTGGAAGAATCTATCAGGAATAGAAGAGTTCACATATCTCGACAGCAACATCTTATATGAAGAAAGTGACTCAACATGCGTATAATGAAGGCGTGAAATACTATTGACAGGTTATCGATTATATAAAAATCTATCTGATAACAAAAAACCGTATTTCTTTCAAGCTGTAACTGTGTCCATACTACTACATGGATGGACAACATGAACGGTAATAAAACACCGAGGAAAAGTGAGATGGGAACTACACAAGAATGCCACGTGCTATCCTGAACAAATCCTGGAAGCAACACTCCACAAATCAAAAGTTAAACCTCCACCTAACCCCCATCACACGAACCACCCAAGTATGATGAACAAGACATGCGAGGTACTGTTGGAGAAGTAAAAACGAACTCATAAGTAACTTTCTCTTATGGACTCCTACACATGGACACACCAGTTTTGATCGACAAGCAAAACTTAGATACATCTGCATTGAGCAGACACTGGATGCAGCCTAGAGAACCTACAAGGAGTGATGGATGATAGGGACGGATGGCAAGTGAGAGTCAAAAGAACTTCTTTCTGTCAGCATGACGTGATGATGATGATTTATTACATTTTTCTCTACTGACAGAGTATCGAGCATTATTTGCATTTTTTATTTATCACGTAATTTTATTATTCTAATCACACACACACACACACACACACACATATATATATATATATATATATATATATATATATATATATATATATATATATATATATATATCAGAATGAATATTTTTCTATTTATTCAAAAAAGATTATCCACTTGAAAACTTACGCTGTTTGCCAGTAAGTACGGAATACAAGCTCTCACCAGCAATGGATTCTACCCACTTTAGGTTTTTGAAAATGGCTTTGTACCAAACTAGACTTATTCTGAAAGAAATAATTCAAGAGTATCCTTTCCAAAAGTGTTATACGTGTGTTGTACCCGTTTTACTCACTATAAGCAAACAAACACATTTATACATAGATATTAGCTTACTGAAGCGTATTCTACATATGCTTTTTTTAAAAATGTTTTTTTCTTCTTCTTCAGGTCGAGACATGTGGGACACTGATGTGAATGTATCAGAATCACGTTATTCAGAGCCACTCTCACTGCGATGAGAGATTTGGGAAGTTACAACAAACAGTCGACAACTGATATTGGTGCCTGTTTATCTGAAGGAATAGTTTGTACCTTGTGGCACTTACTGAGGAGAGATTTGGGAATTCAGCACATTTTACAACACCAGGGGACTATCTATCTGTCTCCCAATATCTATCTATCTATCTATCTCTCACTCTATCTATCTATCTATGAATCATTTTGGAGTAATTTTGATCAGAAAATAATGTTCAATTCTAGGGAAATTCAAAATGCTAATTTTTGAGTGAAGTAACTATTTCTATCAGTTTACAGAACACAGATCCAATTTGTATCTTTTTCCAAGCTCTTGCAATGTCCGTTTCTATCAATATACAGTGAAGTGTAGTGGATAAAGTGCTAGACGGTGACTGCTGCCGCGCTATAATTTTTATCATGACTCCAAATATGAGTTAAATATAACACAACTTTTCTTTTACAAGAATTGTTTTGGCGTTACGCCGTAAGTTGATTAGCCATTAAAATATTAAACCAAAATAATATGTTCATGGATAAAGTACTAAAAAAGGCACGAAAAACAGAATCGGTACGCTTATTTCAAATTCCGGTTTAGACTCCTTGTATTCACTTGCAGGGAAAGACATGAATTTATCTCTTCTCTTCTTTTGCTAGAATAAAATTGGTATAGGGCAACCACTCTAGGAGAAAGGAAACTCTGAAATTAAATTCCTTGCTGTTATGGATGAGTGCGATATTAACACCCAATGTTCTGCATATTTTTCATACCTTAAAGAGGGTCTTAATCCTGCATGAACATATAACAAAGTTGGTAACGTTACCAATTGTGAATTGTATACTATTTATATCACTAGTGATATTTGAAATAGGAGAGCCAAATTAACCCGTTTATATATAAGTAAACAGAAAGACTAAGATGAAGGATATTTGTTACCAAATGAATATATTTCTGAGAAGAGAAAAATAAGTAGAAGAGATGAGTTTTAGGATATCCCTCAAAATAATAAGTATGTCAATTTATAAAGGATCGAAAATGAGGAGAGGAAAATATCAGTATATCTGGATCATAAAATTATAGTTGGTTGGTTTGTTGGGTTTTATGGTATATCAACCTTTGTAGGTTATTTAACGCCAAATCCATTTTTATGTAAATTATCAGTTCTATTTAAAACAATTGAGTACACAGTTTAATTGTCAAAAACATTTCTATTTCAAACTATTAAGTTTATTCAAGCAGTTATATATAACAATTCAGTTTAGTGTAAGTACAGATTCAATGTCAAAAATAGTTCAATTTCAAATAATTTAGTTTAGCATAAGCACGCAGTTTAAATGTAAGTACAGTTTAATTATGAAAAATATTTCTATTTCGAGCTATTCAGTTTAGTCAAGGAGTTTTAATTCAGCTAATTCAGTTTAGTATAAGTACAGATTTTGTTTACACATATGTTAAAACAGTTTTATGTTAAACAATTCAGTTTAGTGTAAATACAGTTTCAATGTCAAAAACAGTTCTATTTGAAATAATTCAGTTTATCATAAGCACGCAGTTTAAATGAAAGTCCGGTTTAATTGTCAAAAACATTTCTATTTCAAGCTATTTAGTTTAATCAAACAATTCAGTTTAGCATATGTATGCTGTTAGTCCTATTTAACCCATAGATAGGGCCCTATCAGATGCTACATCGGTGGACCAGGGAGCGAAGGCAATAAATGGGTACTCCGCATTCCCCAAAGCTCCAGCATCACTGGAACCTCACCATCACATTGTTTAGTGTCATATCCAGGACACTTGTTGTGGGTGTCTTACCCCTCTGCAGAGGTGCTGTCGGTGTATTCTTCAGTCCCAGACGACTGGGCAACAGAAAGTTATAGTTTAGGTTTTAAACCTACTCTGCTACAAAATCTTATACCACATTTTATAGCCTTTTCTTGGCAATTTGCTTTAATCAATTATATATATATATATATATATATATATATATATATATATCATCATGTCGTTCCGCTAGCATGGATATCCCTGACCCTCTCTCGCCACTTCTCCCGGTCGTACATCGCCTCCGGCAGGTCTTTAGGGCTACATCCCGTATCCTCACATAGCTGCTGTATGTATGTTCGAGCTGGTCGTCCTGCTTTTGCTCGGCCATATGTGGGGGTCCATAGGTATACGTCACTTATGAGCTCGTCTCTGCTTCTCCAGCAGTGTCCTGCGTGTCTAGTTCGTCTTGGATAGTTTTTGTGATGGGAGGAAAGTGGCCGTATAGTTGGTGCTTCGTGGGGTGTTGCCATCCGGACTTGTTCAATATTGCTCGCAGCATTCTTGTGTAATTGCCGTCTAGCTTCTTCTCCAGCCGTTTTGTTAGCGTCCAAGTTGTGCAACTATACAGCAGTATCGACACGACCGCTAACTGGAAGAAGCTGCGTTTCATTTTATCGGTCAGGTCTGATTTCTATATGATCGATAGCTTATCGATAGCTGTCAATGCCTTCATTAGCTGCGTGTCGATGTCTTTTCGGTTGATGAGACACTGCTTCCTAGGTAGGTGAGTTTGTCTACCAGTTTCAGAGAGGTTCCCTCTAGTGTGGAAATGTCGCCTGCTTGATTAAAGCACATATATTCAGTTTTGTGTGCATTAACATGGAGGCCAATACCTGCAGTAGCTCGTACCAAACTATGCTGTAATGTTTCGGCTTGGTTGGACGTATTTGCCAGTATCGCTATGTCATCGGCGTAGTCAGTGTCGGTAATTGTTTTTGCGGGGAACCCTCTGCTTCTTTTCTTTGTCAGCTCGAAGCCGTTTTCTCTGATTTTATCGATCGATGTTCTAAGTACATAGTCTAGGCAGATGATAAAGAGGTATTGGGGCTAGTGTGTTACTTTGTAGTACTCCTGCTACGATGTCGAAGTATTCTGTATCTCCATCCGGAGAACATACTTTCACTTTAGTGTTTCTGAAGAGAATCGTTATTGCTGCTACGGTTTCTTCTGGTTGGTCGTATGCAAGTAGGATTTGTTCCATCTTCCCTCTGTGAATGGAATGGAAGGCCTTGGTAAAGTCGACAAATATTAATGTCGCCTTTAGGTTTTTTGCCCGTACGCCTTCAAGTATTCTACGGATGGTCAATATTTTGAGGTCGTGGATCTATTTCTTCGGAAGCCATTTTGGTTTTTCCTAAGGATGTTGTCGATTTTGGGTTCTATGCGGTTTCGTAGTAGGGCATTGTAGATTTTGGCTGCTATAGATGTAAGTGTTATTCTAAATAAAAGCAAATTGCCAAGAAAAGCCTATAAAATGTTGTCTGTACGTGTGTTTACGCGTGCCTGCCCATACAAAGACACAAATACATTTGTAAGCACTCAGATAAACTATTCATTTTGGAGGCACTGTTTAGTGTTATGGTCGTAGGAAATGGATACGTTGCCTCGAGTTCAAATACTAGATGGATCTGCAAGCATTTTACATAGCGCTAATACACGTGTGAATAGCATAACTCCAACTATTCTCCTTCAAGCTATAGGTAAATATTAAGGCTGACTTAGCTCTTTAACTTTGATATGGCTGCCTGTCTTGAAGAAAAACTCTGAATTCAAACCTGTTACACTCCTCTTAAAAACTGACCTTATGTAATTTCCCGTGTGTTCGGGGTGGGGGTTGGTGAATACATATATATCATACATGCAAGGTGTAACGAAAAAGTATCGATACTGAAGCTTAGAATTTTTCAATGTTAAAATCTAATTTTTAGGCGTGCGCATTGCTGAGGAACTTATATAATAAATAAGGTGATAATGTCTAGACTGCAATAAACACATAAAGACGAGTCAGTAGCATTTCTCAATACATTATGATCAGCTGTCTTCACATTTTTCTTTAGACTTATTATTATTATTCGTCAGTAGTTTTTGGCCAAAAACGGAATTGTGCAAATGTAGCATCTTTCATACTCACCATGCAACTTTTTCTTATTTCCTAAACTTAAAATTCATCTTAAAGGTAAGATTTTAGGGTGTGGAGTCCATCAAAACAGTTTCAAACTATATATGTAAATCTCGCTTGAATCACAGTATTGAATGCTTAAATGAGTATTTAAAAGATTATTAGCGTTTCATTAATTGTTTATTTCTGTTTTGTTATTTATTTACCCAGCTCACCTTTTTGAGTAGGATGTAGCACAAATCAGTTTGCAAAATAAAGTACAACTGCTTTCCTTCTTTTATATTTGTAGCCTAAAGAAAGCTAAATGACCCAGTATGCCCAACTATTTACCCATTGCAAGAAGAAAAAGACGGATTCATATCTTTCCCAAGAATGTTAGAACAAAGTGAAATGCAAACAGCCATGTCCATGAATTACTACTTGAGTTGTCCGTTCCATTTCTATCGACGATAACCATTACGGTAAGTATGCCTCGATCTTTATTTTCCTAACACAGCGTCTCTTTCGATATTTGTGATCACACCCTACAGATGCTTTTGTGAGAGACTTGAGACGCCTTGAAAGAAAAGCTGCCTATTTATTTGCATAGGGATAAAAACAAATGTATTGTTAACATCCTTGTCCCCATTGTAGAAGCACAATCCAGAGTTGGTAATCCCAATCTGTAGGTTTTCTTTGGTGTTAATTGAAAAGATAGGTTTTCCTGGCTGAAAGTCTTTCAAGCAATGGCATTTAAGGACAGTTGCAAACGATTTTAGATGTTTTCTGTCTTTGTCTCTTATTAGCCAATTTTTACCAGAAGATCCTGCAGTTGTTTAGGAAAATTTATCAATAGAAATGACGATTTTGCGTACATCTAATACCAGGAGATTCCAACATGTATAGAACATATCTCTATTAAATAGAGCATGTTTACTCTCTGATCCCTCTATTTTTCTACACAGTCATCACCGTTAGTTATGAATCTTCATCAGCGAAGACCAAGAACCTGCATTCTACAATAAAAAGCAATTTTCTTCTTGAATGTAAAGCCTCAGGTTTTATTTGGCAGCCTAATAATGCCACAGGTGGATGTTGGTGTTATGGCAGCAGATGCTGAATTTCCTTGCTAAAAGCCAGTAATTTCCTGCGTTATTCCAGAAAGGAGTCATTGAATTTTCTCCTACGAAAACATTTTACTCAGAGACGTTCACCAACACTACATGGACATTTACCGAGATCGAACATTAGATGTGAGCACAATTAGGCAGTGAGTAATGTATTTTGGTAATGACAACAATGATATGAGATACAAGTCACATTCAGCACAACTATCAACCCATGAAATGAAGAGAGTCTTGATTAGCTGATAGGCACGAATTGGATTGATAAAAGAGGAATTGTCGGGACAAGATTTTCCTGACATCGATTCCGTAACAAATGTGAAAACATGAGTCAACTGCATAGATACAGACTTTTACAAGCGCAGAATACAGTTTCTTGTTCATCGCTGTTGATGATACACAGCTGATCGTGAGGTATATGTAAAAAAAGTGTTTTGTTGCTGAAATTTTCTCTATCCAATAGTGTTATTTTGTTCCTTGCATTTGGTATAGTTTCTGTGTAAATAAAAAGGAGGCATAACTTTTAGGACAATCCCCCCAACTCTCTCTCTCTCTCTATATATATATATATATATATATGTCCTGCGTTATATCTTATATATATATATATATATATATATATATATATTATAGCAGTATATGGTTGTCACTTTCTCACTTAGTGGGTTTGTGGCAGACCAAAAGTGGTATAATTTGTAAATGCTAAATATCTCAAATGAAGCAATTATATAACGTAATCATCATCATCATATCGTGCTGGTAGCACGGATATCCCTGACCCTCTCTCGCCACTCCTCCCTATCGTTCATCGCCCTAGGCAGGTCTTCAGGACAACATCCCGTATCCTAATATAGCTGCTGAATGTATGTTCGTGCTGGTCGTCCTGCTTTTGCACGGCCATGTGTGGGGGTCCATAAGAGTACATCTCTTATGAGTTCGTCCCTGCTTCTCCAGCAGTGTCCTGCATGTCTGATTTGTCTAACTTGAATAGTTTTTTTTGTGATAGGAGGCAGGTGGCCGTACAGTTGGTGTTTGGTTCGGTGTTGCCGCCAGGACTTGTTCAATATTGCTCGCAGCATTCTTGTGTAATTGCCATCTAGCTTCTTTTCCAGCCGTTTTGTTAGCGTCCATGTAGTGCACCCATATAGCAGTATCGATGTGACCGCTGCTTGGAAGAAACTGCGTTTTATTTTATCGGTTAGGTCTGATTTCCATATAATCGATAGCCTATTGATAGCTGTCCATGCTTTCGTTAACCTCGTGTCGATGTCCTTTTCGGTTGATGCGACGCTGCTTCCTAGGTAAGTGAATCTGTCTACTAGTTTAATTGGGGTTCCGTCTAGAGTGGAGATGTCCCCCGTTTGATTATAGCACACATATTCCGTTTTGTGTGCATCAACATAGAGGCCTATGCCTGCGGCTGCTCGTTCCAAACTATGCAGTAGTGTTTCGGCTTGGTCGGGTGTATTTGCCAGTATTGCTATCAAATATCTTGGGTGATTATCTGCGATCACTGGTTTCATGCCATCTTTATACGACAATTATTAGATAGAAAAAGCTTTTTTGCCCTATGATTGGCGTATAAAGACAGCATGAAACTTGTGTTCGCAGATAAGCATCAAGATATTAAACATATATTAAAAAAAACAACTAATGTATCTCTCTTTCTCTCTCTCTCTCTCTCTCTCTCTCTCTCTCGATATATATATATATATATATATCGAGGAAAGGAGTTGCGCCCATCCCTACACCTCTGTGTTGTAGCTATTGAAAAGGGAGCCTTTGGGTAACCATCGTCTATCGTCTCCAACTTTACTTTTTTATATCATATATATATATATATATATATGTTGAAAAGAGAGATTTGTAGTGAATCTGACAGTATGATAGAAATACGTGGAAAGTTGGATTGATCAAACACTTAACTCAGATTTAGATGTGTGATATTTCGTTCGGGCTTTATTTCATCTTCTCTGTCTTGAGGAGTTCGTGAAGATGAAATAAAGCCCGAACGAAATATCACAGATCTAAATCTAAGGTAAATATTTGATTTATCCAACTTGCCACATATTTCTATCATATATATATATATATATATATATATATAATGACTGCTATCGAATTTAAGTATAAACAATATATAACGTTTTGTAACAAACTCATGATTATAACAAATATATATGCCTAATTCATTTTAATTGAGTGTACAGACTGTACATTTAGACGCAATCCTTAACCATAAACGAGGTTCAAAAAGAAAATCAAGTTTACATACTTGATCCCGCAAGTTTTACATACGAGTGACTCTCTCCTTGACGGATGCTTTAACATAAACTAAGGGTCTATTACTATGGGTGTTATATCAGGAAGTATTCCGATTTGACGGCTGATTTATCTTCGCAGCTATCATGACATGTTTGTACTAGTTGGCCACTGACCGTACAAGATGGTTTATCTTTTGATATAATTTATTTTACATCCTGGTGAATGTTTTAGCAAGACTTCTTTCTAGATAAGCTTGATTGGATAACCGATTCATTGTGGATCATTTCACCATGTGAAGGATAGAACTGCATAATTTGATATTCTTTGAGTGATATCACAAACTCGCACACACATTCCTAGTGAACAAAGGTGTAAATAGACGTACGTTTTTTTTTTCATTTTTTAAATACAGGATTTATATTATATATTTGAATTACCAACACCAGAAAATCCGGCCAGCACAGCACGTAACACATGGAGCAACTGGACAGCTGTTTCGATATCATTAGTTCTCATCAGCAGTGTATACTGTGATCTCCCCTACTATAATCCTAAATTTAAAAAAATGAAGAAATGTATATTTTTTTCCTCGCCCATGTTGTTATGGTTACGCAGATGTGTATCTCCAGTCCTCTTGGGAAGATGTAGCCCCTGGAGGTGATTGTGTCCTCTGTGAGAGTACGGATGTAACTGCAGGACACATCAGGTTGAATGGCCGTGCATTTACTATGATTAATTAATTTGGCATCGCTTGTGTGCAATGTGGACCAGTGCTCAGTGGTATAGTTTCGGCTCTGCATTCTCTGATCACTGTTTCAATTTCTCATAAGGGAGATCATGATATACCCTAGTGAGGAGTACTCATAAGGTCGAAACAGCTGTCTAGTGTTTCCGTATGTCACGCTCATTGATTTGCTGGTCTTGGTGATTCAAATTTATAAACGTGTAAATAATTGAATGAAACACCGATGGAAAAATTAAAGCATTTTTATTTCTTTATACTAAATAAAAAGTTTTTTTAAAAATTGAAGTTATAAAGCCATTTCTTGTGAGAAAAGATATTAATCAGATGGCAAATATTTGACAATATTTACGTTATAAGAATTTAAGAGATGCTTCATTAAATGTAGAAGTCTGAATTGTTAAAAACTAAGTTTATACATTTTGTGTGTAATAGTGAAATGTTACGACACCACAACGACGCATGCATCATCCCGGTTCTAAATAGTCTATGCGTGTACCTGCTCCTTAAGTTGCAGTCGGATCCCGTGGTAACCTCAACGTAAGCAGTGACGAATACACAAAACACCGACTTTTGGTTTGCTTAGCACGAAAGTTTATTTACTATAACCCTTTCCTAGAAGTCGCTGAAGAGAGAGACATGGTGTATGAAATGTGCCAACTGACAGAGAGAAATAAACCATCGGGAGACGAGAGAGGAAGACACAAGCCTTGATATTATCTTTTTCGCCCCGGTCGTTTTCTGTTGTAGTTCTCGTACATGACTGCTCGGAGTTTTGCCTTCACATCTTCCTGGCCGGTGTGGGTCTACCTTGCTTGATATCTTCAATTCAGTGCCTACCTTAACGACCGCATGGCTAATTGCGCTGGCGTAGGTTGGCTCGTTTGCAGAGCTCAACCCAAATTTGGGTGCCGTAATTTTCGCACGTAATCACATCACACCAGCTAATGTTGAAGTCCTGTTCAAACCCGAGTCGCCTCCTTACTTCCACCTACCGAGTTGGGAGGAGAACATCTCCACTTATGGTCTTTTTACACTTTTGTAGAAGATTTGGAACTTCCATTTTTTTTTTTTTTATCTAGGCTGACATACAACGAGAGCTTTGGCCCTGACTCACTCAGAGGTTGACTGGTCACTTGTAAACCCTCTGCTACAAACATTCTTTTTCTTATTTTTTTCCTTTTTCTATTTTCCACGAAATTAGCTTAACATTTTTTTGCAATTTAAGCTTTCTATAAGCCGTTCAGTTACGTTGTGTAAGAGTGTCACTTTGTTGAGAGAAATGTATTTATGCTTTAAACGCGTATGCAGCTGCGACTAAAATTTCCATCGGCAATCTTAGGCTGTGATAGCAGTATCAATAAATCTATGTAAACTATAAGATATTTGTTCAATTTAAGATAATTAATGCTGAAATTATATGCATTCTTAAAAGGAAATGAATGGAGATTTTCGCTCAAAAGAAATTAACAGAAAATGTTCGAGTAAGTACAGAATAAGTTGTTATATTTTAGTTATTTATAAGACTGAGGTCGGCTCGAAATTAGATAAAAAGTTGATTTATCTATGATACTATTTGGTTAAAAATATACTTTTAACAATCTAGGAAAGAAAATACTTCTTAAATTATTTTTGGCTTTGGTCCTTCAAGTTTTTCCGGGAAAGTCAAAAATTGTCATCTTATAAAACAAGCGCTTACACGCTGATTACTCAATAAATGGAAAAATACTTATTATAGCTTCTCGAACCTGTTTTTTTCCACACACACACACACACACACACACACACACACACACACATATATATATATATATATATATATGTAATGGTTATCGTCCTAGAAATTGGACACGGTGACACGAGTTCAAATCCTGGACGAGAATGATTGCATTTCACATAGCACTAATACCCTTGGGAAAGGTATGAATCCAATTATTCTCCCTCCAGCTATGGGTAAATAGTAGGACAGACTGGGTTCTTCAGCCTTGGTAAGGCAACTAGTCTAGGAGAAGTAAAACTCTGAATTCAAACCTGTTAAACTCCGCTTACAAAGTGACCTTGTGTCATATCCTGCCCGAGCGGAGGGGTTGGGTAAATAGGATATATATATATATATATATATATATAACTGAGAAAACTGGAGCTAAATCCAACAGTATGAAAAAGTTCAATTATGTAAAAACACGATGTCTTCAGAGGATAATTTAATTTTTTGCCTTCATTAAACGTTCCGTTTTTTTACTAATTTTAAAAGATTCAGTTTTTAAACGTGAAAATGTCACTCCTTAATCAGTGCCTGTTAACCTATTAATAAAACGACAAAAATGAGAAAGTCTGAACAGTCACTTTCCGTTTACAGCTTTTTTTCCAGATTTGTTTGATCGAATTAGTGCTCGAAAATCTAGTTTAAAAACGTAACAGGTTTTCTTAAAAAATAAACGTATCAAGTCGGTTTATTTATCAATTCATCAATGTTCATATTTATCTTATTTTGTTCACACCTACCTCTTTTAAGTATTCTCAAACACATTTATCTATCTCTATCAATATTACTATGCTTCATTATCTATCTATCTATCTATCTATCTATCTATCTATCTATCTATCAAATAATATATACTCGATGAAACCAAGTTATTTAAAAAAGGGATTTTGTAAGTTTTTAGCACTAATCTGACTTAATTTTAATTTATTTCCTTATTTTTTAGATTAGTGCAAAAACTTACAAAAGCTCTTATCAAAAATAATTTGGCTTCATCGTATATATATATATATATATATATATATAATGTATTGGCATGATCAAAATATAAGAAATATGAACATATAAAGGTACATGATTTGATAGAAAAACTATATATGTATATATATATTTCTTCACCGAGGGGGATGAGAAGGGACATTTTACCTAATTCCTCGTGATTGATTGACTGATTTTAACATCGTATCAACTCATTTCGGGTTATATTATTCCTAGAAGCAAAGGAATCCTGTTCATCATGGGTTTATATTTACATTTCTTGTGCCTTTGTTTTTCTAGAGTGTTTTTTGCACACAGTTCTATTGTCCTCCGGGCCAGAGTGACTTAGAGAGTAATGGCCAGGAAGAGATACTCCAAACTTCAAAGAGCACCAGAAATCTAGCCTCACCATACAATGAATTTTAGGGTCTTACCCAGGCATCCCTTTTTGGGGAAAAGGAGTTTTAACTTTTACGTATTTACGGCTTGGTAGACAGGGGTTTCACTTAATATAGAAAACATTGCAGATTGAGTATAAGCTTAGAAAGAGGAAAAGTTGCCCTTGTTTTTCCGAGATATTTAGAAAATGGCCCACGAGAAAAGTGTTATCCACAAAATTTTCATGCACGAAAAAATTGTTGATACACACACACACACACACACACACACACACACACACACACACACACACACACACACACACATATATATATATATATATATATAGAGAGAGAGAGAGAGGGTGAGTAAGAGAAAGAGAGTGGTTGTAGAAGCGAAAATAGAAAGAAAATTAGTGATAGCTGTAGTGAGAGTGTTTTTTAAAGGATCTTTGTATGAATAAAAAAGGGGAAAATTCGTCAGGCAAAAATAAAAAGGGATTGGTCGATGGTAAGAGTGAAATCAGTCAATCAATGAGTTTTATTTACTTTTTTTCTATTCACAGAAATGAAATTGATAAGAATTACGAAATGGGAGATCATAAAAAAGAAGATAATATTACCCAGATATGAAATACTATACGATAACGTTTTCGAAAATTCAAACTAATGCATGAAAAATAATAATATGCATAAAAAGTTCTAAATCAGACAACTCACACATGTATGCACACAAGCATAGACACAGGAATTGTGTGTACACATATACGTGTGTGTGTGTGTGTGTGTGTGTGTGTGTGTGTGTATGCGCATTCGCGTTAGAGAGAGAATGTGACTGAGATATGATGATTAAGAATTAGAAAATAGATCGATCAAGACTACAGTCACTTTTGCCTCAATGTGCAACTAAAAAATAAAAGTAGACCTTACTGATAAAAATATATATGAGCGAACCAAAAATATTCTAAAAAAACTGAGATGATAACATTAATTAACCTTACTGGAAGAAGAAGGAGAGGAGAGAGAGAGAAAAAAAACAGTTTCTTGGAATGAATTTCATCGAAGGCTATCGGCGACCGGTCAGGGGTCATGTGGCCCCATCACGTGATGAATTCCCTGCAAAGCGGGTGATGGATGTTCTGGTGTTTCCGAGCCGACAGCAAAAGGAAATTGGAGTATCGAATCGGGTCCGTATCGTTTTCATTGCCAAATGGAACGAGAGGAGCTGTTGAATGAAAAGGAGACAAAACAACACTGAGTTACAGATGAATAAGAGAAAGAAAGACAAACAAAATCGAAAAACAAGCACAGAATGAACCATGCTATTTTCCCCGAAAATCCAAGAATCATTCATTGACTCAGACATTTTATATTCCTTCGTTTTTATTCTTTCTTTCTTATTTGTTTAACTTTTAAAATAGCTTTTTTCCAATTCGCTTGTTTCATTCCGTTCTCCTCCTTTTTACGTCTATTTTTATATTAATTCTTTCTTTCTTTCTTTCTTTCTTTCTTTTTATTTTTCCTCTTCATAATCATTGAATATTCACTTCTTCTCCACCACTTTCTCCTCTTTTCTTACACTCATTACTTCTTTAACTTATTTTTCTTTAATTATTAAACATTTTCTCATATTATTTTACTTTTCTACTTTGAATCAATTCCCTAGATTTTTTTCAATCGAGCCACAAGCGATCATGTGCCTTATTCATGCATCATTGCATCGTTTTACCGAATTGATTGATACTTCTTATGACGTCATTCGATCTGATTCTCTTTCTTTGATACAATTGGCTCCTCTTTTCTCAAATATTGTAAGTTTATGCTAAGAATACGCATAAACAAAAGCATCATTTTCTTTAAGACTACATGAAAAAAACAAAAAAACAAAAAAAAAAAAACTAGTTCAGTAGACCATGCTTGATATTTTTGATCAGGAACACCTTCATTAACTTATCTTTAATTACTGTCTGTTATCATTTATCTTACATGATAGTTTCTTATAATTGTGACATTGATTATCTGACTACTCTTGGCTAAGAATATTCCTCCTGCCATTTACTAATCCAACAATCGTCAGGAAAAATAACCTTTGAGTTTGAAACTTTGAATCTTTTTTTCATATTCATGCACATTTGCATAGTTTGGAGTAGTCATTTCAAGTTTTATCTGGCCACTAGAATCTAAAATATAAACCAATATATAGATATGATATTTATAAATTCTAATTTATGCTTTTACAATATTCTTAAGAATATTCGTAGGCCCTTTAATAAGTTTCCAGACTTTTTTGTACAGGCATTTAAAATTGTCATAAACTCTTGAAAATTCAGTATGTTATTGCTATACATCTTATGAGATGGCTGACCAATGTTTATGATTTCAAGCTCAAATGAATATTAACAGCAGCACTTGGAATACACTCTACAAAAATCTGATTGTCACTGCTGGTGAATTTCAAAAATGCAATCTGGACGTGAGGACACATTAGAAGAACGATTTGCAATAAAATTCTGTTTTAAACTTGGAAAAATGCCACAGAAACGTATGGAATGCTTCAGACTGCTTTTCGACCATCTTGCATGAATCGAGCATCAGTTTGTGAGTGGCATAAGAGATTCAAGGAAGATAGGGAGTCTGTGAGGGATGATGAGAGGTGTGAGAGGAGTAAGGAAGTCAATACACCAGAGTTGATTGCCCAAAGGCTTAGGGTTAGGGTTACTATGTTGAGGTTTTAAGGGAATCCAGCAAGTGATTCCGTCGGAAGAGGCCAGCACTCTTCAAATCGGGTCAGTGGCATTTCTACCAGCACAATGCACCAGTCCATAACTCCATCCTTATCACAGACTATTTGACCAAGATAGGCATCAAGACAGTTCCTCAGCCTCCGTTTGGTCCAGACCTTGCTCCCTGTGACTTTTGGTTATTCCGGAAACTCAGAGGCTGTCGTTCTGACACAATTGAGATGAAAGAAGTTGTGACGAAGGTGATTGACACGCTCACTCAAGATGACTTCCATGGGGCCTCCCAGAAGTTGTTGGAACGGTACAACAAGTGTGTACTATCAATAAAAGTGCACATACGAAAAAAGTCTGGAAACTTATTTAATGATCCTCGTAACTTTAGCAGTATTATATAGATTAATAAAGTATATTTAAGAGTCTGTCTGTCTGTGTTAAAGGGCTTAATGAATTATTTTCCTAAATCCACCTACTACCAGTAGGATGAGGCTCAAGGCCAATTTTTAAGCGGAAAAAAGCAAGTCTGAAGTCAGAGTTTTTCTTTTTCCGAGACTGGTAACTAATTTAAACAACTCAGTTTTCCCAACAATTTAACCATATCTATAGGTGGAAAGTTTGCAGTGGATTCATGCCTTTCTCAAGAGCATTAGCGTGATGTGAAATCCAAATAGCCTCCTTCAGTATTTGAACATGGTTTGCTGATTCTATTTTTCAGGTGGTAACCGTTACACTAAGCACGCTTCCTAAGTACTTTGGTGTAGAGCCGCAAAATTTGATCTGAATAATTAATCGACTCAGGGAAAGGTTTTTGATTTTTAAAATTCTCATGGAAGGAGCTTTTATAAATAATGGGTCTCAACCAATAAACAATAATCAGAGAGATACCATGTTGTTGCAAGATTTTTCTTGTGTTTTAAATTTAAATTTTCAAACATCAAAAGGAAATAAAATTAGATACATTTTTAAGTAAAATGATTATTCCCATTCAACTAAACATGGTAAATTAAGTCTTGAAATTTTTATTCAAGTTGGAGATATGAAAATTGCATTGCAATGCAGCTGAATGAGAACTAACAATTCCACAGATTTTTAAATCAATAAATCTCTCCCAGGTTATGTGATATGGTCTTAAACCTTTTTTAGGGTTAGTCTCGCATCTTCCCTTTTCATTCAGAATCACTACTACATTATATAATCATTAGTTATGGAAATGACTCTGACATGGTCAATGTTCGTCTGAAACATCCTCTTATAAGTTTGCTGTTAGTAGAAATTTGTAACAGTTTAAAGTGGATGAAGACTTTTTCCTGGCACTGTTTATGTATTCTCGGCATTCATTGCTCAAATTAATTGACTTGCAAACATCACATTTAGCTAATTATGTACGTAAGTAAAATGAATTCAACACGTCAATTTTCATATAAATTATCATTAAGTAATAGCGATATAATTTTATAGAGGAAATTCAAAATTGTTATCATATATAGTTAAACAACAGTTCCTCCTGGTCATGAATATTAATATTCGTATTAGATATCATTAAAATAATGAAAACTTTCAATATGTGTTTTAAAAATAAGTTACTTTAAACTCGATGAAGTTTATTCATTGTTCAGTAATCTATATTTTCTTATTTATTTCTCTTTCAAACATTTTGTGCTAATGAATCTTTTTGATTGGGAAATTATAATGTATACACGCCAAAAAGATTGATAAACATATAGGTTTACATACGAGGTATATTTTTAAAAGTATTAAAACTGAAACTGTGTTTACCTTAACAGAAATGAACAATGAATAAACGTTAATTTTCATCAGAATAATTGCCTTGGATGGAACACACTTAATCAAGCAAGCTTTTCATGAGTCGATACACATTTGGTATTCTTTCGTTATGTCATATTTCTATTAATGCCTTCGGTTTCCTCAAATCTTAAACTTAGAGTAAATTTTCAATATAAGAAGCATAAAAAGAGTTTGGTACTATTCGTATTAATGGCACTACATTTGCCAAATCCTGAGTTTTTAAAAAAAATGTCGATTCAAAAGAGTCATTATGTCTTTGATATGAAAGTTGCTCCCTTCTCCACACGTCTTCATTTGAATTCTACATTTGTCATATGAAAATCACACACACACACACACACACACACACACACACACACACACACACACACACACACACACACACACATATATATATATATATAAACCTTTAAATTTAGCCGAAAAACATGAAATTTTCATGATGATAAAATAAAAAATTATAAATCATTCCCAAAATTATTTTCTATTTTTACCAAAACTTGATCTAGTCAAAAAGATATGCCCATCATTTATTCGACATTAGTATTGGAAATTTTTTCGGTGGTGAAACTTGTGTAATCGTAGATATTTTCCTACATCGGAAATCGCCAACGAATTCAATAAAAACAATTTCGGACTTGACTGTAATGATGAGTTAACATGTTTAAACAATAGCAATGGACGTAAAGTTGATTCAACAAGTTTAAAATTAATAAAAATTTCAAATCTATAACTCGAACTTTGACGAAGCATCTAACACAAAAAAACTCTTAATTTTGTTGACCTTACTTTCAATTTGAATATCGGTACGTAACAACCTTACAGAAAAGCATTATATGTTTTTATTATTAAATCGGATCATCTAACTACTATTACAAAATTTATTTACAAATCTGTAGATTATTAGCTTGCTACACATTCAAGAAATATTGATATTTTCAACAAAGCCAAAACGGATTATAAAACGACCAAAAAAGTAGCAAAAAACAGCAATAATAATTACAACAAAATAACTAGAAAGAGAAATATTATATAGTTCAAATCATCATTTCCATCAACAAAACTGTCAAAGCAAACGTCGGAAAATATTTTTCCGGTTAATAAAGAAAAAACACTTAAAAATCCACTACACTGAATCAACCCTTTCTCAAAATTAATTTTAAAATGAGGTATTCTTGTCTGAAAAATATATTAACGATTATATTAACGAAAATATTAACGAAAATATTAACGAGTATCATCTTAAAATATCAAATGAAAATAATTAAAACCAAAGTAACAGATGCATTGGCCGGGATACAGCCTGATGCTCTTAAATTGTAATTCATCATCATCATCATCATGTCGTGCCGCCAGCACGGATATCTCTGACCCACTATCGCCACTTCTCCCTATCATTCATCGCCTACGGCAATTACACAAGAATGCTGCGAGCAATATTGAACAAGTCCTGGAGGCAAAACCTCACAAAGCACCAACTATACGGCCACCTACCTCCCATCACGGAAACTATTCAAGTTAGACGAACCAGACATAAAGGGTACTGCTGGAGATGCAGGGACGAGCTCAGAAGTGATGTACTCCTATGGACCCCCACGTATGGCCAAGCAAAAGCAGGATGACCAGCTCGAACAAACATACAAGAATATAATATATATGGCTGCAATAAAGGAAGAAGATAATAGCAACAAAAAAAAAATAAAACATACGTCGGGGCCACAGAACTGAATTGGAAACCAAATATTATATCCTCAGCTTCTGGAACAGAAGATATTCAAACAGTACAACTTCATTTAAATATTATTTGCTTATAAAGGATGCAACGGGCAAAGCTCCAACAATAAAATGGGATATAATAAAAAATACCAAGCCTTCAAGGAAGTGACTATAACTGCAAATTGTCTCTGAAAAAATATGCATCCTAGAACATTTTGGGAAAATATGCTAAAGAAAAAAGCGAATTAGAATCTAAGCGTAGGCATATTAACAATTTTTTAAAATTTCATTTACCATCTGGCCCTGTTTAATCCCATGATTTATTCTTATAATTAGAATACCATAGGATAAAAAGGAAAAACTAAGAAAGAAAAAATTCTTCTCTTTTTCGTTATTATTATTTTACCCATTTGATAGGTTTTGATAGCAGCGCTAGATGATGTTTTTTCACTTGGGTTTGAGTAACGGCAAGTGTCCTCAAGTTTCCAGTATTCTGGCTGATCTTAATAATATCGTAGTTTGGATCGTCTCCACTCGCCCTCTCATTTCTAAGTCATCCAGTCCCTTTACCAAGCCCCTGGAGATTATATGAGCGTGCCACTTACCATTAGTATCACCGTCACCTTCACGTTCCGAAGTGTTTTATTCTCTAGCAAGGTATTAGTACTTATCTCTCTTTTCGTTCACTTTTATTTTTACCCGGAGATCCGACAGGACGATTAAGAACACTATTCGACAGGTTTTCTTTTTTTTCCTAAACTATCACTAAGACTGGTCGTCTGGCCCAGATAAGGGGATCTGTTTGCATCTCGAAATTCCAGAGAATTTTGTGCATTTCGTTCTCTTGGAAAAATTCTGTGTTGTACATATACCATCTGTTCGCATGGAGAAATTCAAATTGCGTGCCCATTTCCAAGTGGTTAGTTATGGTTTTTCCGTTGACTTTTGTGTTGTTTATGTTTTTTCTGGTCGCTGTAAACATTCTTTCTTTGCTCTATTTTATGTGGTCTTCAAGTTGTCATATCGATGTATCGACGCTGTCTTGAATGCAAGCAATTTTTTTCCTCTTTCTATTTACATACATATACATATATACACAGATAGTCTGTTTATGTCATCTCCCGGATGTAAAGCCTTATGCATAGTCATCAATGATCTTGTTCTCTCGTCCATTTGTTTTTCCTTCGGCCACTTCAAGAATGGTCACAAGGGGAACAGCCCAGGTATTTATCGCTTTGGTGAAATTTCTACTATATACTTTGGTTTCGAGTAGTTTTTTCGTCCTCCTGAGATACTCATTTTTCCTTTTTTCTTTCATCTCTACTTGTTTGATGGGGTCTGTTTCCAATATTCCAAAGTACTTGTAAGTTTCCTTTTCTTTGGCCGTTTTGATTTTTTTCTTGATTTGGTAGTTCTATTCATTTTATCATTTGTCTTTTCCCACTTCTTATTATAAGCGTAGTACATTTTTCTATGCCAAATTCCATCCCTATATCATGACTGTATATTCTCACTGCCCGTATAAGGGTCTCACTTTTATTTTCTTTTTCGGCAAACAGTTTAATGTCGTCTATATACATTAGTTGGTTATATTTTCTTGCAAATACGAAAGTATTTTGTAGCCGCCTGTGCATTTCCTAAGCATGTGATTGAGACATCAACTCGTAATGATAGTGCATTATTATCATTTATTCCTTGAGGGTTTTTCACACCAGCTTTAGCCGATGGTCTTTTACGGGAGTTTGTGTAACAGCAAGTCTCCTCAAGTCTCCAGGACTCTTCTCAGTATTCTGGCCATTCAAAATAATCTAGTAGTTTGGACGATTTCCACTCGTCCTTTTATTTCCAAGTCCTCCAGTCCCTTTATTTATCCTTTGGTGACTGTAGCAAAAGCACGAATCACAATTTGTGCATTGTTATTATTATTATTTTACACATTTTGGAGTTTTTCACACTAGTGTTTGTTGAGAGTTTTTTGTTTACTCGAGTCTAATGGACAGCAAGTCTCCTCACGTCTCCACAACTCTGTATAGTCTCCCCTCGTCCTCTTATTTCCAAGTCCTACTGTCCCTCTACCAATTCTTTGGTGACTGTACCGAGTGCGCCAATTACAGTTGGTATCACCATCACCTTCATGTTCAATATTTTTTAAAATTCTCTGGAAAGGTCTAGTTATTTATCTTTCTTTTCGTCTTCCTTCAGTATTACCCAGTGGTCAGCCGGAACGGCTAAGTCCACTATTTGGCATATTCTCATTTTTTTTACCATCACTAGGTCTGTTCGTAAGGCAGACATTTGATGATCTGTTCGTATCTCAAAATCCCAGAGTAGTTTGTGCGTTTAATTCTTCAGATCGGATTTTGGGTTGTTTATATACCATTTGTTTGTATGGTCAAATTTAGATGCTTTGCACAATTCTAAGTTGATCTCCCTCAGAGACAGAATACCGGATAAGTAATTTGTGTATTTTCGGCTTTTGTACTGATAATAGTTCTCATAGTATTATTCTTACATCAGATATTACATATTACAGGGGTTTTCAGAGGCAAGAGATGCAAATTCGATTCTTCAGTTGACATTTCGTAAACAGTTATCAGAAGTATAGTGTATCGAGTGAGAATTGAACAAACGATCAATGGTTTGCGAGGCGTGTTCGTTTATCTTTTCCCGACTTTAGGTGGTAAACTGAAGAGTTGAACAAATAGGTTCAGAAGAAACATTGGCAGAGTTTAAAATACAAAAATCTACGTTAAAAAGGACGTAAATAGCATGGGTGATATTCAGATATTTGCCAAGAATTATATATATATATATATATATATATATATATATATATATATATATATATATATATATATATCCTATGAAATTTTCAACGGAAAAATGTGCGATACATATGATATAAAAGAGGTAAGATAGAAATCATTGAAGAAAGAGAACTGCCCAATTAGGAAATTATCAAACACTTTGAGGGAACGAAAACTACGAATATCTTGATATATGAAAAGTAGATACCATCAAGCAAACGGAAATGAAAGAAAAGTTTTTAAAAAGTATCTCAGAAGAACAATAATACTTACTGAAACAAAAACAAAAGCATAAATCTAATCAAAGGAATGAATACTCCCTTCTGAATAACTCTTCAAATAGTCAAGAGAGGAACTAAAACATACGGGGCATATAACAAGGACATTTATGATAATGATGCCTAAGGCCTAAGCCCAGAGGTATGGTATAGAAAGATTATATATGATAAGAAAAGGATTGAGAATTGTGATGATGCAACAATTCTGGAACTTGAAAAATTTATAAATAAGAGCAAGAAGAAGAAGAAGAAGAGAGATAGAGAGAGAGAGAGAGAGAGAGAGAGAGAGAGAAAGAGAGAGAGAGATAACAGTAGCAAATGACAGCAATAAGATCACAGATAGCTTGAAAACAAAGAAATTACAGAAAAACATCAGTATAAACATTTCAAACGACAAATTAAGGTTGCTCTGTGATGATCTACATATGACTTTGGAAAGGACAGAAACCCAAATAGAGAAAGTGAATATCTGTCAATAGCAGCACAAAGTAATAGCATCAGGACTATTGTCAAAGAAAAATTGATAATATGCAGGAGAATGGAGAGTGTAGTCGATTTGTTGTTAGAGATAAAACAGATAATCACATAATCAACGAATGCAGCAGACTGACACAAAAGGTATACAAAGGTAGGCTTGTCTGGATAGTAAATGTGATTCACTGGATATTGTGCAAGTGGCTAAAGTTTGCTTATGCTTACAAATGGTATGTGTACTAACCAGAATAGATCCAAGAAAATAAGACACATGAAATTTTATGGAATTTCTAAATAAATACGTATCACCCAATCCGGGCCAGAGTATTGTTTTAATGAATAAGAAAAAAAATCTAGCCCTCTTATTCCAGCAGACTATAGATCTAAAAAAAGCAAAAACTGGACAAATATTTGGATCTTGACGGAGTACTAGAATAACTGGGAAACAACATAGGAAAGACGCTGGGAGATCAGATAAAAAATCGAGACCATCCAAACTTCAGGATTGTTATGATCAACTTCGGAACTTGGAAGAGTCCTCGAATTTTAAGGAGACTTTAGTTTAAAAAAAACATGTGTTCGAGTTGTTGTGAAAAACTCACAAGAAGAAGAACAACAACAACAATAACAACAACAACAACAACAACAGTAGCAATGTAAATGCTTCATTCAAAAATAAATAAATCCATTTTGGAATCTGAAACATTTTCATCGAGCTACAAACTTAATTGATGTTCACTCAGCAGTACACCCAGCTGAATGTAGTTTACTAGCTTATCTAGCTCAACTATCGTTTTACAAGTTAGGATGGAAACGAATATCACCAACGTAGCACTGAAATTATAACCTCAAGTCTGCTTCAATGCAATGCTCTGCGTCATCATCGGCAATTGCAATATTTGTAAATGAAAAAGAAAGAAAACACTTCTCCACTCTAGCTGACGAATCCTTTTCAATGTATACTTAACTCTACCTTCATCTTGCGAAGTTGTGAAAAAACAAACAAACAATAAAAATGAAGAAACTTACTGCAGGCAGAAATAGACTTATATAAGCCTTAATTTTCAGTGTTTATCCTTTTTTCTGTTGACCAAACTGAATTTCTATTTTAAAAAATTCATGAAATCAAAGATAAAAGTTTATTTGAACGAGAGACAAAAGATAAGCTTTGACGGAAAAAATATATATATAGAAAAAATATGTTTCTGGAGGTATGTAATCCGCCCTGTTTACAGAGGAATGAATGTAAAATTCGATCTTTTTAGAGATTCTACTTTTGCGCCGGAGGTAAAAACCGATGAATGAGTTAAGAAAACATAAATAAAATAGCTTATATTCAACTTAAAGGAGTGCAAATCTCAACACTAGGAATAATAGAAATTTGCAATAAACGAGCTTATGGATAAGACACAAACATAAACACATACACATGAATACACCCGCGTACATGTACCTGCATATAGAAACACACGCACAAATATATATATATATATATATATATATATATATATCGTTTCACATAAAATGTTTCAATTACTAGCATAGTTACTCGGTGGGCAAACAACTTATTCAAATTTAAAAAAAAACAAGAATTCATCACACACACACACACACACACGCACAGATATTTAGGATATGGATTTACTATATATGTATGTATATAAAATGTTTATATATATATATATATATATATATATATGTGTGTGTGTGTGTGTGTGTGTGTCTGTCTGTCTGTGAGTACTTTTAATTATATATATATATATACATATTTATATATATTTATTTATTTATTTATGTGTGTGTGTACGAGTGCAACATATGGCTTCTTCGACTACTTAAAACCATTCATGTTGCATGTATCATTTATAGACAATTACACATTGGTCCACCGACCAATTCATAAGAGAGTGAACACACGTTACAATGTTTCATTTACTCACGCACATACCGTCGCGCATTCATCACTCTCAAATACATCCAAACATATATTAAAGTAATACGTTCACAAATACTACTTATTCATAAGTAAATATTTGGCAAATAGGAAGATTACACAGACGTAAAGTCACATATAAATATCTATGTATATCCTTACACATTCTCAACCTTGTGCAAACATATTAAAATGCGCAGATGTATCAGATGAAACAATAAGTGTACGGGAAACAAAATTCTACGATTTCTATTAATGCTTCGATTACTATTCACGGCATTTTTATTCAAATACGTATCCTAGGGCAGTCTTAGATTCAAGCTAAAAGGCTTCTCTTGAAAACATTCATCTTTCTGTCCATTCGTTCACAGAAGCAAAGATCTCAACGACGCCATTTTATCTGTGGTTATGGATATTTTTAAAAAGCAGTGATTTAACGATAAGGCACTCTAGAACTTAAGCAGTAAATATTTATTTGGATTCGCATTCGCACCACCCATATATATATATATATATATATATATATATATATATATGTATGTATGTATGTAACAATAAAAATACGAATAGCATTACTAAAAAACGACAACGAGTCTCTCTATCAAAATCATATTTTGAGAATATATATATATATATATATATATACACATTTGTATAATATATATATATATATATATATATAACTCTAATGGACATGTATCTAAGAGTATTTATATATACAAACGTGTGTGTTTTTATTGACAAATGCCGATAAATATGTGCGCCTAAGTACATAGATCTGTATACAGATATTCAAAGAACTTAGCCATAATATTTTTTGCCAAAGTAGATTCAAGTTATTTTCTGATTGAATATTCACGCTTACACCTCATATTTCAGTGCTACTGTGTGTGTGTATAATTATGCTCTCCGTTCGGTATTGATGCATATATATATATATATATATATATATATATATATATATATCTACATGTACTTAAAAAAGAAAAGAGCGAAGCCATTAGCAGTGTAATTCCTGTCATATATCGTCATATGAACTTTATTTTAGAAACATGATTCTTTGGGATATTCTAGGAGTCAGGACATGTGGACAGACATAATATTCATGCATGAAGGGAAATGAAAGCAACAAGAAGAGACACACGATATATATATATATATATATATATATATATATCATGTGTCTCTTGTTGTTGTTTTCATATATATATATATATATATATATATAAATGTAAATGTTTGTTACTAACCGATAATCTCCAGTTTTATACCACTAATTGGTTAAACATTTTCAGAGAGTATTTTATTCGAATTCAGGAGTGTTTTTATATACTTATTATCCAAAAATATTACAATAATTAAAAAGTATGTTTTAAATAAGTCGTTTTTCTCCGAGAAAAGCCGAACGCGAAAATATAATTTCCGTTTTCCAAGAATTTTACACGTGATTTATTTTTTCTGATTTTCCTTTCTTTTTTGGTTGTCTTAAACAGAGGCAATAAATTCTAAACCTTATTTCGTTGGTTCAGTAGTAAGTAATTTTTATTATTCTAACGAATTGTTTACAAAATATTTTCTAATATTTCTTTGCTTATCTGCAACGAAAACAGCCATTAAAAAGTTTTCTTTCTTAAACCATATTTCGTTGGTTCAGTAGTAACGAATTGTTTACTAAATATCATTTTTTTTTTTTCAATATGACATTTTTTTCTCTTAAACTTCATCGAAAGACATCTATATAAATAAAAATGTAAATGTTTGTTACTAACCGACAATCTTCAGTTTTATACCACTAATTGGTTTAAAATTTTGTGAGAGTATTTTATTCGAATACAGACGTGTTTTTATATAATTAATATCCAAAGATATTACAATAATTAAAAAAAAAATTAATAAGTCGTTTTTCACCTAGAAAAGCCGAACGCATATTATGAAAGTAAACATTACTTTCGTTTTCCAAGAATTTTACACGTGAATTTTTTTCTGCCTCTATCACTTTTATTTCTTTTTTGGTTAACTTTTGCAATCATATGTTCCCTGTTCCAGAGTCGGCAATCCAGACAATCTCCTCATCTATACGGAAACTGGAACTACCAAAAATATTGTGAATCCACAAGTATTGGAAAATTAAACATATTAGAAACATGCATTTTCTTTTTTTTTAAACAAACTGAGCCACAGTAACGCGTGGCCGGGTACAGCTAGTATATATATATATATATATATATATATATATATATATATATATATATATATATATATATATATATATATATATATCCGAGGTTCAATCCAAGGTTGAGTCATACCAAAGACTTTTAAAAAATGGTACTTGATACCTCCTTGCTTAACACTCAGCATAAAAAGGTACGTATCAATGGTAAAGTGGAGCAATCCAGGGAAAGGAGTAGCGTCCTCCTGTACACCTCGGTATAATAGCTATTGAAAAGGGAGCCTTCGGGTCGCCCTTGACTACTGTCGCCAACTTTACTTATATATATATACTATATTATATATATATATATATATGCATACAGATATATATGATTGTGTGTGTATGTGTGTGTGTGTGAATAAAAAAAGTATACGTATATGGGTGAGCATCTAAAAGTCTTGGTAAGAATTAACTTAAAAGACAAACAAATAAGTGAACATAGACCTGCATGCATATATATATATATATATACAACTTTGAAAACTGTTTATAAATCATAAATCTATTCTATTTGTTAGATATTCATTTCGGGATAGCAATAACGTTTATGTACGTATAAAATCATCAGAATTATGTAAGAAAACATTTTACATTATTGTTTATATATACTACTTCTCTGATTATAATTGGAAGGTTTATGTCTCTTCACTAGAAATGCCTAAATTGTTTGAGGTAGAGTGACCAAATTATTCAAGTATACATCAAGAGGTGAAGATAAGAAAAAAAAAAGAAAAGCAGTTTACCTCTTGGAGAAAAAGGATCTCAACGAGAGATGTCTTAAAACAAACAATAAAAATTGGGAAGCCATTTTGTTGCAAGTCGTAAATAATCTTACCGAATTTAAATTTCAAAACTAAAAAAAATGGGGGCGTATTTTTCTGTATAAAATACGCTTAATTAAACATTTCTATTCTGCTTATTTAAATTGTTTACAAGGCATTCACTTGAATGTAAAAGCGAAAAAAAAAAAACCAACAGAAAAGAGCAACGAAAAACAAACGAACAACAGCATCAACAACAACAACCACGTCCTACATATTCGTTAGAAGTTTTCTGGAAACTCTACTAACCCCATAAAATAACGTAAAATCTAATGTTGTATCCCAATAGTTACCGTCTGTAACAATTTGGTGAAAATATCTAACAACCAAGACGTAGACTGCAAAATAACTGGGGTAATTTATTTAGGGAGAAGGAAATTACTTATTAAGAAATTTCCTTCTCCCTATATATATTACCTCAGTTATGCTGCAGTCTTCGTCTTTTCACAAAATAATGTTACCTTTTCAAGTTAATAGAAAAAAAAAGCATAATGCTCAAAAATCTGATAAATTCGTAAAGATTTATTTTGCACAAAATCTCTAAATGGTGTTATCAATAATGTCCACATATAAGTATTTTTCAAAAAGATCTAGCAGTTTTGCTTACATTTGTACTCGGAGATGAGAGGAACATTTACCACACTGTTAATACCTAAGAGCCATTTTAGTATCATTACAACTAGCTTTGGTCGTTTGACTTCTTATACGGTTTAGACGCTTTATTACACTAGCATATATATATATTTTTTTTACCGTCTTTTGTAAATTTCGAGGACATATATACTCCTGTGTCATGGAGTGCTTGATTAAATCTGTGTTTAAGCAATTTCTCCGTGGTCATGTTCGTCATGTGTGTGTGACGTTATGTCTGAATGCGTTGGCCATTGGTGCTGATTTTAAGAGTATAGGTACAAAGTTCTACAGTCTAGGTGGATTCATAGTCACGTGATTCTTAGCCGCTATCTCTACCCTTCAAACCAGCACCAATAAACTACAGATTTACATATGATGTCACCCACACACAGCAAACGCACCCACCTGGAAATTGCTTGAACACAGATTTAATCCAGCACTTCACAACAGAGGATTACCTATGTTTTTGAGAATGACCGATGATGGACAAAAGTACTCGTAATCCGTCTACACTAACAGTTTTTTAACTGTCTACAATCACAGTCTTGACATATACGCCAAAATAAAAAGCTGAATATAATGTGAAAAACTTAATCCTTGTGCGAGATTTTCTACAGAAATATATATATATATCCACCCTATGTATATGGGTCCGATGATCACATAGGTGAGAGACTGACAATACCAAGTGCCATTGACTCCACGTCTACGTTATTCTAAATTAGATGTGTATGATCTCTTTCCGCTATTGAACACTCTTTATATATAGATGTGTGTGTGTGTGTGTGTGTGTGTGTGTGTGTGTGTGTGGTAGTGTTTAAGTTTGACAAAATATAAATAAACGCACACACAGGTTTTCTATGTTAATTTCATGCAGATTAAGCAACGAATCTTAATCAAACCTATCTAAAATGAAAACCCGGCAAGCGTGCATCTGGAGACTTTGACAGAAAGTGAACAGAGGGTGCTATATATTTCTACTACCCAACAAATTCATGAGAAATATAACAGAAATGGATTTATTAGCGATATACAATAATTAGCCAATCACCAACTATTACAAGGAGTAGCAATTAACATGCTTATAAAGGAAGAAATGAAGTAGCAATCAGTTTTTTTTCTCATAGATCAGAAAGCAGAGAAAATGTACCGGCGAAAATCAGTCGAAAAGTGATTTCAACTTTTACAAAAAACTCATCAATAAAGCATAAAAATTCTGTTAGCGAAAGAAGAATGAATCTCAGAAAGATATATGTTGTGGTCATTAAAACTTCCACAAGATACCATAGTTGAATGTTGTTTTTTCTGTTTTATGATATTCAACATTTTTTTCAGGTCGGGCGGAATTTTTCTTGCGAACAGTACACGGGTACAATGACATTTTTCTAGTTTGATATGGCTCCAAAAGGATTGATTTTGTCAAATTAAAGGATTGCAAACATTATTTAACATATATCTTCACGTTAATTTCCGATATGGATCACTTCTATGAGAAAAGAAAGGTTAAGTTTCTTTGTTTAATGGCATATCAACCTTACTGGGTTGATATGCCAAAACCATCTTTGTAGAAGTACAGCAATCGTACTACTTAACCCATAGCTGAGGGAATAAGAAGTGTTCGTGCCTTTCCAAATTGTACATGTCCGAAAGTAAACATAGTAGGGTTATTATAGTTCGAACTCGCTTCCTACCATTTTGTAATCCATTACGTTTGCAATTTTGTGCTGAAAAAAGAGTATGGTGACGAATATATTTTTAAAGAATTATTATTTACTTTAGTCAATTAAGGCAATTAAAAGAATAGCAACAACATAAAATGTTTAGAAGCTGCTTTTAGAAATTTAAGCTCGCTATTTTGTTCCTACTTAATAGAATAAGTGCAAAAAAATCATGTAATAAAACCCTGAAATTACAGGATTATCACTTTTAGGTTAGTTTTAATTTAGGTCAGGACATGACCGCAACCAGCAAAAGACTCCAGCTGCATGCTTGACAGATCTTTACCTGGGATGCCCTTGACATTATTGTTTATATATATATATATATATATATATATATATATATATATATATATATATATATAATGGGAAAGCATTATGATTTAAGTAAACCTAAAGTTCACGCAAATGGCCTAACTTTCTCTGCTTACATATTTTGAAGTAAATGTATATAGTTGCAGATTTACGCCCCTATACACACATGGTATCTTTGCTTTGGTATAACGAAGCACTAGGGTTTGTTTATTTTGAAGTAACCTGACCTGGAGCTGTTCCAGTATCGTTGGTGGCAGTCTGCTCTAAAACAGGTTCGCGTCTTCAAGTCTCTTCGTGCGGAAGTCCTGCTGGTATTGTTTTTTTGTGCATTAAAAACGAATACGTTTTCTAAAACAGGGAAACTCTACTGATTTCGAAGAACTGTCTATCTTGTTCTCTAAAATGTAATTATGTTATCTTTCATCATCTGTCATTATATATATATATATATATATATATATATATATATATATATATTCAACTTTGTGTGTAAAGGTAATTGCAGAGACTTATACATATATAAGTAGCACTTTCATCATTAGATATGTTCTATGTAAAAGTTTTAAATGCTAACAGATATTTGTTCTCTGTGCAATTTTACCCACTAAATGTTTCACTAATATATATATATATATATATGTATACATATATATATATATATATATATATATGTGTGTGTATGTGTGTGTGTGTGTGTTGCGATGGATAAATTGTCATCGAAATTTAGCAAAAACGGAGATAACTCCTCTGTCTTACTTTATTAGCCATGTTTACCAAAAGTACAAGAAAATATTTTTAAATTGTATAGATTAGATTCCTTCATAGAAATTGCTCATGGCTTCAACCAGAAATTCCATACAGAATGATATAGACTGTTTCTCAATACAACCAAGATATTTATCTTAAAACGAGAGTGTGTGAATGAAATAAGATTTAAAAACTAATTTTATGGAGTGTCTATAAAGGGATGTTTGGTATGCGTATCATTATGTTATGATTTGTGAAAACAGTGAAATAGAAAAAGTTTGGTAACTTTAGCACTGTATATAAGCGAGTCATTTAAAATCAGTGAGGACCTCCAATCTTTGTGAAACATTAAAAAACATTTTAAACGGAACTTCAGGTCATTCCTCCGACATCTATGGTTGTTCGTCTGCTTCTAGGAATTTAAAAAAACATACAAGAAGTTAACCAATAACAATGTGCACCTGAAAAAGACCGATGGGTATAATAACCGAACTGTTGTCATGATAATAATTTGTGGTATAATGGTTACCTTCGTACGAAATGAACACAGTGACACGAGTTCAAATCCTGGGCGAAACTGAATTTTACATAGTGCTAATAACCTTGGGAAAGATATGAATCCACATATTCTACCTTCAGCTCTGGAAAAACAGTTGGTCAGAATGGGTTTTTCAACCTTGGCATTGCAACCATTCAAAAAGTATAAAAACTCCGAATTAAAACCTGTTAAACTCCGCTTTAAATTGACCTTGTGTCGCAACCTGCTCGAGCGGAGAGGTAGATAAAAGAATAATGATAATAATTTCTTGGATTTGAAATCATTGCATTTTGGAAGTAAAGATTCTTAGATAAGTGTTTTTTTTATTTACAAAGTGGAGGAGGGGGTAATACTTTAAGTAGGATTTGAAGTATCGGCTGACTTGTAAATTTAAACGCAGGTGATAGGAAAATATAAGCATGATTAAGTCCCCATTCATATAACTTAATACTTTAAAAAATTGTTCCTTGAATACTGGAATACGAATACTGTATAAGGCTATATCAGTTAACATTCCCCATTTGATTACCGTGAGATTCGGTGCATACAGCGACCCTTTTTGCCTGAAAAATTTCTGCAAAATTAGGGGTCGACTTATACAACAAAGCTGAAAGCCAAATGTTTTCTACAAAGTGACCACTCAGTGGTAAAGGTTTGGATAAACCGTATAAACCGATTCTTGTAGAGATTATTTTTGGCTTTTCGACTTCTACATAGTAATTTACTTTCATACAATTAAAACCTATACACTCATGTATAGGTCGAGTTTTAAAGATATACATTTTTGATTGAAAAACGTCCTTGGCTTATGCTTGAGAAATAAATTCGTAAAATTGAAATTCATTTATTATAAGAACCAAAACAATTTTTGGCTTCAAAAATCAATTTCATGAATTGATAACTTCATGGACAAATTCGACAATGAACACATTCGACAGATCAACTCATCTTCGCGTATTTACGACTTACAATTAGATAATAACTAAGTGCAATTAAGAATGAATTTGATTTTAATGAAATGCAATTCAATGCAGGGCTTTTGTTGGACTATGACAAATTCAGAAAATATTCACACACAAATATATACGTGCTTATACACACATACACACACTCACACAAAACACACATCCGCAGTCATTTATGTGTGTGAGTAGCTTCGAAATTGTTCTGCGCTGCAGCCAATCTGTCATGGATGGAAGAGAGTTTTTTGAACCACAGTCCATGTATGTGATCATGGCCTGGCGTTTTCCAATTTGGTACTTTTAGAGTGTTGATCTGAGCGAATCAAGGTCTTCGGGCCGTTTTTGAGTTCTTGCAAATCTTTCATGTTGTTTATCCATTTGACTTTTCTGTTGTCCCATATTTTGCTTCAAAATTATTTGTCTCTCTCACATTTGATTGTGGGTATGTTTTTGTACTTGCTGGTAGAATTTTCTTTCGTTGTTTTAGAATGACTTCTTTGGTTTATGTCGTTTGATTCTATCTCGGCATCTTCATAATCTTCCTTCTTTCCCCAGTACCTTACGATTTATCTTCTTGTCTGTTCTAGTCATGTTGCTTTGCACTTTTCGTCCCGACATTTTCTGAGATTTTTTTTCAGTCTAATTATTTTTGCTTTTTGTCGAAGCTTTCTTATTTGTGTTTCCAATCTGATTTCCCATTCAACTTTTGAATGCTTGTTAATGTTCTTTTAGGGAACCGTGGCTTTTTTTTTCACTGACTAATTTCGCTTCAGTTTAAATTAGTTTGTTTAATTACGTGATGTTTTTCGTTGAGATGTTTGTTAATAATTCGTTTTTATTAGCAATAGTCCAGATCATTTGCAAATGATCAAATTTAAAATTCAAAGGCTTCCATACGAGTGTTTTTACATGAAGATTTAAGTTATCAAAGCAAGTTTTCATTTGAAGGATACTAATTTAGTGTTAGCCATTGAAATTGTATGGGCGAAATATGTTATGAGAACAAACTCTAATTTCAATAAGCCTGTTTTCATTTTTTTTTTCAGTCATATTTCTAAACCACAATATCGGATGATATTATCAAAATTTGTCATCATCTACTTATACGCATATATTCATCAGAAAATATCCTTGAGAATCTTAAACTGCAGATCAGATTGGCCTTTAGTAGCGCGAAGGTTAACCATATCATCTTACAAATCAATTAGCTATTGTAGTAAGTGAGTATGGGATACAAAGTCAGCTTAATGAAAGGGCTTATTTGTGTAAGCATTGGCAAAGGCTAAATTAGCACTGTTCTCTATGAGCAGTGTTATGTAGGCGTCAGACCACAGCAACCTCATCCCTTGCTACTGGTGCAGAGCTCGAATTCCGCAACCCGGCTTGCGACGGAAGGGGGAAAAATCGGAATGTTAGATCTTAGTTACATACATACAATTGAATATTTGTGCACTTTGAGCACATGAGCTGAGCTTATTGAAAAGGTTGAACACATTAAATGACTATGCTGCTATCCGAGGATAAATGGGGAAAATCTACATTGGAAATAGTTTATCAGTTCTACATAGATAAGAAATCCATTTTATATAAATGGAAAATAAATAAATAATAACAATCAGTGGGAAGCCATGTTTCTGCAAGATGCATGTATTTACCCAGTCTCTCCGCTAAGGGAAGATTGCGTCACAAGCTCAATTTCTTCTCAAAGACAGATTGCCTAAATAAGGCCAAATAAATCAGACTGTTCTGCTATTTACCCATAGCAGGGAAGAAAATAGAAAGATGCATATCGTTCTCAAGAGTATTAGTACAAGGATCATTAAATAAGTTTCCAGACTTTTTTCGTATGGGCACTTTTATTGATAGTACACACATGAAACTCTAGTCCCTTTAGATGTAATCTCCTCCAGCAGCAATGCACTTGTTCTACCGTTCCAACAACTTCTGGAAGGCCCCATGGAAGTCCTCTTGTGTGAACGTGTCAATGACCTTCGTCACAGTATCTCATCTCAATTGTCTCATAACGATAGCCTATGAGCTTAGGGAATAACCAAAACTCACTGGGAGCAAGGTCTGTACTATAGGGAGGCTGAGTAACTGTCTTGATTCCGATCTTGGTCAAATAGTCTGTGACAAGGATGGAGTTGTGGACTGGTGCATTGTCCTGGTAGATATGCCACTGGCCCGATTTGAAGAGGGCTGGCCTCTTCTGACGGAATCACTTGCTGGACTCCCTTAAAACCTCAACATAGTAACCCTAACCCTAACCCTTTGGGCAATCAATTCTGGTGTATTGACTTCCTTACTCCTCCCACATCTCTCATCTCTCAGACTCCCTGGAATTTTTCAAAGTTTAAAACAGAATTTTATCGCATATCGTTCTTCTAAAATGTCCTCACGTCCAGATTGCATTTTTGATATTCACCAGCTGTCTGGCCTTCTTGGGTCTGGGAGAGCCAGCATGCTTCCACTGGGAACTCTGTCTCTTGGTCTCTGGGTCATAGCAGTAGATCCAGCTTTCATCGCTGGTCACCAGAGCATCAAGACCTGCAGGTTCTGAAATGATCATCTCGACCATCTCCCTGCTGTCATGGCAACGTCTTTCTTTCTGATCTTCTAAGAGCACCCTTGGGACAAACTTCGCGCAAATCTTCCGCATCTTCAGTTCTTCGCGAATAATTGAGTGTACAGTTCCCACACTGACATCAAACTGTGCACTTATTGTCTCTATAGACACATGACGGTACTTATCCGTGAAATTCTTTATTTGGTCAATCAACCCTGGTCTTCTGACTTCCTTACTCCTCCCATAACTCTCATCATCCCTCACAGACTCCCTGCCTTCTTTGAATCTCTTATGCCACTCAAAAACTGATGCTCGATTCATACAAGATGGTCGAAAAGCAGTCTGAAGCATTCCATACGTTTCTGTGGCCTTTTTACCAAGTTTAAAACAATTTTATTGCATATCGTTCTTCTAAAGTGTCCTCACGTCCAGATTGTATTTTTGAAATTCACCAGCTGTGACAATCAGGCTTTAGTAGGGTGTATTCCAATTGCTGATGTAGCTGTTCATTTGAGCCTGAAATCATAAAAAATGGTCAGTTATCTCATAAGATGTATAGTAATAACATACTGAATTTTCAAGAGTCTACGGCAATTTTAAATGCCAGTACAAAAAAAGTCTGGAATCTTATTGAAGGCACCACGTACGAAGTTATACGTTTTCATTTATTACTCATGTCCAGGTCATCTCGTGAGCAATATCACCACTTCGTCGCTTGAAGTATCCGTATTGTTATTTTTCTTCTTATTTTTGTTTTCTAAATTTTATTGATTTACTGAGTGTCCTAATGATAACATTGCTGTTACTGGTTGCTGTAATAAGTCTTTGTTCTATTTAGTGTCTTCTTCGAGTCTTTGTATAGGAGTATCTACGAAATCCGCAATACTGGCTATTCTCCTTCCTTCTTTTCTTGACACATATAGTCAGTCAATATCATCACTTGAGTTAGAGGCCCTGATCATCGTCATTAACTAGCTTGTCTTTTGGTCCGTTTGATTCATAGGAATAATTACTTGAAACCATATATATGTGTACAACTTATTTGTAATGATAATGATAACTCGAGACTATAAGTGATTGTTTCTCTTTACAAGATTCCAGCAACAATGTCAAAGCGGTCAGTTTCACTGCCCAAGAAATGAGAGCAAATAATCTTGGGGATTGCTGGAGAAGTAATGACTAACTTAAGTGATGATTTCAAATAGACTGATATAAATTGATCAACTCGTGTTAGCCGGCTAGAAAAAAAACTTACATTCACAATCTCTGTTTGGGCACTGGGTGCCATCAGGGGAACCTACCAAGTTCGATTATCGATAGGGATAGATGTTGAGACAGAGTCAGAGGAATTCTTTGATGATGATAATAATGTAGGCTAACAAATGATTATTACCACTAGTTACTTGAAACTATATTTTCTTCTAAAGAAATTTGAATTCGACATTAAATAATCTAACAATGTTTTATACCCAGAAAACCAACCAATCAACCAACTATGCAAACAACCTTTATAGCAACAATTTCCGTTTGTAACGCTTGGTTGTAAATTATTCAACAACAAAGATTGTAAAATAACCAGCTGCAATCAGTCTTAAACGAGTACTACGGCTACTTTAATATATATTCATATTGAATTTATGTAATGAATATCTTCTTCGGTATTTGCAGTAAGTTTTTTTTTAAATTACGATACCTAATATTAGCATCGTAAGCATTTAATGAAATCAGTGATCTTTGATACCCCATACTTACTGCAATCAGGCCGTTCATATTCTTCTGAAATCCGCAATCCTACAACCTATGTAAGTTTATTTATGACATAAATTGACTGGAGGAATTGGGAATTGGTTTGATATAAATACAGCCTCTTTTAATCCGCTGGGAAATTTCGAATAAATAACCAGTTTTTAGACGTTGTTAGATACTATTCTCCAAGAGATGGGCTCGGGTGCATACGCTCATAGTGAGCATCAGTGAATTTCTGGTTGGAAACTATATACAAATGTGAAAGACGAGACATCGGAAATAATCGTACGTGGTGAACTTGTGGCTTGATACTATCAGCGAAGACATAATAACGGTCTTAGTTGATTGAGCCCTAGGGAAATAAATGTTTGTTATTTTCCTTCTTAGCTGCCTGGAATAGTAAAGATAGCCATCAGTCGGAATTAACCATGCGACTGTAGATATTTTGTGCCTGCGATTTACCAGAGATAATGCCTATGTCATTCGGCTTGCATGTGTTATTGTAGCACACGTATAAACATCAGCTTACGCACACATATAAATACATGATCAAAAACATGTCTGTATTTATATGTAGGAAAGCAGAGAAAGACTACAAACACATACATCATTAATAAGTATAAAAATTGAAGTATACATAGTGAGTGTGCTTGATATATATATATATATATATATATATATATATATATTTGATCAAGCGTGTTTAGTGTGCTTTTGTGTTTAAGGTGAAGTTTCATAGGAGAATGTGATATATCTCCGTGGGTTGATTTATGAAAATTACAAATTTAATGAGGCATATAAGACGTTTCGTGAAATTAATACGTATGCTAAATAAAAATAAATATAAGTTTCCATGAAAATGTTTTTCAATATGTGCGTAATTCCATTTTTGACAAATATTCTCAAAACATAAATTCTTAAATTTTCGTAAGTTTTAAGAAATAGACGTCGATTTTTTTTCAGATTATAACTTTTGATATCTTCACACCTGAATATGATTGAATAAACATTTCATCAATTTAACTAATAATAATCACATTTTCAAGTTGTTAAAGAAGTAGGAATTAATCCATACTAGTGTGCAGAAAAAAGGTTATTGTAGAGTAACGGTTATTGATGGAGGTGGTGGACTCCGTGACCCGTGTTCAAATCCTGAAGGAGATGATTTACATTTCACATAGCGCTAATCAACTTCGAAAGGAATGAATATGACTTGTCTCCCTCTAGCTGGGGATAAACAGTAAGGATATTAAACCTTTGTATGGCAACCGATCTCGAAGAAGGAAATCTTTAAATCTAACCCAGTTGTGGGCCTGAAATGGAACAGGTCACGCAAGGCTATTCCTGCACAACACATGCAACATTAATAGTGCACCCACAACCAATCTGGTTACAGGACCATTGAAGGAATTATGCTGAAATAAGTACATTTTCAATAGGACAGTCAATCAAATAGAACATCCCGGCAATTCGGATGTTTTTTCTTTTTTTTAATTTGATTGAAACAAACTTAAAAATGTTGGTGGGGCTTAGGATACATTAACAGCATTTCCTGCAAAAAAGATAAGACACTTTTTAAAAGAGGTGTTCTGGGTAGGAAACTTATCTGCATCCATTGGTGAGGTTCCATTTCTCAAGTTCTTGAGAATATGTTGAACCCCTTAGTGGCCATAATTTCTAGATCCACTGTGAACGGAGTGGTAGTAACGACAAGGAGTCCCATCAATGAGTTACTTATATATCGGTTTGAAAATTATTTTTGATAGATAGGAATACTTGCAAACAAATAACACCGTAAATAGTTGGCATAAGAATGCAGTGATGAAAAGGTTGAGGGACATGATACAGATGGTGATACCAATTGTGGTTAATGCAAGTTTCCTCAAGTCTCCAGGACTCTTCTCAGTATCCTGGACGATCTTAGTAAAGCTGTAGTTTTGATGGTCTCCACTCGTCCTCTTATTTTAAAGGCCTTCAATCCCTGTATCAATCCTTTGGTGATTGTAGCTAGAGTACAAATTAGAATTGGTATCACTGTCACTTTCATGTTCCATAGTTTTTTAATTCACTTGCAAGGTCAAGGTTCTTATCCTTCTTTTCACTTTCTTTCAATTTTACACTGTAGTCAGGCGGACAGAAAATCCACAATTTGGTAAGTTCTCTTTTTTGTTGAGGGTTTTTATGTCTGGTCATCTGGCCGAGATTAGGGGATCCGTTTGTATGTCAAAGTCCCAAAGGAGTTTTCTATGACAGATTCTGGGTTGTGCATATACCATTCGTTCTTATGGTCAAATTTAAACTTCTTGCACCATTCCCAGTGGATTCATGCCTTTCTGAGCTAGTTTCTGCATTCGCTTATTATGTGAGTGATCGTTTCGTCTCTATCAACATATAACCGACACTTGCTATTTTGTTGCGTCTTATCTATTCTTGCATTGATATGGTTGGTCTTGATGGCGTTGTTTTGTGCTGAGAGATTTAGTTTCTCTCTTAAGGTTTCCCTTTCTTAGCCACGTCCACGTAAGGTTTCGTTTATTTGTTGGTTGAAATGTTCATACAGTTGTTTTTGTTCCCCTTTTTGTTTTCCAGTTAATTTTGTCGTGTTGTCGATATTGTTTCTGATGGCTGTAATCAGTCTTCCTCAGCACTTTTCTATGTAGTCTTCCAGTCCTTATATCAATGAATCAACGCCATCTTCAATGCTACTAAGTCCTCTTCCTCCTTCTTTTCTTGACAAATATTGGGTGTTGACGCCATTTCTGGAATGTAGGGCCTCATGCATCGTTATTATTTTATTTTTTTTGTTTTCTAGTTCTGGCTCTTCTCTGGTTCACTTCAAGAATGATTCCGAGTATTTTACGAGGAGGACAGCCCAGGTATTTATACCTTTGATGAAATTTCTGCTATTTAGTCTCGTTTTGAGTAGCTTTCTAGTTCTCTTAGTTTTTTCTTTCGTCTCTACTTGTTTGATGGTGTCCGCTTCCAATATATCCAAGAATTTGTATTTTTCCTTTTCTCTGAGGAGTAGTTACATGAATTAACATAATTGTATAGAAATTATTTGTATTGTATCATCTAGGAATACTTGATGCCGTATAACTGTTCAGATCATTTGTAACAAATTTCGGCTTTGAATAATCCAGAAAAGGTTGACATGCTGTTAAACAAATAAACAAACCAAACCAAACTTAAACTATATGAGTTTGACCTCTGAGATAATTGGACAGGGACTAAAGTTGACTAAATAACAATAAAACACAGATGCCTGACAAACGGAATGAAACAGAGAAACCGGGAATATATCTTTCTCCTCATAATCCAAGACGAGGTGATGTTCTTATAGACAGCAGTGATTTTGCTGCTGCCATTAAGTGGAAAAAAAACTTTTGATGCATACGCAAGTTGAACGAGAAATATTGTCTACAAAGTGACTTAAAAACTAATCGGGATATTTATTTATGTTTAAAACTCTATATCCAATGGATCTTGCTATAACTTATACTGAAATTACTTTATTAAAAAATACTCTCTTATCTTTTCCTATGCATCACTAGATATGTTAGCAAATGTATTTTAATGGAATTCAGTTGACTGCTTTGCTAATTGAACCTTCATTAATTCAATTGCTTCAAATTCATTATAACATGATTTAATCCTGGTATTTTTTACGTTTGTTTTTGTGTGTAACGTAGATCCATGTTTACCCTTGTAGGCATGTTCCAAGACTGCATAGCAGATGGTTGAATCTGTGGATAATAACAAACCACGTATTTTGAATACTTAATATTTTCACAAGATGAATATTCGGTTTTATAGACACGTTTTTTTTAAAATCATTTATTGATTATTAAGTAAATTTTTTTTTCTGGTATGGCTTTTTCTTTTTGTTCTATATAATAATCCTCTGTATCACAAATGTTGTGTTTTGGTGCAACTATTAATAAACTATCCCTTGCTACTTAAGTCGAATACTAATAGCATTGTTCAGCAGACTACAATCTAAGCGCTATTTTACTACACAAGCCCATTTGATGAGAGCGAGAATGAAGCTATCTTACTAATAAATATATTCAACTTAAGCAACAAACAATATGTAAACATGAAATAAATTATACTAATGCATTTAAGCATTTATTAAACCAAATATTGTTTTATTAAATTATTAATTTGACTTTTTTCTCTTAGGATCTGATGACCTAGACTTTGAGGTAAGTTAAATTAATCCTGTTTTTATATTTACAAATATTTTTTATTAATACTTATATTGATGTTTTTTTTTTACATTTCTTTCCTTTGAAATAAATATTTACAAAGAAATTTCAGTTTAATAAGAATTTTTAACATTTTAACAGCAGTGGATAAGAGAAACTTATCGATTTCGTGAATGCTTTACTTCTGTAGTTCAGTGGGACAAATGAATTAGATCGAAAACATTTCAGTAATCCATAAACGAAACTATTTTCAAAAATTCTGATTGATTGATTGATTGATATTAACGGCATATCAATCCGTCATGGATCATTTTATGCGTATACGTTAGGGAATTGTGTTGATTGTACAGTATTGGTGTAGTTGTTTTTAAAAGTACTAATTTTACATACAATTCAATTGAATACAGATAGTTTTTAAACAGATTTATTTGATTCATAGATGGGATGTTAACAGGTACAACCACTTGGAGAAGGAATGACAATGATGGGGTACTTCATGTTGATCAGATTTCCAGAATAGGATCCTCATCATCAGATTCAGTTTAGTACCATTTTTTTGTGAGGGTATCCCTCTGAAGAGGATACAGTCAGCTGCACCAACAGGAGGAAAAATAATTTGATTTTTTCCTTCCTGGGATCTAATGTTACAAAATTTGAAGACTTTAAAGACAGATTAACTGATTTTTTTTTTTCAAAATACTAAAAAGTTATGTCTATTCCTTTTCTTTTATATTTTACTTCTTTAAAGCATATAACATCAAACAAATTTTAGTTTGCTAAAGTTTGCTAAAAGTTTTGAACGTTTAAGTTGTGCTGAACGTTTAAGTTGTTTTGAACGTTTAAGTTCCGTGGATAGTGATGTTTGAACGTGCATGTGAGGTTGTAGATTTTTGTGAATTTGAACTCTCAAATTTATACTTCTTCTCAGGAAGTTTGTAGCAGATAACTAAAAGGGTTAAATGATTGGATTGAGGTTTTCCCTTCAGTCGTTAACGTTGATAGGCAGTTCACTAAATTATCTCTGAAACCTAGCAGAAGAAAGGTTCGTTGAAAGCCTCGTACGAAATAAATCTATTTATTGGGGTTTTTGACCTAAAAGTGACTGGGTGCAACGTTAAACGAGATGGTAACAAGGGAGATACAGAAATGAGTTAGATCTCCAAGTTACTACAAGGTCTAGTGTTCGTCGCTGAGGGCAGGAGAGATAGAAAAAAAGTAAAGAAGATCCAATTGCAGCTTCTTTCGCAGCGATAGGATTGAAGGAGTAAATACATATTCAAAACCACTTGAAATTTCAAAAAAGACGGTAGTTTTTATTACATCATTTTTATTTATGCACCGATACTACTGTAGCATGGCCTATTGACATTTAATCTTTGAAGAGTACTTGATTATAGGAGAAGGCTAAATATGCTCGTGTTGAAAACAGTAGGAAAGAAAGATCAATTTCATCAGGCAATTTAAAACGTTGCCATACACGTCGTTGAATCCATCTCTCTAGTAATAGAAGTATTAACTCTTTCCTTTGTGCCGTTGCTTTATGCAAATGACCTTGGGTAATATCTAACTAAAATACAAACATCTCAGAATCCTTTCCATCAACATAAGTTGTTACTGGGATGTCACGATGAAATAGAAGAAAAAAATCTGCCGTTGAAATTGAGTAGGTTTTCCTAATGACATAAACTGACATGCAGACATCCACACACACACACACACACACACACACACACACACACACACACACACACACACACACACACACACACACATAGATAGATAGATAGATATATAGATGAGAGTGCGTTAATTCATTTGCAGCCGAGCAAGCTGTTATTGGATGAAATTTGATTTGAAAATTTCATCATATATTGTTCTATCAATATGATTATATTCAACACATAATAAAGTGCATTGACAAGAATGACGATTATGTAGAAAAAATGAATATTTGCAATAAAAAATACTATGTATAAACAAAATGAAGTATTTGCCAACAACTAAATCTAATGATAAACTCAACATAAAAAAACAGGCATAAGTTCTAGATACATTTCACATATATGAATGAATGAAATTGAATTCCATTCAAATTGCAAATTTTCTAACTTTTGCCAATCAAGCAGAGCACACTGTATAAAAATTAAAATTTTTATATGAACTTTGAACGAATACTGAATTTTAAACATGTAAGGGTTTTCACAATAGCAACGGCAAACAGATCGATATCAAATTTTTTAGAATGAAAATTGACCATCACAATTATGGAATGAGATATTGAAATATTTCAGATGAACTCAATTTCCCCATCAGTAATAGCAATGCCATCATTCAAAAATTGGAAGTTATATGACCTGACGGCGTATTTTACTCTCACAGGACGTCTTCTTAAATTAAGTGATGACCAACTACAATCATTTGTCGAAAGTCATTCACTTCCAGAAAATAGTTTCAGAAGGATCTGCAAGCAGCTTGAACAAGAGTGAACATTTAGGACTCCGAAGAAAATACCTCTTCTGAATTCCAGTCTCGTAAAATATCATCTACTCATTGCTCCCACTCAAGAAGTTTACTTGTACACAGTTTGTCAAAAACATTTTTATTTCAAGCTATTCAATTTTGTCAAAGGGTTCTAATTCAAGCAATTCAGTTTAGTATAAGAATAATTTTTGTCAAAGCAGTTCTATTTCTAACAATTCAGTTTTGCGTAAGTACAGTTTCAACGTCAAAAACAGTTATATTTCTAACATTCAGTTTAGCATACAAAAACAGTTCCATTTGAAACAATTCAGTCTAGCATATACGCAGTTTAGTTCTATTTGACCCATAGATAGGACTCTATCGGGTGCTACTACTCCAATGTAGAAATTGACTATTGTTTCTAATGGATTTCATTTAGCAAATTGTAATGTTGCGTGGAAAAATAAAATGAAAAGGATTTGGTACTAAACGTATATTTTCTTTTGAAGGATTATTATTGCTATTCAAACTCTATACGTGTGATTTCTCCGGAACCCACACCGACTAGTTAATACATAAATGTAGATCAAGCAATCATGCGAAAATAAAATACATAGTCAAAGACACCCACCACACATACACAGACATACATACATATATATATATATATATATATATATATATATATATATATATATCATTGACTGTACGTGTGAGTGTGTGTGTGTTGAGTGTGTGTGTGTGTTTGTGTGTGTGATTATCTGAGACAGTGCGTCTGTGAGTGTGTGTGCGCTCACATTTATGTGTGTATGTAGAAATCCCACCGCCTATTAAAGAAAAAAAAAAGCAGTTGCCTGCTTAACCCACACAAAACCCGGGCTCGACCCCCGACTCCGACCCCCTTATAAACATCAGCCGGGGGCAGACTGCACCCGATACCTGTTTCCGCACAGAAATTATAAATTCAGAGGCGAAATTTTAAACAGAATCCAATGGCAACGGGATGTGGTGGCGATAACGTGCACCGTAGCAGCCTAAGGTCCCATATACACGATACCGGAAAGCCTATACACAGATAAACAAACTTGTCATTTTAATATTGCCTGGTCCGACACTGAGGCGCTATCAGCACTGCTGTAATCGCCCGCCTCTCTTACGTCATCATCGCGTCATTGACCCAGGATATCAGAAAGGTTAACAATGAATGCGAATGTTCTTGATCACCCCGCACAGAAGGCGGGGGGTGCTGAGGAACGCGTGGCTAATATCAGTGTCGCCTTGAGAGAAGGGCCTTGTCTACCCTTAAAGACTCTGACCAGACCCAAGGGTTTATTCGAGAGAAAGTGGTAGATAAAGAGATGATAATAATAATAATAATAATAATAATAATAATGATAATAAGAAGAAGAAGAAGAAGAAGATAAGGAGAAAACAGAAAGAAGCAAAACGGTGACAAAAAAGATGAGTGCAAGGATGATGTAGAATAAAAGAAAGAGAAGTTGGGAAAAAATACGGAAGAAACAAAAGAAGCAACATGGATTTTAAAAGAAAAAGATAAGTATAGATATTGACAGACAAAATGTAAGTTTATGGGGGTCAGGTTGCGGGCGCTGGTGGTGCTGATTGCGTTTAATGACGATGATGCAACAGCTTATATATATATATATATATATATATATATATATATATATATATATATATATATATATACTCCCTTCTTTGCAATACTTTATTTCAGCTGTTGCAGGCAGTACAGACCATTTGTCCACGATATTACCCGCAACTTTTTTTCCCCAGAAACAGAAAAAAAAGTTATATAAGAGTTTTACAGAAGCGAACTCTTTAGCTTGTAAACAAAACTCTTCATGGCACACACACACACACACACACACACATATATATATATATATATATATATAACAAAATACAGTTTGGATTTATGTGTAATTTGGGTGTGGCATACATTCTAATTTCCAAAGTGCTTTTCTATAAGTAGCTGCAAACACGTCCTACGGTCGAGATTTTAAGCAATTAACACCCCTACCGAAAAGTTAACGTTTATTGCTCCTGGTGGACATTATTCGTATTATAGATGTAAACAAAACATTTTTCAATAAAGTGTCGATTTTCTGATTAACTGAAAAATATTCATGCGAAAAAAAAAAAAAGAAAAAAAGAAAAAGGAAAACCAAAGCTCTAGACGTACTTGAGTTGTGCGTTGACAGAGAAATGGATATAAAGATTATTCTAACATCTCATCCGAGTAGAAAAAGGAATAAATCCATGATAAATAGTCAAAGAACTTTGGATGCAAGTAATATCTGATGCAGGGGAACTACTCTGTTGTCTAATCCCTGGTAGTGTATATGGTTCATCTTCAGGAAGTGTTGGATGACATTCTTATTTAATGCCCTGGAAATTTTCTATTTTTGCTGCGAGTTTCAAGCAGACTTTGGAATAAGCTACAACTGAAAATATGCAAATGTAATTTCATATGCATGCTTATCAGTGTATACATTCACTAGAATGCTATTTCATATGCATTCAAAAACCCCTCCGCCGGAGCTGGATGTGGCACAAGGTCAGTTTTAGGCGGAATTAACAAGTTTGAATTGAGAGTTTTCTTTCTCCTAGACTGGTTGCTATACCAAAGCTGAAGAAACCAACCTGCTCTACTCTACCAATAGTTGGAAGGAGAATAGTTGGTTTTATACTTCTCCTAAGGTTATTTGTACTATGTGAAATGCAAAGAGCTTCGTCTATGATTTAAACTCGGGTCCTCGAGCCTATTTCCTACGACGATATCCTTTACAGCACTAGTATTTAGAATGCTATTTTAGGATCACAATCCCTCATTATCTTGAGAGATATCATTAAGCGGGGTTTCTTGGTAGGTGATATAAACGATCACTGAAAATGCTCAATATATATTTTTAATTTCATGGTTTCCAGTTTCCTTCTGTATGGTTTTCTTTGTCATTGATGTGTTACCAGCTACAAGATTTACGGAAAGACCAAACTGTCCTATTATTTGCCTGTAGGTGGATGCGGAGATGATTTGATTCATCCGTTGTTATTCTATTCTAAGTTATTCAGAATAAGACCTGGAATAATATTGATGACCAAGAGTCAACGCTAATATGGGTGTGATATTAAAGTCTTTAAACCAAAAAGACCCTATTCGGCAAGTATGAACACAATCATAAATTGTCAGGTGCATTCATTTATAAATATATGAGTGATATGCGTTTGTATATTCTTAAGAAGAGATACAAAAAACTGAAGTATGTTTGCCCACGTAAGAGTCTTGTGATTTTCTGATCGATAATTTTTGGATACTTTTTCAATTTGTATATAAAATTATCGGACATTGCATTCTGGTGTGGGGATTAGAGTGCTCATCTTAACGTTGAACAACTTCTGAGTTGGGAGTTCGGTTATTTCATTTGTATTTCTGAGCCTTGTAACAAAATTGGGGAAATGTTTGTGATCTAGGCTCGCAGACCATTGTTCGCGATTTCGTTTCTTACTGGGTGCTCAATCTTCTCTCTCTAAGCTAAAATAAGAAAGACCAAGTAAAAAAAAAACAGCGCCTTACTAAGTATGATTTATAGTGAGTTAGGTTAACAAACTTTTGTTAGTTACATTTACAGCGAGTGCTCAATACTTATGGTCTTGTGCCAAACAAAGAAAAGCTTCAAAAACTTCCCAACGTTCAGAAACACATATATATGAGTAGATATGCATGTACTTGAGAATCTGTGTGCAGGTATACGATCAGTAATGACGGTCTCAAGCTCTGGGTGTGACAATATAAAGAAGAAAAAATCCCTAAATTTTAAAATTTATCGAAGGATAAGTCTACTTTGATAAAAGCATTTCACGAATAAATAAGAATACATTAGTGTGATGCGAAAAATGGCCTGGTTTCAAGAAATGCGATAATGGTGAAAATCGAGAGGGAAGTAAACAGACTCAAGATATTAACTTCTCCTCATTAGTTTTATCACTCTCCTGGGTGAAATATAAGGCTATTTCCCTTTTTTTATTCTTTGAAGATCACTCTCGAAAGCTTTAATATCTTAAAGTGGGTTGTATATCGACTTTCATTTTCCCTATAACAAATCCCGTATTGACTATATATATATATATATATATATATATATATATATATATATATATATATGATATTGCCCATAAATAAATGCACTCATAACAATTTTCCTAAAATGTTGTTTATCACAAAACCAAAAATTCCAGGATTTTATTAATTTCAGTGAAACATTACGAAACTAAGATGATTGATTTGGTTTCTTTGTTTAATAGTATATCAACTTTCAAAGGTAATTAAATGCCAAAGCCATCCTTGTAGAAGAACTGTAGTAATTTACGAAGCTCTTTGCTTCGATGTAGCACAAGGCCAAATGAATGGGGCACCCAATGAGACTCGAACTCGCTCGTGTAGGTTTGCTAGTCTAGTTTGCTAACAATTACACCACCAGAGGTGCCCCTTGTAGAAGAACTGTAGTGGTACTATTTAACCCATAGCGAGGGGAATGAGGAGGTTTTATAACATTTCCAAGGGAATTATTACCAAAGTGAACGTAACAAAGTGGAGTTCGAACTCACTATAATGTCACAGTTCAGCACGTTAGCCAATAACCCATGGGGACTCCCTCCACAATTATAACGAATATTATTAATTATTATTTATTACCAAACTCCAATACATTGAAAATACGTCAGCAAAAATAAGAAAATCTAATAGTTCAATACAAATTTATTGAATTTCTTTTTTCGATGTCACCATTTTGTTTTTATTAAAAAGATAGTAGAATATTTTAAACATCCTCGTATTTCATTGAAATACAAAATGATAAATACAATGATAACTATTTTTTGTGTATTTCTATGAAATGTCTGTTATTTTTCTTTCTTTTGGTAAGTATAGTTTACTCTTTAAGAATATTTTAAGGACTAGTATTTAAGAAAATCATGTTTACGAGTAAAAATTAAAAATTATTGCTCAATAAATGTATAGTATATACAATATAGAAAGTATAATTTTTGTTTATATCGTCGTTCAAATTTAATTAATACATAAAAAGAAATCCAAAATTTTACTAAACCTTTTCGTGAGATTAATTTTATGGAAATATTTTAGGATATCCGGTCCTAGATAATAGGTGTTGAATTTTAACTGAGTACATTCAGTTCAGAAGTTTTGTATCACAACTGCTCCATGATCTAATGATACCAGAGTATAGTACTACGATTAAGTACATTGTCTTTTTTGTAGGTTATTGATGGGGAGTCATTTCTCGAGCTGTAGAGAGTGTGGAGTACTCGCACATTGCCATTGCTTCCAGTTCCCTTTTGAGCTGGAAGAATAGTACATATTAGGTTCTCATCTATGTGTCAAAGAGATCTGCTTAAATATAATTTGTATTTGATAGTATTGTGTCCAAAATAAGTAAATGAATGAATAAATAAATTTCAAGAAACAACTACACAAAAATGTAAATATGAAAGTACAATAAACGTCATTCCCTAACCTGTAGGCATAAGATAACCAAAAAGAAGTTAATGTTTGATTATTTTTTGTATTAACCATAAAAAAACGTCCAGTTGTTAAAATCGATCAATCAATCTAGCGATACAAGATTATAGTACTATGATAAGTGGATTTTCCTTTTTATAGGACAGGTGTGCATGAATAATGGTGAGTTCTTTCATTCGATGCAAAAAAAATAATCAGTGTTTTATTTCATTTTAGTCAATATTGAATGCAACTAAATAAATTTCCTGGTAGATAAGTTAATTTTTGGAGTTTGATACAACACAATCATTAAACAATTTTTTTTGCAGAATACAAATCATAGTCATGTGATCTAAAATTTAATGCACAAATAAAAACGTCACGCTGATCTTTCCGCTGCCATAACAGAATAATTTTCCTTTAGTGATCAATTTAAAATCTGTTCTAAATCAAATCAGTAAATTCTAAATAGTTCATGATGAATAAAATGTCCAATCTTGAGCCATCAAATTTGGAATGCATACTTATTGGATAGAATAAAAAGTTTTTAACGTAATTATTTTGTTTGTCGCTCAGGAAAGAGTTGCCCTCATTAAGTTGGACCTTAATAAACAATCAACAATCAACCAAATTCTTGCGAGAGGCAGCCAGTCATACAAAATTTAAGTTCATAAACTTCAAAAGGACGGATACATATTTTTCTAATATAAATTATTATTGAAAATATTACAAATCAAGATCTTAATTCTAGAAATTAGAAATGTGAAATAATTTTGTATGTATTTACCCAACCTCTCCTCCGCCAGTGGAGTTTGACAGGATTGAATTCTGAGTTTCCCTTCTCCAGGACTGTTTGCCATATCAAGAGTCCACTTTATCTGACTATTTACCTTGGAGGGAGAATAGTTAGACGCATACCATTCCCAAGAGTTTTATGTACAAAGCAAAAAGCCTCATTCTGGATTTGACCTCGAGTCACCGTGTCTCTTTATTGACACAACAATTGATACACCATAAGCGCCTCCTGAATAATGTAAAATGATTATATAGCATTATTATTTAGCTAAACAAAAAAGAAAATGCTAAAATCGATAAATCTGCTCAGGGTAATTTTCTGAAATTAACAACCAAAAACAAAAAACGAACCAAAGTTTTGCTATCATATTCATCACTATTTGGTATGTTTTGATTTGGTTTTATGGCATATTGTACGTTATTTCATATCAAATCCATTTTTATACATGCAAACAGTTATAATTCAAACAATTCAGTTTAATATAAATACGCAATTTAAATGTCAAAAACAGGTCTTTATACATATTCCAAACAGTTTAATTTAGTGTAAGTACAGTTTTTGTTTACACACAGTTAAATGTCAAAACAGTTCTACTTCAAACAATTCAGTTTAGCATTAGAACATTGTTTACTTCTCTTTGACCCATAGATAGGACCTCCTCAGACGCAACCGCTCCAGGTAAAAGTGGATCTGGGAGTACTCCGCATTCCCTAAAACTCCAACTTTACTGCACACTCAACGTCAGCTTATTCAGTGTCATATCCAGCACACTCGTTGGAGGAGGCTTATCCCTCTGCAGAGATGCATTCGGTGTATTCTACAACCCCAGCCGACTGAATCATATTCAGCAGTATTTTAATCAGCTTGTTAGAAGTAATCACAGACTTTTCAACATTTCATGATTTTATGAAAGACTCCAAACTAATAGAAAAACATATTTAACTCGCCGTTAAGCCTGTTTCAAAAAGACAGATCCAAACAATTTTTTCACGTGTTCTTCTTTTTGGTATAGATAATCAGAGAGAATTCCAAATTCCGAGGAATCTTATCATTTTAAAACATCTGTCAATGAGGCAACGACCTTCATAGGACAAAAAAAAAACTTTCAAGGATCATAACTCAGTCGAGATATGTGGCTAAGATTTCCTAATATACTTTTCATTTTCTTAAGACAATCATTAACAATCTTTTTTTTTCGACCCTAGATTCATGCAGAATGACATTTGAAAGTTATGTTCAACGTTCTCAAATTTCCTCAAGAAAATCACTGGGCTTTAAATTTGGGTTATGTTTCGACGATAATTTTAAGTCTAAAAATGAATAAGAATTTAAAATCTCTCAGATGTGTTAACCCACTTTAGTACAAGTTCACATTTTAGTATACGCGCTAACCTATTTTTTATAAACACTTGCACATGCCTACACCCACGCATATATATATATATATATATATTGTGAAGGACTATTCTGATGTAGAATTGAGTTCAAACACACACACACACACACACATACACACACACACACACACATATATAATGTTTTTTACAATGTAAATGTGTGTGTGTGTGTTTGTGTGTGTGCTTGTGCTTTCTTGATATATATAAAATTCCTTCAAAAAGTTTCAAGACTTTTTTGTACTGGCATTTAAAATTGTCGTAGACTCGTGAAAATTCAGTATGTTATTGCTATACATCTTATGAGATAACTGACCATTTTTATGAACTCAGGCTCAAATGAACAGCTACATCTGCAATTGGAATACACCCTACTAAAGCCTGATTGTCACAGCTGGTGAATTTCAAAAATACAATCTGGACGTGAGGACACTTTAGAAGGACAATATTCAATAAAATTGTTTTAAACTTGGTAAAAAGGCCACAGAAACGTATGGAATGTTTCGGACTGCTTTTCGACCATCTTGCATGAATCGAGCATCAGTTTTTGAGTGGCATAAGAGATTCAAGGAAGGCAGGGAATCTGCAAGGGATGATGAGAGGTATGGGAGGAGTAAGGAAGTCAGAATACCAGAGTTGATTGGCAAAATAAAGAATTTCATGGATAAGTACCGTCATGTGTCTATAGAGACAATAAGTGCACAGTTTGATGTCAGTGTGGGAACTGTACACTCAATTATTCGCGAGGAACTGAAGATGCGGAAGATTTGCGTGAAGTTTGTCCCAAGGGTGCTCTTAGAAGATCAGAAAGAAAGACGTTGTCATGACAGCAGGGAGATGGTCGAGCTGATCATTTCAGAACCTGCTGTTCTTGATGCTCTGGTGACCTGCGATGAAAGCTGGATCTACTGCTATGACCCAGAGACCAAGAGACAGAGTTCCCAGTGGAAGCATGCTGGCTCTCCCAGACCCAAGAAAGCCAGACAGACCAAATCCACCCATAGACTTTTCATGATCCTTTTTTTTTACAACACTGGCATGATCTACATGCACTGGGTTCTCACTGGACAGACAGTCAACGAGGAATACTATGTTGGGGTTTTTGAGTGACATGAGAGATTCAAGGAAGCCAGGGATTCTGGGAGGGATGATGAGAGGTGTGGGAGGTGTAAGGAAGTCAGAACACCAGAGTTGATAGGCCAAACGGTTAGAGTTAGGGTTAATATGTTGAGGTTTTAAGGGAGTTCAGGAAGAGATTCCTTGTGAAGAGGCCAGCACTCTTCAAATCGTGTCAGTGGTATTTCCACCAGGACAATGCACCAGTCCACAACTCCATCCTTGTCACAGACTATTTGACCAAGATGGGCATCAAGACCGTTCCTCAGCCTCCGTATAGTCCAGACCTTGCTCCCTGAGACTTTTGGTTATTCCCTAAGCTCAGAGGCTGTCGTCCTCATGAGAAAATTGAGGAAAAGATAGAGGCTGTGACGAAGGTCATTGACACACTCATATAAGAGGACTTCCATGTGTTGTATAGCCATGATCATGACTAACTATACAAACACATATGCATGCGAAATCATAACGACACACAATAAAGACGACGATACAGTTCTTTTAGAAAAATAGACCTCTTACTTTATTGAAAGGTTTGTGAGTGAGAGGGAGTTGGAGACCGAATAGAACTGCAACATATTGACCTCCACTCCTATGGCCATCAGCATTTCTTTCCCGTTCTCCAGGATTGCCCAACCGGAGGCCCGGGGGCCCAGCTCTCTGCTGGGTGCTGGCTTTCTCTTCCACAACTTTTCTCCAAACTGGTCTGGTTTCTGACTTCCTGTCTTCACCGAGTTATATAATAGTTCAATCACCCACTCAAATTTTGGAATGGCATGTTTGATCGTCATCAAGCGGAAATAGCTGTCATGCAGTTCACAGGTTACTCTCTTCCGATGCATAAGTCTGTGACTGTACCGTGGGATTTTAACCCTGTCCCATATTGTCAGCCAAGCTCGCCTACGCCAATGGAATATGCAACTTCCGCGTCTTTGGAATGGCATATCCGGCCGGGTCGAAGGTCAATATACAACACATGGGGCCTTCCAGAAGTTGTTGGAACGGTAGAACAAGTGCATTGCAACCGGAGGAGATTACTTCGAAGGGGACAAGAGTTTCATGTGTGTACTCTCAATAAATGTGTCCAAACGAAAAAAGTCTGGAAACCATTGAAGGCCCTTCGTAAGATTATTGTCAAGAGAAGATCATACTAAAATTTGGATTCTAAGATTTTATGGCTAAGTCCTCAAGTTCATCGAGTCTTTTTTACTGTTGGTCTTATATAATAACCGAGTGTTTACGTCGAAAATTTAAAAGGAATTTGAAGTGGAAAGGATTTCTAACCTCACTATTGTTAGAAAGGTGGCAAATAAAGCGTCAATTAATCAATAATAACTCACCTCGTCAAAAAAATTAACAGTTGTAAGCTAATTAATTGTATGTTTTTTATCAATGCACTTCTCCTTGAGGAGAAAGTCTCTCCTATCTCTAACAATGATTGAATTCCTATATTGGCCAATAACTAACATCTTAACTAGATGCCTTATATATATATATATATAGAGAGAGAGAGGGAGAGAGAGAAAGACGGACAGACAAAGAAAGTAAGAGATAGATATGTGTTCACTTATACACAGAGACATATCAATATATACGTACATTGGGATGCATAAACATTTTAAAACTAACATAAAATATATATATATATTCCGACGGTGAATTTTTCTTTTAAATTTTAGTGAATATTGGGATTTGTATTGAAATATTTCAACAATAAGATTTTCTTTCATACTAGGGAAAAAAAGAAATTTATTAAATGCAAAGTTAAATCAGAATTTTGTTTCAAGGAAATAATTCAGCTTTATTCATACCAACGTGCTTACTTTTATAATTCATATGAAGACTAGCTCTGTATCTTCGCCAATGGTCAGGGAGACCTGGGTTCAATCCCAGGTCACGTCATACCAAAGACTTTAGAAATGGTACTTGATACCTCCTTGCTTAGCACTTAGCAATATAAGGTACGTATCAAGGGTAAAATGGAGTAATTCAGGGAAAGGAGTAGCGCCCTTCCCTATACCTCGGTGTTGTAGCTATTGAAAGGGAGTCTTCGGGTTGCCCTGACTACGGTCACTAAATTTACTTACTTTATATCGATACTTTGACCTTGGTTAAAATTACGTAGTTGCTCTGTATACGTTGTTTGTCGGAAAAGTAACAAGACTGGGTCTGCTGTTGGTGCTATAGACAGAAGAGTGATAAGCAGATTGTATTATCATCTAACGTGATATCCTGGGATTCTGTAATTTTAGTTTTCTTCACCCACTGAATTTTTCACACGCTTATATTTACGCTTCTTCCTTTTCAGATCATTCAGTTATAAGACCAGAGCAATGAATGGGGAACAGCGAGCAACGAAACATGACATTTTTGGTCTGATTGGGAAAAACTCTATCACACACACTACAAATGCTTCGACAAGTCCATGGTGAAAACATGTTGCGTACATGTATTTATAATGGACACAAGATGTTCAAAGACGGAGGCGAGAAGGTAAGAGATGACTCCAGGAGTGGGAGGCCTTCAACAAGCAGGACTAAAGTTAACAGGAAGTCAAATGATGTGTGACTGCTCGAAGTCAGCTGGATATGAAAAACGTCAGTGTTTGGAAGATCGTCACCGAAGATTTGGGTATGCGGATGTTTGCACAAAAATAATTCTAAAACCGCTGAATGATGATCAGAAAGAGCACAGCGCGCTGATGTATCAAGACATCAATATGCGTCTTCAAACTGAACCAGATTTTTGTTGAGGTTTTGCTGCCGATGAGACTTGGATTTTAAAGTACGACCCGAAGGCCAAGCGCCAGATGAGTCAGTGGAAGTCTTCAATATCATGGAGACAGAAGAAATCAAGACAAAGTCAAAAGTCAAAGTCATATTGATCACGTTCTTCCTTGTGAGAGGCATCTCCCACTGTGAGCTGTTGCCACGTTGCCTGATGTTCAGTCAGCAAGTCTGCCAAAAGATCCTTTGGCGTATGCTTCGCTCAATGCAAAGAAGCGACGAGAATTGTGGTAGGGAAAATCGTGGCTGCTTCACTATCATAACGTACTTGCTCCCACAGCATCCTCAACTTCTTGGCTAATGATTTGTAAAAAATTAATTTAAGTAAAAGAATAACATATAAGACTCTCTCTGAAGTTTTCACAGTAAATTAATTAGGACCACCAATAGAAACGAATCTTTAAAACGTGAGTCCAAATTGTATTTATGACTGTTATCTAAGCTATGAATTTGAAGATTTGAAAATATCACAATCATGTGAGAAGTAAAATATTGTTCATTAATTAAAACTAAATAAAATATTATAGTGAATATAGGGGAAATTTTTATGTTATTTCAATCTATATCAAATTCGGAAAAGTTTTGTTTTAATATTGATTTTGCTAGAAAAGGTAATGTGTCGAGAAATCCGGTTGGTTGATAGGTCACCACAGAATTTCAAATTAGTAGACCAGTTCACATGCTTAGTAGCAATAGCACATCCACTGAAAGTTATGTCAATATACGGATACAGAAGGCATGATCTGCTATCGACAGGTCGTCGAATAAATGGAAAGCTGTTCTCTCTTTTAGTACGGATTTCTTTGACATTCTCACCATCCATCTCTATCAGCCATCGCTCTTGGCATGTTCTCAAGCCGACATTCATTGTTCGCAAAGAGCTGATGATTTAAATCTTTGTTAGCCTGCCAAAACTGGTGTGTCCATGTGCTTGAGTTCACAGGAAAATGTAGCTAATGAGTTTTTCCCTGATTCTCAAGTAGTGTCCAGTATGTCTAGTTCGTTTTACTTGGTGATTTGTTAGATGGGAGGAAAGTTGATATACAGCCGCTGTTTTATGAGGCACTGTTTGAGGGATTTGTTCAAAAGAAGACGCAGCGTCCTTCTGTACCCTTGAGCATTTTCACAGGCACCTCGTTAATGTTTGGGTGGTGCAGCCATTCAATATTACTAGCATTGCTGAGATTGGAAGAATAGTAAGTTTATCTTATCAGAGATGTTAAATTTTCATATGGTCGTTAAACTCTTGATTGCAGTCCATGATTTTCCTATGCTTACTCACGTTGACATCGCTTACTATATATATATATATATAATTAATATGAATTGAATGTTATATATTAATTAAATCATTATATATATATATATATATATATATATATATATATATATATTGAATTACTATGTGTAGAAAATCCGGTAAGCACCTCCATGTGACATACGGAACACTAGACAGCTATTTCAACCTTTTTAGGTCTCATCAGCAGTGCATACCGTGATCTCCTCCACTGGAGATCGAACCAGCCACTACAGACTGCAGAGACGAAACTCTAACACTGGACCTTCGGCCATATCGCACAGAAGCGATGCTAAATTAACCAACTGCAGGAATAAAACGTACCTTCAAGACACATTAAGTAAAGTAGTCGCGCATTTAGTTAATTTGGCATTGCTTCTGTGAGATATGGTTCTATTGCTCAGTGGTAGAGTTTCGGCCCTATGGTTGCTGTTTCGATCTCCAGTGGTGGAGATCACGATTTACACTGACCTAAAAAGGTCGAAACAACTGTCCAGAGTTGCGTATGTCACTTGGAGGTGCTCGCCGGATTATCTACTCATGGTAATTCAGTTAACATAATATAATTCCTCTATTCAAATGTCAAATATATATATATATATATATATATATATATATATAGAGAGAGAGAGAGAGAGAGAGTTAACTTAAATCGCGAGTCGTAAATCTTCTACTAAAGTTTCACCTTATCGGATCATCAGGAAGTCTAACCCCGACTATATATATATATATATAGATAGATAGAGAGAGAGAGAGATTTGAAGTGTGTGTAACGTCAGTGAACTCAACGAGCAGTGTTCAAATCCTATACAATGCTATCTGCGTTTCACTTTACGCTAATGTCCTTGAGAAAAACAAGAATTTTTCACTTCTCCCAACAGGTAGGGGAAAATAGTAACGTAGACTTTACTCTTTAGCCTTGGTAAGGCAAACAGTCCCGGAGGACTGTGTCTGTGTGTCTATCGAACAAAAGGGAATAGAAAATAAATAAAAACAAAGTATCAGTTCTTGTGTAAAATTTTACGAAAAATACAATGTGCTGTATAAAATTTACTTTCCAGCTCGACTAGGGGGCTTAAAGGAGACAATTGTTCCCGGTGAAAATTCAAATACCTCCGATTTTGATGAAAAGAAAAACATAAGTACTAGGCACTAAGTAAAGCCGATTTTCAAAATATCACCAACTCACAATGATATTTAACAATCATAATGTTTTGAAAGTGCAAATATATCCTGTTTTCATTAAAGGTACATAAAAACAAAATATGTATTCTTATGTAAAATTGTAAGAGAAACACAAATACCTCTTATTTAGTGTATTTGTGCATGTATGAGTATATATGTATATTATGGTAGGTTGATTTTTACCTTTACTAAAAATATCAAAAAGGCCCACTTACCGGAAGTTGTGTATGGACCTATTAAGTACTCATACAAAAAATTTGATCAAATAGTTCAACGTTTTTTTTAGCATTTGGTATCAAAGATCGTAGACAAAAATATACTGAAAATTCCTCGTTTTTGCACGATTTGACTTGAATATTATTGTGGAAACCAAATAATGTTAGTATCTAAATTAGGGAATGTCTTTTTATTTCATAAAAATGATATTAATTAATGAAATGATGGCTAATCTTCAATGTGAAAATCTGCCCCCACCCACATTTTCAGGATCTGTTTATTCAGTATCTATAAATTACTTTTTAACGTTATGAATTAAGCAATAATTGATTTTTTTCTGTTATAAGTGAAAATAAAACAAACAAAAAATAAGGAAAAACAAACACTATTTTAATAGAGCTTAATATATAGAGTCAAATTGCTCCCTTTAAGAGCCCTTAGACAAAAATGCCGTTCTCAATTTCTGACTCAAAACTTTGGCATTTATGTGTTGAAGCCTTGCTTCAAAACCATAGACAGTTTGTGAAGTTTCCGTTGTTAACTTGACAGCCCGTTCTTTGGCCTGAGAATGTGAGGGCAGATCTGGCAAGTCAAGCTTGGTTCCATTTAACAATGATTCTCGAAGTTCAGATTCAGAAAAATATTTCATCATTGGTGATTCAAAAATGCCACATAATGTTAAATTTATTTACTGTGTCCAATGTGTGGCATTATAATTAATAGTTGGTATTCTTTTTAACCTTTTCCTGGTTGACTCCCCACTCCTGAAATAATATAAAAATTAATTAATTGAATAGTTAAAAAATACCAATCTTTACTGCTTTAACAATTATGATGAAATTAGAGAAAATCTTTAAAAATGATTCGATAAATTGGAAAAATTGAGTCAGTAATATATGAATATATATTTACTTACCTAATGGCCAAAATTCTTTTTAAAGCTTCTTCTCTTACTTCAACTTCCTCAGATTTGACTATGGAATATAGAAGGTTTTCTGGCAGTAAACAAAATGTATTACCTTGTATATTTCTTAATGCTATTTGTTGGATTTCATGAGGATGCTCCTTAATTCTCTGGATCATATTAAAAATGTGCAGTTGCTGATTGTGGAATTTATTTCTGCTTTTAATTTCAAACCAACAAGTGGCATATACATTTACGATAAAATTTATTAAACTGTGGAGTTTTGTTGTGAGCCTTTGTGGGTATGCACCTCAAGTCCATAAACATATGAGCCTGATGGCCTAAGTTAACCGTCTTATCTGGTTTAAAGGACCAATTTTCCAGGAGGCATATCTAGAGCCAACCTTACCTCTAGAAATACCAACTGTGTATTCATACAGGAATCTTTGGTCACAACTGAGATCATGTATTTCATCAATTTTTAAAATTGAATCCAGAAGTCTGCTGATAGTGGTAAATGATATTTGGGGTAAATCATGGCAATCCTTTGAGCATAATTTCTACCAGGGGCCACTGAATGCTGTCTGGCCTTTTGTGCAAACATCTATATTTTCAAAAAGGGCTCTGAAAGCTACTTCATTATGGCGCAGAGAGGAGCCAATTGTGTGAAGATTTAAAAAAAAATCTTTTTTTCTAAAATTGCAACCACTCCACCTTCACAACCTGTGTTGGCATTAGTGCTGTTAACAGGGATAGCCTTGATAGTGTTCTCACTGTTGAATTCATGAAAAACATCCAACACTTGCTCTGCATGAACAGCACCTGTTACACCAATATTAGGAAGGACACTATGTGTCAGATATTTACTTTCATATAGTGTTTCCTAGTAAAAGTTAAATGGCGTTCTGGTCCGTTAGTTTTTTTCATTGATTTCTGTCCATTTTCCTCTACAAATTTCCTTTTACAGCAATGTGTCCTTATCCATTCTCCCATCAACTGCAATACACATAAGATTTTCCATACTTTGATCATGTTTTTGTTGGGTAGTTGTTTTCACTTTACTCTTTGCCCTGTCAACTATACATTTATCAATTATAATATGGTTTATATTAATACTGGGTATAAGAAGGCTCATAGCTTTCAAATCCAAGAGCAAGGCATTGGCAAGGCTAGCTCCAAGATTAGAAGATATGTCCCCACCCCTGACTAACTCGGGGGCATATCTTGGAAATTTGATGAGGCTATAAGGCCCTTTTGGATGACTTTTTTGGCTGCAAATATTCTTCTTCTGGTTCTTCACTTGGAGAAGATGAGATGGGGTGGGGAAGAAACATTATCCTGGAGATTTGATGTTGAAGCTGTTGGTGTTGAATGTAATTTTTTTTTACCCCTCTCTTTCCGTTTTACTTTTTTTCATAGCACTTTTATCTACCGTATCAAGCTCGTAAATAATTTTTTAATGAATAAACACTAACTTTAAAAATATAAACAAATCAGAATAATTATGTTCGTTGTTTTTTAATAGTTAAGTCTATTTTAATGTTAAATTACAGAGATATTCGTGATAAATTTATACGTATACATAGATGTAGTATGTATATATATGCATATACATATATGCATATAATTGAGTATATATATCTGTATATGTATGAATTTATATATATATATATGTGTGTGTGTGTGTGTGTGTGTGTGTGCTTATATAAATGAGCGTACATATATCTATATGTATATATGAGTATGTACTTATATTTATGAGTATATGTATATGAGTGTATATATATATATATATATATATATACATTTGACATATACGTGAATGAAAAAAAAAATATATATATATTTGTGTGTATGTGTGTATGAGGGTTCATAGGTAAACATGTGAGTATATATATATATATATATATATATATATACATATATATATATATATATATATATATATATATATATATATATATATATATATATATATATATTTATACTGGATCGTTTTTCTTTAGTCTTGGTTAATTCTAGGATATCCTTATGGAATTAATTATCTGAGAAAACTGTTGGTCTATGTAAATTTTTTCCACGTAGCTAACTTACGGTACAATTTTTGAAGGTTCTTTCTTAACCCTGTCAATAACAGTTATTTGTGCTATTTACGCCAAAGACATGATCTACACTTTCAAGTTGAATAGGGGGCTTAAAGGGGGCAAACACTGTGGATGAAAATTCAAATACCACCAATTTCGATGAAAATTAAAGACACTGAATAAAGCCGATTTCCAAAATATCACCAACTCACAATAATATTTAACCATCATAATGTGGTTTATATCAAGGTGCATGGCACCTTTGAAAGTGTGCATATATATCCTTTTTTCATTAAAGATACAGAAAAACAAAATATGTATTCTAATGTAAAATTGTAAGAGAAAGACAAATAACTACGTGAAATCCACTTTCCAGTAACATTAGGGGTCTTAAAGCAGGTAAACACCCCAACCCTGAACATTCAAATGTCTCTGATTTTAATCAAAAATATCATATTGTTGATCTGTCCAGGAAGTCTGGATCTTTATCAGGGTGAGTATACCGATTTAGTAATTGGCAACTCACAAAAATGCTGGATTATATATTTCAAATGAAAACTGATTTGATAAATCATTATGTTCCAGAGTTTTGATCATTTCTCATTTTTCTTTTGTAATGGATTTAATTTCTGTATTTTTTAGAATATATGCTTATCTTTATGCATTCATGTCCTTGATATAAGGTTTGTTTGCATCATACTTGATTTGTTAAGTATCATAAAAAGAGAAAATGAAGATGTTTCATTACTATGAGAAAAACTTTTAACTGTTACTCTTTGTTGTAATACTAGAATAAACATTGCAATATGTATATCTTTATAATTTCCCTCCAGATTTTGTTTACTTGCTTCTTACATGAAAAAGCCACAATCTATGTGAGGCTGCTTAATTTTATTAACCAAAATATTGAGATAAAGTTTGTATGCAATTCTGATTATATCTGCTTTAAAGGAAGCATCTTTTTTTTACACAAAATTGCCATTCATTTCTTTTGAGATACAATAATGGATATAGATTTATAATGTGATGATTGTTAATAATAATATATTAGAATAAACAAGTATTGAATTCAGAAATATATAATATTATATCAGAATTTTCTTGGCCTAAGCCTGGCATGAAGAGTTTGAGGATATTCCACTTCAAAACATTTAATAATATTGAGACAGTAACTTGGATGAATTAGAGTAGAAGTTTTGAATGCTCGTTCTGAACCAAGCCAACGGCGAGTATTTCTATTTATATATATATATATATATATATATATATATATATATATATATATATATATATATATATAATGCATTGTGAATTAATGCACCTGTGTGTAAGTATATGCCTGTGTATGTGGGTATGTACTTACATATTTCAATTCTAATTGCCAAAAAAAAAATCAATTTCAGTGTTGATAACATTAAGATTAGCAAGAATGAACACCCCATATATATATATATATATATATATGGTGCCTTCAATAAGTTTCAAGACGTTTTTGGTACAGGCATTTACAATTGTCGTAGACTCTTGAAAATTTACTATGTTATTGCTATACATCTTATGAGATGACTGACCAATTTCTATGATTTCAGGTGGAAATGAACAGCTACAGCAGCAATTGGAATACACCATACTAAAGCTTGATTGTCACTGCTGGTGAATTTAAAAATGCAATCTGGACATGAGGACACTTTAGAAGAACGATATGCAATAAAATTTTGTTTTAAACTTGGAAAAATGCCACAGAAACGTATGGAATGCTTCAGAAAGTTTCTGGACCATCTTGCATGAATCGAGCATCAGTTTTTGAGTGGCATAAGACATTCAAGGAAGGCAGGGAGTCTGTGAGGGATGATGAGAGATGTGGGAGGAGTAATGAAGTCAGAACATCTGAGTTGATTGGCCAAAGGATTAGGGTTTGTGTTAGGGTTACAATGTTGAGGTTTTAAGTGAGTTCAGGGAGATATTCCTTGGGAAGAGGCCAGCACTCTTCAAATCAGGTCAGTGGCATTTCCACCTGGACAATGCACCAGTCCACAACTCCATCCTTGTCACAGACTATTTGATCAAGATGGGCATCAAGACATTTCGTCACCTTCCCTATTGTCCGGAACTTGCACCCTGTGACTTTTGGTTATTCCCTAAGCTCAGAGGCTGTCGTTAAGAGATAATTGAGGAGATGAAAGAGGCTGTGACGAAGGTCATTCACACGCTCACATAAGAGGACTTCCATGGAGCCTTCCAGAAGTTGTTGGAACGGTAGAACAAGTGTATTGCAGCCGGAGGAGATTACTTCAAAGGGAACTAAAGTTTCATGTGTGTACTATCAATAAAAGTGCCCAAACGAAAAAAATCTGGAAACTTTTTTAAAGATCCTCGTGTATATATATATATATATATATATATATATATATATATATATATATATATATATATATATATATATATATATATATATATATATATATATATATATAAGAGGAACAGGGAAGGAAAAGAAAATATTAGTGTTGATTTAAGAATAGTTTTACAGTTTCCCATTAATTTTTACTTGATATTTTCTCTCGCTCGAGTTGGGCGTGTACCGTTGTATTTATTTTATAATCAAATAAGAACTATTTTACTAGTTTTGCTTTTTTTCCGGTTTACTATTTCTTTTATTATGAATACTAATATTTGCTTAGAAATTTGCGAATGTATCAGGATGGTGTTTTATTTGATTCATCATGTCTTAATTTTATTTATTGCATATCGTTAGCTTCGTCTGTGAGTGAAATTCGAAGAAATTTCATAGAAAACGAGGCAAAATACAGCAACTACAAGCCAGATCAAATTAATGACAAGGACTTGGAAAAAGAATCATGTCCATTTCTACACAACTGAGATGTCTGAACGTATTAATTGGACTAGCGAGTAAGGGCTATTGAGAGCTGTCCCCGTACGTAGCCTAATAGACAAAGCGAGTTCGAATTCCGCTGAACGCTATTACTTTTTTTTTTTAGACTAATAATCTTGGAAAAGATATGAACCCCATGATCTTTCAAATGTGGGTTGAATCGTATCACTGCTCCACTCTACAAGTCGGAATTTTTCATTAAGTAACCCACGAAGGTTTTACCATAGAACAAAAAATAACAAAAAACAAACCAATCCATTGTTAGTGAAATTAATTCTCACTGGTAGCCCATGTTTCTGGTCATGTAACAAACTAGTATCAATTTAAAAAAATGTCTACCTGTAAATATTTCGAACGATATTAGAATATAACTCATTTACTAATGCATATATATATATATATATATATATATATATATATGTGTGTGTGTGTGTGTGTGTGTATGATGAACGTGCCTACTCAACGGATTCATCGAGCATAGAAAAACTCTAAAGATATGAACATACACACATATACACGCACATATGTGTGTGAATGTGTGCCTATTCTGGAATTATTTGCTGCATATGATTCTCTTTCCTTCTTTGTATGCACGGGTTATAATTCAGAATAGGCACACTTATCCAAAGAAGAATGGACATTATATATATATATATATATATATATATATATATATATATATATATATATATATATATATATATCTTTGAGAAACTAAAAAATCGGCAAGTATATATACTTAAGGTGAGGTAAATGTGAGAACGATATTAATCCAGTGATTTGCAATGGAAAAAAATATAATCAAGAAAAGAGAGGAATGAACTTGCAGGAGAACCTACAGTGCACATAATTTTCTTGCTTATTTTGACAAAAAGTTGAAATTGGCAAAATATTTTATGTGATACTGCGATTTAAAAAATGTTTGGGATAGGGAAAAATGTATCTATAAAACATCAATGTTTTCCAAAATTTATTTGTGGCATTTTTGAAGATTACGGTGGCGCCTACAAAGCTGGTCGCGATAAAGAAAATAAATGATTTACTCGTAAAAGTCTGAAAGTATAAAAATCCACCAAATGAGAGTAATTATTCTCAATGAAGAAAAAAGTGAACATAATTGTAGTAAGAGAATCTGATAGATCATATATCGATTACAGCAACCGAATGTTGAGTATTCTTCTACATCAAGTCTCTATCATTTGACTCATGGCTTGTAAGTTATAAATACCGACTATATTAAATAGTATTTTCATCCGATGTAAAGGGTGAAAGTGGAACTTAAAAGCAGTCTTAATTAGAGGATGAACTTTCTTGCCGGTGATATTTATTGAAAGTAACAAATCTTCTTGTTGTATCGGACAGTGAAATGGATAAATCAAATGTAGAAAACAATAATTAATCCAGTGCAAGTTCACCCTTTTATATTCTGAATTAAAGGTAGATTTGGAACCGTGAAAGAACTTTTTAGGAAGAAAAATATTCTTCTTTTGCAGGGGTTCCTTTGAAGATTTTAAAGAAGTATTCTAGGATAGTTTTGCTTCGATAACAAAGGAAGTGATTTCTGCCTAGAGATCAAGGGAATAGAAAAGTAAGCACTTAAAAAGTGTTTGCTCACAGAACTTCCTTCATCGCGGGTCGCCATGTTTTTAGCATCAAACGATATGAAGCCCAAAATCTTTCCGGTTATCTCATCACTGTTTTTGTTGTTACAGTAGTTTCCATCTTGAATATATGGGGGTGGGCAGAAGTTTGGCTGCAAACACAAATCTAAAATTGGAGGTGAAAGTCCACTCTTTCGTAAAAAAGGTCTTCTTTTCAACAGAAAGTATGTCAAGGGACAACTTTTGACTTTCTTGACACTGTGTAACTGTTATTTTTCTTATAATTTCTCCAATAAAACATACTGGTGTCAAACGTAAGTCATAGTTGAAAATAATATTGCAAGAATTTTAGAAGCTTGCACAAAATAAATGATCTAAAAGACAAGGATATATTTAATGCGGCACCGAAAATCATCAAAACAAAAGTGAAAACAATCTTTCTGTCTCTCTCTGTCTCTCTTTATATATATATATATATATATATATATATATATATATATATATATATATATATATATATGTGTGTGTGTGTGAGAGTTTTGATAAAAAAAGTACCAGAACTAAATGTGTAAATTTGAAAGTTTAGAACAAAAGTTTTAATTTCAAATTTACCATTTGAGATTTTGAAATTTAAAACATAACATTTTAAAACCTAACATATCTACTGCAAACAGTAGAGCAACTTATATAATAATATTATGTTGTGTGCAAATAAAAAAATTAACTTAGACATCTAGTATATTGATTTTCAATTTTGGGTGAAACAAAGAATTGTGCAAGTTCAATCTCACCAAACTTTTTCTTGTCTCCTAAATTGAATTCCAATTTTAAGAGTAAAATTTGACTACGTAGGAATGGTTAAATGAAATACAAGAGACATCATTCCATATAAAAAGAGCAAATTTGGACGTCTTTCTACGAATAGAAAACTTGCTGGAAAAATGTCGAATGAGAAGGAGATTATTTTCAAGAAAATTGGTGTTTTATTCACTGTTCATTTGAATGCTTCTTCAGACTTGTTAATTTTTTATAAAATTTTGTACATATTCAGGGTGCTTAAAATATTACCATTTCTATGGGAGTTTCTTTAAGACATGATTTTAATGACTTCTGTTCATGATCCTTGTCAGAGCATTTTTAGAATCTTCCTCAGATGGTCTCTGTAATATCAATTCTGCCTTTCTAATAAATATCCTCCCGTAGCAATATTAACAATTTTTAATTCTCTCACGAGAATTTGAAATTATATCATAAAGGTACTCCCATAAGGGTAGTAACATTTTTGAAAATCACTATATATATATGTATATATATATATATATATATATATATATATATATATAGATAGATATGGGTGAGTATGCGTGTGCATGTATGTGTGTGTTTCGCATGTGTGTGTATGTGTATGTGTGTGATAGGGCGTATTCTTGGTAGATTTTTATGGGAGACTATTTTTTAACTTCAGAGATAAAATGAAATTATTGTTTTTTGTGGCACTGACCATCACTGTTCTGTCTCTGATGATATTTGCTACCGGGCATTTGGTCGTAACTCCTCCGTTTCTGTAACTGAAACCAATAACATTGGAATAACTGCTGATGTACTACAATCACGCAGCAATGATTACATTGAGAATTACCCACATTATTTTTATATTTCTTAAATTATTGTTTTTTCTTTAGTTCGATCGAATTAATTAGATGTCATTATTCTATAACTTACTTTTAAGCTTATGTTTAAGTTACATAAAAGTTATTCTTAAAAAATATGAATACCGTGTTGCTTCTTCCTACTCTTATTCTTCCTCTTCTTCTTCTTTTTCTTCTTCTAATTATTATCATTATTACTATTTTACTTATTTAAGAGTAGTTCAAACCAGTGTTACCTGATGATTTTTTACAATAGTCTGAATTAAAAAAATCTTCTCATGACTCCGGAACTCTTCTTAGTATTCTGGCCGATCTCAACAATATTGTAGTTTAGATGGTCTCCACTCACCCTCTTATTTCCAAGTCCTGCAGTTTCTGTATCAAAAGTTGGTGACTGTACCGAGCGCGCCAATTCAAATTTCATGTTCCATATTTTTTTGTTTTCAAGATCTTGGTACTTATCTTTTCTTTCTTCAATTTTACCCTGTGGTCAGCCAGAACAGTAAAGTTCACTATTCAGCCGGTTTGCTTTTTTGTTAACTGTCAAAATGACTTGCTGAGATTAGGTGATCTGTTTCTATCTCAAAATACCACAAAATTTTGCGCATTTCATTTGTCAGGACGGATTCCATTTGTTTCAATGGTCAAATTTAAAATTCCTGCACAATTCCCTGTGGATCACATTTCCCACCGAATCATGTCTTGTCTTATACTTTTTTGCGCTAATTTACTACATTCGATTATTATGCGATTGAGCGTTTGGTCTCTATCGCCACATAATCTAGATCAGATATTATGTTGCATCTTGTCTATTCTTGCTTTGACATAGTTGGTCCTTATGGCGATGTTTTGTGCTGCTATCAAAAGAGATTCAGTTTTTCTTCTAAGGTTTTCTCTTTCTTAGCCAAGTCCACGTTTTCTCGTGTGAGATTTTGCTTGTTTGTCGCTTGAAATGTCCATACGTTTTTTCTTCTTCCTATTTTTGTTTTTTCTGTTATTTTTGTTCTATTGATGGTTGGGTTTTTGGTATTTTTATCAATTTTTCTCTGTGCCTTTTTATGTAATCCTCTAGTCATTACGTCGAGGCCTCGACGCTATCTTGAATGCTAGCAAGTCCTTTTCTCCTCCTTTTCTTGACGCATACAATCAGTCTACGTCATGTCTGGGATGTATTACCTCATGCATCATCATGAATTTTTCTTGTTCTCTGGTCCATTGGTTAGAGTTTTATTCTCGCTCACTTTAGAAATGGTCCCTAGTATCTTACGAGAGGGGCACACCTGGTATTTATTTGATGAGATTTCTGCTATGTAGTTTGGTTTTGAGTAATTTTCTCGTTCTCCTGAGATATTATTTTTTAATCTTTTCTTTCATTTCCGCATGCTTAATGTTGTCTGTTTCCAATATTTCCAAGTATTTGTAAGTTTTCTTTTCTCCGAGCGGTCTGATTTTGTCTTGATTTGGTTGTTCGATTCCTTCCGTCATTTGTCGTTTTCCACTTTTTATAATCAGCATGGTGCATTTTGTATCTCTATGTCTTCATTATATATCCTCACTGTCTGTATTAGGGTTTCCAATTCTTTTTCATTTGTGGCAAATAGTTTGATGTCGTCCATGTACATTAAGTGGTAGATTTTTCTTATAATTTATGAAGTTTGTATTCGCCTGTACATATTTTAACTGTGTGATTGAGTGACATCATCCCTATTACAAATAATAATGGTCGTAGCACATCTCCCTAGAAGATCCCTCTCTCTTCAATTTTCCATCGTATTTTCGATAAACATTATGACTTCGCCGGATATCTTGTACATTTTCCAAATCTGTGTGACCCTATCATATGCTTTTTTGTAAACAATTCACGCAATAGCTAAATTTTTCTGTCTCGTTTTACTGTTCTTGAGGATGTGTTGAATACTATATAGTAGCTCTCCTGTCCCTCTATTTCCATCGGCATCTCTTCTGTTGGTCGGGGGACAGTCCGCAGCTTATTATTATTATTATTATTATTATTATTATTATTATTATTATTATTCACTCATTAGAGCTTTTCACATCAGCGTTAGCCGATGGTTTTTCCCTGGAGTCTGAGTGACAGCAAGTCTCCTCAAGTCTCCAGGACTCTTCTTAGTATTCTGGCCGTTCTCAATAATGCTGTCGTTTGGATGGTCTCTCATTATCTGTAGGTTCTGGCATATCAATTAGAAAGCATTTATTCCGTTATATTCTTAAACCACTACATCCAGTCTATTGATCTTTATTTTCCTGTCTTTTTGAATTGCAAAATCATCGACAATAGTAATGTCTGTGCCTTCCGTAATCAGTTCTGATGGGTGTTTATATTTTTTTTTTCAGATTTCAGTATCTCAGTGTATTTCCATATTTTTCCTGGCTTTATATTTTATTGGTGTTAGGACTTCAGGTCTCCAGGACTTTTCTGAGTATTTTGGCCAATCTTAGCTATACTGTAGTCTAGGTGATCTCGATTCGTTCACTGATTTTCCGTCTCTTCCAGTCCCCTTTCCGAACTTTTTGGAACCCTTCCAAGTGCACCGATTGCAATTGGTATCACCGTCACCAACATGTTCCATAACTCTCTTAATTCTTTGGCAAGGTCCAAATCCTTGTCTCTCTTTCTGCTTTCTTTGATTTTCACACTATGGTCGGTGGGACTAAAAAAATCCACTTTACGGCAAATTTTGTTAATTATCAATGTCTTGTTTTCTGGCATGTATTAGTTAATCTGATTGTTTCTTATAATCCCAGAGAATTTTCTGAGTCTCATTCTCCAGGATAAAATCTGGTTTGTGCATACTCTATTTGGTTGTATGGTCAATTTATTTTCAATTTATAGCACAGTTCCCAGTGAATCATCTTCTCTACCCAGTCGTATCTAGACTTCATTTTACTCTAGCTTGCTACATTCGCTTATGATAGGATTAATTTTTTTGTCTTTGTCACTATATAACCTACATTTCTGTTGATTATTATATATTTTCGCTTTGATATAATTGAACCTGGTGGCATTGTTTTGTGCTACTATTGGATGAGATTCAGTTTCTCTCGAAAAGTTAACTGAATTTTGTTCAAATTTTGGCATTAACAACATGTTTATCTGTCGCTATTATTATTATTAGTATTAGTATTGGTCGGTCTGAGAGTAGTACCTGTACAATTGGAATTTCATTTTCTCCTAAAGTAATGAAAAAAAAGTTGGGAGTGGAGAGCCGTGTCAAGTGGATTGGTTACAATATATAAACGAAAGATAAATTTGAGAAATAGGTCCCCCTGCAGAGATGTTTCTGTTTCTCTCATATTTTAAACACCACCGATTTTTAATTTTGTGATAGAATTTTTACTAATTAAAGGTTGACTGCACATCTCCTGAATCCTTAACGAAGGCATATGAACAACTTTGAAATTAATACTCCAAATACAACTCAGGTATCAAAGACCATAAGTATTTTGTAGGGCCTGAAGAAACACAAAAGTAGATAGCAGGACTTTAACTAAGTTGAACCTTAAGGAATGCGCAATGGGGAGGGGGTGAAAGGAAGAAGAAAAAATGAAGAAAAAGAAAGAAGGGAAGAAAATTTTTCTTTTTTTTTATTTAGTCAACAAATTAAACATTGGGAGCCATTGGTAGCAGCATGGTGGATGTGAAGTACGGCGAATGAAACCAATGTCGGGTCAACGGAGTGCTTCATATGATGCTGGTCGGAGGAATCCACAGGGCAGTGACTATGATCATATAGTTCAGTCAGGACACTACTGCTACTCATCTTTAAGGGGGTCATGTATTGATGAAGTAAAAATACAACCATCGAAATATTACCATGACTCTCACACAAGCCTTATATCCATACCGGATCACCCTTTACGCGGATGGAGAAAATACACTTTCTGCTGAGGTTGGAGCTCAGGTCCTAGTGTCCGAAAAATGAACAAGAGAACTCAAATACTAATATAACTTTCTTAAATGTAAAAGAACATTACGTATAGTGACATGTATCGTTAGAAATTTAGATAAAATAGGCCAACTGGCAGAGCCGACTGCAACTGCAGTAGAGCATAACATAAATAGTGAATGCGTGCAACAAGACAGATACCATCATAAAATACGATGATGCTTTTAAGGAATGGAAGTTTGTCTAAGTTTCTGCGTAGAGAAATTCTATCAATACCATCATGAGGGACAAATATTCGCTGCGTACTGTTTGCTATTGGAATAAAGAAATTCGTATTGTAGAACCTGTCTTAAATTATAATGCATGGTAGGTTCGGTTTTGTCCCTCAAACGTGAAATTTTTGGTAAATGTTTGTAATTTAAATGAAGACACTTTTCAAGATTTTTTCAGCTATACTTTTCCAAAAGGATGGGTTAGATTTGAACGTTTAATTTTATCATCTGTGAGAAATTCTATATCGTTTGCCAGTGCCTCCTTAAGATAGATGAAAAATAATGTACTAAGGTGATAGTCTGAAAGCGCAAATAATGGGAGAACAATTACCGTCCACGACGAGGCTGGCAAAATAGGTAAAAAGCATAATCCTTATTCTGAAGGGGGGCAGATTTCAATAAATTACGACAATAAATACAAAAACCAAAATGACAATACAGGAATACATACAAATAACTCTGGGTCTTACTGCAGGAGTTAGACTATGAAAATAGCCTGTCTGTGGACTTTGACTAAGCTAAAACTGAGCCATTTTTTTGTGACTAACTTTAAAAGGAATCTTATCATTAGTGTTCTCCATGTCAGACGGGCAGGTTATAAACAATATCATTGTCTGGTAGAGCCACAATATACTACCCATGAAAAATGACAAATCGAAACATAATTCAACGTGGGGCCAAGATAACAGGTTTGGAAATCATGATCGGCAGGTGCTCCTTTGTTAGCTAAGATGGGGGACATGAGTAGCATCCTGCGGGGATTGGCTGTTCTTTTTTCAGGTACACAAACAATGAACAAAGTTAGCACTCAAATCAGAGACCACAACGTAGAGAATGGACTAAGGAAGATTACAAAGTAACACTATACTACTGTTTTAGCGCCAACCCTACGAAAAGAGGGTATAGGAAAATAATGATAGAAATTTAGACAGAATTCGCTAGATTTAAGACAACAAACCAAAGGCTCGTTGACCAGATTAGGACAATTCTAAAGAATGGTTGGTTTTCTGACCTTGAAATATTGAAATCTACCGACAAATATATATGAAAACATATCAACAGACCCCTAATACAGTGACAGAGACACTAAATACAGGAAAAACAGAAACTCCAAACCAAACATTAATTGATTATGAGCAATACACCGTAAATACAAAGACACAAACACTGCCCCAAGAATGAAAAATTAATGTAGAAATCATGAAAAGAATCATGCTTGTAAAGAAAACCACATTGTCTTCTCTCGGGAACCAAGACTGAAGGACAGTCAAATCCGAAACCAAAATGAACATCTTATTGACAAATATACCAACAAGCAACATCGCAGAAACGACTAAAAATATGTAGGAGCTAAATTAGTTAGTTAAAAATCGGGGTTTCCCTGACAACCTCAGACAGAAAGTCAAAACCCGGATGGGAACTCAGATTAGAATAGCACATAAGAAAATTAAGACAAGCAAAAATACAAAAATAGATCATGAAAATATATTTGGAAGAAGCGGAAAAAGTACTGTAGGGAACGAATAAATAAATAAAAAAATTAAAACTAGATTTAAAAAAAAATAAATAAAAAGAAAACTATTAAATTTTCAAAAACTTCTAGAGATTTCTAACAGGAAAAGGAGATGACGCATGCGTAAAAAAAGGTTTCCTTTCAACAAAGAGGACGATATTATCTCTTTCTTTCAGGCAGTGTCCGTCGAACCAACAACACCATTTTGCTGTCTGGTGTTTTGGGCACCACGCATACGTCTTTGGACGTAGCATCGAACAGTCCCTTCAGCCAGTAGCAGCCCCCTCTCTATCGGTCAGCACTATGCTGAAATATACAAGACCTACTACTGAACTATAAACTAACACTTATCGGACTTTGACAAACTTCCAAAAGAAAACTCACCCTTATGGAAGCCCGAAATATCCAAATGAGGACGAATACCTACGTGAAACGATTTAACAGGGGGATTCAACCATTTCATTGTATTCAGGAAAAACTCCCTCATTCACGGAATGGTTGTTAAATCCAGTAAATAAAAATAGTATAAAAGAAACATCTTCGTCTCTTATCTGTTGCTGTCTTTTCTTTTCTATAATTCTTTTTGGGACTTTGGCATTCCACTGACCAGACAACGTGGGGGTAAAATATAATGTAACCAAAATATGGAGTCCGATATCTAACGCCAACATAACCAACGTAATACCAACGCTACCAACGAAATACCAACACAACCAACGTAATACCAACGCAACCAAAGTAATACCAACGTAACATAAGCCTAAACCCCACAGTACGACAAACTAGAACGAAAAATACAACTCGAAGAGACTGATAAAAGATACAAGGGTAAGAAGGAAGACTAAAAAGATACCGAAACAGAACCAAAGAATACAGAAAAAAAAACGACAAGTAGAGTGAGAATGGGCGAAAACATATCAGCAACCGGATGCGAACGAAGTAAAAAGATTTAGGAGTAAAAGGACGAGTGGAGACCATTCAAACGACAGCATTACTGAAATCAGCCAGAATACTGAGAAATGTCCTGGAGACTTGAAGAGACTTCTTGTAACTTAGATTCTAATGAAAGACCATCAGTTTATGCTGGTGTGAAAAAACTTTCAAGGAGCAAAATAATAATCAGAATAAATTTGACCATACAGACAGATGATATCTGCACATTCCAGAATCCATCCTAGAAAATGATATGTCCAAAAATCTTTGGGAAATAGAGATACAAACAGATCACTTAATCTCGGCCAGACCACCAGACCTTGTGATAGTCACCAAAAAAAAAAAAAAAAAAAGAAAAGAGATCCTGCTAAATAGTAGAACTTGCCGTCCCGACTTACCACTAAGTAAAATTAATAGAAAGCAAAAAGAGAGATAAGCACTCCGAATTTGCTAGAGAACTGAAAAAAAATCTATGGAACATGAAAGTGATAGTGATACCAATTGTAATTGTTACGCTTGTTATAGTTACCTGAGGATTGGTGAAGGGATTGGTGGAATTGGAAATAAGGGGACGAGTAGGGATCATCCAAACTACAGCATTATTAAGATTGGCCAAAATACTGAGAAGAGTCCAAGACACTTGAGAAAACTTGGTTTCACTTAAACTCCATTAGAAATCCATTAACTAACGCTGATGTAAAAAAACTCAGAAAGCAAAAAACAAGCGAAATCTCTAACGAGAAATATATGATAGAGTCGAAGCGATCAATCTCATAATAAGCGAATGCTGTAAATTAGCACAGAATGAGTATAAGACTTGAGACGACTGATTGGGGAATGTGATCCACTGGGAATTGTGCAAGAAGTTTAAAATTGACCATACGAACAAATGGTATATGCACAACGTAGAATCCATCCTAGAAAATAAGATGAACAAAATTTGGGGGGGATTTCGAGATACACACGGATTCTCTTATCTTGGCCAGACGACCACTCCTACTGATAGTCAATCCCTCCAAGAAAAAAAGAGAACCTGCCGAATAATGGACTTTGCCGTTCCCCTAGACCACTGGGTAAAACTGAAGGAAAGCAAAAAAAAAGATAAGTACCTCGACCTTGCTAGAGAACTGAAGAAACTAGGGATCATGAAAGTGACGATGATACTAATTATAATAGGTGCGTTCGTTACAGTCACCAAATGACTGGTACAGGGACTGGAGGACTTGAAAGCAAGAGGACGAGTGGAGACCATCCAAAATGCAGCATATTTTAGATCGGCCAGAATACTGAGAAGTGTTCGGGAGACTTGAGGAGACTTGCTCTCCCTCAAACTACTGTGGAAAACCATCCAATAACGTTGGTGTGAAAAACTCTTGAATGGGTAAAATAACAATAATAAGTTGTAAAAACACGGCTTATTTTATAAAGCTGGGAGCTGAAAATGATTAAGAGCCAAATTGATAAAAAGAAAATGCCATATTCACTGCATAATGAACAAATATGAGTGATATGCTAATCTGCCTTTTTTGCACGAATATTTAAAACAGCGTTCTTATGTGGCTCTTGTATTTTTGTTCACCAGTAGTTTCCACTACAATGTTTCTTTCGGTAAAGTAGAAAAGCTTTATGCACACGGGCATGCATACATACCCAACATATATATATGTATATATATATATATATATATATATATGTGTGTGTGTGAGTGTGTGTGTGTGTGTGTGTGTGTTCTATCTAAAAGGTACTTGAATTAAAATCAAAATAAACTAAAGACATTTACTGTGTAGTGTCTTGCGACATTAAAATTAAAGTGACGGTGAAGGGTTTTTATTTGATCACACACACACACACACACACACACACACACACACACACACACACACACGTACGTACGTATATATATATATACTTTATATGTGGATATTGTAATATGATCATAACAATATGGACAAAATTTTACTTTAGTTAATGACAGAATTAAGAAATAATATTAAAATAATATTTTCTGTATTCTTTATTTGTTACAATAATAATAATAATCTTTGGTCTAAATTCTCTTAATTTATAAGCTATTTGTGAATCACTTTTCAATGTCTTAGCCACCTCGTCATGCTACTGAGTAATTTCAGATTGCTTTGTTAGGTTTATGAGAAGCACATTCATTTTAAGTGGCTTTTACTACTCTCTCTCTAATTCTCCAAACAACGATTTATCATTCCTCCGTATATATATATATATACATATATATATATATATATATATATATATATATTATTTCGCACGTATGTTTAAACTATGGTAAAATAACGCATTCACTATGTAAACGCCACTTTATTTACTTTGTAGCATTATATCTTACAAATGAATCAATAAAAATTTACAAAAACAAAGTGATGTCTGTCATGATTTTCATCTTGAGCCAAATGACTCACAGCATAAAGCTGTTTCATTGCTTGCTGTTTTGGGTAAAAATACGAAAATATCTTCATAAAATTTTAAATCTTTCTTTGCTGATGCTAAGTAAGAAAAAGAAAAGCAATTTGCTCTGAATTTGGATTATTCCCAATAAAACGCACTTTTCTTACTTCAAAGCTTCTTTGAATAATTCGTATACTTAAGTAAGACTTTAAATATTATGAGTCATTTAAAAGCCTAATGAAGTGAAGCAATTGAAAGTAGAGTGTGTTGGAATGGTGAATTCTAATTAGTACCGGATATTGGCATGATGGGTAGAGTGTTCACCTAATGGCCCGGGAGACCTGGGTTCAATCTCAGGCTGGGTTCAATCAGGCTGGGTTCAATCTCAGGTCGAGTTATACCAAAGACTCAAAAAATGGTACTTAATGCCACTCAGCATTATAAGGTATGGATCAAGGGTAAAGTTGAGGAATCTAGGAAAAGGAGTAGCCCACTCCCCTACATTTTGGTGAAGTAGTAATCGAAGAGGGAGCCTTCGGGTCGCTCTCGACTAAGGTCGCCAACTTTACTTTACTTATATACATTAAGGAAAGAGCAAATGCGAGAATGTTTCCCGGGATCCAAAGAAAATACATTGCCATTTTATCGTCGAAAATCACCAGTGATATATGAAAGCGTCATATTTTAAATTTCAGACAATTTCTCAGGAGCATTAAATCAAACATTGACAGTTTTCTGTGTGTATAGAACATGATTAATAAAAATAAATGAATAATTAAACGAAAATAACTTTGTCAGCTACCAATGTATATTTTATATACACATACAAAACCACGCAAAATTTAAATAATCTTGTCTTATTTCGAATTTCACGTGCAACCACGATAATACACGAACACTCACACACACACACGTATGTATATTGGTATAATCTTGTTAAAAGACAAATTAATGAACTTACTTCAATAAAGAAAAAACAAAATCCCTCTTGATGCCCTATAAAAGGTCCGAAACTGCTTGGGACAATTTCAGTAACTGCCAACTCCAACCTAAAACCAAAGCACTTGTCTTAAAACTTTAAAGGATCCTAATAAAATAATATAGACACAATATGTCTTTATCGTTTTATCAAACATGCTTAAATGCCCAACTACACACACACACACACACACGCACACGCACAGATACAAACACACACACACACACACACACACACACACACACACACACACACACACATATATATATATATATATATATATATAACTTTAAGGGAAATGATTTCAAATTTGGTATATAGAGTTTTCATTTTCAGTCCTCGTCAGGCAGTCAGGTGAGGAATAAAATGTTCGAAATATGCGTAGCATAGCTATATAGAATTATAAAAGAAAACCCTAAATATCGAATTTGAAATTAATTACGGACCTATTACTTTTAAGATAATTAAGATAATTAAACGGAATCTTTATACATATATATATATATAATTTTTTAGAATATTCTTACGTTACTCATTTTGTTACTCCAATGATCATGTTTGCATGTGAAACGCGGGATTTTAATTTAATTCATTTTAGGTCTTAAACCTGATCTGTGTTACAGGACTTTTTCGTTGTATCACAACTCTTCAGTGGGGCTAGACACGTTGGACGCTTTAAGCTGAGATCAAAACTCACCCAACTTTACTTTAGACTTAGTATCATACCGTTCAGCCAACAAGCGAATCACATCAACTCGGAAATTATAAGACATTATGTAATTTCTTTCGTTTTGTTTACATTTTTGCCTTACCGGATACAAGAGTGCTCAATTCATTCGAAGATCTTTGCATTATGCAATAGGCAGCCGTAAATTCCTTCACCAGAGTTCTCAACCCCCGTGGAGGAGCGTATATATATATATATATATATATATATATATATATATATATATATATATATATATATAAAATTTAGATTGATTTGAGGAGAGAGAGGGAGAGAGAGAACGAGAGAAAGAGAGAGAGAGAGGTTTCAGTAGAACTATACATGCAAAGAAAATTGATTTCTATTAATATAATTCTTTTTGGTTGAATATTTAGGCTGAGTAGAATATGATTTGTCGATCTAAATACCAATTAGGAAAGTTGTGAAGAGCTAAGAAATAGCTCCGATGTTGTCAAGTCGAGTTTCTGGAATGTTGGCCGGAGGAATTTATTTGATCCGGGATAGAAATGTCTTAAAAGCTCAGTCTGAAACTCTGACACTCTCTTTAGAAAACATGAAAGATGTGATGTCTTTGAGAGAAAACAGTTGCTTAAATGCTTATTTATTGAAATTAGAAGGAAAAGAAGATAGAAGAAGGAAGATAAATCACTGAGAAGGAAGAAGTTAAAAAATGAAAGAATAAAAAAAAACAAAAAAACAGTAAGTTGCAGAAAAGTAAAAAGAAATGTAGGGATAAAAATAATGGCGAAAGAAAACATATAAAATGACTTTTTTTAAGAAGGAATTAGGTGAAAAAGAAAGACGAGGAAAAATGTCGAATGTATTTCCAAGGAGAAAGGTGAATAACGGTGCAATGTCGAAAAGAAGGGAAAAGAGAAGAGAGAAGCATCGAAAAAGAGCAGAAGGCTGAAAGAAAATTGATGAAGTCTCTGCACGGGCTTGGCATCTTCGACAAAAGGCCATGATAAGCGATATGTAGGGTAGGGGGAAATAGATCAAAGGCTGATTCTCTACCAACGTTGACGATGCGTGAATGGAATGTGCAGTTTCAACACTGAATGTTATGTTTACACCTTCGTCTTGAGTGCAGCGCGTAAACAACTGTGACTCCAGCTGGCGGGTTTTAGTCGTCGACAGCTGTTGGGTATTGCCGGGGGGCAGGGTAAGAAGGAATAAAGACGCGTCAAGAGGAAAACGATAAGCTGGACAAGAAGCTCAAATGGAAAAAAAGAGGAAAAAAAGAAAGAAAAAAGACCACCGACAACAAGAAAAACAAAATAATTTGGATTAAAAAGAAGAGAGGAAATGATAATGAGGCGACAAAAGGATAGCGATGAATTAATCAATCTTTGATTCACATAATTTTGCAGCTATTTGCTTTAAAATCTATGAAAGAGTAAAAAAGAGAGGAAATTGTGGTTTCACTCAGGTATCGGTAAGATTTCATCCTTTAAAATTTGCATGAATAGTTTCATGTGTCGATATAACTGTATCGCCCACTGATAAATCCATTCAATATTTTTTTCAATATTTTAATGAAAAGTTAGCAGATCCCACTGGATTTTATTATTTCCAGTGAATACTATTAAAAACTATTTGATACAAAACGCTACATTGAAACTCTTTAAGAAAAAAAAAAGTTTGTCTTAAAATGTGCTTACTCTATAGAATTTTGTATAGGATGTACTTTTTTTAGCATCTACATATTAATGTATTTAGTTAAATAGTTTCAATGTTGTATAGTTTGGTAATTAATTATATCAAATAATATCCTTTTTACTTGAATAATCTTTGAGAGAAATAGTAAATCACGATGTTTTGGTTTAGAAAAAAATCAAAATATATTTCAAAAAATTTATTGGCATACTTATTTATGGGTAATATTGAATTCAGCGTAACAGATATCGTCATAGGAAATGTAATTGGTGACTTGAATTCAAATAAACAGCGAGATTGTTTCATTTCGGACTGATGGTCTTTAGAAAGTTCTCCCCCATATAGACGAAAATATTAGAGCAGATTGAGTTTTCGAGGTTTGATTAGGCTATCAGTCTAGGAGAAGGGAAACTTTGTATTCAAACCGGCTTTAATCATATCTAAAAACTGATCTTATGTCAAATCCTGGTCTTGGCGGCGTGGTGGAGTATATATATATATATATATATATATATATATATATATATATATATATATATATATATATATATATATATATATATATAATGATTGATATCCCTGTTTGATATACTACATAAAATGCAATCGTTAGGCCTTTAAAACGCTTCTGGGTTTAGATTATTAGCTGGAGATATTCAATATAATCTCTAACTCCTTTCAAACAATCATGAAGTGATAGTGAAAACGGAAAGGTAATATTGTCATTTACTCAACTTGTTTAGTTTCGAACAAAACCTAAAATATGAGACATTTAGTGAGAATTGAGCTCACTGTTTTCCACATTTATTCATTGAACAATATGTTTACTGTTATCATTTACTAAGCTTTGATTAGTCTGGCTCACTGGCTCTTTGTTTAGAGTACTTGCATGAGACCACCCATATTAGAACTGAACAGACTGAATGCTGCGTTGGAAACCTAACTTGAACCTGTGTTTTCCCGCAACTTAAAGAATTATTTTGCTTAAAAAGTTATAGAAGGAATTAGGGAGTTGCATGTAAGTTTGGTTGAAAATAGTGAAACTAAACAACAGATTTACTGCTTAGTTTCATTATCTTGATATAACTTCCCTAATCCAAACATTCATATAACTTTCTTACTCCAAACATTTAATTTTTTCAACAAGAAAGTTCTCTTGGTGACCTCTGCAGACTGGTAAGACTCCCTCAACGAGTGCCCTACATATGACACTAAACAATCTAATGGCGAGGCTTCAGTACAGCTGTAGCTTTGGTAGTACCCCTTTATTGCTATCGCAACTATGTCCACTCTGACTTGGAGTAGTTGCAGCTGATAGGGTCCTACCTGTGGGTCAAATAGAACTAAACGGAATAATTACGTGAAGCTGAATTGTTTGAAAAAAACTGTTTTTTACATTCAATGGTGTGTAAACAAAAATCTTTGCTAATGCTAAACTGAATTGTTTTGAATAGAACAGTTTATGGGTATAAAAAATAAATTTGCCATAAAACTCAACCAAACCAAACCAAACCAAACCAAATCTCTACTTGGCGAGACTTGCTGTCATGTAACGCTGAAATATAAAGTTAAATATTAAAGTTATGCAATGTTTATCAAGTTCAATTCTGAGATTGGTGACCATTTTGGAACAGCATTTGTGGCAATCAACCAGAGCCTCGTTGCTAGACTAAGCTAAGCTTATCAAATAAAAACTCTTTTACAGTCTGCAAGAGAATCTTTCTTTCGTAAAAGAAATATTTCATGAACAAAATAAAACGTAATTTGGAGTTAGAATATCGGTAAGTATAACTGATGAGTGAAAACATTCAAACAAAACTCTAATATCACTTGCTTGGTCGAGAACTATCTCTACCTTTTTTAACTTTGTCCACATTTAGTTTGATTATTTGCAGCACTTGTTCGAATCAGTCATGTGATTCTTCAGAAGGAGCTTAGAGTCTATGACTATTTTGTAATCCCACTCTATATGCAGCTTCACCGTAAATACTGATGTCTGGAACAGTTAGAGTCATTTTATTTTACTTACTCAATAAACTCTTGCTTCCATTCTGAGGAAGTCTGTATTTTCCAAAATATGGTAGATTTTGGGCATATTTTAGAAAATATACACTTTTTATCATCCACATGAGTTAGTTTCAATATAGAATGTTTTGTTATATGTAAAAGAAGATCTCGCTTACAAATATGTGTTTTTAATTATATAGAAGCCACACATTGAATAAACTAATATAACTAATCAATTTGTTTCATGGTATTTTGAAGTTAATGTCAGGATTTATATTTTCATCAGTTGCTCAACCCTCACGTGATGTAATGTTAGAAAAAAATCTATCGCTTGAAAAATTTGTAAACCACTTTTGAAAAGGCCATTTTTTAAATCGTATTTTCACCCAAAAACAGCTTAAACATTTTATATTTGCATCTTTATATTTCTGAAACCGAAAAAGCATAACATTGCTGACAAGGTTAGTCATTATCCATTGTTCTCTATTAAGATTGATAGGAGTAATAAAATAATTTGATAATTCCTTTTAAAGGCATTTATAATACTATGATTGTAAACTTTAGAATACATTTAGATAGAGGTAATGCTTCTTTTTTCATCTAATGTCAGAAAACAAGACGGAAGTTTCCTTTAGCGAACCCAGTATATATATATATATATATATATATATATATATATATATATATATATATATATATATATATATATATATATATATATATAAGATGAGCATAAGTGATAAGACAAACTTCGGTTTTTTTAGAATTATTCTTCTCTTAGTTTGCACATTAAGTCAGTGTCAGGAGAAAAGTTTGTTTTTTTTAAATTCGAGTTCAAAGACTTATTAAGATGTCACTAAAGAAGCGATGAACTATTGACGTAGCATATCCATGAACTGAATTAGAATTTTATATATATATATATATATATATATATATGTGTGTGTGTGTGTGTGTGTGTGTGTGTGTGTGTGTGTGTGTGTGTGCGTGCGCGTGTGTGTATATGTCAATGACCCAGCGAAAACAGCACATCAAAGTGAGATTTGTATTAGAGCAATACATCTAAATTACTCTAACATTGAAAATAAAACAAATCGGTATCAAATCTATAACTCAGTATTATTTTGTGAAGTCTAAATTGTATAATCAAAATTCTTGATTTAATGGAGACAAATATAAAATGCAATTAAAGCTTATCACAACTTCGTAAACAGAAACATCATTATCATCATGGAAGTGTTCAGAGGGGATTTAGGACACACACACACACACACACACACACACACACACACACACACACACACACACACACACACATATATATATATATATATATATATATATATATATACATGTATATATATATATATATATATATATATATATTTGTATTTATATATTACCGTAAATTTGCATACATTTGACATCAAGATTTTTGATCCAATTTTCTCGCAACTGGTAGGCCAAAACATTCTCAATAAGCGAAAATGAGGATAAGTTGTAACAAAAACTTAAAACTCCATTAAAGCTTAACTTTATAAATGTGTACGAGTTAATACTTTTAAAATTAAAATGCTTAGTGTATATATTCAATAAATTACTATTAGGTCTCATGAAAGTGTCATTATCCCTGTGGCGTATGGGATTTTTCCTTTAAAAACCATGAATGAAATATGTTACTCATAGCATGTATTCAAATGAATTCACAATATATTATGCTAAATTCCTCAGATAAACAACATACCATCGTTGTCTAACAGGCTGTCTAGGTGCTGTGACGTTCCGGTAAGTGTTTACAGTTAGTGCATTAGCTGTTGGAAACGGCATCTAAAATAGCGTTAATATAACACTGAAGTTGTTTTCGTTTTATTATTCAATATGTATCAGAATTAATTTGTTAAATATGTTCACCAAGCACGAGTTTAAGTTGGAATATTTATGGCAGTCTATTAGATTTACGATAAATAGTGTATATCGATTGTTAGGAAAACAGTTCTATTGACTGACCATTCTATGGTAAGAATATGGATTTTATCCCTACCACATAAGTCGACCCTTACTTTTTAGAAATTAATTCAAGCTGAAAATGTCGATTAGTACCCTGCAATTTACGGTGTGTGTGTGTGTGTGTGTGTGTGTGTGTGTGTGTGTGTGTGTGTGTGTGTGTAAACCTGATAAAAAAAGAACAACTTCAAAATATTTGATTTCTTTTCTTGTAAAATCAACTGAAGATTATTGAGTAAAATTCAATTGCTGCTGTCATTTCACGTTTATTCTTTCCTTTGTTTTTTTTTTTTTTGCTGTATTTTTCCTAACTTTTATTAAAAAGTACAAACATAAATCAATTATTTAATTTTCTTTCTTTCTTTCTTTCTTTCTTTCTTTCTTTCTTTCTTTCTATGCGAAATTCCAATTTCAAAATTCCATTATTTTTTCATATTAGGAATTGGTTTTACGAGGTTTCCTTCTGGTGGTGGAGTATAATTTATTTCAGGTAATTCTGTTTAACTACAAAATTTTTCAGATATCTTTGATATTATAACAAGACGCAAAAAACCGGGAAAATCAGCCTGCACCAACGGATATTCACGTTACCATACTCGATTTTTTCTTTTTAGATGTAATTGATATTCAATTGATTCATTTAAACTTGATGGCTCCTTCAGCATGAAGTAAAAATTGTCCCCCCTTTTAAGAGGAAAAGGTTTTATCTTTTATGAAAAGCATAGCTACAGGAACATCGAGAAGTTGAAAGATATGATATTATTTCATTGACCAAGACAAACTGTCGGCAGTTAGAAAATGAAGAAAATATAAATTAGGGTCTAGAACTAGAAATGATCATTGGTGCAGGCGGAGGCAACTGACATTACTGGAAGAAACTTTTCATTAGATTTAAAGTTGTTCGACAAAGGAGTAATTATGTCTGTAAATATTAGTGTGCATGTATGTGTTGTGTGTGTTGTGTGCGTGTGTGTGTGTGTGTGTGTGTGAGAGAGAGAGAGAGAGAGAGAGAGAGAGAGAGGAGATTATATTCTGACACGAAACTAGAGTTAGAAAAAATGAAGAACCTCAAGGTTATTTCAAATTTTACAAATGCTCAAAAGTTTTGGTTGTTTGAAGAGTAACTGAACACTTATGGCTGCTGTCTGCCTTGAAAATCAAGATATAAAAAAATGGTTTTCTTAATCCTAAAAGATAATCGGGCAGACAAGTCTTGGGTCATTTTAAATTAGAGCAATACACATAAAATGCACGTAACAGAGAAAATAAAGGAAATTCCTGTCCAATTTGCATCAAAAAATAATTCATGTTTTTCTGCGTTTGCACCCAACGTTATATTTTATGCATCTATTTATCAATCAATTACCAAAATTATCAATCAATTATCAATTATCAATCAATTACCAAAATCTCAATATATTTGCATGTATGTATGTATCCGTAACCTGGATAAAAACACATCATAGCGATATTTTTATTCGAACAACACCATTTAAATGCTATAGATTAGAGAATAAAGTAATATTAAGCAAGATTTAGAACTAAATAATTATTTCTGGGTCTCTGTTGTGCGAAACGTGATTTTAAAATCTTCCAATTTTTCGATATAATGGAGATAACAATGAAATGTTAATTAGTAAAAAAAACAAAACAAAAACAAAAAAACAAAACAACACTACAACGGAACCCAGTTGGTTAACGGCTCGGCTGGATATTCTTCTTTATGTGATTAAATATCAGGCTTGTTTCTTTTTTCGAAGGAAGATGTCAGTTGCTTTGTCTCGTAGCGAAACCAGTATCTACACCAAATGAGCCACGACCGCTCTTCGCATTTAGAATGAACAAAAGTTTTTGGCCACACAAGGGATTAAGAAACAGAAGTTGATAAAATCAAGCTGAAATTTATTTTGTAAGTGGTTAATCAAAGCGTTGATGCAATCAGCAAGATAAAGATGCAGCTTCGTTGCTTCTTTTTTCTTCTTTTGTCGCAAGGGAGAAATATTTTTGATGTTATCCTTGGGTTTTATCTCTCTTTTGTGGTTTTTGTGTGAGCTACTTTTTGAATATTGAATTAGCTTTAAACAAAAGTAAGAAGATAAAATATAGAATATGATATATATATATATATATATATATATATATATATATATATATATATATATATATATGGGGGTGGTAGTATGAGTGTGAGAGAAATTCGGATGGAATTGATAGAAGTAGAGAAATTGAAGGAAGAAAACTTTCAGAAATTAAACAAATACTTTTTTTTAAAGAGAAATGTGATCAGGAGAGACATACATGAATGATGGAATGAAAAAGCGGAAAAGCATAATGAAATAACAGGAAGAATCGAATGATAGAAAGAAGAAAGGAGAATGACGGACGATGAAAATAAATCTTAAATAAAATTTGGAAAGTTATTCAAGAAATCTAACTAAGAAAACAATATTAAAGAAAAACGAATAGGATGAAAATCAACGATTATAAAAAAAAAGAAAAACAGAAGAAAGAAAAAAAAGAAAACAACAAACAACGTCAAACAATAGTAAAAGTAAAGCTGTCGAATTTAGTCGAGGGTGACTCAAAGGCTCCCTTTTCGATAGCTACTACATCAAAATGTAGGGGAGGGCGCTACTCGTTTCCCTGGATTGATTGCTCCACTTTACCCTTGATCCTTACCTTATAATGCTGTGTGTTAAGCAAGGTAGCATAAAGTACCATTTTTTGAGTCTTTGGTATGACTCGACCTGGGATTGAAACCAGGCCTTCCAGGCCTTTAGCGAACACTAACATCCAAATTAAAACAAAAAATCAAAATTTTTCAATCTACTTCAACATAAAACACAATGTTATATATATAAACACACATATATATATATATATATATATATGCATGTACGTATGTGTGTGTCGGCTTCCACAAGCTAAATATTATACATATCTGTACCAAATTTGTTGCTGAGACTTCAAGTCTCTGGTTGGCTTAAAAGCTATATCCGTTAATGACATGCTTAATTAATATCCCCATCAGCATTTTTCTCAGTTCACTGTTGGATTCCTCTTCCCTTTGGTCTATAAGAAATGGTTGTACAGGCCCATAACGTGTTTGCAGGGAATTTGAACTCAAAGTTGTTCTCCTCTAAGACCAAGGCAAGAGAGCAAATTATGAGCATATGATTTACTGCTTTACACATAGATGGTAGAAGACGAAATGAATCATTTTAAAAGGTCATCACTGCAAGTGAACACAAAAACAATCTTAGACTGAAAGTGAACTCGGCTTGCCAATACCATTTTCCGTTCTTATAGCCTTTGCTCAGTGCTAAAATAACCATATATATATACATATATATATATGTATATATAATCTTTTACTTCAAAAATGTTTCTGATCATTTTTCTATATGTATTCTAATTAAAACAGATGCTAAACTCTGATTTCACCCAGGTGACAGAGAAGCTTTTATCCTTTCTAAGGAAAAAAGTGGATAGGACTTTTGTTTTTTGTTTGTTTTTTCTTTGTATTTTTTTCTTCCAAAGAAGTGAGTATAAATACTACACGTGGATCTTAAGCACATATTCGATGCATACATAAATAATTTTGACGGGAACTAAGCAGGTAGAAAATGAAATGCTTTTTTTTCTATTGGCGTTAATTGAATACTTGAGAAATTATTGAAAAAATGTAAATCAAAATAAAAAGAAATGAAGAGAAAATGCAAAAAAAAAAAAATAAATAAACAAAAAAAAATTCTCTAAAATCTGTTCATACTAATTCAAATTGTGAAAACACACAAACACACACACGCGCGCGCGCCTGCGCGCGCTTGCACAGACACAAATAAAATAAAACGACAATAAAGCAAAATATAAGTGAATAAAAATGCTTTTTTTTCATTCAACAAATATCTATTTTATTAGATTTTTTAAAGTCCATAGTGTATATCTTTATCTTGAATTGAAATTGAATCCAATATCTAAAAAAGATATTTAGGCTTAAACACATTAATAATTCAAGCAATTTTTGTTGAAAATCTCTTGCCGAATCTGGCAAACGGGAATCGTTAGATGCAGCATTTAAAACCAAATTGACGAAAGTGCCTTCGTGCGCGTGCGCGCTAATATGATCAGAGCTTTGTTGAGTCGCTGTGGCACGAAGGGACACTAACGCCGCCCAAGGACAAAAAGGGAATAGTTCAGGCGACGAAATATGTGTCGTTCTGGGAATGAAGGTATGAGCAGCAAAGAAAGAAGAATGAAGGATAAAAAAAGAAGAAAGTCAAGAAAAATTAAGGAAACGATTAGCCTGAAATGAAATAAAGGAGATAGTAAACATGTAACTAAAAATATAAGAAAGAAAGAAAGAAAGAAAGAAAGAAAGAAAAATTAAAAGGATGTATGAAAGAAAAAACGAAAGAAAGAAAGAAAGGAAGAAAAAGTTTGAATAAAAGAAAGAAAAAGCAGATAGGAAGAAAGGAGAAGGGAAAGTAGGAAGTAGAAAAGAACAAAAGAAAACGTAGGTCTTTTAAAACACACAATTTAAAAAGAATTCAACATATATAAAAAATTTGGAAATGTTTATGGACAACAAAACAACACAACAAAAATCCTCCCAAAAAACTACGCGTAAACAAAGAAATAGACCGCAAAAAGTTTTTAAAAAAAAGAAAAAGAAAAATAATGAAATGTAAAGTAAATTACGGCCAAGAAAAAAGACAAGAGAAAAAAAAACGAATGAATGTAACAGGGAAAGCAGGAGGAAGAAAAGAGTTAGAGCAAAACATGAACAAAGTATTACAAAAAGAAAGAAACGCAATATTTCGAAGAAAAAAATGAGCTAGAAAAAAGAAATGAAAAAGAAAGAAAAGTCAACGAATAAAAATGATAGTAATAAAACAAAAAAGAAGCGCAAAAATAGCCCATTGAGACAAGTTGAACGAAACGTTTATGGTGAGCTTGGGATTTGCTAGGGCGCCATTTAATTTTGTCGTGCTTAACACTTCAAGAAGAATCGGTCATGTGGTCGGCCCAGCCCCAGGTAAGGGCGGCAAGGGAATGGTGATAGGCGCCCAGCGGCTGCTAGATACGCTGAGGTGACAACATGGCGGAGAAGGAGGAAACGTTGAGATAACTGATGTGCCAAAGATGGCGAATGTCGCTTGCGGCCAAAGACAGGATGGTGTCAGTTGTGGTTGATGGCCGATGATGGTGGTCAGAGATGAGATGGTGAGGGAGATGTTAGGCGATGAAGATGGGTTGGGTTGGAGGTTTGGACTGTCAGAAAAAAATAGTGTGTGGTATGATCGAAGTGTCTGCGGTCAGAATTCTCCGGGATTGACTGACACTTCATCAACGATTGTCCATTGCAGCTGATTTTCGCAATTCCACTTTATCATATTCTCCTGTCGTTGCACTAACACCACCACAACCAGCATCATCATCATCGATTGGCTTTTATTATTTTCGGATCTGCTGTTTTTATTTTATATCTGTTATTCTAATAAATACTTAAGTCAATCTTCTTTATTATTATTATTATTATTATTATTATTATTATTATTATTATTATTATTATTATCCTTCGAGAGTTTTTCACACCAGCGTTAACTGAGAGTTTCTCACAGGAGCTTGAGTAACAGCAAGTCTTCTCAAGTATCCAGGATTCTTCTCATTACTCTGTCCAATCTTAATAATGCTGTAGTTTAGACGGTCCTAACTCGTCCTCTTTTTTCCAAGTCCTCTTCAACAAACAATTTGCTGACTGTACCGAGCACACCAATTACCATTGGTATCACTGTCACTTTCATGTTCCAGAGTTTATTCAATTCTCTTGCAACGTTTATGTACTTATCTTTCTTTTCACTTCTTACTCTGTGGTCAGCAAGGACGGCAAAATCTACTATTCAGCAGGTTCTCTTTTTTTATTGACTATCACTAAGTCTGGTTGTCTGGCCAAGATTATGTGATCTGTTTGGATCTAATAATCTCAGAGAAGTTTGTGCATCGCATTTCTGGGACGGATTCTGAGTTGTGCATCATAAAATACAATATGATTTTAAATAGCTACGCTGTCATTAGGACTTGGAATACACCAACTGTATCTTCTATAGGTGGGTAGACCTCATCCTTGACAAAAGGATGTCCGGAGTAAACTGCATCTGAAGGCTCCAGTTATGGAGATTTAGAGTGTTGAGTACCGCTTCCTTGCCATAAATCCCAGGTCCTCTCAGATCTGAAGTGAGAGTACCTGTGAGAATCTCCAATATAGGTCAAGTAGATCTCTTTCAAAATTATCCGTATTAACGAGAAAAAAAAAAGACTTAAAAATAACTACGCAAAAATATAAATGAAAATGTACCATGAACAAGGTTTTCTAACATCTAAGCGTAGAGTAAACCTTGAAGGGTTGACATGCCGTTTAAATGAATCAATAGAATCAATAAAATCCTTACCTCTTAGTCTCTCTCTCTCTCTATATATATATATATATATATACTAGCTGTACCAACGAAAATTCCAAAAAAATTATTGTAGTTCGAATTTTAACATAATTTTGAAATTAATCCTTATCGATTTCCATTTCGATTCAAAACTTTAATGAAATAATAATACATGAACGTAACAAAAATGAATAAAATATAATCTAACATTAACAAAAATAAAAATTTAAAAAAAAATCTTTACTAGGAAAATTTTTTGTTAGGTAAATTGCCCTCTTTGGCGCATAAACAATAACCATTTTTTTTTTTTTTTTTTTTTTTACTAAAGATAGTTTTTGATAAGTCTTTGATTTATGATAAGGTTAACATTTTCAATTTGCAAGAAATTCTGTGTCGATAACCACACTATTGCACCCGAGAACAATCATAAAAGCTATCAATCACCTACAAAAAAGTTTCATGAGAAATAAAATTTAGAATTAATAATAAAAAACAGATACACTTTTAAAATCCACTTTCTGTAATAATCTTCCTTTTTTAAAAGTGGTTTTGAGGCAAGAAAGGTAAATTAATTAACTACACCAGAAAGATTAATTACTTTCTTCATCAAGTTTGACACCAATCTACTTGGAAACATTTTTTGAGACGGAGAGAAATTATTGTAGGGACATAATTTTATGTAGACACGCAAAACCAGACACTGCATATATATATATATATATATATATATATATATATATATATATATATATATATATATAAACCGACAAGATAAGAATAATTAGGTGGTGTCTGAATACGTTTGATATACTGTTTATTTTGGAAGTTTGCTTATGTATTAATCGTTCTACATGATCATTTACAGTAATCCAGCTTTTTACTTGTATCTTCAATCTTGAATAAATCTAAAGACACATTCACTGTATTGCAAGGTGATCTCCATCAATATATCTCCCTCCCTCTCTCTCTCTCTCTCTCTCTATATATATATATATATATATATATATATATATATATATATTTAAGAAGTTGTTGTAGGTCCAAAGAGAGAATAAAAATATTCTAAAATCAGTAGGTCCACAAAGAATCTTGTATTTTTTAGAATTTATCTATTTTTAAAAAAATTATTTTTTATCTTTTAATAAATTCTAAAAAAAATACCAATCTCTTCGTGGATTTACTCATTTCGTATATATATGCGTGTGTGCGTGCGTGCGTGCGTGTGTGCGTGTGTTAACCGAATCCCTCAACTAGAGCAGGATGTGACACAAAGTCAGTTTTAAACCAGATTTTAACAGGTGCGAATTCAGAGTTTTCCTTCTTCTAGACTGGTTGCTACTATGAAGTGAGAAAGGCCAGTTTACCCCAATATTTACTCGTGAAAGAATGGTTTGATTCATTCTTTTCCTAAGAGTACTAACACTATTTGAAATGCTGACAGCTTCATCCAGGACCTGAACCCAGATCACAGAATTGATTTCCAACGACGATAAACAATATCTTCATATATATAGATATAGCCATGAGTATGATCACGTGTGTGTGTGTGTGTGTGTGTGTTTGTGTGTTTAGGGTGTGATTTACTTCAAAATAAATATCATTCATTTAACTCTAAAACTTCTTTAAAATCTATAACACCAGAGCTACCAGCAGCGAATAAAATAGTGCTCTATACAAAATCAATTCAGAACTAATATGACAGTAATATAATTAAAATGAAAACAAATAAAATCGACTAACACCTGAGGAAAATGGGCTACTTACAATTGTACATTGGTTGGTTTTATTCGCTTTACTCTCAATAATAATAATATAAAATTTACAGCTACTTTTTCTTGCTGCTTAAACTGCAAATTCATCTCTTTTGGTTGGAAGATGCGGAAGACATTAAAATGTAAAATATATGTCAAAAGATACCAGAAACTCACCGGGATAAGTGAACTGAATGCCAAAGGTAATATCTTCGAGAAAATTAACATTTTATTCATTGTTCATTTCACTAAAATAAAGCTTCAGTGTCGATACTTTTTGAACAAACCTAATATATATATATATATATATATATATATATATATATATATATAAATGATGAGATTTTTTGCACATGTATTGGCACTTTTATCTTAGAAGGATTTGTTGTTCATGTGCAATTAGCAAAGTTCAAAATTACTTTCCGGAGATTTTGCCAAGGATCAGAATACATCAAATGCATCAATAAAAGTCTTACAAAAATTCTTAAATATAGAATTAAAAAAAAGTTATTATTATTATTATTATTATTATTATTATTATTAGTAGTAGTAGTAGTAGTAGTAGTAGTAGTAATTGTCGTAGTTATAATTTTAAAAGTCTATTTGAATCTAAAAAGAAATAAGGTAATGAAATTAGCATTAATTTATCATGACTATACAGTTTCAAAATGTCAAAATTTGCATCAAAAATTAATTATAATGCAACAAATATAAAAAGCATATTTTAATAAAAACGGACTTCTATTTTACTTATTAGTAAGACCATATTGCTAATACATTGTTAAAAGTTTTGTACACATTTCTGCATGAATGTGTGTGTGTGTGTGTGTGTGTGTGTGTGTGTGTGTGTGTGTGTGTGTGAAAGAAAATAAATAAATATTATGAAGTGAAATTTTGAATATTTATTATTTTACACTAAATCCAAGTTAGTAGCTTTCCAGACCATTTCAAAATTACAACGTCCTTAAGATGAAACTTTTTTCAGGTAAACAAACAGACCAATACGATTTCTTGCCTTAACGAAGTAAATCAAATATTACTGACGTAGGAGAGTTACAGTTCTCAAACTCTCCGAAGACAGCAACATCCATGTTGTATTCTTGTTTTTGCTAATAGCCAAACAATGATCGAAACCTCGTGGATTCGGACAAAAAGACTATGTCGGCTTATTACGCCTCTTTTATCCTGAAAAAAGAACATTATCTTTTGATAAGGCAAGTAAAATTAAAAAATAAAATATCAAAACGCTGCTTGTTCGTCACATTCAGCCAAACTTCTTGGCATATTTCTCATATATATATATATATATATATATATATATATATATATATATATATATAACGGCTCATATTTTAAAAATATATATCCTTATATTGGACAAAGAGCATTTCAGATAACAAAAAATAAATAAATAAAAAATAACATCTTGAAAACAACCAATTAGGACAAGGTGGTCTTGAACATTTAGGACAATTTTATATAAAATTGAACCTAACTTAAATCTTATAAAACAACAGGAATATATTCTTTTATAAAAAATGTCTTCTCTTTGCTTCTTTTGAGCAAAATTGCTTCTGATAAAAAAGACAAAAAACACCGGCCTATATAAATATATATATTTTTTTTATTTATATAGCCTTTTAGACTTTTGTAAATGCTAAGTGATTGATGATTGACTTTTGCCAAACTTTAGAAATTTTACTGTAAACATTGATAGAGAGGGATTTTACAAAGTCATCGTTCATTTTAATACATTATCAATCATTATGACATTAATGCTTCGCGAAAAGACGTATTTTCAAACTAAATTCGAACTTGGTTCTTCAGCTCAGCTCTCGTACTTACTAATATAAATAATTATTTGCCTGTAAGTGTGTCTGTATCTCTACATGCAAATGTGTAATCCTGTCTATGTATCAAACACACACACACACACACACACACACACACACACACACACACACACACACATATATATATATATATATACATATATATTTATATTTATATATATATGCCATGACTATACTTATATATATATATTTTATAAGTATATTCATGGCACAGGTTTTCTATCTTCATTTGTACAGATAGATGTTTTCGAGTTTCCATATTCGCACATATCGGAGCTCACGCTCATCTCGATATTATAATGAAATAACGGAGAAGGTGAAATCGAAAATGTGTTAATAAGGCGGGACTTAGGCTGACGGAAGCAGATGTTGCAGAGAAAATCAGCGGCTAAAATGGAAACGAAACGAAATCTAAAAGAAGTGGCGGCAGAAAAAGGAGATGCGGACGATAAGAACGCTGAACCATCTGCGGTTGGTTTAAAAGTTCCGCCATGTTTTCCTGCACGTACCTTCTAGCTGTTTTATGTTTTTATTTGTTTATTTATATTTATTTATTTTATTGTTCAGTTTTCTTTATCCACAGCTGGCAACGAAGGTTTGCATAAGAAGAAAGAGAAGGAAAAGAAAAGAAAGAAAAGACGAAGAAAGAAAAAAGTGAAAGAGTAAGCAGTGTATATGGCTTTCGACGAAGGGACTCTGATAATAAACGAAAATGGAAATAAAAAGAAGCTGAGAAGGGAAGAGGCCCGATTGTAAGAAGAGTAAGACAAAGTAAGGCTTAATAAAAATAAGATAAGATAAGAAAGAAAGAAACGAGGGAGAATCTGGAAATAGTTGGAGGATAAGACAAAAAACAGCCAAAATACGAAAACAAGAGAAAGAGATAGACTAATGTAAACGAAAAAAGAAGTGAAATATTAGTGACCAATAGAACACAAAGAGATTGTGAAATAGAGGTAGAACAAATAGTGACAGTGAAGAAGAAGAAGAAGAAGAAGAAGAAGAAGAAGAAGAAGAAGAAGAAGAAGAAGAAGACGGATAAAGAAACATAAGACGTAAAATAAAACAAGGAAAATAAAACCATTGAGATAGCTAGGTTCATTTATGGGGGTGTTAGAAGAGAAATAAAGGCTAGAAAATTAAAAAGAAGAAAATAATTGGAAATGATAAAAAGAAAAAAGACGAAAGGCGAGAGATAAGAAGTGTAAATTGTCTTTGATAAGAATAGACTAAACGAAAAATAAATAGGAAAAAAAGTGAATAAAAAAAAGTAAAACGACTCGTAGCGCAGATGATGTTTAAGGAAGTTCGCCTTTCGCAGTTTCGTGGTTTCGTGGTTTGGACATGAAGAGGCAACTACGTGTAGGCGCGTTATCTCTCCCTGGAGAAATCAACGGTCTTCGTTAGACTTGTTGTTATTGTGGTCAGACGGCGTTAGAAGATTTAGAAACGACAAGAACATCTCTCCTGTCTTCCTTTTTTATCGCCTTGCCTTCCTTTCTGAATTCTCATTTTATTTTTATGTCTTTTTCGATATCAGCTCAATCCCACACAATTCCTTTTCCTCCACCATTTCCCTTCAATGTGCCAATGTTCATTTACCTCTTTGTAGCTTTTCTTTCTTAAATATTTTTGTTCATCTTTATCATTTTTTTTAAGCACTTACTTTCATTTTTTTACTTGTATTTTTTGTTGCTCACTCTTTTTTGGGTGTTTTTTTCTTCTCTTTGGCGTCTGTATTTCTTCCTTCTATCTCGCCCAATATCCTCTGTTTTCACACTTTAGCATAGTTCAGCAGTAAGATGATGTGACTTGGGGTCATAAAATCTTGAGTATCTTACTCAACGCTGGGTTGTCGACGCTCAAAAATGATAGGTCAAATAAAAGAGAAAGTGTTTATTATCATCATTATCGTTATTATTATTACTATTATTATCATTATTATTATTATTTAAAATTTTGACTTGTATCATCCTTCATCTTCCAAATTCTAGTTGCTATGGGTCATCACTTCTATGACAGCGAAGAAAAGCGCACATCAGAAACAAACTCTAGGTGAGACTTCACATTCCCTTCAGCCTCGGGGAAGTCTGGTTCTATGTACTAGCTGCTATACCTACGAGAGCAGAGATGAATTAATAGTAATCCGTATAAAGTCACTCAGTGCTCGTTTGATCGGCACCATATTTGTTGTTATTGCTTTTTAATATATTTATTTTTATGGAGTTTTCACAGTCATTGTTATGAATGATTTTGATTAGTATTATTTTTCATCATCTTAAATTTGGCTGCTTTTTAAAATAGTTTCTAATGAGTGCTGTTCCTCGTTGATATAGAAGTGACGACCTAATTGATTTATTGATTAATTTTAATGGCATGACAACCTGTTTAGGCTTATTCTATGCCCAGAGATTAGGGAATCACATTCATTGTACATTCACATTTATACTTTTTTATAATTGTTTTTCATGATTTTATTGCACAAGGTCCAATCGAATTGGAATGATATTTAAACAGATCTATTTGATCCATAAATAGGACAGTAATAAGTACTACAAGTTCGAGACGTAATGGACCTTAGAGAAATGTCAATGAAGAGTTACTCCATACTCCCTAGATCTCTCGAACTGGATTCTCGCCATTGGATAGAGTTTAGTGTCATACTCAGACACCTCTTTTGTCGAGGTGTCTTACCCCTTCAGGTGGAATACAGCCAGCATATTCTTAACTCTGCCGATAAAACGAGTGACAACCCGAGTGAGTTGTGGTAGAAACAATTGGAATTAGGAATATTAAGGATAATGCAAATCAAAATTGTTATTAAAAATAATCGACAAAGCTCAATAAAAAACTTAATCATAAAAATATAGAAAGAGATTAATTTTCAGAATTCATACTGTCTCTTTAATGAACAAATCAATTTGGAAGAAACAATTATATTAAAGGATTATGTTGACGTAAATATGCAAGCTGTAGTTTTTAAATCACTGTTTATGTTTAATAACAAATACTGTATTTTCACTAAAAGAAGAAAGAACTTTCAGCTGACCTAAAGAGTAATGTTAATTAAGTATTCTGAGTAGCAATGTCTAATCAAAATTATCATAGAAATTAAGGAAAATGAAAATCATTAAAATCAGTAACTGAGAAGAATGTGTCTGTTTTCCTCAGACGGTCAAATGATTTGATGTGGTGCTTAGAAACTAAGACATACTTACTGGACTCAAAAGAGGCTTTAACGAAATAATTGTGCTCAATAGGGAAAGATGGTTCTCATCACGAGCAGATATCAAATAATCAAAATGATACATGGGAGGCTACATGATTGAAAATTGTACGAACTTAAAATACCAAAATTTAAAAAATACATGAATAAATAAAAGTTGATGAATTATTTGTCTTGCTTAAAAAAACACTTGTCTTGATATTTTCTGAATACCCTTCATTTAGATATTTATTATCAATCCTATTAAACTGAAGTTTATACTTCAAATCTTATTATAACAGACATAAGTATTGAAATTCTGAAAATGTTCATCTACATAAAAAAAAAAATCAGCCACAGCATCAATAAAGCAACTAGCAGAATTAACAAAGTGGGAGTAAATGAAACATTAATTTACTGTGCAGTTCAAAACTGATATTCTCAAGCATATTCACTTGTCCCTTGAAATAAAGCCCTGTAGTGAACGATACACAGTTGACGATGATGATAGAAAGCTTAAAGGATTAATTAACGTGTTTATAGTTTTGCATATGTTAGATTTTAAAACGATACAATGTAAAAAGTTGACAACATCCATTTTAAATATGCACTCTCGGACAAATTATTCTATAATTTGTCATAATAATAATATGATAAATAGGTTATTATAATGATATAATAAAATAAATAGGTTATTATTATAATATGATAAATTGGTCATAATAATAATGTAATAAAAATAGATTGTAATAATATAATACATAGGTTATATGTTCCTACATTTAATACCTTATGGTATTAAATATAGGAACAAATAACCTATTTATTAATATCAATAGTTTTATTCGGTTTATGTGTTTAATAGCATATCACTCTTTCACTGGTCATTTGTTCGCGATTTTATATTTTCAAGAATTCCAATATGATATTAATAATTTATACGGTATATGGTTTCAAGTAACTACTCTTAATAATAATAATAATAATAATAATAATAATAATAATAATGGTGGGCAAGATGATCCACTGGGAGATGAGCAAGAAAATTAAATTTGTCCATAGTAACAAATAGTACATGCACAATCCAGCACCTGTCCTAGAAAATTAAACTCCTTTGGGACTTTGACATACATACGGATCACCTCATCTCGGCCAGAAGACCAAACCTAATAATAATCAGCACAAAAAAAGGGAAATTGCAAAATTGTCGACTTTGCTGACCACAGAATGAAACTGAAAGAATGTGAAAAGAAGGATAAGTTCCTCGACTTGCTAGGGAATAGAAAAAACAATGGAAAATGAAGGTGACAATTGTACCAATATTGATTGGTGCGTTTGCAACAGTTACTGATGGATTATTAAAGGGCCTGGAGGAATTGGAAGTTGGCAGACGACCGGAGACCAACCAAACTACAGCATTATTGAGAATCGCCAGAATACTGAGAATAGTACTGGAGACTTGAGGAGACTTGCTGTCACTCAAACTCCAGTGAAATACCATCAGCTAAAGCTGATGTGAAAAACTCTTATGAGTAAAAAAAAAAAAAATTATAATGTAATAAGGATTTGTTTGCACACATAAATATAATCTAATACAAATAATTTGCTCACAGTTACATGGTTTCAAGTATTCCAATCTAATAATAAAAATTTCAAACACGTCAACTTGATCCATCGATAGAACTCTAACTGAACTGGTCCCACCGCTCCGATTCAGAGAGGACCTAGGAATCGAAGGGTACACCCGACTCCCCGGAACTCCAAATCTAGAGCCTTGCTACCGGATGAAGTTTTGCTTCATACCCACGACCTCATTTTTTTGGGTTTCTTATAAGTTGGTATATTCTAAGCCCTAACTCAAGAACTGAATATCAATGCAAAATATGCGTCTTTTAAAATATCTAATAATACGTATACAGTAAAAGATAATGAACCTTTGCATCGATATCATGAATCGGTCGATGCGTACATTCGAGAATTTACCATTAATGAATTCACCAACTTGTACTGATATGTATACGAACAAACAGACAATACGTAATGGTGATATTTTATAGAAAAGAATTATATTCATTTACCTTGTATTCTAAATAAAACAATCTTTGGCCGTCTTTAAAACTAAAGAAAGTCGTCAATATGGTATTTATAACGATTATCAAGGGGATAAAATGGGTAATTTTTTTTATTTAAATACTGCAACCAATGTTATCTTTAAAGCTAAAATTTCACGTAATATCCAGCAAGGGACTCAGATTTTGGATTACTTTATGGGATTGATATAAAACTGATTCACGTGGGTGAAAACAGGAATGTTTTGTGGGTGTTTATTACATAAACAAAATGTTAGAATTTTCATTGCCCTAGTCTTCCACCGTACCATATCAAGGGAGTACAGGGTCTACCATTAAAAACGAAGGAATTCTTATTAAATACATGTTGGATGAGATCATTATAGGAAAGTCATAAAATATATTTATGATTATTTGCTTAGTACTCAACAAACTGCATTCCGTGTTAAAGTTCGGTATTTTCTGTGGCAGAACTGCATTTTTGTAGTGAAATTTTAACATGCATTTCATTGCACTAAAAGAAGATGAAACTTTTTATTCTTGTTTTTCTAATTAAAAAAGTATTTTATATTATTCCACAGAATATAAATTCCAAAGGCATCCCTTATAAATTACCGAGAAAATATTTTGCCAACTTGCCATAGTTAATGAGACATAATTTGTCTCAGGAAAATTGGTGTAAGTATCCGTCGACGTTGAATAAGAGGTCAAAACTTGAATTGCATCTGGTTTAATGTCTATTCTATAATCTGTGTTGTCAGTTTGATATTTACATCAAATGATTGCTTACGATAATTAGTTGTATAACTAATATTCCCATTATATTCGTGTATGACAGGAACATTACAAAAAGAAATAATATATCGACATATTTTTTTATCAAAGCAATACTCTTAAAATGCTCTAATCTAAAGAAAAAATTAATCCTGTGTCCAATTTTCAAGTGAATGAAAATTTTGTGACGTATGCAGTGAACCTTCCCTTCTGCCTGAAAGGCAACCAATTGAAGAGAAAGGAATCTCTGAATTCACACCAGCTGTATTCCGTTGAAAAACTGATTGGCTTTTCATCCTACCTGTGGCAAAGGTGCTTTATTAAATGCATTTGGTATTTTTAAGGAACATATATATATATATATATATATCTTATGCGGTTTTAACTCATTCATCATTGAACAAAACTTTGATGTTTTGTTGATAATATGAAGTATCTACATGCAAATCTAGTTGATGAACATGACTAATAAGAAACGTGATCAATTATATACTGATATTTTATCCTCTACAAGTGGATGATGATAAAGGTAAATTTTCTGGAGCAGATTACTTAAGGTTTGAATGTATAATTTTCCTTCAACACAATTTGTCTTATCAAGGCCAGAGAAGCCAGTCTGCCCATAGTCAGAAGGAGAACATATAGCTTCATACCTTCACAAAGGAAGTGAAACACAAACAACTTAATTCAAGATTTTAACTTTGGTCAACAATTCCTTCCTTTGTACTAATGATATTAACCATTATTGTTATCTTAAATTAATATTAATATAATTTAGATTAATAATTTATCAATAGCTTTATTCCATCTTAATATTTTTGCATTCAAAAAAATCTGTGGTTTTTAATTGTTTCATAAACAAAAAAATATTACTAAGTAACAAAACAAAGATGGTGTAGAAAAGCATAGCAGGAAAGAGTAAAAGAATGAATTGAGATTTAGGATCAGCTTAATTATCTAAGTTTCTGTGGTCGGAATTATTGAGGCAACATCTTTAACAGTCAGACGACTGGAGTGTAAGAAATTCCTAGTTTCTAGGGGTCCGTCTTCCAGACAATATGCATAGGAAAATTTATATGGGTTCCCACGTTTAAAAGTTGGTCATATGCCGCCCTACGTTTGCGTTGGAAAAAAGTAAATATCTTTCTAATATTTAAAAGTTGTTGAAAAACACTCCTTTTTTCGATTTCGAGCTATTTTCATTCGTAGTAGAAGAGTCTATGTTGCGAGGGAGAGGAAACTGGAAAAACAAAATACAGCAATATTTAGGTAAAAAAAATATCCGAAATCTTTTTTAAAAACCTTATAAAATAAAACAAATCATTTAATTTAGTTTTAAAGTCATCAGGTACGTACCTGTGGATTTATACAATTTTAGAACAAGGACTTAAGGAGTAAAACCTAATTTTCGGTTTGAAACTAAGAAAATTCAAATGTTTATATATATATATATATATATCCTAAATAAATATTTGAATAATGGTTCGCGAAGATCGAGAATGTATGGAGTACCCAAAATTCATAAATCTGATATTTCTTTGCGACCTATTTTGTCCATGTGCCATTCCATACAACATTTATTGGCGAAATAGTTAATTCAATTAATTAATCCTGTTTAGCAATTTACTCAGGATTTTGTGTGGATGATTCATTTATTTTTTCTTCCATTATTCGTCAACTCCTTCCTTGTGTTGACTCTCAATTCAGGGTGTCCTTCTCTGTTTACTAATGTTCCTCTAGATGAAGTAATTTCTATTTGTGCGGACTTTTTATATCGCAGTCCATTAACATATGTTCCTTCTTTCCCAGAAAGTTTTTTCGTGGAATTGATGGAATTGGTTACCAAGTCAGTTTCCTTTAGTTTTAATGACACCATATACCGTCAGGTAGACAGTATTTCGATGGGTTCTCCCTTGGGCCCTATCCTTGCTAATATTTTATGGGGCTTTATGAGAACTACACTTTGACAGGTTTCTAAAGCCTTATATTCATTTATTTTACGAGGATGACAGCTTCGCATGTTTTAACTCACGTAATGAAGCCTTGTCATTCTTCCATTGTGTGAATGATTTACATCCTTCTTTAACCCTCACAAGGGATGAAGAGAGGGATAAGAAATTACCATTCTTCAATGTATTGGTTGAACGCTGTTGGTTTGCTTTCGTAACTTGTATATATAGAAAGCCTACGCTCACCGGTTTGTATTTGTGTTGGGATACTTTTGCTCCTAAGTCCAGGAAGGTTAACCTGATCAAGTGTCGCACATTTATGGCTCTTAAGATTTGTTCGGATGACAATATTAAAAGCGAATTTGAACAGATAAAAAATTATTTTTGGGTAATGGGTATCCTAAGGAAGTCATTGTTGACACCATTAACAAAACTGTTAATAAGTTTTGGAATAACATCTGGCTACTTAGCCCTTCTAAATGGCAAGTTTATGTTAGACTTCCTTAGATTGGATCTCCCAGCCAGTTGATAGCCGATAAGGTTTCTTCCTCTGTTACACCCTGTTATAATGCAGCTATGGTTCGAACCCTCTTTACTGCTTGAACTGAATTTCACTCAATTCATAAGGATGTGCTCCGAATCTTGCAACAAAGCAATTCAATTTATAAATTTCAATGTTGATGTATCGCTACATATATAGGGCGCATTTCCTAACACCTTGAGGATAGAGTTAAAGAGCATGTTCTGAGAGATATTAGTAATCACACAACATCCAGGCATTCAAAATTGCTCGATTCAGCAATCTGTGAGCATTTGAATACCTTAAATAGTTGTGTGGTTAATTACGGCAATCATTGTTTTGTTGCTTTGCATAGCGCTCGGACGAAACAACATCTAATTGTCCTAGAGGCCATTTATCTTTTACTTAATAGGCCTTCTCTATCCAAGCAAAACCCCAAAGACTCTTTGAATTTATTAGGAGATATCTTTTGCTTGACTTAGGGTGGTTTTTAATTTTTTTCTCCCCCTCTTTGTCTTGTTATCATTTTCATTTTCACCCCCCACCACTTTTACTAAAGCTTATTTACATTGTTTTTTAAACGTCCTCTGAAGGCTGTCACTTGAAAAATCTCAGAATTAAGGGCCCTTGAGATTTCATTAAAATTTCTTCATTTTGTAAGTCTCCTATTTTCGCATATGTCTTTCGCATAAGTATTTGTCTATTTAAATTTGCATGTTCCAACAATATATATATATATATATATATATATATATATATATATATATATATATATATATATATAAGGAAAAATTATTCCAAAGCCGATCTGTGTCACTTGGAAAAAAAAAAGCTTGAAGAAAAGGCTTGATGGAACTACACAAAGATACTGAGTGTTATTTCGAACAAACCCAGGAAGATGCAAACTACAAAAAATAGCTGTACATCTCCCTATCATCCATCGCACAAACTGACCCAGTATTTATGTATTTACCAACCCCTCCAGTCAAGCAGGATGCGACACATGGTCAATTTTTAAGCTGTTACAAACCGAGCAAGACAGGCAGAGTACAGCTGGAGAAGTAAAGACGAACAAATATTTGAGATTCTCCAGCAAAAACTAACATTCATCAGGTCTGTGTGGTTCCTGGGTGCCGTCTATAGGTCTTACTAAGAGCGATTGACGCTAGAGGGAGAGGATGAGTGAGAGAGAGAGAGAGAGAGAGAGAGAGAGAGAGAGAGAGAGAGTCAAAAGAATGTCTGCATGCCTTGATGATATATATATATATATACACACACACACACACACAGACATATATATATATATATATGTGTGTGTGTGTGTGTGTGTGTTAACAATATAAAGTAAAGTTGGAAACCCTAGTCGAGGGTGACCCGAAGGCTTCCTTTTCAATAGCTACTACACTGAGGTGTTGAGAAAGGCGCTACTCCTTTCCAGGGAAAAGAGTAGTGCCCTTCCCTGCTGCTGGAAACAATATCGTGTCAATATCTATAAATAGTTTGCTATATCTGTAGATAAAGAGCACTCAGTATTAGTGATAGAGAATATAAATCTAACTTGTGGTTTCCTAATCTTCTAAAGACACAATCATCTGGAGGCTGTAGGTTCAATCCTGACCGCAGGGGAGTAACAATACAGAGATACTTATACCCGGTTATGGTTAACGGAATCAGAAAAAAGCAACCTCCGTGGGTTACATAAAAGACGTTGTTCGAGGTTTCGCGTAAGCTCTCGTATACGTCAAACACCTGAAGAAACCCGGAAGACATATGAGCCGAAACGTTGTGAATATACCTTTAAAGATGAGGACCATAATCAGTAAACACTGAATGATAAAACCGTCAAGTCTCAGAAATTCAGACAACACACACACACACACATATATATATATATATAGCTATTTGTTAATTTTAGAAATTCAAATGTATCTGTATTTTTGCTCTGTAATAGTAATCTTAACAAAATTTCTCTCTTTCTCTCTCTCTCTCTCTCTCTCTCTCTCTCTCTCTCTCTCTCTCTTGTTCTTTCAGTTCTTTCTACTTTTTCTTTTAATAACTATGGAAACGAATGAAAAAATAATAATAAAGGGAAATCAGAAATATTATTTCTTTGCAGCATTTTAGTTGTAAATGTATTTACAAACAAACATTATTGATAAAAAAGACTCAGCAATCTTGAATTTGAAAAAAAGTTCTACGAAGAATATATCATATATGCTCTATTGTTATTTTTCTTCTGCTGAGTATGTGAATTTACATTCAATATTTTACAATGCCATAAATGAAAAATAGATAGCATCTTTTATTCGCATTATCTCTGTCAAGATTGTTCTATAACCTTTTTTTTTTTGTTCTTAAATTGGAGTCTTTTTCAATACAACGAAAATCCTTTGTTGGTTTGTGGCTTGAAACCTAAGTTGAAACAATTGAGATGTGCTGGTACACAGTAGGCATTACACATAGATTCATTGAGAGTTAAAATCAATGTATATTAATATTATAGATAACGCTGATGTAAAATGAAGCGTTTAATGAACCTTGTTCTCTATACCGTGCCCTCTTGTGTTCGGTAATAGATTAAAATATATCGGTACATACTGAACGGATATGTTTGGATGGTTTACCAAATTGGGAAGAAAGAGGGACAGGAAAAGAGAGGGAAAGAAAGAAAGAAAGAAAGAGAGCGAGTAAATGAGTAAACAGTTTCAGACAAGAAAGACATTTGAATGAATTCAGAGAAAGATATAACAAAGAAAATGGGACAAGGAAAATCAAAGAGAGAAAGGGTCGAAAAAAGAAAAAAAAAAACAAAAAAAAACAGAAAAGAAAATGAAAAAAAGAAAAAGAAAAAGAAAAGCTCAGAGGAACAGAGAAGTATTTGGAGAAATACTACGTTAAAAAGGAAAAGGGATATGAAGAAAAAAGAACAGAAATAGTCAATATTTTGGAAAAAATTAATCGAAATGCCACAAATACATCGGAAAAAGGCTGATGCTTTATTCATTTTCTTCTCAAGTGCAGTACTATTTTAAGTCATGCATCTTCTCGTCTCTTGTAAAGCAATCGCAGAAATAGATATTTAGTATTTTATACAGGAAATTAGGCAAGTTGTTGCTATTTCTATTTATTAATGTTTCTTAATGCACGCACGCACGCACGCACGCACGCATGTAGATAAGCGTATATATAGAAGATGAATTTAACTCCTGGCTATATATATATATATATGTGTGTGTGTGTGTGTGTGTGTGTGTGTGTGTGTGTGTGTGTGAAACTACGCTGTGTATGAATCTTTTATGAATAATGGAGGAGACAAGAATTCTAAAAGATGAAAAATTGCATCATACTTCGAATAAAAGTTGGAATCATAGTTTGGTTATTCCCATCTTATATCTCACGTAGAGTATCTTCCAAAAGTTTTGAAATCCCTTTCAATTTCGTGCTGGCGTTGATACTTATGTTTTTTTTCTTTAACAACATTTACAAAGAATATTCCTTTCATATATTCTCTCTATTGAATTGTTTTCCAGCTGTTAAAGTGCTTATAATTTCTAAAACTTTCACTCCGGTGATATTGCATTCAGAAAGGAAGTACCTTACAACTTTCTCGATGCTCAAAGAAGGAGGATTATTAAACTGAAAGGCGCCAGCAAAAGTCATTATTAAATATATCAGCAGTTGAAGGTATTCAAGTTTGCTAAGTCAAAGATCTATAATTCGCATTTTATGATCTAGGTAGCCTTTCTGGGCGCTGATATTATTTTCTACCGGCAAAACTGATTATCAATTCAAACAGATACTTAGCTGTTTAGGAATCGCACTTATTTATTATTCATCCAGATAAGAAACAGTACGCATTTCATACAGAATGTTGCTCCGTTGTACTTATACACATTTCAGGAAACAATCTGAATTTAGTATCATGATATCGAGCTCTAGGAATAGATGCATCACTTTGTGGATTGAGAATCCGTGGAATATTCTGAAAAGACAGAAAAGTACTGTAGGACACCATGAATCATTTTAAACAAATGAAAGACAATCTGGTGACAAGTTGTCAATTATAATCTGCAAGAATACTTAATGACTCATTGAGTGATTACAAAACAGAGCTTTTTTACTTCCATTTAGATTAATACATATTCATTTTATTGAAACGTATCACACACACACACACACACACACACACACACACACACACACACACACACACACACACACACACACCCATGCACGCACGAAATTGCAGTATTATTTGTAAATTGAATAAGTCGTACTTTAATAGTTTTTGAGTTGGTTTTATATATGATGATAATAATTAGACATATACTTGTGGTTTCTGTAAATTAGATATGCAAACATTTGAAGTAAATCTAAACCTTAGTCCAATTCGTATTCGTCTCTGTCAGCAGCGCTTTGAATACTCTACTTGTATGCTCTGAAGAGGGGTAAGAACCTCTAAAAAAGGATTGAGCTGGGTATGATACTAACCTGCTTCTTTTGTGAAGCTTCAGTTCTGGGGATCAGAGGAGAATCTCTTTATTACCGTGAAGTATAAAATAACCCTAGATGGTTTGACATAACATTGGAATCAAACCCTTCGTAAAATAACCATTTCCATAGAAGGGAGTCCTAAATTGTTTTCCAGAAATTGATCTTATGCATTTTCATTTTTAAAACTAAATTGTCGGCTCAATATAATTTAATTCGTGGAATTGAATGCTTTTAACTTCGTGGTCATAATTTTTATTTCATATAAAGTAATAAAAATCTAGATGTTTTGGAGTTTGATTGAGGTGTCAGTCTCGAAATATATCAAAATGTTTTCAGTTAAAATACGAAATCAACATAATTTGTCTTACAACAATAATCATCGGCAGCAAATTGATATTGTCTCTTTCCGAAGAGTATTTCACTGTGAACATTTCGATCTTATGTCTGCGTAAGTAAGAAATTGAATCTGTTTTGCATATCATTCAGATAGATCGATAAATATGATAGTGTTTTTGTCAAGTACGTCTTAACATAAAATATACCAACCTGTTTTCGGTTCCTTAGCATAGATTAGTTGTGGCACAAGACCAGAAGTATGAGGCACCCGGTGAGAATCGAACTCACTAACAATGATCTGCTCTCTTATCTCGCTGATTAGTACACCTCGCAAGGTTCTCTATAAGTTTGTATATAAGTTTGTATATAAGTACGTATGTATAGTTTTGAACTCGTATTAGTAGTGATTTTACAGTCGCATTCAGTTTCTGAATGAAGAATTTAAAAAATATTAATTTGAAAAGAAGGAAGATTTTATCTTCATCGAAAGATTGTGATTAGCATTTTTACTGTGATCTATTGGTAGAATCTGTGATACTTTGTCTATAATTCCATGCATTATATATTCAAAGCAATCTGTTTTTATAGATTAATATAAAGTACTATTTTATCGGCTCATTCTCTAACACATGTAGCGTATAAAGACGTTTGATTTTAAATAAGGACAATAAAGATTTTCCCCCAAATGTTCAGCTTCGTAAAAGGCTAATTAGAATACAATCAGTAATATAATCAACATCAATACGACTTTCTCTTATTTTAACATAAGCATATTTACAGAGTGACTTTCAAGTATTTATCTATAAATACAAATATTGGCTTTATCCCTGCCAAAAGTTCTGAACGTAAAACATATGTCTTGGCCACAGTATCGTAACGGCTTAAAATGGCGTACTTAGCTGAACAGCATCAAGTAGAGCCATGACAAAAAATTGGAGTTAAAATAGCTTTGGACGTTCTGAACCCAGCCTTGAACAAACATGAGCGCACTTTATGTTCTGTCGGCTGTCTCGACACGTTTCCGGCGGCAGCCAGTTTCTAACTAGTTTGTTTGCCGCCAACGAAGGCACCAATGTCAGTATTCAGACCATTTTTACCTTCATTGAGCTTGAGAACGCACCCCTGATGCTGAGGAAAGATGCCGTCGCCATCGCATCCTTTACTCAACCGGCGTTTATTCTTTGTGTCGCCTTAGATTCTATCTTTTATTTTATTGAATTGTCTTTTTCTTTATAACTCTTTTTCTAATCTTTTCTCTATGAATTATTTTTATTTTGTATTTTTCTTATTTTCTCTTTCATCGTTTATTCTTCTTTATATTTTCAACGATGTATTTTTTTTTAATAAGCTTTATTTTTAAAAACACTTTGATTAGTTTTTATTTCGTTTTCCTAGAGATTTTTTTCGCCTATAAGAAGTTTTTTTCGTTTTCTTAATGTTTTATCAATATTTATTTTTCTTTTAGTCTTTGTTCCTTAATCATTTCAATCTTGTTTTCTTTTAATTCATTCATATTTTCCTTTGCTTTCTTCTTGATTTCTACACTTATTTTATTTTTTATACGTTTCTTTGATGTTGCAGACTTTTTCCTTGTTTCACTCTTGGCTTCTTTCCTTTCTAAATTCCTTCATCTCTTCTTTTTTCTTTGTCATATTGCTTTATTTTAAATATACTTATTTCTTTTCCTCTTTTTCTTTTCTTTGAAATTGTTTTATATCGAATATCTTTCTTTCTTTCTTTCTTTTGTTTTTGCTTTTACAAATATATTTACTCCCTACTTCAATTTCTTCAGCGAGCTGATAAGTACGAGAAATAGTGTAGCTGCTATGTAGGTGTGCCTATGTTTATATATACATTTGCATGGGTAAGTGTGGGTGTAACGAGGGTGGGTCATCAAGGCGGGAAGTGCACAAATATCTTTCGGTCGTCGCGCCACCTGTCGGCGAGATGGAGAGGTCAATCAGTGGAGTTGACGTAATAAGCTGCCGCAAGAATAAATAAAGAAAACACTAAAGCAAAAAGAAATGTAAAAATGGATGAGGAGGGAGGCAACAACCCGAATGGATGGAGCCAAAGGGGAACGGAATTTGGTAATGTAGGTGCAAGTAAGATTATCAGCGATATACACAATATATATATATATATATATATATATACATGTGTGTGTGTGTGTGTGTGACTGTGAGTTTGTGTGGGTAAAAAGTGTATTTGAATAATATATATATATATATATATATATATATATATATATATATATATATATATATCGTTTAACACATATAAATTGTGCTTGGATATTTGTCTTTTGTAACATTATACAAATATATAGAAAAATATGAGTAAAATTAGTTTAATTATATTCATACATCGTCACAAATACACCCACACTTATACATCCTAACATTCATACATGCGCTGGTGAAATCAGAGAGAGAAAGAGAGAGAGAGAGAGAGAGCGAGAGAGAGAGACACACTCACACACACACAGACACACATATATATATACTTCTTCAAGAATATCATGCGTTCATATATATATATATATATATATATATATATATATATATATATATATATATATAAAGATGGTTGTCGTAGTTCCAAAGAAAGAATAAGAACATATTTAAAATAAGATGGTCCACGGAGAGAATATATTTATTTTGTTCTTACATACGTGTTATAAAATGTATTACATACGTATTATATACATGTATGTTTCGAGCTTGTTGCTTTCGTCAGAGAACATGAGTGGCACAAGGCCTTTTAAATGGAGTACTCAATGAGACTTGAACTCACTTTCTCTCTCTCTCTCTCTCTCTCTCTCTCACTCTCTCTCTCTCTCTATATATATATATACATATATACGCGTGTATATTACCACAAAGTGCATTCTAAGTTATATTGACAGAATATTACTTATCATACCAAATGCATTATCTATGTGCGTTTGTGTGTGTGGGATGGCCACATGTCTGAGAACACACACACACACACACACACACACACACACACACACACATATATATATATATATATATGTGTGTGTGTGTGTGTGTGTGTGTGTGTGTGTGTGTGTGTGTGTGTGTGTGTGTGTGTGTGTTTGGTGTGTTTGTGATTATATTAGCTCGATTAGATTCATCGGATGATGTTACTGCATGCCTATCCTTTACAATCAGTTACTTGGTTTCAAATGATTAATTGTTATAATCATTTGTTATAAAAGTACGTTTAAGTATTTATTTTAAATAAGAATGATTTTGAAAATATCTATCCACGTATTCTTGTTTAATCCTAATAATTTGCACACTGTTATAGGATTCAACAAGTTTCAGTTATTGTAGAGTTTTGAATAACTGGTAATAATATTTTTTAGGGCTATTATAGGTTTAATTATAACCTCTATTCTTAAAATAAATTATGCGTATACCTTCCTGGTTTCAAGTATTCCTTCCTTATAGCAATAACTTTCAAGTGTGGATCTATTTGCGCATTTGATTAGATCCTACGCGCACAACGATTCCAGCTCAGAGTGTATGGCAACAAAAGGATGATTCCACCCGCATTTGTTTCAGAAATGGATACTCTTCATCAGATACAGATAATATCATATCAGGAGACCTTTATTAAAGGGGTGGGTTTTTTAACCCGCTGCGAAAAATACAATATGCGTATTGATAGAAATAAACACCCACACACACACCCACACCCACACACACACAAACACACATAATTGTATGCATACGTATATTTCTTAATTATACATGACATCTATCTATCTATCTATCTATCTATGTACTCTTATGTAAACTAATATCCGTTCATGATCACATATTCATTGTTACACAGTCATATCGTCCTATATTTTCATGTGTGCACAACCATATAGTAATATGTCTGCACTAACGTAAATACACACACACACACACCTATATATATATATATATATATATATATATATGAACTACAGAGAAATTAAGTAGATGTATATCTCGCCACATGCGTATTAATATCAACGACAATTACTAATGGTCCCATATGTTTTTAATGCTAAATGAATGATTCGTAATGAAAATAAAAAAGCAGTTGACTCTATCAAAAGGGCATTTGGAGGTTTACTCTTTCTCTTTGTATATGTTTTTTTGTTATAATAACATACCATGTTTAAATATGTGGAGCACCATTGCTTACGTTCAAAGGAATGTATATGTATTTTTCTGACAAGTTCATCTATATGTAAACATGTATATAAAACTTCCAGCCACAATTATTAGAGTGGATATATATATAAATAAAATCTCACATTTATGAGTGAGTTTATGCATGTTCTTATACTTGAATTTATTACTGTGGGGTCAGTAAGTTTTAGTGGATTTTGCAATGTCGTTAATTGCCCATTATGCTCGGATCTCAAATAGTTTTGCTTTGAATCTATTCGGTCTTTAATCTATTTGTGCTGCTTTCAACCCGACCGTTGACATAGAACACCTCAGTGAGATTTTCTTTAATCTTTACATTGATTCATAAAATTCATCAATAAGCAATTTTCATAAATATACACAACTCTTCTTTCTGGGAAGAGCTCGTATTTACCCTGCCCCTCAGCAACGACCAGAATCTGCCACAAGATCAATTTTTAAGCGGAGTCATGCTGGTTTGAAGTCAGAGTTCTCTTCTCGGTGACTTACTACCCTATCAAGGCCATAAAATCCAGCCTGACCTACAATAGATATGACTCAAATTCTTGGCCCTTTTTACCTTAAAAAAGTTTGGTTTTTGGTTTTTTGTTAGTTGGTTGATTTATGGCATATCAACCCTTCTCGGGTCATTTAATGCTAAATCAAGGCATTTTGATAAAACTTTGTTTTAGTTTAGTTTTGTTTTATTGCATATCAACCATTGTAGGTTATCTAATGCCAAATACATTTTTATGCATATAAATAGATTCAGTACTATTAGCTAAAAGTTTTACAGCTACAGTTTTTTGTTTACACACAGCTAAATGTAAAAACAGTTCTATTTCAAACAATCCAGTTTAACATAAGTACGTAGTTTAAAGGCGAAAACCAGCTCTGCATAAACTAACTAGTTTAGTAGACAAAGTTAAATAATTCCACGTATTGCTATGTATCCCGAACAATTCAATTAAACATCAGTCATTTATTTACACACAGTCAGATGTAAAAATAGTTCCGTTTAGCATAAGTAAGCAATTTAAATGCCAATACACTTCCATTTCAAACAATTCAGTTTAACATAAGTATAAAGTTTACTTCTATTTAACCCATAGATAAGACCCTATCAGAGGCTACCCTCCGGGCAAGAATGAACAGGAGAGAGATGGCAATAAAATCAGATTGTTTTGTGGGAGTTTTACCACTCTGCTGTGATGTAGTCAGTGTATTATTATACAGCCCAAGCCAACTGGGCCATTGGTTATTTGTACTTGCATCTCTCTCACTAACCTAGGAGAGCCGGTGGTTATGTAGAAGCTTGGATTTCTTGAATAAATCTATCGATTATTTTGTATATTGATTTGACAGAAGAAGTAAATGCACGCACACATTTACATTCATGTTTATATTGCATTGATGAATATGCAACAGTTAAATTGATAGCTGATATATACGACTACGTAGGGTCAGATGCAAATATTTTGCAAAACCATGTAAGCAGTTATGTTTTTTGCTAGTCTTAACAAAACAAGAAGGCTATATAAATCTCTTAGTGAATTATCAATAAATCCAATATGAAAAAATATTTAAATGTGAATGATTTTTTTCTAAAATTATTTTGCTTTTCTTTTGAAGTTTGGATTTGCTTTGGTTTATTTGTTTAACAGTATTTCAGCTACTTACGATTTATTTAATGCCAAAATTTGATTTTGTTATGGGGACATACCCTACCATACCCCAAAGATGAACTCGTCCAGCCTAAATCTCGCTCGGGGGAGACGACTTCTTGAGTCCCACCTAGGGTAGGTTCGGCTTGTTTTCGGTGTTTCCTGACACTGGAAAACAGTCGGCCTCCATTTTCGTAGACGGGGGGATGGGAGGGCAACCAAACGGGGAATTTTTCCTTGTTTTTCGTATTGTACATATTTCGGGCTTTTTCTCCCATTCCCATCATACAAATTCATTGTAAAAATATCACAAAATTGTAAATAAAATCATACATCACTTTCGGGGTTTTAAGTGTTTTTTTTTTTCATAGAACAAATGTGGTATTTTGGTGGTAGCAGTGCGCATGACGATGGATGAATGATTATATATTGTATTGTTGAATGGTTCGGCGAATGTGGCTAGCTCGGTCCCCTTGCATCGTCAATGCAAGACCGCACCCTTCCCCTTCCCCCCAAAACTTAAGGCCTTGTGCCTTCCTGTAACCAATTCACAGGAAATAAATGGAGACGACTTCTTGTTCCTTACGAGACATTTGACAGACGGACTGCAAGCCGAGCACGGCTTGTACTTCCTTTGTATGACTTCCTTTTTCTGCTCATACAATAACGTTTACCTATCACCCGTTGTTTGAGCTGTTCTTCCATCGGTCTTATCTGAAGACCACAACAGATTTATTTCTAGATGTTTGATTATAATTATATATTTATGTTTTCAATGTTACATTGCATTTTAAAAATTGTTCGTTTTATTTTTCTCAAATCATTTGATTGCACTTAAATAAATTATATCAAACATTCCAATCTAATACAAATAATTTCCACAGTTATAGAGTATCATGCATTCCTCTTCAAGTATCTAATGATAATCCAAAGTAAACAGCTTAAAGTAACGATTCTTAACACAAATAATTTGTATTCAGTGATATAAAATATTCTGATCAAATATGAATAGTTTTCAAACAGATCTATCTGACTTATAGAAGGGATCCAAACATTTACTTCTACTTCTGTCGGGGGGATCTGGAATTAATTGCAAAGAAATGGTTACTCCATACACTATGAACTCCAGAATTAGAGTTTAATTATCGGATATAATTTAGTGTCATGTCTTGGATGCTCACATTTTTTTTTTAGAGTGGTGGGGTTACCCTTTTGTAGAGAATACATTCGCTGTAGAGAATGCATTCGGCGCACCCACAAAGCTTTTTGAAGGCGTGTGTTTTAAATTCTGTTCGGTAATTTACTTCTTGCGCTAACATGCTTTCTCATTGATTATTGCTTATAATTATAGAACTAGAATGCCTAAATTTTCGCATGTGGAACAAGAATTTTTATCATAAACCCAAACTTTTACTCCAATAAGAATGCTCACCAGGCATGGTACATCAACAGGAAATTGTTTCATTATTTATAAAGAATAAACAAACACTTCCTAATTATTTGTATAGCTTTATATCTAGTGTAAAGTAATGGCATCTATCACCCTCGGCATTCTGGATGGTGAATGGTTTGGGCATTTACGAAGATATAATTTACAGGTGACCGGTCAAAGATAACGATTGTTGCAGCAAACCAGAAAAAGTGTTGAACTCAACAATGTACTCGTTGCTTGGCTATAAGTAATCATGTGTGATTTGAGAAATTTAGTTAAATTCAAAAGTGATGCGACCAAAACTCGAAAAGACGTTGTGGAACTTGGGGCTTAAATGAACTCCCCTGTGTGTTTTTTAAAAAAAGGAGTGTGGTTCCCTTTCTTGATTGACTTGGCAAAGCCACACTGCGTTTTCTAGACCAATGAAAAATGTAACAAAGGGAAAAAATGGGTGTATTTTTTTCTGTGTTTTGTTTCTTTCTGCTCTCAGGTTCAAGTGACAACCTCTTTATTTGACACTCCCGAGTATGTAACAGTAGTTATTACATATATATTCCATCTATTATTGAATAATAGAGTTGAATACTCACTGAAATACAAACAAAAAAAGCCACATACGCGTATGCATAAATATTAGTAACTATTTTTACTCTTTCTTTTTAAATATTTACAGACATATTTATTTATTTATTTATTCGATAGCGTTATAAAAAGTAACGACTGTAATTATCCATATCGGAGCAAATTTCAAAACAGCATTTAAGACTGCAATGTTAAGTTATGTACGTTTAGGAGAAGCATAATGCATCCTTATTTACAATAAAGGGCATTGAGTTTTGGCTATTATCTCGATTGTCTGATTTATCATAGAAATGTGTGGATTTTGAGTTGTCTTGTCCGCAAGTTTTAACCTCATAGCACAGAATGTGTCTGCAGCAAACAAAAACATTTTTAAGTTAATATCGTTGAATTCATTAAATTTCTGCCTTGTCCTTTATGTTCAAAAGAGTTGAGTGAGTAAGAACCAGAACAAATCATAAGACTTGTTTATTTGGTTCATTCTGCCAATAATTGAACATTTTATCTGGAAATTTAAAAAAAAATACGAAAAGTTCAGAAAACAGTTGCCTTTTAAAATGTTTAAAAATTCTAGAAAAAAAAATTAATATTTCAATTCACAATGTAAGGGACAGCATTTTTAAGAAATAAAAATATTAAATAAAATAAGTAAATAGATAAACATAAATGAAATTTTTAAAAAATAAAGAAAATGATTTCATTTGGCAAGAAACGAGACAGCCGGTTTTTATTGTTAAAAATGGTTAAAAAGAAAGAAAAAAATCTTTAAAAGTTTTATGCAATCAAAAATGAGAAGGAAAAAAAACTTGACGACCAAACATTTTAAAGAAAATATTAAGAATTCTAAAGATATGATTTTCATATTGAAATCTAATTTTCAGCAAAGCAGATGCTACGTTAGTTTATCTTTTTTTTTCGGCATTTTTTTTTGTCAATTCCTTGAAGCCTTTTCATAAACTGACCACTCCCTGCAGTTTTACACCAGTCCACCATTTGCTTTACTCTTTTCTTTTTTCTGCTTTTTAATTTCTCCATTTACAATTTTCCATTTCTTTCCCAGCTGTGAACACTATATTTTATTTTAAAAATCTTTCCCTTATTTTTTCTTTTTCGTTTCATCTATCCATTTTTTTTATTTTAATTCTAATTCTTGGACACTTAAAAAAAGAACGCTTCGGATGTACCCATTGATTAAAAAAAATTCGATCAGCTTTTTAATCTTTAAAGTTCTCTTTCCGTTCGAATGTTTAATAAAACTATTGGCGTCAAGTCTTCAAGCAAATAAGGTAGATTCTTCTTCTTCTTCTTCTTCTTCTTCTTCTTCTTCTTCTTCTTCTTCTTCTTCTTCTAATAATAATAATAATAATAATAATAATAATAATAATAGTAATAATTTTTGTTGTTATATAATTAACAACGAATTAATATTGATTATGTGAAATCATGACGAACTGATTCATGTTGATGAGTTATATTTAATTTATTATTCTTGCTTTAATTGAGAGCCTCATGTCTGATATATAATTGTGCATGATCTGCCAGTATTAAAGTTCGGTATTCAACCCAACATAAAAACTCACAATTAATATGTTACATATAATATAGTTTCAAGCAAAACAGGAACTCCTCCCTGAGAGAATAATACAACAGACTTTTAAAAAGTTTTCTTCACTCATTTCGCCTCATTCTCAACAAAACGGTTTTAGTAAATCTCAACAAAATTGATAATAATTTTTTCAAGAATATACATTTGATAATCATCATCATTATCTAAAATGTTTTTGATCAAATTTCATATAAAATACATATACAGATGAAGCACTGGTGGTATAATGGTTTATCGTGGTTGGAAATAGACACAGCGAACTAAGTCTAAACCCTGTGCGATACTACTGGTGCTTTATTTTGCATTAATACCTTTGAGAAAGGCATGAAACATCTATTCACTCAAAATAAAATTCATAGATAAATTGTCGGGATGACTGAACTCTCTTTATTCTCAGTAAGGCAACCGGTCTTGGAAAAATTGACTTTTAATCGCATTCTTTCCATGGCGGACAGGTCAGTAAATACAAATATACATGTTCATCTCTCTTTCTCTCTCTCTCTCTCTCTCTCTCTCTCACACACACACACACACACACACATATATATATATAGTTTGATTAAAAATATCGAGACTGAAACTTTGAATTGAAATAAAAAGAAAATTTATACCATAAACTGGCGATTTTCATCACTTAAAATATTCAGATGATTGTTGCCATCTTCACTGTTATATTCACAATGTTTCGGCCGAAGCGTCTTTCCGCAGCTATTTTTGTCGAACTCAGGAGCCAACACAGAACTTTGAACTAAACCACGTGGTTAGATTGTTACAATTTCGTTAACATTGAGCAGCTTCAAGTGTTAGGCTAAAGTATTTGTTGTTATTTCACTGTTGGTGGGATTGAACCTGTAATCTCTCGTTGATTTTACTTAGCAAAGAGTCCTGCTGGACAATATCATGTGAATTTTTATTCCTGTTAGGATTCAATCTATGATTCTAAAAGATTTGTTTAAAAATTATTCGTATTCTATAAGGTCATGTGCAAAAATAAATAAACAAATAAATAAGAAAAGAGAAGAAAAACTACAAAATATAAATATGAAATTACAATGAACACAATTCCCTTAAATAACGCTAGACGTGCAGATGTACCATTGACATCAATCAATCAATTTGTTTGTGACCAAAATAGGAAACGCATATTTCAAATACACATCTACTAACAAGTAATTGCATTTTTCAAGGTGATTTTCTCGAATCATATCATGGGATCAGTTTTTTTCATTTATCATGTAACTAGCTGAAGTACTCGTCTCCGGCAAAAGATCAAGACATTGATCACAGCTGGTTATAATGAGAGAGAGCAGAATTAATAACCCGTCATGACAATATCATGAATGTTGTTTCCATTGGACCAAAAATCGATGAGTTTTCAGAATTATATTAATTCTGCTAACTCAAAGACTTTTTGTTACAAAGTCCTTTCTTGTTGACGCCCAGACAGTTTCCATGCAATATTATTTCGATAATTCTATATTGTTAAAAAGGAAATTCCTACCGTTCTCTTTTTTATGTTAAATTCTTTTCTTACATTAAATGAATATGCATAAAAAAAATTGTAGCTTTAAAGTAAAGAAATTAATATTATAGATAAACAGCCCAAGTGTATGGCATAACTTTTTCTGTTACGTTTATGTAGAATATGTATAGTCTTTTTTGATAAAACCCAATTCTATATTTTTTTCACGAATGTTTAAGATGTTCATGATGAGAGAGTGTTTTTATGGTACCCGTCAGTCTCACGAGACTTGATCTGCACCTGAATATCAGTACAGGCATGGGGAAGATGTCACAGAAGATCGCTAGCTATCTTTTCACGCTCCAGGTCATGTTTAAGGGTAGGGAAATTTGCAATGCAAGTTTACATTAATATCGAAGCATGAGTTGAAAGGATATAGTTGAACATGGAATGTCTTAAATATTCCCACTCCTAGTTTTTGCCGCTCAGCCAGCGCAAGTTAACCTAAAAGTGAGCTTGGATTCAGAGTTTTCCTTCTCCTAAACTGGTGCTCCTACCTAACTACAGAACCCCGACTCTCCCACTCTTTTATCTTAGTTGAAGAGAGAAATAGAGTAATTTCTTTCCCAAAGGCATTCATACGAAGCAAAACTCAAAGAGCCTTCTCCTGGATTTGATCTCGGGTCATAGACTCATTACGACGACTACTTTTATACCAAACGCACCTCTAAGGATAATGAGTTCAAACTTTTCTCTGTTTATTAACGATTTGTTCCTGATTTTCGTTTTCTAAATGTTTTCCTTTTCTATTCTCAGATGGAAGGATTATGATTAAAAATTACTGTTGTATTGGATATATTCATAGAATGCCCGAAAAATTAGATCCAAACAATTACTAATCCAACATTTCTTTTTTAAATAAAATGTTGTGTATAAGTTACTTGTACTGCTATACTATTTTTATACATAGTTCTAATCGATATTGATGAAATTGGTGATCGGTGCATGAGTACAAACATACGATTCACGTTGAAAGTGGTGCCAATTCCTTTGGATTCAGAGATAACAATTTTCGATACCTCAACTTCTCTGGGCGATTTCAAGGACGATTGATTTCTAAAGATCAATTTCCATATCCGGAAGTTTACGCTGTCAGTCAGATCTTCAACATACGTAATGTAATCTTTAGTCGTTTATGAACGTGGACACACAACGTTTGTCTTGCGGATTAATACACCTCTCTTGTATGAACCACACGTGTCTGATATTTTGTTTCTTGCTAATTCATATTCGTCATAGTGCACTTCTGATGATTTTTTACCCTTCATAAGTAAAAATCTCGATAAATTTCTTATTTGTCCACTGTTTTAAATTAGTAGTCATCTTTGTTGCGTCGTCATATTCCCATGCGTCCAATATTCAGACAGAAGAAAAACATTATACTCTTTTTAGCTTTGAGCTTACAGATGAAAATAATGTTTTAATTTCGATCGATTTTCTCGTATCACAGCATGACTTTTCGGACATCCATCCAATCAAATTCATTAAAATAATTTCCGAGGCACTGATAAATGAGTTGAAAATCTTATATCTGATGGTCATGCTAGTTGTTATTAAACCTTCTTTTTTAGAAAATGGTTATTATTATTTTACTCTTTGTAAGATTTTTATACAATTCTTAACTCGAGGCTTTTCACTGAAATCCTGAAATCAAGTGTCCTTAGATTCCAAAGACTATTTTCAGTATTGTAGCCAATCTTGATAGTGTTATGGTCTAGAGTAACTCAAATGTTTTCGGATTTATAGCCCTGGCAGTCCTTTTCTCGGAATCTAGGAGATTATCCCAAACTATCGACCTAGTTATCATTGTCAACTTTATCCACTGCGTTTTTTTAGTTGTCTGGTAAGATCGAGAGTTTTTCACTTTTCTTTATTTTAACTGATCTGCTTGAATACTTCTACTACTACTACTACTACTACTGATAATAATAATAATAATAATAATAATAATAATAATAATAATAATAATAATAATAAGAAGAAGAAGAAGAAGAAGAAGAAGAAGAAGTAACTAAAGGAATATTAAAGGGACTGGAGGACTTGGAAGTTGGAGGACGATTGGAAGCCATCCAAACTACAGCATTGTTGAGAACGGCCAGAATACTGAGAAGAGTCCTGGAGACTTGAGGAGACTTGCTGTCACTCAAACTCCAGTGAAAGACCATCAACTAACGCTGACGTGAAAATATCTAATGAGTAAATAATAATAATAGACTCGCATAAACTCCTATGGGACTTTAACATACAAACGGATCACCTAATCCCGGCCAGAAGACCAGACCTTATAATAATCAACAAAAAAAAAAAAAAAAGGATCTGCAAAATTGTCGACTTTGCTGAATAAATCTGAAGGAAAGTGAAAAGAAGGATTAGAACCTCAACCTTGCTAGGGAATTAAAAAAGCTGTGGAACATAAAAGTAACGATTGTGCCAATTGTGATTGGTGCGTTAGGCACAGTAACTAAAGGTTTATTAAAGGGCCTGAGGACTTGGAAGTTGACGGATGGGTGGAGACTATCCAAACGACAGCATTGCTGAGGACGGAAAGAATACTGAGACGAGTCCTGGAGACTTGAGGAGACTTGCTGTCACTCAAACTCCAATGAAAAACCATCAGCTAACACTGATGTGAAAAACTCTAAAGGAATAAATAATGTTTATATTTATTTTATCATTCCTTGCGAATTGTTCTCGTCAGTTTTAGCAGGTGGTCTTCCGCTGGAGTGACAGTAAGTCTCCTGTCACCAGGACTCTTCGAGTATTCTAGCTGATCACAACAATGCTGGGGTTTGCATGGTCTCGATTATTCTGATTTCCAATTCCTCCAGTCTCATTTCCAAGCATTTGAGGACGATTTCAAGCACGCCAACTACAATTGGTATCACCGTCACCTACATGTTCAATATCTTTTTTAGTTATCTACAAAGATTCAAGTATTTGTTTATCTTTTAGCTTTGTTTTATTTTCACTCTGTTTTCCTTATTTATATGAATGCTCCTGAGCATGTTACTAGGGGGTCTTCCCAAGTGTTTATTCTTTTGATGAGATTTCTGCAGGAGAATCTGGTTTCGTGAAGTTTTCTTTTTATTCTGAGATACTCTATCGTACTCTTTCTCACAATCCTATTTCTTTGAAGATGTTTGCTTTTAATATTTCCAGGTACTACTAATTTTCTTTTTCTCCAAATGTTGACGTGCCTTTCTGATTTGATAATTCTATTCCTCTGTTGCTTCCCTTTTTTTTTCTATGAGAATGGCATATTTTTCAAAGCCAAATTTCATCCCCCATATCCTGGCTTTACATTTTTATCGTTTGTAAAAGTTTTTTTTTTTAAATTAATTTTCATTATGGTAAATATCTTCATATCACCCATTTTCACGAGGTAATTTATCTTTTCCATTTATTTGGTAAATTTATTGACTTCAGTGCATTTCCTCAGCATATTATTGAATGGCATCATATTAATAAGAAATAGCAGTAGCGATAATGAGTCTCCCTGGAAAATGCCTCTTTGGATTTTCACCTCTGCTAAAGCTAGTTCTTCTTCTTCTTCTTCTTCTTCTTCTTCTTCTTCTTCTTCTTCTTCTTCTTCTTCTTCTTCTTCTTCTTATTATTATTATTATTATTATTATTATTATTACTTAATAGTAGCACTTGTGGTGGTAGTGGTAGTGAAAGAAATTTTCTGATTATCGGCCTATTTGCAGCCAGTTATTGGCGCATTGTTTCCATTTTCAAAAACGTTTTTTGAATTTTGTAGTCACACCTGCTCATACTAGTTCTACTCTCACACAATGCAATAATCTTTTTGCCTTCACGTTTAGTTTTTTCTTCCTCATCTCCTTTTCTCCAGACTACTCGAAAATTTAGCGAATAAAATTCATCTTTCAATAAATATTTTTCTTCTTCCACATTTAAAAAATATCATTATCTTTTTTTTTTTTTTACATTTCAACTTTTTCACTCAACTTATTTCACTTTCAGTTTTAAATTATTTCTTTCATTTGCCAGTTTTAACTCGATTTTATGCATCAGCGTGTGTCACCATTTTCTGTTTTTGTCTTTGTAATAACAATGATAACTACATGCAGATGTCCGTTCTCCACCGTCTCTTATTTAGTCTGCTTTACAATAAGACCCGCCGCCATCATCACTTTCATAATTATTATTATTATTATTATTATTATTATTATTATAGTTATCATTGCCAAAATAAAGTGAAAATCATCTCTTTTTCGCTAAAATCAATTTTCTTTAACTTTCACTTTCTACAAAATCAACAACTGAATAAAAATAAAATAAAATTACAAAGAATATAATTAAAAAGGCATCTTTCGAAAATCTGCATCGTTATTCTTGAATTTTTTCATCCAATTCAGCTGCTTTGCATATTTTTAAAATAATTTCTTTTTTCCCCTTATGATTTTTAATCTGTCTTTTACGTCACCCGTTTCTCCATTTTCAAGTCATTTCTCTTTTCAATATTCTAAACTTAAAGAAAAATTTACAAGCTCTCTTGAGTTCTGGGTTGTAAAAATCATTTGACACACACCCACACAACATACATATATACATATGTGTGTGTGTGTGTGTGTGTGTGTGTGTGTGTGTGTGTGTGTGTGTGTGTGTGTGTGTGTGTGCATATATTTTCGAGTCAAAAACTCCAATAGATGAAATTTTTTATCTTATTAAAAGGCGACCAGGATTATACTTATCAATATATAAACTAACTATATTGATTTAAACGTAAATAAACGAACTGAATTGATTTTAACTTCATATCAACCTTCCTAAACTTATTTTATTCATAGTTGTTTGGGAATCACGTTCACTGTACGTTTATTTTTTTTTGTTTTGTTTTTTCATAAGAGTTTTTGCACACGGTCTTATTGTACACGAATAATTTTTTAATAATCCTATTTGACCCCTAGATAAGACCCTTATTTATACAACAACTCAAAGTTTGAGTCGACTTGTGTGTAATAGAAATGAAGTTATACTACATACTCCCCAGTTCTCAAGAACTGGGGCCTCACTACCCGATACCATTTGTCATATCAAGCAGACCCCTTTTTGCTAGGGAGGTCTTACCCCTCTGCAGGAAATTATCATCATCATCAAAGAATGCCGATAGAACTGTTTCCATTGACTTTTTCTTGCCATTCGTCCTTATCGACCATCGTTCTTGGTAGGTTCTTTTGGCAGCATCCAGTCTCCCTACAGAGTTGATGAATGCAATTTTTCCTGTTCAACCAACACTCGTGTGTCTATATGTCGGCGTCCACAAGAGAATATCGTTTCTGATTTCGTCCATACTCATCCAGCAGTAAAAAGCATGTCTTTCAAAACATTACTGTATCTTTGTTTAATTTTCATCTAACTTTTTCTCCATGTGTTTTAGGTAAAGTTCAACTGGAGCAACCATACAGAGGTGTTAACATAGCCACAACTTGGAAGATTTCCCGTTTTATATTATCACATTTCCATATTTTTGTTAACAGGAGCAAGCATACAGAGGTGTTAACATAGCCACAACTTGGAAGATTTCCCGTTTTATTTTATCACATTTCCATATTTTTGTTAACTGGTCGTTAACCAGTCAATGCTTTACCTATTGGTGTGTTGACATTGATTTCAGCAGATAAGATATTTCTGCTGTGATATATGAACACGTCTACTATTTTCAAAGGCTTACCATTTGATGAAGAGTTGGCTCCATCTTGATTAAAATGCATGGACTCAGTTTTATCTGATGTCGCTTTCTGTCTGCTTTAGTATATGCAGAAGAGATTCGGCATGAGCACGTGTATTTGCTTGAAGCTCTAGATTATCTGCGTAGTCTGCGTCAGTAATAGTTTCTGCGGGATATTATCTACTTCTCGCATTCTTCTAAAATGTGTAACCCAATGCAGTATTTCATTTCTATGTAATAAGAGTATATTGTTTAAGACCAGTAATATATACGTTAATTCCTAAAATTTATTAATATACTTAGGTTATATTTCTATTCACGTCACATTATGCTCAGTGATATTGAAGAGCTTTTAATTCCTTGGTAGAAGCAAGGAACTGTTTTAAATTAATGATCATGAAAATATTAATTCTAACTCTGATAGCAATAATCTTAGTGAATCATAATCTTTGTTTTGCAAATCTAATCACATAATCTATCTATCTATCTATCATGTTTTTATTTCAAACCACCCTTTTGCTCTTTCCCATGTTCATATCTTCGTCCCTAAACGACCTAGGTGAGATTCCCAGTGCATTAACCACAACAATGAAAAGAACTACGTCGACATGTACCTACCCTCTACCATCTTCCTCGGCATCAGGTTCATAACCTCACTCCCACTACTCACTCAACACTATACTGACAAGTCCAAAAAATGCAGCCTCCTCTCTCTTTTTTCTCTCAGTAACCCTTACACCCCCTTGTCTCTTCCTCTCTGTGCATCATCGCTCTACAAGTTCACGGGAGTACGTATTCTCCGATTGTAACATCTTTCTGACGCCATCGCTAATATGGACGTACAAACCAGGGCAAGAAATAGAGACGCAAAACTGCGCACTAGTTGTTATTGTTGTTGTCAATAATAATAATAATAATAATAATAATAATAATATGAATTCCAGCAGTTCAGAGTGGGAAGTTCAAAGAAAACCAAATATTAGAAAACTACTCGGAGTGTTTCAACTGTAGGATATGGCATTAATAGTTGAGTTTCTAATAATTGAAATATTGGGAATCGTCGTGTTATTCCCTCAAAAATAGAAATACAAGGAAAGGTAAAAATAAGAGCATCTTCAGATTTCATGCAGACGATATGGCTCTCTAAGAAGACTTGCTCTTAGTTTAATTAATGCAATTGTTTAATTTCATCTCAATAAAGGTATAGAGATGATGATAAATTTTATGAAGAAACAGTTTCTTTCTATTTCATATTTTATGTTTTTTTACTATACTCATATATATATATATTTCCGTTTCACATGCTGGAGCAAATATTCTATTTTGTCTAAAATCATCTTGTTTTATCCACGATGAAATAATCTGCTTATTTAAATTTCAAACTTCCCCAAATTCTTGTTTCCTACTTTCTTCATGAGAATATTTGATTGGTTCCTTTATCCTTTATTTGGCATGATTAGGTTATTTTTAAAATGTCCACTGGATTAAAAATTTCCCAACATTAAAGAGACAATGCTTACAACAGTGGAAGGATGAGTAAATATAGCGTTCTACACAGTTCTAAAATTGCATTTTCATCGACTACTACTACTACTACTACTACTTTTTTTCACACCAATTTTAACTGTTAGATTTTTTACTTAAGTCGAAATGTGAACAAGTCTCCTTAGACCTCCAGGTATCTCATGTGTATACTACTTGATCTTAATATAGAATCTCATGTGTATACTACTTGATCTTAATATAGAATCTCATGTATATACTACTTGATCTTAAGAGAGAATCTCATGTGTATACTACTTGATCTTAATATAGAATCGCATGTTTAAACTACTTGATCTTAACAGAGAATCGCATGTGTAAACTACTTGATCTTAACAGAGAATCGCATGTGTACTCGACTTGATCTTAACAGAGAATCTCATGTATATACTACTTGATCTTAAGAGAGAATCTCATGTGTATACTACTTGATCTTAAGAGAGAATCTCAGAGAATCGAGACCATCCAGACTACTGCTCTGTTAAGATCAAGTATACTACTTGATCTTAACAGAGCAGTAGTCATGATGGTCTCGATTCTTCCTCTGATCTTCAGCCTCCCCACTTTTTTCCTCGCCTTTGAGTACTGTTCTTAGGGTACCATCTACAATTGGTATCACCAACATCGTCATGTTTCCCAGCCTTTTCAGCTCTCTGGTAAGATCCAGGTACTTTTCATATTTTAACATTCTTTTGTTTTCAATCTGTGGTCCGTTAGAACGGCAAAATCAACTAGACAACAAATTCTTTTCTCCCAATTAATTGACAGTAGTTCTTGTCTTCTAGTTAGGACCCAAGGTCACAAAAAAGGGGATTTAACCTTGATTCAGACTCACATTAGAATAACAGAATTTATAGACAAATATAAATTATAATTGTGCAAGTGAAATATGAAGAAGAGAGACTACTTTATAATTATATTCTATAGGAATTGCCTTTAAGATATGTAAATGATAGGGGTAAGTACGAACCATGATATTACAATAATATTAAGTCTCTAACAGGATTAGAAATTGATTTATTCCATAAGCGTCTTCGAATATTATTGAGCTGACAAGAATCTCGCTAAGATATGCTGTTTTTGCCAGGTTATAATAAAATAAACCCCAAACTGAATTATCATTGTTTTATTCCGGACGAAAATTTCCCACGTGCTAACGGTGGTGATTTTTCGATCAAATCTGAGTGACAGCAAGTTTCCCGGTTTCTTCTGAGTATTTAAGCCAACCACAATAATACTGTAGCAAAGATGGTTTTGATTCTTCCTCTGATATTCGATCCCTCACTTTTTCCCCAAGCCCTTTGGGACCTTTTCAAGCGCACCTACTACAACTGCTATCACCGTCACCTTCATGTTTCTTATCTTTTTAGTTCTCTGGCAAGGTCTAAGTATTTGTCTAACTTTTGGCAAATTGTATTTTCATTTGGTGGTTTGACGGAACTAGAGTACAAGTTATTTTTTTGTTAATTGACGCTAGGTTTGGCCTTTTGACTGGGACTTGGTAATCCGGTTGTGTCACAAAATCTGAGATAGTTTTACGTGTCCCATGCTCTAGGGCGAATTTTAGTTGTTGTGTACGTCTTTTGACCATATGGTCAAATTTAATTCTATTGAACAAATACCAGTGGGTCAAAGTTCCCACTTGGTCATGTCTGGTACTCCTAATTTACTTCATTCGGGTATGATGTGATTAATCGTTTCATCTTTGTCTCAGTATATCCTACTCTTGCAATTCTGTTGCATTCGATCAGCTTTTAATTATATTTGGTCCTTATAGAATTTTTTGAGCTGATGTTTAATGAGATTCAGTTTCTCTCTATATATTTCCTTTTTTGTAGCCATTTCCTGGTCTTCTCGTGTGCAATCTCGCCAGTTAGTAGCTTGACCTATCCCTACAGTTATTTTTCTTCTTATTTCTGTTATCTAGCTTTTGCTGTTGTTCTTTTTCTTTTTATTACTGGCTGCTTTAAAAAGTCTTACTTTGCTCATTTTTTGTACAGTCCTTGAGGTTTTGTATTGATAATTCTATGCAATACTCAATGCTGGTCAGTCCTCTTTCTCCTACTTTTCTTAACACATATAGTCTGTTAAAGTTATCCCTTGTCCTGTGGTCGATTTTTCTGAGTTTCTGTCTTGTTTATTCTAAGAATGGTCTTGAGTACCTTGAATAGATTTCTGCAGCTGAGTTTGATTTCGAAAATTTTCCTTTTTCTTTTGAGATACTTTTATTTTTCCATCATCACTGCTTGTTTTTATGGTTTCTGTTATTATCATTTAGTCATTAGAGTTTTTTCCATCAGCGTAAACTGATGGTCTTTCACTGGAGATTGAATGACAGCAAGTCTTCTCAAGTCTCCAGGACTCTTCTCAGTATTCTGGCCGTTCTCAATAATGTAATAGTTTGGATGGTCTCCACTCGTCCGCCAACATCCAAGTCCTCCAGTCCCTTCAGTAATCCTTTAGTTACTGTTCCAAACACACTAATTACAATTGGTATAATTTCACCTTCATGTTCCATAGTTTTTTCAATTCCCTAACAAGGTCGAGATATTTATCGTTCTTTTCACATTCCTCCAGTTTTATTCTGTGGTCAGCCGGGACAGTGAAGTCGACAATTTGGCATATTCGCTCTTTTTTGTTGTTGATTATTATAAGGTCTGGTCTTCGGGCCGAAATTAGGTTATCCGTGTGTATGTCAAAATCCCATAGGAGTTAATGTGTCTAAGACAGGTGCTGGGTTGTGCATATACCATTTGTTGGTGTGGTCAAATATAAATTTCTTGCACATTTCCCAGTGGATCACCTTGCCGACCCAGCCGTGGGTCGTCTTATACTCCTTCTGTGCTAATTTGCTGCGTCCGCTTATTATGTGATTGATCGTTTCTCTTATTATTATTGTTATTATTATTTACTCCTTTAGAGATTTTCACATCAGTATTAGCTAATGGTTTTTCACTAGAGTGAGTGACTGCAAGTCTCCTCAAGTCTCCAGGACTCTTCTTAGTATTCTGTCCGTTCTCAGTAATGCTGTCATTTGGATAGTCTCTACCCGTCTGCCAAACTCCAAGTCCTCCAGGCCTTTTAATAATCCTTTAGATATTGTACATAAAGAACCAATCACAATTGGTACAATTGCCACCTCACCTTTTTCATTTCTCTAGCAAGGTCGAGGTACTTATCGTTCTTTTCACATTCTTTCAGTTTTATTCTGTGGTCAGCTGGGATAGCAAAGTCGATAATTTTGCAGATTCTCCCTTTTTTGTTAATTATTATCAGGTCTGGTCTTCTGGCCGAGATTAGGTTATGCGTGTGTATGTCAAAGACCCATAGGATTTTATGTGTGTCATTTTCTAGGACAGGTGCTGGGTTTTGCATATACTATTTGGTGGTGTGGTCAAATATACACTTCTTTTACATTTCCCTGTAGATCACCTTACCAACCCAGCCGTGTCTCGTCTTATACTCCTTCTGTGCTAATTTACTGCATTCGCTTATGTGATTGATCATTTCATCTCTGTCACCACATAGCCTACATTTGCTATTTTGTTGAGTCTTGTCAATTTCCCTTTGACATGATTGGCTCTTATGGCGCTGTCCTGAGCTGCAATTAGGAAAGATTCCGTTTCTCTCTTAAGGTTTTTTTTCCTTAGCCAGGTCCATGTTTTCTCGTGTGAGATGGTGTTTATTAGTCGTTTAAATCGGCCAAAGAGTTGTCATTTTTACCATTTTTGTTTCCTAGTTATTGTCATTCTATCGTCTATCGTGTTGTAGCTATCGTTTCTGATGGCTGTAATTAGTCCTCGTTCGTTTTTTTCTATGTAGTCTTCGAGCCGTTGTATTGATGCGTCAACGCAGTCTTCGATGCTGGCAAATCCTCTTCCTCCTTCTTTTCTAGATACATATAGTCTGTCAACGTCGTCTCAGGGATGTAATGCCTTATGCATAGTCATTAATTTTCTTGTTCTTTGATCCATTTATTTAAGTTCATCTCTAGTCCACTTGAAAAAGGGTCCCAAATATCTAACGAGGGGCACAGCCCAAGTATTTATTCCTTTGATGAGGTTTCTGCTGGAGGGTTTTGTCTCGAGTTGTTTTCTAGTTCTCCTGAGATATTCTTTTTGAATTTTGTCTTTCATTTCCACTTGTTTGAGGGTGTTAGCCTCCAAGATACCCAAGTATTTTTAGGTTTCATTTTCTGCGAGCGTTCTAATCTTGTCTCGATTTGGTAGTTCCATTCCGTCAGTCTTATGTCGTTTGCAACTTTTCATGACTAGTATGGGACATTTTTCAATGCCAAATTCCATTCCTATGTCCTGACTAATGGCGTGTATGAGAGTTTCCAGTTCTTTTTTATTTTTTTCAAATATCTTGATTTCATCCATGTACATTGGGTGATTGATGTTTTCTTGTGATCTGCTAAGTTTATATCAGGTCGTGCATTTTTTTGAGTATGTGGTTAAGTGGCATCGTGGCTATAATGAATAGTAAGGGTGATAGTGCGTCTCCTTAGAAAATCCCCCTTTGGATCTTTGTTTCAGCCAAGCTTTTTCCTCCTGCAGTTAATTCAACTGGTTTTTCGATAAGGTTTATGACTTCGTGTGATATTTTGTACATTTTGAGGCAGTTTATTATCCAGCTTTGTGGGACTATGTTATATGCCTTTTTGAAGTCAATCCCGGCCACAGCTGTTAGTATATTTTCCACATCATTGGTAGGCAGGTTATCGGTCTGCAATTATTTGGAGCAGTTCCTTTGCTTGGGTCCTTTTTTATCAATGTTGTCTTTCCTTTGGTCATCCAGTCTGGTTTCTGTGCTCCTTGTAAGCATTTGTTCATTTCTAGTGTTAGTCTGCCGTGAATGGAGGTGAATTTTTTGGACCAGAAACCATGTATTCCATTATAGCCGGGCGTATTCCAGTTTGGCATTCTTTTTAGTGTCGTTCTGAATAAATCGATATGTATTTCCCCTTTGGTGCCTTCTTTAAGTTCTTCTAGTTCTCTTGTAATATTGTTTATCCATTCAGCCCTTTAGTCATGTTTTTTTGGTTGCCATATTTTAGTCCAAAATCGTTCGGTTTCTTTGGCATCCAGTTGTTGCTATGTTTTCATGTCACCTCCTCCCAATTGTTGATAGAATTTTCTTTCGTTGTTTTGGAATGTCCTGTTTCGTCTGTATTGTTTTACCCTTTGTCAATATTTCTTTAGTCTCCCTTCTTTCGCCCAAACCTTCTGGTTTATTTCCTCAAGTTGTACTGTTATTTTTTCTCGTATTGTCTTTTCCATTTTATTCCCACATATTCCAGGATCTTTCTGTGTTACCATTTTGGCCTGTTTTCGTAGATTTTTTATCTGGGTTTCCAATCGAACTTCCCATCCTGGTTTCGACTGTTTGTTCGTGCTTTTTGAGGAGACCCCATTTTTCTCACACTAATTTTGCCTCTGCATAGATTAGATCATTTAACTCAGTTATATTATTTGTTGATATGTATGGTTGTATTTGATTTATTTTGTTTGTTTCAGTTTTAAGTGTTCTCCATTTTATGTTTCTTAATGATAGAAGGGTGGTCTTCGCACTGTTCATAATTCTTTTTAGATTTTCTAGATTTGTCGGTTGTTCTTGTGATAGTGTTTGTGTAGGGTTACTTGGTACTGTGGCGTATTCATTTTCAAGAGTTGGTTGTTCATTTCTGATATTTTTTTTTGGTTGGCGTCACTTGATATGTTTGGAATTGTACTGTCTTGCGACTGTGTTTTCTGGTGTATTTCTAGTAATTCAAGGTCAGAAAACCATACTGTTTTTATTATTGTTTTAACTTGGTTGGCAAGCCTTTACTTGTTGTGTGAAAACTAGCACATTCTTGCCAGATCTCTATCATTCCTTTCCTATACACTCTTTGTGAAGGGTTGCTCCTAAAAGAGCAGTGTAGTGCAAGATGATAGTCTTCCCTAGTCCATGTTGTTCGTTTTGGTCTCTGATCGTTGTGGTTGCTAATATCATCATTCATGTACCTGAAAAGATAGCTGCCAACATTCGCAGGATGACTAACGGGTCTCTCATGTTGGCTATCAGGAGTGCACCTGCCAATCATGACACCCAAGCCTGTTGCCTGAGTCCCACGTTTTCTAATATTGAGATAGGACATTTTTATCATGGGTGGTATATTGTGGCTATACCAGACCCAGGTGTTGTTTTTGATCTGCGCAATTGACACAGGTGTGACCGAGAGCAGTCATATTGACTGTTCATAAACAGAGGTAAAAAAAAAAAAAAAAAAAAAACAAAAAAAACAACGGGATCTATACCTAAACCTAAATTTTAACTTAGTTAAGTCCGTAGTCCAATTTTTTTTTATTTCCCAAGTAACTACAGTGGACTGCTTGAAAGATTTTTTTCATGCCCGTTTAATGGTAATATCTTATACTTAACCTACTTTTAAATGTGCTGGTGATAATCTTTCCCATGAGAGTTTTGATGATTTTACGGCGAAATACCGGGCTAAAACGTCTATCGAGTGAGAAAGTCGTTGGGCAATATGGAGGGTGACGAGGTAAATTTAAACAATTCTTCAGTTAGCTTGAGATAATTGCACCTGGTAAAAACATTTAGCCGATCAGTGACACTCTTCCGTTAAAATATAACAAAAATTCACCAACAGATTTTACAAGTCATCGAAAATCTAATGTATTTTTTAAAAAAAAGAGCAGTTTGTACTAACCTCTATCCAACGAGTGTTCCTGGAGAATTATTTAGTCTGTGTATACATCCATATAGTTCTTAAGTTGGGGCTTTTATAACTTTCCTAAGTTATAACTTTCCTAAGATAGTATTATTATTATTATTATTATTATTATTATTATTATTATTATTATTCATATGGTGTTTTCTTAAAACACCAACCATTTTTTTTATATATACATTGGTCGGATTAATTATCGTTTTCAAATATTCATTTCCGTTCATTAGTGTTCTTTAGTAAATTTCACAATATCTTTTGATGTTTGTGCTAAACTCCTGGAAGTTGATCTTGGCATCAAATGATATTCTTGAGTGCCGAATATTCAATGAGCATCAGATGTGTAAAAATGGCTAAAATATTGACAGTAATAATGTTTCAGTCATTATTAATCCATCAGCAACAATATGATACCTTTGATCAAAATAAAGATTGCAGGTGTTTTAATTTATGGGGAAATATGTGGAAACACACATGTATACCACCATATGAATACTCATATACATTCGTGCATGTGAAGATGTCTAATTGAATGCCAACAAATAAACGTGTCTAAGGATAAATCTACACACGAAATTGACAAATGTAGTTTAGTTAATAGATTTTACGTTCGAATGATTGATTTTACTACCTGTGAGGAGGAAGCAAGCATCATATTTATTTATCTTATTGTTTTTACATGAAATTTCAGCCTTTGATCGTTGCTCCAGTAAAAAAATGTATTTTACTTTTTAAAACAGATTATTAAAAAATATTTTTAGATTGTTGCAATCTGTAAAACTATGCACGCTAATATATTATTTCATCATACAACGTGTGAAAGCACGTGCGATACCATGTCCTCATCAGCCGCCATCCAGGGGTGATAACACAGTTTCGGTAGCTCAAGGCGGTACTGCCACCCCTGGCGCTACCAAGCAGCTTTTGCCACCGGACAGGGTATTAAGAGAATCATATATATATATATATATATATATATATATATATATATATATATACACGCCAGATCAATTAAATGCAGAGACTACATTGGACGTTAATCTTCATTTTCTGAGTGCAGTTTGTGATTTAAAAAACGCGTTTACTTTCGACGGTTGATCTTATTACGCGTTTACAGTAACCGTTTCTTACGTAATCACACGGGAAAGGTGATTCCGCGTGTATTACCTTCATGCTGAAAACTTTCTCGCTTTCGACCAAATCCAACTTGATGCATATCGCGCCGCGGTCTGAAGACGATTCGAGGCAACTTTCAAACTGTGGCCAATGATTCCTATTTTTGAAAGAAACGAAATGACTGAGTATACATATATATGTATATATATATATATATATATATGTGTGTGTGTGTGTGTGTGTGTGTGTGTGTGTGTGTGTGTGTGTGTGTGTGTGTGTGTGTTAAATGACGATTTTTCCAACCCAGATCTAAAAAAAACTTGTAAATTTTTCTTAGATTTAGAAGATTGGAAAGAGAAATGCCTTGAAAATGGAGAAACGGGTGACGTGGAAGACAGATTAAAAATCATAAGTGGAAAAAAGAAATTATTTTAAAAATATGCAAAGCAGCTGAATTGGATGAAAAAATTTCAAGAATAACGATGCAGATTTTCGAAAGATGCCTTTTTAATTATATTCTTTGTACTCTTATTTTATTTTTATTCAGTTGTTTATTTTGTAGAAAGTGAAAGTTAAAGAAAATTGATTTTAGCGAAAAAAAGATGATTTTCACTTTCTTTTAGCCATAAACTCCATTGAAAACCATCGGCTTACTCTGGCGTGAAAAACTTGAAAAGAATTAGATAATAATAATAATAATAATAATAATAATAATAATAATAATAATAATAATAATAATAATAAAAACCCCAAAAATGACAACATGCAGAATTGTGGACTTTGCTGTCCCGGCTGACCACTGAGTAAAATTGAAAGGAAGCGAAAAAGAAAGATTAGTACCTTGACCTTGCTGAGGAATTTAAAAAAAAAACGTAGAACATGAAAGTAACGATTATATCAGTTGTAATTGCTCTTAGTGCTGTCACCAAAGGATTGATACAAGGACTTGAGGACTTGGAAATAATAGGACGAGGGCAGACCATCCAAACTACTGCATTATTGAGAACGGCCAGAATACTGAGAATAGTCCAGGAGAGTTGAAGAGACTCGTTGTCACTCAAACTCCAGTGAAAGATCATCAACTTATGCTGATGTGAAAAACTCTAAAAGGAGTAAATAATAATTATAGTAGTAGATAATTCCGTTGTTTTACTAGAAAAGAATTCTGCATAGCATTCCTGACATCGCCTATTTTGTAAAATACATCTCTAAGATGCTTTTGGATGCATCGTCAGTGATGTTCTTTTGTTCATTGGATGTTTTGGGTCTTTTCAACATCATAACCTCAAGCTAAAATGACCCTAGCGAAATTGAACACGTTTCCGTTATTCGTCCGCATTACATGCGCTCCTCTTCAACTAACAAATGGTTTCGGGATACGTCCTTTACACTTCTGGTCGTCGTGGTTTCGACGCATGTTGTGTATATCACGGAAGCTATGCAGATAGTATTTTCATTTTTCCTGCTGTTTGACGATTGAAAAATTAATGAATTGCGTACAGATCGGAAAAGCTCGACTTTTTACCTGCAAAGATAATTTTGAAAGATAACACAAATCCCGTGTAAATTCCATCACATTATATGCAGAAAATATCTCCTTCAGTTATATTCTCCATAGGAGTTGATGCAAATAATAGGCAAAATTCCTTCAATCTTCAGCCAATACCTTAACCTTATTAGGTTATTAGATATCATGCCGGTAATTAGCCTTCATGGTATCCCTCAAAGCAATGGGAAGTTTACTCAACAGTGTTCATCTCCTCCCCCAGTAACACGTGCATTTTTATAATGAGTTATAAAGTACTAATACAAAGACGTGATTTGTGACCTGATTTATAAGGTTTGTTTTGAATTTAGTGAATTCCTTCTCTTAGGCTGGTTTCCCCACCAAGGCTGGAGAAACCAGTCGGTCCTTCTACTTACTAATAGCAAGAGAAGAGGGAGAAGAGGTAGACATATGCTTTTCCAAAGGCATTCAGACTTAATGAAAAAAATTAGGTTATTAAATTAGTTTTAATACTGACGTCAATAACAGTTACGCCACGCGCATTTTTGCTGATATTAATGGTTTGCAAAACAATTAGAGAAAGCTTTTGAGCTTGGTTAAAACTCAGAAAGATTTTTGAATACTCCTGATGGGAAATCAAGTATAGATACTCATAATAGTTCAGCCTGACTTACACACACATATATATATAATCATACACAGACAGACTGTTTCGTTCTAACAGAACTCTTCAGTGTGGCTAGACCCGCAGGACGTTCGAAGCCGGGATCGAAACCCGTCCAACTTTACGAGAGACTAAGGTTTCAGACCACACGGCTACAAGCGGACTACGTTGGCTAAGGGAATTTTAAGGTATTTTATTTTTAGCAACAGCAGCAGCAGCCTTTGTTTACATTTTTTAATACCCTATCGGCTACCAGAGTGCTCAATTCTTACGAAGAGCTTTGCATTACGCTAGGGGTGGCCGACAATTCCTTCGCCAGAGTGCTCAACCCCCATGGGGGAGCGTATATATTGTCATCCACAGACAGACTGTTTCGTTCTATCAAAACTCTTCAGTGTGGCTAGACCCTTGTATATTTGTATATATATATATATATATTTATATATATATCTGTGCCTGTGTGTGCTTTCATAAAGCATTTCTTTTTTTTTTCATGAAGCATTTCACTACCCCTCCTACAGCATCTGACTCCATTGTCTGAAAGAGTTAATGGTTAGATTTATTCTCTGGTGCCTGAGACACTACCAATGAAGGAATATCGACGGGACATAAATAATTTCATGAGGCTCGCTTACCGGAAATTCCTCGCATTATTTTAGCCTTGTATTACATCGTGGATAAATCGTTGTTTTATTTTTTTCATCCTCAAACAACTTTTATTTTGTCAATATTCATCATTTAAAAACTATATCTTTATTTAACTCAATGTAAGACATTGGAAGAGACGATGGAGTCGATTATTCGAGTTCAAAACCTGAACGAGGCTGCATACCCTAGTGAAATGCCTGAATCCATTTTTCTCCCCCAGATCTCGGTAACTACTACGAAATACCAAGTTTTATAGCCTTACTTAGGCAAGAAGTCTAGAAGAAGGAAAACTCTGAACTCAAATCAACTGTACTACGCTTAAAATTCGACGTTGTGTTACATCCTGCAGTTAGTCGAAGGGTTGGGTCAATACATACTGTTACATATTTTTGTTAATGTTGTTCAGTAACGATAACACTATTCGCGAAGTAAACAGCATTTTTTTGACTATGGTATATTCTTGAGTTAAAGTTAGAAAAACTTGGAGTAGCTTTGTTTTGTAACGAAGAAAAAACATGAGAACGGAGTGTGATATTGCATTGAATAGGAAGAGGTTATGTTACAATTAGCATTAAAATAATTAGTAGTATAAATAATGATTAATTACAGAATTAAAAACGGCGCCCATATGCGACATGGCAACAAGTAATAGCTTGCTTTCATTCTTGATAGCATCTGTGTTATTATATATACGCACCTTATGACCCACTTCAGGCATGCGAAGCGCGCATTCGAACTCAAGGAATTTTCTTTTATTGCTTTGCCCCCTACCAGTATGTGTAAGTAAAACTGAAGGCCTTGACCCCTCTAAAAGCAATTGGCAGCCCCTTTCTCCCACCATCCAACGATACATTTCGGCTTAATTTCTTTCTGTTGTTTTTGTTGTGTGAGTTGTGTCGACAGTAACGCTTTCACTAGAGAGAAAACCGTAGCGTTGATGTTTGGATTATCACCAGTTGGGAAGTAAACCTATGTCTGTCATATGATTTAGACTTTTATGTTATTCATTCATTCTTTAATTTGTAATTGTATTTCATCACGATTTTTTTCTTAAATTTTTTTTCCAATCTTTGCTTTATATCATTTTCTATTACTTTATTTATTTATTGCTTTTCTCTAACTCTTTGTTGATTTTAATTCTTTATTTATTTCTCCTTTATTTCTGATATTCTTATAAGTCTAATTTAGGTTTAGAAAATTATATTTTAAATTATTCGAATTTAATACGATAAAGTTGATATGAAAGCTAAGATCAATACTGTATTCTAAGCTTGACACTAAAAAATATCTGACGATGAGGGAGGGTGAAGTACTCTTTCATTGCCATTACTTTCAGTGGTGTAATGGTTAGCAAGCTAGACTAGCAAACCTACACGAGTGAGTTCGATTCTCATTGGGTGCCCCATTCATGCGGCCTTGTGCTACATCTAAGCAAAAGCTTAGTAAATTAACACTTTCAGATCTGCTCTGACTTAATTAGTAGTATGTTTTAGGGCCTTATCTATGGGTAAAAAAGATATGATTAAAATTATTTTTATTTAATAGAACCATGTGTAAAGAACTACGAAAAAAAAACCACAAAAAATACAAAAAACAAAAACAAAAACAAAAATAAAAAAAACAAACTAAGACACAATTTCATAAAAAATGTCAATATGAACAAGATTCCTTAACTTCTAGGCGTCAAATAACCCTAGAGGAGTTGTCATTACGTTCATATCAATTAATTATCTAAATCAATATTTTCTGTTGTATTATATGATGTGAAACCAGCAAATATCCAGAATTTAAACCCTTTATTATAGAGAATGTTGACGTAGTGGAAAGCGAGTTCAGTTTGTAAATGATTATTAGAGAGTTCAATTCTTTGCTGTGTTCCCCGTGTACTTCAGACCTTTTATTAAATTATGTTTCGTAACTGAATATTATCCAAAAGATTAGATATATTAAAATCAATATTTGGATTAACTTGAAATTAAAAAGACTATTTGAAGTTTGTGAACCCCCTTTCTCTAAAAAGACAGATAACCATGACTACTGCACACCAATTTGTGTCTTTTATAGGAAAGAGAACACACACACACACACACACATATATATATATATATAGAGAGAGAGAGAGAGAAAGAGAGAGTTGGCCAATGAGTTGAATCTTTTGTAAAAGCTTAATTTAAAGATAAGAAAGAAGTGAACAAAATTAATAAGAAAACTCTCATTTGTATAGCGAGTAAATAACATTGGTATCTGTAGGTATGAAAGTGAAAAAAAAAAGATGAAAAGGCTACTGTGGGTTGCTCTTCATGTTATGGAACACATAAGAATTTTGGGACCTTCAATATCATGAAATATAAATTAATGAAATGTGCCAATTATATATTTTCACCGAAAAAACATGGTCATCATACTTGTGAAGATGAAATATTGATTCCTAAATTTGTTTATCATCTTTGCTCAAATTTGTATAAATGAAAGACACCAAGGTAAATATACAATATTTGATGAGGCATACATTTTTAATTTACAAGTTGGAATTCTATTCGTAAGAGTTTTTATTAAATTTTGTCAGGAGTATCATTTTAATATGTTAATTTATCATCCCTTCCCAAAACGTGCATAGTTGAAACGATCTTTCAAAGCTGCTATATAATACATTTTTGCTTATCAAAATATGCTTTAGGATATTATTTTTATTTAAACTTGAACGTTTTATCTATCCAGTCAGCTTTTATTGCACTCATATAAGATCGGAACAAAGGTCAAAATACATCCCAAGTCAGCTGTATCGGTGATAACTTACTTTGCTCGACATTGATCCCATTTAGTGTTGTGAATAAGAAAACTCCCTCACCTTTAGCTTCTTCAGTTCATAGATGATAACAAGTTAAATGGCGTTACGGAATTGCCTAATTATTCAGACTTCAGTCGCGGCTCAGAAAAGCCAGTTCCTTTTCGATGCTCAAAAGGCAACAATAATTAAAAAAGATATAAAAGGTTAAGCAGAACTTAAGACTACAGTATACAGTAAAACCATCTTATTGTGAAGACTGCGTATATACTACCGATTTTAATGGTTAAAGTTAAAAACCAAGGAAAAGTTACATTTCGAAGGCTGATTTTCAAGGAAAATCAGTTTCCTGCTTAAATGCTTAAGGTGACATCATCTTTTTATCGGGAGTTTTTCATCTCTTGATAGTAGGCCTAAGAAAACGTGATTTTGAAAATATTAAAATGAAATATTGAAAGAATATACAAGAAGCAGTTCTCAGTACTAAAAGACTATAATTTGCGTACGGTAACTCTGGCCACAGTCTTCAAAACTTTTACTACACAGCTGAAAACAAGCTTTTTTAGATGCAACAGGACTCCTAGTTATGGATGCTCAAGTTTTGGTGGTGCTGCAACGACTCACATCAACTCTATGCAGGCAATGAATGAAGCTTAAAGGATCTACCAGGAGCGAGATGCATGACAGGGACGGAAGGTGATAAATATTTTAGGGAATTTCATGGGATCAGTACGATGATGATGATGATGATGAACATCTTCATCCATAAATTAGTACAAACCTATGAATTGAAAAATAAATTCTGAGTCAAAGGTACCAGAATCTTACTTTTTCTTGTGGAAAGAAAAGCGTACATTAAAAGATATTATTTATTACCAAACTCTACAGTACTGATATTCTGTAACCAAAACTAATATTGCAACACTTCAAAAATGAATTTTCGTAACTTTTGGACTGCTACTTATATTTTGATTTCAGCGATTAGTTACAGTCTTTATTATTTAAAAAAAAATACCAAACAAACAAACAAATATTTTAAGGCCGAGAACATAATCATGAGTGATAATATATGTTATGAATATATTTGAAAAGTCTGCTCATATTTTCGTGGAAGGGATATTCATTTATTGAACTACTTCCCATCAAAATTTAGAAAATGAATTTTAAAAAAATTTCTTATTTTTTTCACAATCATGATCTGGATCACTAAATCGACCGTAAAATCAAATTATTTCGTGAAAAAAAAAAAAAAAACAACAACAAATATTTTAGATTGCAATGCTTCCACCATTAACTCATTATTTTTTCGATTTACCCCCAAAATAAAAGGGTAAATAAATTGAATATGTAAAGAATAGTTACCTCTTTTAATTCATATTACTTTATTTATTCAGTTATTTTAATATCCATATTTCAACAGTTTTACATATTTATATCTTGTTTTCGTTACCTGTTGTAACAATTCTTTGGCTTATAACATAACCAAATGAAAAAACAACTTGTTATGATAATCAACCAAACGAAATTGTTCTATTTGTTATTATTGTTTCCCATCATTTTCATAGCTCTCCATACAATTAGATCCAACAACGACAAAATCTATTAGAATTAAGATGTTGGAAGCACTAGCAACACTTGTAAGGGGAGATTTGTTGTGGTTAACGAATTTTCTTAGAGTGCGCTGACTATTGCGATAAAGCTTTTTGTGTTCACAGCACCAGTAGATGTGAGAAATGTACTTCACCCTTAGATAGCCTCGTACAATTAATATCTTTATCACTTCTTGTGATGAAACAGTATCAAAGATTTCCTCGGTTATATTGTAAGACATATTCATAGTGATGAAGAAAAATAGTAAGAAATAATACTGTAAGAAAGAGTTATTAAAAAGAAGGAAATAAAGTTTCATTAACGAACCAATGACGGCACACGATTCGAACTGCAAAAAATATGCTGCCTTAGTTGATTTTAATGAGAATACTAATAAACGGCAAATGAACTGCTATGCATATCAACTATGAAAGTCAGTTGTCTGAAATTCGTCATAAGAGGTCACTTATCTATAATACATTCATGGGAGTGTTCTCTTCAATGAATTTGAATAAAACTATCATACTGAAATGAATTTTATTTTAACCAAACTATTAAATTTAAATATCATTTTATAATCAATTTTTCACCTGGTCATCTATTCTAAGGCAATGATTGAATAAAAGCTAAAAGCAATAAACTTAATGTGAATGACATTTTTTATGATGAATTTATCAAAAAAAGAATCGATTTTATTCTTTTATATTTTTTATTGTAAATAAACAAATACTATTTACAACAACCGAACCCTCCCTTTTTAATAGCTACCACACTGAGGTGTAGGGGAGGGTGCTACTCCTTACGCAGGATTACTCGACTTACCGTTAATCCATATCTTATAACACTGAGTGTTGAGCTAGGAGTCATCAAGTCATTCAGTCTTTGGTAAAATTGACCTGAAATTGAACCCCACTCTCCCGGCCAACACTCTAACCATTATGCCAATGGGACGGCATAAAAAATGATACTTGATGCTATCTTTCTTAACACTCGGAATTTTAAGGTACGGATCAAGGGTAAAGTGGGGCAATCTAGGGAAAGGGACAGGGCCCTGTCCAACATCTCGGCGTAGTAGCTAATGAAAGAGAGCCTTCAGGTCGCCTTCAACCACGGTTATAATAATTGGATTAACCGGTGTAATTTAGAATTATACGGAATTTGAAAAAAAAAAATCGATTTATATGAGTTATCTTCCATATTTTTGGATTTCTGATTTTTCGGGAAACCTATTTTTTCGGCGTAATGATTTTCGGTGAGGTCAAATTAGGAGCAAGTGAACTTTTAAAAGTTCGAAACTAATTTGAATGAGTTAAAAGCTCTTTTATAGATTAGAGGCAAAGAATCAATTAAATAAATGCCGAATATGTCCTTACCCTAAGAATTTATAATGAATGTTTTAAATAAAGCATTAAGTGCAGCCGGTAGAAAGACCATTTAAAGTCACGATGCCTCAATTTAGAACCTGATATCCGAATGCTTTATCACAAAAAAAAAGAAATAAATAAAAAGAGGTCATTGAAAGATTAGAAATGTTTTTAATTTCTTTTGATAAGTAAGTAAAGTTGGTGACCGTAGTCGAGGGCGATCCGAAGGCTCCCTTTTCAATAACTACTACACCAAGTTGTAGGGGAGGACGCTACTCCTTTTTCTGGATTGCTCCACTTTACCCTTGATACGTATCTTATAATGCTGAGGGTTAAGCATGGAAGTATCAAGTACCATTTTTAAAGTCTTTGGTATGACGCCACCCAGGTCTCCCGGACCATTGGTGAACACTTTACCCTCTAAGCCAATTAGGTATTAACTAAAAGTTTGAACTTTAGATTTTCTTGTAAAAATGAAAGTAAAAATATTAATACGGTTTTATAAGTAGACAGTAAATTTGAATGAGACCTTTTAACATGGGAAGGTTTCCACTTTTGACAAAGATTGCAGCAGTTTTCTTAACCTGTAAGAAATGAATAAATGTCCATAAAATCAACTCTTTTTTCATCTTATATAACCCAACGAAATTTTTCTCAATAACATTTTAAGCAAGAGAAAGAAAATCATTTTTGACAGCTATTGTCTTCTACCTTTGAAAAGCACTATGTTGACGGTCACGTAATGGTTTGAGGTTACGAACGACAATGTAAATCGAAAATAGAATCCCAGTGAAGTCATCAAATTATATGATATGAATATCATTTTTGTAAGAGGCATCTGTAATATTCCCTTTTAATCTATAAGAATGGGTTAATAATGGAAACCAAAATGATTACGATGCTTAGATTAGTTTCTTGGAATGCGATTGATATATTCTAACATATTTTATATTTTCTGAGCGCTCAAAACAAAAGGCATTTAGATAGAGAAAGAGAACAATCAACAATATAGATGAGAAGGACAAGATGTAAAGTTCCTAGTGCCTCGAGAAGCATCCTTTTAGTTTTATTTATCTTCTCATATTTTATAGTGAAAAAATAAACATAGAAATGAAAATATTATTGCAATTAGGTAAATAATAAGGATTCTGACAGAAACATTTACTTACACTTTAGCAGATTATGCCTAGTATGCTGTCAAGGTTGAGCAATTCTCGTCAGGACTTCAGCTGCTACAATTCGGCGAGGATATGGAAAGGTTATGAAAGAAACCACAAATGCTGCAAAAAAAAAAAAAAGCGTGGAGAGAAAGAGTGAATGGATCTGTGTGCGTGTATATGTGTGACAGAGAGTCAAAGAGACCGACAGAAGGAGGGATGGTGAGACAGAGACAGAAGAAATCCTTAAATGGCTCTATATATCATAAACTTAGCGCAAACCCCAAATTTCCTTGCAACAGCATCCCACCCCACCTATCTTCACTCTCAGATCCCAGCTATTGCTGACATCGCAACAGGGGTTTTTAGCAATTGCTGCACTTGGTGACTGCTCTTGTTGCTAGTATTTTGTGTCGGCCTTTTTTTAAAGCAGTACTTATTTCTCTACTTAAGGAGGATATCTCCTTTTCCTTTTCAGCATGTGAAGAAGTCCACAACCACTTGCTCATTACAATGTCCTCTGATTTATTATCATTTGGTGTCCTAAGTTGTTTAGGCGATAAAAAGTAAATATATTCATTGATAAAATAATGCATGAAATTGGTGTCAACAATATTACAATTTCAACTATAATAAACAAAATGCTAATCACTATCTATCAAGAGAGACGCATGATTAAATTTAATTAGTTACCCTCTGGTGTAATGGTTACTGTACTAGGAATTGGACACGGCGACCCGATTTCAATCTTGAAGAGGCTATTAGCATTTTACATAGCGCTGATACACGTGATATGAATCCAATTATTCTTCCACCAGCAATGCATAGATAGTAGGACGGACTAGGCTCTTTGACTATGGTATAGCCATCGGTCTAGAAGGAAAAATTTGAATTCAAACCAGTTAAACACCACTTAGAATATACCATATGTTACAACCTGCTCATGCGGAAGGGTTGGTAATAATTTATATATATGTGTGTGTGCGTGTGTGTGTGCATTTGTATGCGTGTGGGGGGGATATACAAATATACTAGTACGTGTGAGGTTAGAGATTAATTTGTCTATTATGTTTGCTTATCCATGGCGTTCACCAACGTAAGTTTGAACATGAGTGGCGTCGCTTTGTCGGGTACATTTGCAGTTTTCCAAACGATATAGGGATTTCTAAAACGTTGGTGGACTCCATAGGATGATAGATACAATGAAATAACTGCATTAGAACAAGTAAAATACAAAACAAAACATAGTAATTTACGGAGGATACATGCATAGATTTTTAAAGTCAAAGCATCACAATTGCTTGTTAAATAACATAATATTCATCTGAATAATTTTAAAAAATCCTAAACATAAATAAAAACACACACATAGGCACACGTACGCTCGCACGCATGTGCATACACGCAAACGCACTCACATTATGTTTATATATGCTCAGCGTATGTTTGTCAGAAAAAGTAAAAGAATATATCTACGTGCTTACTAAAATCTACACACAGATATGGGGCAGCTGAACGATTCATTTGCTAACCAAGATAACTGACTTGGACCAAATGAGATTTATTTTTCAACATTGTCTCACTTGCTTTCCACACATTTTTCCATCGGTATTGAAGAGCTTGATTCTCATTGAGCAAAAATGTGCAACAGCAGTGGAAATGACATCATCATAATAACTTTTCAGCCTATGAATTTTTCAGCCGCTATTTTAATTAAGTAATTTAACAAACAGAAAATTTGATTTTGAAAGTAAAAGAAAGGATTTTCGCGCAAAAAGAAATTGTATAGCAATCAGAATAACGGTGCTGAGTGCAAATTTCTGGAAAATGTTTATTGATAGAATTAAATTTTTAAATGAAGAAAAAAAGATTTTTTTATTCTTCCAAAATTTTGTTCAGAGTTGATCAAATTGATTGAAAAAATAAACTCATATTGTTATTTGGAAGAGTTGCCAAACGAGTAAATTAATTTAGCTCACTCCTCTTAAAATCCTTCGTGGTTTATACAATCTTAAATATTAAGCAATAGATTTTGTGCTTCTCAAATTTTTATGATCAGCCGTTTCTATATGATTATGTTCATAATAGCAATTGAAAAATGCTGCTCATAAAAACACTCACAAAATCTATTTTTATTGACTAAGAGAGCAGTGACCAAGAACATTTTTAAGTAATAGGAATCCAAGTTGCTTCGTTTGGCAACTCTATCAACACGCCTCTATGATTTTATCTTTTTAATCTCATTTGATCTATTATTTATAAGCTGTATATATATATATATATATATATATATATATATATATATATATATATATATAATTCTCATTTAGTCACCGATTGTTAGACTTAAATCCTCTAATTTTTCCAATTAGCAGTTACACAAACGAATCTTGGTGATTATATAGTCACGGAGGATCCTATTTCTGAATGTAAAGGGAAATTTCTTTGAGGGGAAATTCATCGTTCAAATTCTTCCATTAATGAATTATGACACCACTGCTTAAAATGCTAGATCTTCAGCAGATGTGCAAATAAAGTTGCATGGGTATCTTCGTATTGTTTACCAGTTGTAATTAGTTTAAAATTTGTATAATAATTATATTAATACTTTATAGTATCCATTCTATTTTAATAATTACTTATATATTTGCATCTTTGCAAATGACAATCCAAAACGAAAAGCCGTAGTAACAGATAAACAACAATTTCAGTTCAGTCAAAATGCAAATAAACTGGATTACCGAGTGAAAGGTCCAAATTTATACATCCTTTGACATTGAGTAATGCTTTGATCATATAGATTAAGTGAGGTGAATACGGGTGGGCTGTTGTGGACTGTAAGTCATCATTTTTCAACTTTGGAATGTTGCAGAGACGAGGAGGAAAAGGAGAAGTATTTGGCTGTATATATATATATATATATATATATATATATATATATATATATATATATATATATATATATATATATATATATATATTCTAGTCTTACCCTTTGAAATTAAATGCGGTATAATTGCAAAGATTCAAACTATAATTACCATTGTGAGATAAATCGTAGTTAGTTTCTATCTTAATTTTAAAATTTGGTGAAGTAATAGCAACAAATATACTCATAAGATATTGATGAAATTTAACCTTACAAAAAACAAAAACAAAACTAAAAATAAGCAAACATCAATGGTAAAGCAGAAGATTCGGTACATAAAAACAGCAGCTTCCTTTTGTAGGTAAATATGTTTCTTTCCTTTAAAAAAAACGGATAGATTTTAGGCGGATCGTTTAAATTACAGTAAGGCTAACGTTGTTAGTTTGCTAAAAGATCAAAGTTGGTAGCAATGATTTAGCAGCCGATAACACAATTTAAATGGTATCAACAAAATAATCACTGATTAACCACACACACACACACACACACGCGCGTACACAGGCACGTCACATTCCTGTTTATAAAATATAATATACATCTCATGCTCTTAGTCGTTCTCTGACATATATGGAGCTTACTCAGACGATCTACCTTATAAGGCTTGTGGTGTTTTTTTAGGAAATTGGCACGGTGACTTGACTTCAGATGCTGGACTAAGTTGTTTTTCCATGCTTTTAAAGCCACTTGTGTAAATTTAAAAACTACTCTAGATGACAATAATGATTTCATCCATGAACTGCGTAACACACATAAACACACACCACACCCATACATAGCCACACACACACACACACACACACACACACACACACACACACACACACACACATATATATATATATATATATATATATATATATATATATATATATATATATATATATACCGAAATGAGTCTGTGAAAAAATTAGTGTTCCCCAAAAGAAAACGAATAAAAACTCAAAAGCTGGAAGAGAAATTCGATTGGAAACAGCGGTAAGAAATCTACGACACTCAAGTAAAAAAAGATAAAACAGAGGGAGAACGCTGGAACATGTAGGGACGAAAAGAAAAAAGCAAGACAAGTAAAACAAATAATACAACACGAGGAAATAAATCCGAAGCTACTAAAAAGATATCTAAACAGGATGAAACAATATGGACAAAAAAGACATTGCAAAACAGCGAAAAAATTCTATCTGCAAGTTGGGGAAGATTGCATGAAGACATACCAACAACCGGATGACAAGGAAACAAAAAATTTTGGAGCAAAATATAGCAATAAAGAGAACATAAAAAAGCCAAATGAAAAAGCAACATTGGAAAAGACTCAGAAGGACTCGAAGGCGAAAATATACCGTGATTCACTCTGAACAACACTCAACAAAGTGACAAATTGGAAAACGCCAGGCCATAATGGCATACATTGATTCTGGTTTAAAAAATTCACATCCATCCATGACAGACTGGCTATCGAAATGAATAGAGGCTTACAAGAAACAGTCATATCGGAATGGATAACCAAAGAAAAGACCACTCTGACCCAGAAAGACCTCCAAAAAGGAAAAGCTACCAATAACTATAAACCAATAACGTTCTAACCGATGATGTGGAAAATACTAACGGCCCTAATCGAGAAGTTGAAAGGATGCTGCCGGAGATCTGCTATACATTGATCAAGGAAAGTAAAACGAGACGGAAAAATATAGCTATGCCAGGAGTTGACTGCAAAAAAGCATGATAAGGTCCTGCAAAGCTGGATAATAGACTGCCTCAAAATGTACAAGATATCCGGTGAAGTCATAAAATTTATCGAGTATTCCATGGAAAACTGGCGAGTAAAACCGACAGCATGAGGAAAAAGATTTGTTGAGGGAAAAATCCAAAGAGCGATTTTCCAGGGAGATGCGGTATCGCCATTACTATTTGTGCTATCGCCATTACTATAACAATGATGCCACTCAATCGTATACTTAGGAAATGCACAGGCGGCTAGAAACTCCATAAATTGCAAGAAAATCCACCACCAAATGTACATGGACGACATCAAATTGTTTGCCAAAAATGAAAAAGAATAGGAAAAGCTAATATACGCATTGAGAATATTCAGTGAATATATAAGTATGTAATTTGGCTTGAAAAATGTGCTATGCTAATAATGAAAAGCAAAAAATGACAAATGACGGAAGATATAGAACAACCGAATCTAGAGAAAATCAGAACGCTCGGAGAGAAGGAAACTTACTAGCACTTGGGAATATTGGAAGCAGACATCATCAAACATGCGGAGACGAAAGAAAAGAAAGCATATCTCAGGAGAAAGAGGAAACTAATCGAAACCAAACTATAAAGCAGAAATCTCATCATATGAATACCCAGGCTGTACCCCTCGTAAGATACACGGGACCATTCTCAAAGTGGGTCAGAGAAGAACTTTAACAAATGGACTAGAAGACAAGAAAATCAAGACGATGCATAAGGCATTACATCCCAGAGATGATGTAGGCATGCTGTTTGTATCAAGAAAAGAAGGATGGAGAGGACCTACCAGCATTGATACAAGGAAAGACAACATAAAAAAGTGCAGAGGAAAACGAATTACAGCGACAAATAACAAAACAGACAACTCAAGCATCAATGGAAGAAAAATAACCAGAAAACAAAAATTGGAAGAAAAACAACGGTATGCATAATGCAAGCAACGAACTAGCGAAATCTCCCGCAAGAAAACATGGATATGGCTATGAAAGCGAAACCTTTTGGGAGAAGCTAAACCTTCTTTGAAAGAAGCACAAAGCAACGCCATAAGCCCTAAACATGTCAAAGCAAGAATAGCCAAGATGCAACAAAATAGCAGATGTAGATTATGTGGCGACAGAGACGAAACGACTGATCGCATAATAAGCAAATACTGTAAATAAGTGCATAATTCACTGGGAATGGTGCAAGAAGTTGAAATTTGACCATACAAGCAAAGGGTTTTTACACAACCTAGAATTCTTCCTGGAAAATGAGATGCATGACTTTCTCGGGGATTTTGAGATACAAACGCATCATTTAATCTCAGCCAAACGACCAGACCTAGTTATAATAAAAAAAGAACCTTCTGAATAGTAGACTTTGCCGTTCCGGCCGACCACCAGGTAAAACTGAAAGAAAGTGAAAAGAGAGATAAGTACCTAAACCTAGCTTGAGAATTGAAAAAGATATGGAACATGAAGGTGACTGTGATACCACTTATATCTGCTGCGTTCGGTATAGACACCAAAGGATTGGTAAAAGGACGGGAGGACTTGGATATAAGATGACAAGTAGAGACAAGTATTGTTAAGCTCTTGTCAGAATACTTAGAATCCTAGGGAATTGAAGAGACTTACTGTCACTCAAATGCCTGTTAAAAAAGCTATCAGCTAACGCTGGTGTAAAAAACTCTCAAAGGAGTATAGGTCATAATAATAATAATGATAATAATAGTAGCTATAAACGAATGTTTTAAACTATCACAAAAGGACAATAAGACTAGATACGACTGCGGTGGGATGTGAGCCACTGGGAATTGTACGAGAAATTGAAATTTAATCATACTACCAAATGGTACATGCACAAATCAGAATCCGTCCCGGAGAATGAGACGCGTAAAATTTTAATTTTAAGATACAAACAAATCATCTAATCCCGGCCAGAAGACTAGATCTAGTGATAATTAACAAAAAAAGAAAACTTGCCGTATAGCGGACTTTGCCATCCCAGCGGACCACTAAGAGAAAATCAAAGATAGAAAAATGCCTAGACCTTGCCAGAGAACTCAGAAAGTGAGGTAACATGATGGTGATGGTGATAGTAATTGTAATTCGCCCACTTAGAACAGTCCCCAAAGGCTTGAAAGTGGGGGTGGAAGAGTTGGAAATTGGAGGACGAATTGAGACCATCCAAACAACAGCATTGGTTGAGATCGGCCAGAATACTGAGAAGAATCCTAGAGACCTGAGGAAACTTGATGTTACTCAGACTAGTGAAAAACCATCTGACAACGCTATCAGGGGAAAAAAACTATCAAGGGGTATAATAATAAAAATTATAAAAAAGATATTTAGAAAATGTGCCTGTAATTGCGGAAGTCTTGGGTATGATTAAGAAAGAGACAGAATAATATACGAGGCAGTTCCAGCCAATATAAAAAATGCACTTTATGGAACTGCTCAATTCCTTTGTAGGGTGGTATCAATGTGACTGAAAAATATCACATAGAATGCATATAATCACTAACTTCCCTTATTCTAGGTTTTGTGTAATGACCCAGTGAAAGATTATAAGAAACCAAGTATAAAAAGGAAAAAAACGTTCTTTGGGTAGTATTTGTAAGTGATATAATCAATCATATTGCAAACAGAACTGTGTGCTTTACAGAAATCCGGATTTTTCAGTGAAAAAGGAGAAAAGTTTGTAATTGATATCAGTAAAAAAAGTTTGACATTGTCTGTAAAAACATAATATTCTGTGTTATTCAAGGATAATTATTAGACTGTTGCCATATATGCATCAAATATCGGCGAACAGAAGATTTGACAATAATGTTGATAACATTCTAGCATCGAGATATCAGATCAGATTAGGATCTCAGTGATTCAGCAATCCATATTTTACTGGAGTTTCGTTCGTTCATAATGCATGAGTTGCTCCTAAACAAGAATAATTTTGTGATTCAGCTGTGTGATGACGATTACGTTCATACTATCCTTGCACATTGCACAGCATTTCTCCCATAATGGTAGATGCATTTGCTGTATGCAATTCCTATGCAAACGTATCAATTATTGAGACAGATTAAACAACAATGGTGGCGTAGTGGTTATCGTCGAGGGGAATGGACTCGAAGAGCTGAGTTCGAATTCTGGACGAGGCCAATAACAGTTTTCACTTACTGCTAATTTTCCTAGAAAATGGCTAGATTAATAAAGCAGAGTCGGCTCTCTAATCTTGGTAAAATAACCGGTCTAAAAGAGAACAAACAGAATTCTAAAGTTGAATCTTGTTGTTCTGAGAATTTGTGACACACTTGATATATTGTTTAGTGGGGGTGATTTTACGCAGCCTTTCAATAATAAAAGCAAATAATCAGCGTAATCCTTACTAACATAGAAATAGTTCAAGAGTTGTCATTGGTGCTGATGGACGATTATCGATATTTTTAATTATCTTAAATCTTCAGGACTCTTCTTAGTATCTGGCCAATCACAATAATTCAGTCGTTTTGATGGCTTCCACTCGTCCTCTTATTTCCAAATACTCCTGTCCCTTTATTAATCCTTTGGTGACTATACCAAGCGCACCAATTACAACAAATATCCCCGTCACTTTCATATTCCATAGTTTTTCCATTTCTCTGGCAAGGTCCTGGTACTTATCTTTCTTTTCGCTTTCTTTCATTTCCCCCCTGTGCTCAGCCGGAACGGTAAAGTCTACTATTCGGCAAGTTCTCTTTTTTGTTGATTGTCCCCTAATCTGGGCGTCTGGCTGAGGTTAGGTGATCTGTTTGTATCTCAATTTTTTTTCTCTTTACCAGTTTTAATTCGTGGTTTTCATTGAAGTTTGATAGACCGCATATCTCCTCAGGTTCATAGGAATCATCTCAGTATTATAGCCTATCATAACAATGTTATGATTGGTTTTGATACTTTCTCTGATTTCCTATTAACATTTAAAATTAACTTGTGGAAAATTCGGAATAACTTTTCGTTCACTTTATGCAAGAGGATCAACTTACCATGTATGTCACCAGAATAATATAACTTTCCTTATAACAGCATTATGCTAACAGCATTATTAACTGATGAATGCATTCTCATGCCAGTTGGATTTTATATTCTCGTAAAAGTATTGTCGGATAGCGGAGATCAGTTTGCAAGCAACAGTACATGGACATTTTAGCATGTTACTGGATGACCATTTAGGTCCCCGTTGTAATAACTATCTATGATGATATTGATACTTTTATTTTGAGAGGAGAGAAGGATTTGAATTAACTTTGAAAAGTTATCTTCGTTGTATCTTGAATTTGGATCATTAAAAATGATGTTCATGATTCCATCAACAGTATCATTTATTTGCAAATTCGACTCTAAATTGATTTTCTTTCAAAGTTAGAGAATTTTAAGAGTATTCCTCTCATAAACATTTTCCTGTGAACTTTTAGTTATATATAGATAAATTTTATAACCTAAAGTCAATAAATCCTTACAAATGTAACATAGAAACTTGAAAAGAAATTCAAAAGAAAAGCTTATCAATTGAGCGTATGCTTGAAATAATTCTTAATGCACTTGATATAAATCCACCCATGATTATAGCATATACTTCATAATAACACTCTTAAATCCCTGATAGTGTCGTTATAACACGAGTCTACTAGAGATGTTTTATTATTCATAATACTGAACAATTCTACTCGACCTGGATGAGCTTATTGGCTGGTTTGAAATAAATTTAAAGAATACAAAAAACAAAAAACTGAAAAAAACAAAAAAACACGAAGCATGATAAGTTTTGGCAAGCATTATTCCGGTAGCACAACACAAAAAATATATCATTGAAATGCAAATCAAAGTGCACAAAAAAGAATAGCAGTTTACAAATGTTTTCTTGTTGGTTGAAATTGTTTTACGGCTTAATCATTGTATTTTTTTTGGATATATTTTTCTTTAAAAATTCCATTGACTCTAAACATAACTGCAGCTCTCATCCCCGTTGGAAAAAAAATGATAAAGATGCCCATATCGAAAAATGAGGAACGTTTTTATTGAAAAGGCGACTCAAGACTGACTACAGATCCTGAAGTCGTATTTGTCGCGCTGTCATGATAGAAAAAATATATGTTATACCTTGTGTCTAACAACCCACTCCAAGTTGAGAAGGATAGAAAGCAACCAAAGATGAAGAAAGAGGAAGACTAGAAAAGGCTAGAACAGAGGGAATAAGAAGGTTTTTAAAAAAGATTCAGAAAGAGAAAAAAAGAAAAAAGAGACTTGATATATGGGAGATTCAAGATAAAAAGGATTTTATGAATAAGTAGTAATGGTTGGAGAATTAATTAATTGATTTGTTTCGTTGGTTAGTTGGTTTTATGGAATATCAAATCTTGGTGGGTTATTTAATGCTGAAGCCAGTCTTTTTTCAAGAAGTTGCATGATTTTGAGACGCTAATCCTATTTTATAATAATCATTTGTTAGCACACAGTTACGTGGTGAATTCAATAAGTTTCCAGACTTTTTTGTACAGGCATTTAAAATTGGCGTAGACTCTTGAAAATTCCGTATGTTATTACTATACATCTTATGAGATGACTGACCAATTTTTAAGATTTCAGGTTCAAAGGAACACCAACCACAGGATTTGGAATACACATCACTAAAGCCTGATTGTCACAGTTGATGAATTTCAAAAATGCAATCTAGACGTGAGGACACTTTAGAAGAACGATACGCTATAAAATTCTGTTTTAAACTTAGAAAAAATGCCACAGAAACGTATGGAATGCTTCAGACTGCTTTTCGACCATCTTGCATGAATCGAGCATCAGTTTGTGAGTGGCATAAGAGATTCAAGGAAGGCAGGGAGTCTGTGAGGGATGATGAGAGGTGTGGGAGGAGTAAGGAAGTCAGAACACCAGAGATGATTGGCCAAAGGATTAGGGTTAGGGTTACTATGTTGAGGTTTTAAGGGAGTTCAGAAAGAGATTCCGTCGCAAGAAGCCAGCACTCTTCAAATTGGGTCAGTTGCATTTCCAGCAGGACAATGCACCAGTCCACAACTCTATCCTTGTCACAGACTATTTGAGAAAGATGGGCATCAAGACAGTTCCTCTCCGTCCCTATAGTCCAGACCTTGCACCCTGTGACTTTTGTTTATTCCCTAAGCTTAGAGGCTATCGTTATGAGACAATTCAGGAGATGAAAGAGGCTGTGACGCTCACACAAGAGGACTTCCATGGGGCCTTCCAGAAGTTGTTGAAATTGTACAAAAAGTGTATTGTAGCCGGAGGAGATTACTTTGAAGGGGACTAGAGTTTCATGTGAGTACTATCAATAAAAATGCCAATGCGAAAAAAGTCTGGAAACTTATTTAATGATCCACGTATATGGTTTCAAGTAGTGAATGGAGTGTTGCAAGTCACGTGACCACTCTGGTGGTCTGGTTATAGAGAGCTCAGTCACCAGGATCTCGTTCTCAAGCTTTTCATGTCACTACCCTCGGCCAATAGATAGTCTTGTTGGTCTTACACTATTGTCGAGGTGCAGTCAGCATATTCAACTATCCTTGCTGATATGGCCGAGTGAAAGTTTCTAGCAATAAACAACATTGATGCAAGAAATAGCTATTCATACAATTTTTAAATCTTCAAACTTCAAAAGAAAAACAGTGTTATGTGAATTTATCTTTTCGAGTAAGAATTATACCTTTAAACCATTGGATGTAAATTTTAAAATAGGTATTGTTTAGAAAAATGAAATAATTAGAAATAATTTTTTTATATTTATGTATTAGTTTTGTCAGGTTCACGATTCAAATCTTAACCTCCAACCCAGCGGAGATGGAAACTTCAGCTAGTAGATATTATCACTTAAGCGAAAGAAAAAAGGTGTGTTTATGAACACCTTTTTTTAAAGAGTTGAGTTAAAGGATCCAAAAGGGTTCAATTAAAAGAGAGGATAGATTTTACGAACAGATTACGTGAGATAATCGTAGAAGAAAGAGCTGAGCAAAAATAGGAGAAAGACGCGATGCAAAAACAGATTGAACAAAAGGTAAGAGATGTCGCATATGCAATTGGCAGAATAAATAAATAAATGAATAAATAACAGGAAAATTAAAGAGTCAAACGCTGAAAAAATTCTAAAGAAGAGTTAAGAGATTGGGTGGATGTTCAAAAGGAGAGCAAAAAGTTGGAGAGGACAATGTGAGGAAAAGAAAATGAGAGGAAGAGAAAAATGAAAGAAGGAAAAATACATTGGAGAATGTACAAATTTAGCGCCAAGAGTGAAATTGGCGAAGAACAGAGTCCAAAAAGAATGTTCGAGGAGAATAGTCAAAAAGGAAAACAAAGAAAAAAAGTGAATGGTATTAAAGAATCAAAAACAAAAGAAAGGAATGAATAGAAGGGAAAAAATTCAGGCTGAAGTGATGCTAGGTTAAAGTGAGTATAAACATGAAGGATGAGCAAAAGGAGGTTAATGAAAAGCATCTATAAAGAGGGATAAATAAGGGGGTGTTTTTGAGGTAAACAGAGCAAAAACCAGAATCGGAGGAAGAGGAGAATGAAGAGGAGGAGGTGGAGAAGGAAGTGAATGGCAACACAATTCGTGCGCAGATAGGGATTGTAGGAAAGAAGTCTAATCAATATGGGATGATAATCAGGAGGTTCTTGTTCTCGGAGGATTTCATGCACAAATGGTGAACGGTTGATAATGTTAAATAAATCTATTCACCAATCGTTGCCAGGATGTCATATTTGTATGTGCTAACGCCTTTTAAAAAATATCTTTTGATATTCAATCCATACAAACTCCTTGATTTATGAAAAAAAAGATAGTTGAAAACATGGATTCAGACATGATACCGGTAAATCCAGACCTGTGGTCGCATATAGAGACACAAAATACACGGTGACGAAAGCCTAAATAGCTATAGATATATGCACTTTCTCAAAAGAAAACAATCATTCTCATTAACATGTACGTACATATAGGAACATTATGCAGATGATCTAAACATACTCAAACTGTAACAAATCATAGGTATGGATTCATTCCAATTGCATCCATACATTTTAATTGCAAAATTTCTGGCATTTGAGTACTATCTTTCTACGTTTCATATAACATAAAATCTACTGGTAATTAAAAAGAATAGCCCACCCACGAATCTTGCGATAATTCTATTTTGACATACAAAAAGACAGAGATGTAATTTTCATTTTCATCATCAAGATAATTCATAAGTTACAGTCATCTGATTCTTTTTTACTAAACAGTTAAGTAACAAAATCAAGGCTTCATTTGGCTACAATTTTGATAGCAGCAATATTTCTTTAGCTTTTTCCTCCTTTATTAACAAAGAAAGTTTCAAATTATGGTCGATAGCCGATTTATTAGTTACTTACAAATCACTGTTTAGTCATCTGATCTTTTTAGACTAATCTGTTTAGACAACAAATGAAGCAAATGATTGAAACTTATTCTTATCTGGATTGGGAATCTATTTCTTTATATTTTTTGTACATTAAAACAAAAGTAATGTGAATTTTCATGCACTGACTTATATTGCCATAATATATGTTCTCATGTTTTTGGGTTGTCATCCTTTGTGTAAATCTCAGTATATGCAGGGGCTTATATATATATATATATAAACAAGGGTCATTCAATCAATAAGCTTAATTTTGCCTTTGGTAATAGGAACTACCGTTTACAGTTGCACCTTTTTCCAGGAAACTACTCATGTTGATACGTTTCTAAAAGACTATTCATATAGCCTTCTTTACGGATCCTTGCTTCCAGTGTTGCATAGTCACAACCATGATACATATACAACTATACACATATACATGCGGAAACATAATCAACACTAATGACCAACGAACACACTTCTTTAGAAAAATATACTTCTCACTTTATTCGAAAGGGTTGCGAAAAGGTTGCGCAAGGGTTATGTGTGAGAGATGAGAGGGAGACAGAACAGACTGCAACATATTGATCCCAAGTTCCTCTGTCTTTAGCAGTACTTCTTTTTCGTTCGGCTGGGCTGCTCAACCGGGGGTCCTGAGGGCCCAGCCCTCTCTGGGAGCTGGTTCTCACTACAGCATGTTATCTCCAACTAACTCAACCTGTCTGTGGCACCGGGTTATATAATTGTTTGACATACACCTGCTTCTTGAGAGCGTCACATCTGCACCCAATTCAACCCGTCCACTGTCAAGGTTCTACCCTGATATCTTCGACCGGATGCACCGGTTATTTACACAGGTGCAACTCTTATTTAACAGCTCAGTCGAGGGTTAATATGCAACAATCATCCAATAATTATTTTTCAGAATTCCACATGTGGTATTTTTCTTCACGCTCGTCTCCATCAACCTCACACACACATTTTACAAATAAATCTCAAGGACAACAGCAGCTGAAAAATACACAAGAAGAAGTTACTTGAACCACAGCAAAAAACAAAATCCTCATTCTCCCCATGTAACACTTGCCCGGCTAATTATTATCTAAATTTGTTAGACTATCTTTGCGCGTTCGGCTATCTTGACATGTGTGCATCAAAGTACAATACCGATGCATCTTTTATCCTCACAAACCCAACAGGGCCCTCTGTAATTCCTTCAAGAATCTCAAAACCATAAAAGGACCATACTCTGGTCCCAGATCCTCGTCACGGCACCAAATCGCATTATGTTGCATAGTCACAACCATGATACATATACAACTGTACACATATACACGCGGAAACAAAATAAACAATAATGACGAACGAACACACTTCTTTAGAAAAATATACCTCTCACTTTATTCGAAAGGGTTGCGAAAGGGTTGCGCGAGGGTTATGTGTGAGAGGTGAGTTAGAGTTTTTCGCCCTGATGCACCTGTTATTTATACAGGTGCATCTCTTATTTGACAGCTCAGCCGAGGGTCAATATGCAACACCAGAACTTTTTCTTTGCCGGTGAGTTTGTGTGTTTCCACTCCATAAACTGTTTTTCGATTCAGGATCATCAATGCAAACCTGTGTTTAGCCCATTTGTAAATAGTTTTCGACTAAAATATCACAAATTCTAGTGCAAATATCACATCGTCTGCACTTCTGAGCCATCAAAAATTTGATGACTGACCTCTATTCAAGCCCAAAGCACTGCTTGATTTGCCGCCATTTTGAATTGACTTAAAATATTTTTACGTCATTAAATGTACTGTTATTCTTCTACGATGGCTTTGACATTAAATAACCCACGAAGGTTGATATGCAATCAAAAACAAAGAAACCAACCAAACAAACAAAAAATTTGCACATTTACTCTAGTTTAAAAAAAAGATCAAAACAAAACACGTAAGCAGTTCCTACTCAGGATTAGACATAATTCAACTCAAAAATAAATGCTTTTAAACTACAAATGACACACATACATTCAAACGCTCTTATTCAAAAACTGAAACAAACGGAATGAAAATATACACTTGTACCTAGGCACATGTATTAAATCACAAACACGCTCATATATTTGGAATTTTAAACATACATCAATGTGTACAATGAAGATTATCTTTAAATTATTTACTTAAAATACCCCATTGGTGACCATTAAACTTGATCTAGTTGATTGATTTTTACTGCATGTCAAGTCATCAAGGGTTATTTATGCCAGCAGGTTAGGGAATAACCGTCATTGTATGTTCGTATTTATATTTTTGGAGAGTTTTTTTCTTAAGAGTTCTTTTTTGTTTACGTTCATATCGAATACAAATTATGTTTAAAGAAATCTGTTTAACACAAAGATGGTACTCAAAAAGGTATTACCACTCCTGGTCAGAGAATATTTGGGTGTTATGACAATGAAAGGGTAGTCTACAATCCCTAGATTTCCAGAACTCGACCCTCACCATCAGATGCAGTTTAGTTTCATATACAAGATACACCTTTCGTGGGAAGTGGTCATACCACTTTGCATGGGTATACAGTCAGCGTATTCTAAGCCCCACAGACAATGTAACATTAATCTTAGGGAAGATGTTGCTCAAAGAGAGAATTTTAAAACCAAGCCTATCTCAATGTTTCCTGCATCATCTCCTAAAACCCAATCTAGATAGAAAGATAGATACTACACTTTAATCCTAGCCAGGAGGCCATAACAAACATTTGTATCTTACTCTTTGAATTTTCAGTAACATTGCAAATAATAAAGAGCATGTACTCTATCATTAGCACTGAAACGTTGGCAGCATTGAGAAACTAAAAGGATCTTAGACCCGACACTATTACCTTATGAAAGTGGTTCGGAAATGTTTTCATTCTTAAAGGATTTTAATGCTATCGCGCTAACAAAAATCTCTCAACGTGGTTCTATTTTTGCAGTTATGGATACATATGAACATACACAAAACATATCGTTGTAATATAGATTCTACGAAACTACCTCACACACACGCATGCACATGCATACACTTAAACATGTATTTGCAAATTTAGACATTCGTACTAAATTTTTACAAGTTTACATGTTGGAAACTAATACGAATGCACAAGAACAAATCATGAAATCGACAGATTCGTATTTATGTACCGGGTATAATAGAGTCATACACAGCTTTATTGCTACACACACTCTTTTCTGATACACATTCACGCATATGCAGGCATACATTCGCTCGGTAAAACACTTTGATTTCCTCACACTATCACATCCATGTGCTTCATCGATCTGTGGGCAAGTAATTAAAATTCAGTCCCGCCATAGCCGTCACCGCCGTGTCCAAACTGCCATAAACAGTGGCAAGCGACAAAGCGTCCGCACAAAGTAATTATTTGATTGAAGCTGACGCTCTGCTGTAACATGATGGCCGACCGACCAACCGACCGACCGACCGATTGGTCTGCGGTTTTTAAATAATCCACTGCCTCACTGCGCCCAACTCGAGCAACCAATCGACTTTTTTGTTATTTATCGGATTTTGCTTCCTCCTTTATCTTTTCCCCTTCGCATCTCTCCCTCTCTCCCTCTCTCTCTCTCTCTCTCTCTCTCTCTCTCTATCTTTTTCTGCTTGTCTTCATCTCAGCTTTTCTCCACTTTTTCTTTTGGTCTATCTTTTTCCATTCTTTTGGATTTTTTTCTTCTTTGATATGAGGATCGTTGAAAGAAAAAAATTTGGTTATTAACAACGCTCGCATAGTTCCCGTAAAAAATCATTTGCATATTTCAGTCAAGGAAATCAGAGTGTATTTTTTGTATTCATGGGTTTCGCAGTCTTTTTTAATGAACACTAGGCGATCTATTACTAAAATTTTCATATATATATATATATATATATATATATATATACAAGAGAGAGAGAGAGAGAGACAGAGAGACAGAGACAGAGATAGAGTGACAGAGAGGCAGACACAGAGAGTACTTGGATGCCAGTAAATTGCTAAATCGAACAAAGCTCGTATTAAAGTGTCGATAACTTAACAATTTTTTTTGCTGACTAATTACGTCCAGATCAATCTGCATAATTCACTGCAAAAATGAAATAACTAAATGAAAATAGTAATGAAGTAAAAATTAATGAAAAAAAAAAGGAAATAGGAAGAGAGATGTTTTATATCTGTTCCCTTTTTCTTTCCCTTTCTGTCTTCGTCCTTTATTATGCACTCTCATGCTGTGTTCAGAATTAGTGCAAAGGTAAATACCCCAGACAATATTAATATTCAGCTCTATTTAAAACTAGTGCTATTTGACATTGTGAACATTGTGAGGCTTGATATCTCACAGTCCAGTGTGCCTCGTCACCTTTACGACCTCTGCAAAATCATTCGGAGGAGCCGAAAATGTGCCGAACGTTATCAAAATATGGCAAATCTTTTGACTTATTTAGTAGTACTGATTCTACAACTGAACCGACAGTCAGCACGTGCCGAATTGGAAACTTACCAACCATATTCAAACTGCAGATGATATATTTTTGCAATCAATGCTAAATTCATGATTTTATATATGGGTTGGGTATATAAATGATGTCTATATTGTATATTGCACTGGGGTCTTCCATAGAAAAATGAATGAAAAGTTGTTTGGAGTAGGCTTTCTAAAACTGTACGCTTTAACAATATGGCCTCACTGTTCTAGTTCTGTCCGACCCTGTCTACAACCGTAAAAATAACATCATATTGATAATTCAGTTACTAGCATAACGTTTCGTGTGCTGGCTTTAAATTAAAATCATTTTCCTATCGGAATTTCCTTTTGTCGTTAACTTAGCTGAAGCAAGTTTGGCTCAAGGAGTAAACAATGAGATTCAAACTTAAAATGGTCTGCTTACCATGTCTAACCAGCCGTTACACTATGCGAGGTGCCTAGGATATTTCTGTTGATGAGATTAACCAATGTAGCTCAAAACCGCAATAGGGCACTCAGTGGGATACAGTCTTCGAGTCAAGCACGTTAACTCTTACATTACGATGAGGGATCTAATAATTTGTCAGCCTTTTATAAAAACTGCTTTATTCAAATGATATTGGGCATAGATATTGGTATTGATTGAGAATTAATTTCGTACAGCACATCAATTGCAAGATATAGAAAAATAGTGTTGAGACAGTGTTCCAAATAAGAAGCCTGTCTACCTTAAAAATCAGCATTAAAAACAATGATCCTTAGAGCCAATGTAAGATCCAAAATATTTTGATCAAATGGTTGGCTGCTAAATCTATATTAATCATATTTATAAATATATCTTTGCTCATGAATAGATAAATATCTCTTTGCTCAGGGATAACGTATATGCACTTTGTGGTATATATATTCTTTCGCTTTTTATTTCTAAGGCCTTTCAAGTGTGCATGTGAACAGAAGGATATATATATATATATATATATATATATATATATATATATATATATATATAAACGTGTACTTGTAAAATATAAACGACTTAAATTTAAAGTAGCCGTAACTAATATAATAAGCTAGTGTTTATGAATCTTTTGTCCGTGCTTCAAAAATAAGCGGTTTCTTACATTCATTTGCTTGAATTATGTCTTTATTAATATAAGTAGTAAGCACTCAATATTCAACTCGTCCAACATGTGTTTCCGTTTAAGAACGCCTTCCTATGAAAATATAACATTTAAAATTCACCCAATTTCATTTATCTTATGGTTTAAACAAGTGAAATGTACCAGTATTTTAATCTATTTTTCTTTGTTGATGGTCGGAAAATGTTAATGTAATTACTACACGTTTAATGTTTGGAGTGGTTTATAATTATGCCGACCAAAAGTTTAAACAACAGATAGAAACACTGGAAGAATATTCAAAATTTTATGTAAAAACTGAAATCCATCCCCATTATTTTTTTCAAAATAACTGCAATAATCTGAAAAAGTTCAAGATAATTTAGATATGTCCCCATAACATATACGTTTTCCTGGGATTTCAAATACATGTGTTATGGCTGAATCTTTTATAAAATTTGCGATTTGAAATACAGATTTTCAGTTACATCCTGGGAAATGTATAGTTATAGGTAAAATTAACACCGGAATTCCAGACAAGTCACACCCTTTTTCCATTTAAATATGAGAATGTAAACTAAGAGGGCAATGACAATTCCATTGCTTATTTGGATTTTATAATGAGCTTTATCTTTATTTATTTTATAATGAGCTCGCACCATTATCTAGCTGAATGCATAAAAAGTTGTTGAATAGCTGAGACTCATTCCTAATTATTATGTAAATTACTGACAAAAAATCGGATCTCTCATGTAGAACTGAATCACATTGAAGATAACATAATCTCACGTTACATTTTGTACCTTTCCATATGTAGAGAAAAAAGTTAGAGGAATGTTGTGTTGTGGAATACAAGGTCTTACTTTTCTTCATTCTAATATATATATATATATATATATATATATATGTGTGTGTGTGTGTGTGTGTGTGTGTGTGTGTGTGTGTGTGTGTGTGTGTGTGTGTTTGCATATATATATTGCCAATGGAACACGTCCTGTTAAAAAATACATCCTTTGAGCTAGAGACATTAAATCAATGTTTTTTTCAATTGCTATTACATCAACATCCAGGACCTGCAATATTCTTTTTTTGAGTTTCTGGCCCCAGTAATGAATTATTATCATATTAATGGGTTGCGTCAATTTTGAGACAGCTTTGAATAATTTTGTCTCCAAATAAGTAGTGAAGCAACTTCTTTCTTCCTCTCTTGTCCAAGGAATTATAATTGAAGATTAATTGTTGTTATAGTTTACTATTTTCAAATCTGAAATATAAAAGAACACAACATTATTATTAGGAGAGTTATTAACAGTCACATGGGTCTCATATATATTGAAACATATTATATATATATATATATATATATATATATATATATATATATATTGTGGGGGCGAGTGACGACAAAGGGTAAAAAGGAGAGAATGTTATTCCTGTAGACGGTAGCGTAAATAGATCAATAATTTGTCAAACGATACTTCATGTATGAATGAAACTGTATACTTTCGAATAGGCCGCATTTTCATGGCGAAATTTTCAGGTTAAAAAATTGCATCTAATTGTGCATCAATAGTAATTTTCTGATTTTGAAATGTAAACATAAGAGAACCTTTGGCTTCAAAAATTAATTCTATTAGGTGCTAATTCCTGGATCATAAATCAAGTGTCGATTAATAGACTGATATTTACTATATTTACAATCATGTAACATCACCCCCCTGCAAAAAAAAAAAAAGAATCACAAAGATAGTTTAATAAATTTATATATGTATATTGCTGAATAAGAACCGCGAATACCTTATACACAACTTTCTACAGAGTTCTTAAACATTGTCTCTATAAGCCTCAGCTCCTTTTTTTTTTTTTTTTTTTTTTTTACATTTGCGCCTTATTCTATTCTTGTGATTCTATCAATGAATAAGTAAATGAATGTCTGAATGATTGAAAATAAGAGAAGTACATATGTCCGCCCTTTTCAGTCTTTTACTGTTTATATTGCTCTGTTTAAAAAATGTTACTTTCCTCAGGCGTCAAGCGAGCATTAAGAAAACGCTACTGCACTATCGATCACAGAGTCAGTAAAGCACAAAAAATGGACATAATAACAATGAATCTATGGTTGTCAGTAAGAATGCTGTTGGCTATGATGATGGTGATGATGATGATGTGGACTATGAAAAATAAGAGGCGATTAATAGCAAAACTGCTGCTGCTGTTGTTGCTACTGCTACTAGTCAATTAAATGGACAAATAAAGAAACAAATTCAAATAAATAAATAAATAAATAAATAAACTGATAGTGAAAACAAAAAAAAGATAAAACAATTGAAAAGGACGAAAATAACTGCAGCGCTGATGCCGAATCTTATTTTGCTGCTGGACATCGTTCTGATTGTTATGGCGATGATTATAATAATGATGAGACAGATATTGACATGCCAGCTGCTGCTGTTATTTTAATAAATAAAAAAAGAAGAGAAAATATAAATAAAATAAAACATTAACTGCCAAAATTAAACGCGCACAAGAAAAATGAAGGTCTCGTTTGCGCGGGTAAAAACGCGGTGATGACAACGAACTAAAATGTTAATGACGGTCGGGAGCTAGCCGCCATGTTGACGCGGTTGGGTTGGGAGTTTGCGGTTTGGACTTGTGGTTGTAGCTACTGCGATGAGGTTTCCCGTGTATTTGCCAATTCGTCATATTCATTCTTCTTTGCCCTCGAGGGCCAAATACAATTACGAAGGCACACACATACATGTGGAATACACATATGAGTGACTGATAAATTACTGCATTTAGAAATATATGCACATTAACACATTGGTGCGCATGCGCATTCTTATTTTCCTTACAATTATCTCCCCTTGTTTCTGTAGATTTTTTTTTTATTTTAACAACTACTGCATCTATTTTTTTAATGTAGAAGACAGAAAAATAAGCAAAAATTAAATAAATACCAAAAACAGGAAGATAAATGACCCACTGGGTGAACTGGTGAGCATAGGTGGCCGCTGAGATTGTTGAAAGAGATGGGGAAATGAGAGAAGTGTTGTCGAGAAAAGTGGATGAGAAGGCAAACAGGTAAAAGTGTAAAGAAAAGTAAAATAAAGTAAAAAGAAAAAGAAGCTCACCTAGTTGAAGGGGATGACTGGTTCATGGGGATCTGCGGGAATGAAGAACCACGAATGAGTAACGAGTAGTTAAAGGGAGGAAGAAAAGAAAGAAACCATAGGGATGAAAATCAGACTTATATATCTCTCTACGTCTTTACCTCAATTATCCTTTCCTTTTTACATTGTTAGGAATTGTGGAGAGAAGAAAAGAAAGAGAGAGAGTAGAGGTAAAAAAATAGAATCTAACAAAAACGGAGAAGACTACAGGATATATATATATAAATATATATATACAAAGGAAGAAGTGGAGAAATAGCAATAAAAATGATCGTGGTCTGATGGTTGTGAATGGAAAGGAACAAAACATTATTGAAGGATGAAAGGGAACATTGAAGGCAAAAAATGAAAGTGACAGAAAAGAGGGTATAAAACAAAGGATAAGGAAGTAAGAGGGCGAGGAATGAAAAAAAGAGAGTAGTAGAATTAAATGTTTAGAGAATAAAGATTAGAGTTCAGATGAAAAATAAGTGGACGAGGTTGTCATGTTTTTAAACAATACTTTACATCAAGAAATGAAAAACTCTTAATATCAGCCAAGCAACAGAGTAATGTTAAGATACACAGCACAATAAATATGAGTGAGGAGCCATTTGCAAGGGCAGATAAACACGTCAGCATGTAGATACATATAGAAAACACATATAAAAATCATTAAATAAGATTATAGAAAAGTTTACATAGGAAAACGTATTTTAAAAATCTTAAGATTTTTCACTTCTAAAAGACTTATAGCATGAAATTCTCGTCCATGTGAATACGTAAGCAAAATAAGTATTTCATTAATTTATTCATGCTAAATTGGTATTACTAATACATAATTTTCTATGCAACTATGAGAATAGGATTTATTAAACAAATATCTCAAACTTCCCACTCGTTTTCTTAATCATATATACGAAGTCTGTTCAAAAAGTATCGATATTAAAGCTGCATCTACCTAAATACAAAATAACAATGAATGAAAATTTCATTTTCTTGAAAATATATTACTTGATTTTCAACGTACACATTTCAGCGAGTTTTTAGTAACTTGAAAAATCACTAAAACATTTCTGTTAATATGTTTTTAATCTGAACCATCGTATTTCTTTTAATTTTCTCAACATCTTCAAATTTTCAGTTTAGAAAACTAGAAAATGTTGCAGGGGTGTGTTACAGTGAATATGCAGGGTTTGTATTTGTCTAATCCTGTGTTCATCACTTTATTGTTATAAGTTGTTCAACTGCGCATAGAGCTAAATTTAAATTCTAACTTTTAAAATAAAAAATAGGTAAAGGTTCAGTCTCGATAATTTTAATCTCACCTCGTATGTTCTATGCAAGTCCTGGAAGCAACACCCTACCTCGAATTGCAACTATACAGCCTCTTACTTCCTATTGTATAAAATATCCAAGACAAACAAGACGTGCATGATATATGAGACCCCGCTTGAGAAGAAAGGATGAAATCATTTCTACCGTTTTCATGTGGAATCACCAGTGTTTGCTTACTACCAAAAGCGTACAAGATTTCTGTGCGGACACTGGATGCTGCCTAGACGCCGTACCGAGAATGATGGCCGATAGAGATGGATTGCACGTGTGTGCGTGTGTGTGCGCGCGCGTGTGTGTGTGTGTGTGTGAGTGAGAGAGAGAGAGAGAGAGAGAGAGAGAGAGAGAGAGAGAGAGAGAGAGAAAGAGAGAGAGAGAGAGAGAGCCCGGCTTGATAATGAAATACATATATATATATATATGTGTGTGTGTGTGTGTCGGAGTGCGTATTTGTGGTTATATATATATATATATATATATATATATATATATATAACCGTGTTTCATAGTCATGACTTAATATTCTAACGCTTACTGCCACTCCCCTCTTTGCCTGAACCAATTTTGTAATTTTTGCAGTAACAACCTGAAACCATTTGGATTTATGGGGAATTATTTGAATCATAAGTTCCATATTTTGTAAATTTTGAATGTAAAATTCATTTTGGAAAATTTCGAAAATCTACTAGAAATTGGTGCATTGATTATCAGATTCTTGTGCTTTGAAATTAAGGCGAATATTACTGATATATTGACTCAGGCTATAATAGTGATATGTTAAATTATAATGAAATAATTATATCATTCATTTATATCCGTTTCTACTCTCCATTTCACTCGTATTTTTATAGACAAGAGGATAAGTAAAATTAAAGTGACTGAACGTACCTTGACAACACCTAAAGATAATCAACAACAACAACAGCAAAAAAGAGAATCTGCCGATTAGTGGACTTCACCGTGCCAGCAGACCATAGAGTAAAATTAAAAGAAAGCGAAAAGAGAGATAAATATCTAACGAGAAAACTAAAAAAAAACTATGATACCAATTGTTATTAGTGCACTTGTAATAATCCCCAAAGGAATATTAAAGGAATTGTGAGAATTGAAAATTAGACGACAAGGGTAGAGACCATCCAAACTACAGCATTATTAAGATCGGCCAGAATACTAAGAAGTCTCCTAGAGACTTGAGGAGATTTGCTGTCACTTAAACTCCAGTAAGAAACCACCAGCTTACGCTGGTGTAAAGTCTATGAAAAGAGTAAAACAATAATAATAATGATAATAATAATAATGATAATACTGTCCTCGCTGACCACAGAATAAAACTGAAAGAATGTGAAAAGGAGGGTAAGTACCTCGACCTTGCTAGAGAATTGAAAAAATGCGAAACATGAGGGTGACGATTGTACCAATTGTGATTGGTGCTTTTGGCAAGGTAACTAAAAGATTATTAAAGGGCCTGGAGGACTTGGAAGTTGGCGGACGAGTGGAGACCATCCAAACGACAGCATTAATGAAAATGGCTAGAATACTGAGAAGAGTCCTGGAGACTTGAGGAAACTTGCTGTCAATCAAACTCCAGTGAAAGACTATCAGCTAATGCTTATGTGAAAAACTCTAAAGGAGTAAGTAATAATAATAATAAGAGTAAGAATAAAAATGCTCGATGCTAATATTGTAGAGCAAGTACAAAATCAAAACAATATTATAATTGTGAACACAGAAAGTCCGTGACTTGTTGCATGTGACGTGGACAATCATCAGACTGAATATAATAATAAAAAAACTAGTAATTAATATTCGGTTTACATGGCAACATTTATTTTTGCAAAATAATTTGTTATATCTTTTGGAAATTTAAATACTGTACGATTAGTAATATTTGACAATAATTTATGAATGATTTCCTCTCGATTAGCGCCCCAATTTCCAAATGGGAAAAATGTTTGTGTTAAAACCTTTTTAATAGGATCAATAAGTATGCATACCAAATTTCCTTGCTCTATTCTAAACTGTCTAACCGTCCTTTGAGAACAGAAAATGAATTAACTTAAAAAGGAAAAAAAAAAAAAAAGGGATTAAATTAAAAAATCAAATGTCTTTGCTAAAAACGTTAAATATTTGGGCTCAGCTTGAACCCTGTTTAAGAAAAGATTGCGTATACACGTTATTCTTTGAATATACATCTTTTACGTTGATTACTTTTAAAATAGACATTTTTCATGGTAAAAGTGAGTTTAACAGAATATGCATGGATTGTGAATCGAGAAGCTTCACTAAGTCTGTCATCCATCCAGACCTTTATACCATTTAATAAAGAAATTATTGAAACAGTCCTAGCTGACTGTACACCTATCATACTAGCCAGGGTTAGGTGCTGAGAGAAATTTTCATAGGAACCTCCAACCAAATCTTTAAAATCCTCAATGCTAGAAATTAGAACTCGAATAATATTGTTTTGAAGGTTTGATATCTGATTGAATGCAACCTTTTACGCTGAAAAAAAAACCCTGCAAAATAACAACAAAAAACAAAGCAACTAAACTTATTGTTATAATCGAACAGAAATTGTTCTCAAGGCAAAGTTCATATTAATCTTTTCTCTTATAATATCAGTTCTTGTTTCAATCTTGTTAGTCAATTACTGAATTTCTCAATCCTCCCAAGCTCATAAGAATTGAAGTCAAATGTTTCGACACTCAAGCTTATAATTTAATTTGAAATTTATAAAAGTCCTATGCGTAGCTGAACAGCTTATATGATAACGTAATGAAATCTAGACGAAGTGTAGATGTGTAAGAGCCGCTTTTTTTCTTTTTTTTTTACGAAAGAAGGATGTAGCCACTCTCGATAATTTTGATCAGGAAGTTTTGGCAAAACGCACAGGATTGTTCAAATACAGTGACTTTTATAATTCGATTTTTTTCCTGTTTTCTGAACTGAAAATCCATATAATCAATCTTGACCCTAAGATTTAAGGACATCAAGGACATTAAAATAAATATAACTGAGCAGCTTCAACTCTATCAGAGGTGAAGGTACAAAAGTACTTCAATTAATGAGGAATTCGCGAGAATAAATAGAGTGAATTCTCAGCACTATTTCGACGAAAAGAAACATTTCATTTATTGTTCATTTTTGTCTTTTCCATAAAAGATTCAGTCTCGATATTTTTAACATCCTTGGTACTCTTCATAAAATATAGCAATGTAAAAGAAATACTTACCTACAGCTATAATTTTAATTTAAAAGTAATTCAAAGGAACTAATATATTTCAAACTACTTTTGGTTTGTAAATAAAAGATATTGATTTCGAAAGCAATCGATTAATCATTCTATCATTTTAGTCCTTATAAAAATACTGTGGTCTCTATTACACGACCAAATTCTATACTTTAATCATCGTTCATTAATTCTAACTAATTGTCAGACATAGATAGAAAAATTACACATAGTTAACCAGCTCAGAACCTGGAGGAATTACAAGGATTCCATTCCCGAAAGGAGGCTTAAAAGATTTTTTTGCTTCAGAAAACAAGTCTGCCAATCTATCTGTCTCGAAAAGTAAGTATTTTCCAAATCAAATTATGTTTTTCGAGCAGTGAACAACCAATAAGAATTGAGTTTATACTACATTAATTTACTTCCTTGTTAAAATATTTATGATGACATAAGCCTAAAAACAGACGATGAATCAAGGAAAACGTGATGCTCGTGCGGTAAATGTGCTCGCATTTTTAAGGCGGGGGTAAAAAAATACAATTTATACAAAACTGACCAATCTAATTATGTAAGGTAAATATATGTGATTTAAAGTTCATGAACTCTCTATCTTTCTGCCCCTTAGAAACACACGTATACATAAACCAATAAGATCGATACGATCAAAAAATCACATACGCATGCCTACATGAATGAAACATACTCAGCAAATATACCATATATCAACATAATCGCTAAAACACACACACACACACACACACACACACACACACAAATTTTCTTTCACTCTCTTTCTTTTTCTGTCATTCTTTTCGCTCCCACACATGCACACTTGTGTGTGTGTGTGTATATATATATATATATATATGTATATATATATATATATATACGTATGTGTGTATGCATGAATGTATATTATTAGGAATTTACATTGGGTTATATACTTATATACCCACATATATAAGCATGATAATTTACAGCGTATCGTAAGAGGTCAAGGGAAAGCATTTTACAAGACCCTGTAGATATCGCATAAATTAGTGCGTGTGAGTATAATGTAATGCCACATGTCTAAAAATATCTATCTATCTATCTATCTATCTATCTATCTATCTATCTATCTATGTCAGTGCGTAAGTGTGTGTAGATATGATGCATAATATACACCTAAACTTATTATACAACACATATTTATATTTCCACACACACACACACGCGCACAAGTGTGTCACAATGTGTGTGTGTGTATTTATGTATGAATGTATGGCAGAATGACGCTCCTATGAAAAGTAAAAAGATTAATTAGGTTTTTCAGTTCAATATCCTCATTAGTGCTACTTCGCTTGTGTTATTAAGACGGCCTCTGAGTCAGGAACAGACAGGTTCAGTTCCTTATCGATCTCTGAATTTTCTTTTTTTAACACAAATTACTCATAGTTATTGCATTTTTTTTTATTATTTTTATTTTTTTAACATTTTGTTGTCCTTTTTTTATTATTTTGGTGTGGATCTTTTTTATATTATTTTTTCCTCCGGTCATTATTCATAAAGTAAAGATGACGGCTTGCTGCTTGTTTTCATTTCCCGCCATTCCGTTCCCATGGTATTTCAGGAATGCGCGCCAAAAGTCGATTTGGCGTTTTTCGGACATTTTGTCCTTCTTCAGCTCTTCGATGTTGTTTTTTCCCCTATTAACCCGTCCTATTAGAGGATTTTCCTTTACACTTCTTTGTCCTTTTCTTTTCTTCTTTCTTATAATTTTCGGGTATTCATTTTTTTTTTTTAATTTCATTATTTACTCTCATTATTGTTTTTTGCGTTTCCTTTAGATTTTAAACTTTTTTCTTTTGTCTCTCTTGCGCAAGATATTTCTTTTTCTTTTCTTTTCTTTTCTTTTCTTTTCTTTTCATTCTTCCTTATCTCCTTCCTCTCTTTATTCCATAAGATTACACTCTTATTTCTTAGTCGAACCTGTTTTATCTTCTAAACATTTTAATATAAACCTGATGATTCAAACTGGAACTCATTAATAGTATTTGGGGGTTTTCTCATATTGTGTAAGCACTATTTTTCTTATCTGTTTTCTTTTTCTTTATTTTTGCTTCTTTTTGCAGTCCGTTATGAGAATGTCTTTCTTAAAAGGTGAAATCTTTTGGATTTTTCTTTTTATTGATTCTCTTTTGTTCATCATTCATCTTCTCTATTCACGGCAATTTTCTTGCCCCCACCAAAAAAAATGGTGTGAAAATTCCTTAATGAATATTGTACATAAAAACATCACCATATTAACAAAATACCTGCATAAAAAGGCACATACATACGCATGCACATGTACATGGTTTTATTTATTTAACATAGGTATATATATATATATATATATATATATATATATATATATATATATATATACCTGCTTAGTAGTCAATAATTATACTTAAAACATAGGTGTCTTGTCCAAAGGGAGAGCCGAACGAAAATACACCTAATTAAAACAAGTACATTTCAAATGGTTTCACTTTATTCAAAGTTTCATGTTACAACGCACTACAGTCTTTAAACACCTATAGTTTGCTGGATCACTTTCCTTTTTATTTTGATCTTCTTACTCCATCATCAATCTGAACCTTCTACTGATCAGAATCTCTAAGGATGCTATACAAATTAATCATAAGTTACAACCAAAACATTTACTTTAAATTTCCCGCCATATTTCTAGCCCACTTTTGTTCTTGCAGATCATACATTTTTCAACGAACCTCAAACAAAAATCACCCACAAGGCATGTTATAGCCTCCCTCAGCTGGTATAGACTTCAAGAAGCTTAATTCTAATTTAATTTATTTTAATCTATTTATCGGGGTAATGTAACAGATTTAAGTAACGGTTTAAGTCACAACATCTTGCTATCTAGTCTGACTAAGTCAATATATCCATAGCCCATTATACATGTTTCAATCTAACTTTCTTCCTGATGAGTAAAATAAAAACTTACTGAGCTATAGACTTACACACACACACACACACACACACACACGTGTGTGCGTGTGTGTGTGTGTGTGCTTAGGAATGGCTTCCATAATATCTATGACTCTGTCTTCAGAAAGAAAGGGTGATAAACATAGAGAAGAAGCTTGTAAACCTTAACTTTTTATTTAATATGTTCAGTTAAACATTTCTTCTCAAAAAATTTTTAGATGATTAATAGATTTGGTAAATATATGATTTATTTTCCGAAGAAGCGTTTCTATATTTATCAATTGTATTTTGGTAGTGCCATTCATGTTTTTATATATGCAATAATGAGTTTATTATCTTTTAGTTATTACATCCCCTGACACACACACACACACACACACACACACACATATATATATATATGTGTGTGTGTGTGTGTGTGTGTGTTTGTGTGTGTGTGTGTGTGACGAATTTCCTACTTGTAATGTTATTACGTGAATGTATTTAAAGATTGATTGACAACATACTTTTTATAACTTAGTTTATACTATTCTTGAACATTCATCAATTACGCTGAACCAAGTTCCATTCAGTTTTCAGGAAATTAAATTTAAATAAAAGAATAAATGGAATAAAGCAGATGAATTTGCTAACAGTCCGACTAAGATACAATGCACAAGGATGTACATATAAAACATGCGAATTTGTGACCTTTCACTTAACAAATGAATTGATACTTAGAAAATAAGCGCTGCAATTTTGTAACATGATTAATATAGGAATATTTATAAGAATTGTTAGAAGGATTGAAATTAACACAGAATGCAGATTGGTATGATGATTTTTGTAAAATCAAACCCATTAATTTTTAATTTGATACACTTCCAAAAATAAATTGAACAAACGGTTCATTGTAAGCACATGTTAATATATGATATAAAGAACCCCCCTCTCTCTCTCTTTCTCGCTCTCTCTGTTTCTCTCTCCCTCTCTCTCTCTCTCTCTCTCTCTCTCTCTCTCTCTCGATTTATATATATATATATATATATATATATAAATAAAATTAACCTAAATCGCGAGTCGAAAATCTACTAAAGTTTCACCATAACGGATCATCAGGAAGCCTAACCTCGACTGAATTCTAGGAGAAATCGCTTTCTTTTATTCACCAAAAACCACCTAGCTTCAAATGTGCATTAAAAAAAAAAAAAAATTACTTTTTTTTTTTTTTCCCCTAAAACCTATCCCTAATTATAGAGTAACCCCGCACTTTTGTGTCTACAACTATTTAACACCTCCGATCTTTTGTTTAACATATTCCTACTTTTACAAGCCGCTATCGCCAATTTTTCCTCCATACAAAGGCTACAAGCTCTATTGCCTGTCCTATATTTACGGCATTTCTTTATTACTTCCCATTTCATTATAGGATCTACCTCTGTGTTCTCCTTAAGCTCCCACACATAACTGGATAATGCAGTGCTATGCCTATATTTCTCGTGCGAGAAACTTGTTTTATGGTTATAGTACCTAGTCTTAAAATCCCCTTGCGTCGACCCAAAGTATATCTTTTTATTTCTCTTATTATTCGAATCACTATATACTTCTACTTTATACACTACACATTCCTGCTTACATTTGCCTTCGAGGGGGCATCTAACCTTATCCCTACAGTTACATTTATCAATTAGCTTATTTTTCTTCGTACTTAAGTTAGTTATATTACTCCTATTTATTATTCCATTAATGTTTGGCATGCAACTATATCTTAATTTAACACAATTCTTATTAAATATCTTATGTAACTGACTCCCACTAGGGAAATTTCTTTTTAATAACTTGAAGAATTCTTTTCCCAAGTTGTTAACTACCTCCATATTATAAGGGGGATTAAACCATAAGATTTTCCTGGGTCTATTTCTCCTTCTTTGCGTTCTACTTTCATCCCTATCCCTATATTCTAAATTGACCCTATATACGTCATTCTTTAAAGCCTCCTCATATTCCTGCTTGCTTCGTTCAAAAATTTCCCTGTTGGAGGAGTTATTTGATAATCTATGCTCTATTCCCTTAGGTACATGTTTAAACACCTGTATTGGGTGATTAGATCCCCTGTTTACATAATTCAGATCCTGGTTCCTTTTTCTAAATGGAGATACAGTTCCACTATATAAATTTAAAGTAACATCAAGATATATATATATATATATATATATATATATATATGTTTCATCTAATAGTAAAGGCACATTTTGTCTGTATAATTAAATTTAGATCCTTTCGAGTTTCCTGATAAGTGTCTTGGTTTCAGGTTGGAATTGGTGGATGAATTTAATAAAATTGTCCCGATAGCTTCCAAACCCATCATAGGCCATCATCAGGGGATGCTTGCATGTGTAAATAATGTTGTTTTTAAATGAGTTTTGAAAGTTTTTTGCTTTTTAACATAACGAAAATACGCAAACGGATTTCGGATTTCTTGATAGCGTTCTGTTTTTTAAATTCATATTTCGTATTTCTTGATAGCATCCTGTTTTTTAAATTCATCAGCAACTCACTTTTATTCAACTCTGCGTTTGCAGACAATTTTAGAATTCATCCACCAATTCCAACCTGAAACCAAGACACTTGTCAGAAAACTCGAAAGGTTCTTAATCAAATTATACAGACAAAATGTGTCTTTACTATTTAATGAAACATGCTTAAATGAACAACTGCTGTCTAAGCACACACACACACACACACACACACACACACACACACACATATATATATATATATATATATATATATATGACGACAGTGAACGACTATGTACGCCACTTTGGGTTATATGATGAAATATCACACCAAAGAAAATCAGCCAAGTGTTATGACTGGTATCCCAAAAATTACGAGAAAAAATTATACTGGTCGTGAAAAGTAAGGGAGATAAATCTTGTTTTATTGACTAATTTCGAGTAGGTTTGTTTTGTTCTATTTTTTCAACGGTATACTGGTTATTTGATGCCGAAATTTGATTTATCTGTAAATGTTTGATAGTAATCCTGATTATATTTTCTATGTTCCATTGCATTGAAAAAATCACATTCTTTTGTCTATATTCATTTGTTTGCAGAGATATAGGGTTTCAGGCATTTCTATGTAAAATCTATAATTTGCAACCAATTGTATACCCTCCAGTAACTAATAATGATAATTTTAATAATCTGGACATGGCAATGAAAAGGAACTTTAAGAGAGAAACAGAATCTCTCCTAATGGCAGCACAAGACAGCGCCATAAGAACCAATTATATCAAGGCGAGAATAGATAAGATGCAACAAAATAGCAAACGTAGGCAATGCGGTGACAGAGATGAAACCATCAATCTCATAAAAAGTGAATGCAGCAAATTGGCACAGAAAGAGTACAAGGCTAGATACGACTGGATGGGCAAGAAATGTGAATTTGACCATGCCAACAAATGGTATATGCACAATCCAGCACCTATCCTAGAAGATGACAGACATAAACTCCTATGGGACTTTGATATAAACACGGATCACCTAATCTCGCCCAGAAGACCAGACCTTATGATAATCAACAACAACAACAACAAAAAAAAAAAGAAAATCTGCAAAATTGTCGACTTTGCTGTCCCGGCAGACCACAGAATAAAACTGAAAGAATGTGAAAAGAGAGATAAGTACCTCGACCTTGCTAGAGAATTGAAAAAACTATGGAACATAAAGGTTGGCACGGTAACAAAAGGATTATTAAAGGGCCTGGTGGATTTGGAAGTTGGTGGCCGAGTGGAAACCCTCCAAACAACAGAATTATTGAGGACGGCCAGAATACTGAGAAAAGTCATGGAGAGTTGAGGGGACTTGCTGTCACTCAGTCTCCAGTGAAAGACCTTCAGCTGGCGCTGATGTGAAAAGCTCTAATGAATAAATAATTATAATAATACTGATGTGAAAAATTCTCAACGTATAGATAATAATAATAATAATAATAGTAATAATAATAATAATTCTCTGGGAAGGAGACGCACAAAATTCTCTGGGATTTTGAGATAAAAACTGATCATCTAATCTCGGGCAGACAACCAGCCTTAGTGATAGTCAACAAAAAAAAAAGAAAAAGAAAAAAAGAGAGCCTGCTGAATAGTGAACTTTGTCGTTCCACCTGACTCCTGGGTAAAACTAAAGGAAACCGAAAAGAGAGTACCTGGACCTTAAAAGAGAACTGAAAAAAAAATATGGAACTAGAAAGTGATGGTGATTCCAATTATGATAGGAGCGCTAGGTACAGTAAGCAAAGGATTGGTACAGGGGTGCGGGGACTTGGAAATTAGAGGATGAGTTGAGACCCTCCAAACTAAAACCTTGTTGAGATCAACCAGAATATTAAGAAGAGTCCTGGAGACTTGAGGAGACTTGCTGTCCTCAGATTTCAATAAAAAACCCTCATCTAACGCTGGTATGAAGAACTCTCAGAATTGTAGAATAATAATGATAATAATAATAAGAAGAATTGGTGTGCTTGTAATGGTCCCCAGAGACTTGGTAAGGTGGTTGGAAAGTTGGAAATCGAAGGACTAGCTTAGACTATCCAAAGTATTGATAAGATCGGCTAAAATACTGAGAAGGGTCCTGGAAACTTGAAGAGACTTGTTATCACTCAGACTCCAGTAAAAGACCACCAGCTAACGCTGGTGTGAAAAATTCCTGAGGAATTATAATAATAATAATATAAAAATTATGATTGGTGCATTTGGCACAATAACTTAAAGATTATTAAAAGGCCTGGAAGATTTGGAAGTTGACGGACGAGTAGAAACTATCCAAATGACAGCATTGCTGAGAACGGCCAGAATCCTGAGACGTGTCCGGGAGACTTGGGGAGACCCGCTGTCACTCAAACTCCAGTGAAAAACACTGACGTGAAAAACACTAAAGGAGTAAATAACAATATCATCAGCTAAAACTAATATGAAAAACTCTCATGGAGCAAATAATAATGATGACAATAATCATAATAATTTTGGGAAAAAATATAACTTCAAGTAAATATTCTTAATTCAAATAATTTCAAGACAGTTATATCAGGAATTTCAATCTAATAGAAATTATTTTTAAACAGATCTGTTTGTCATATAATCGGAACTTTGGGAGTTACCAACACTTCAAGTCAGAGTGGATTTGGGAGTAATGCCAATAATGTGAAATATCATACTCTCTGGCGTTCTAAAACTGGAGCCTTAGTACTGGTTGCAGTTTAGACTCATACCCTAGTTTTCACTTTGTGCGGAATCTACACTTTTGCAGAAAATGCAGTCGGCAACAGGGCTGTAATTTGGAGTATATATATATATATATATTTATATATTTAAGCACATTTGTATTTATGTATCTATCTCTATATATCTATATATATTTGTGTGTGTGTGTGTATGTGTGTGTGTGTGTGTGTGTGTGTGTGTGTGTGTAGGTGAAGGATGACGTGTACAAAGAATGGTCTTGTACATATATATGCGTAAATGAGTTGAGTGTTTTTAGAGTTCTTTCTCTCTCTCTCTCTCTCTCTCTCTCTCTCTCTCTCTCTCTTTCTTTACATATATATATATATATATATATATATATATATATATATATATATATATACTTTAAGCGCAACTGTATACTCTTCTTGCTGAATTCTAAACAATCACACAAATCCCCTTCCCTTATCTATCAGTCTATTTGTATGTATCAATGAATGTATGTATGTATGTATGCATATGTCTCTATGTTTGTCTTTATGCGCGTATATGTGCTTGTGTGCACACACGCGTATGTGTGCGTGTCATGTAACACGAAAATGCTTTTCAAATGCACAAACTCTATTTCAGCAGTAGCGATTTATGTGCTATCACAACCACATGTTTGCATTAGAAATTTTCCAGAGTTTAAAATTGAGGTCAACAAAAGTTCTTGTGTGAATTGATGTTCGGTTCAGCTAGGCTTGACCTCATTTTAGTTTTCTTTCAAAGGGATCATTAGAAATCACTCGTCTAAGTTGACCTTCGCTGCTCGCGACAGCCCATGTAAGAGGTAGTCAACATAGTCGTTAAGATCTAGACGTCTCCCATCAATTGTCACTGCTACCCAAAACCCTATGATTGACTATCAACAATAAGGTTCTCTTTTTCAATATCTAGTACTGTTAATATTATTACTATTAAGAGTACGACTACATCCACAAGTATTGATTATTATTATTTCTATTAATATAATCTGTAGAGTTACTTTTAAAACTACTATCTTTTCTTTCGCCATTGCAGTTGTACTTAGCTACAAAATTATTCTGTGCTCATATATTTCTATTTGAACAAATACACAATGCATTTTTTATTCTTTTCTTTTGATTTCTTTGATGTGAGCATTTATACTGGATTAAACAAGGTTCTGACATTAGCGATAAGGTTCTTTATTTATAAAAAAGACTTACTGCCATGTATATATTCTTGATAGCAATAACTACGTTAACATGACTAATAATAAAAGTGATATTGGTCACGTTCTTCATTGCATGAAAAAATACAATCACCTGTGTATATTAAGTTGCAACATACTGAAGTTAAAAAAATAAAAAGATATCGTATCTGCCGACAATAAATCAATTAGATATTTAGAATCTAATTTACGTTTTACTAGATGAAAACTCAATTTGGACAACATTAGAGTAAGGAGAAAATATTTGCGCGCGTTATTATTATTATTATTTTTTTTTGCACTGTTTCAATGCAGCAGAATTTGGAATTAGATAATACCTAATCATTTCCACTTAAAGTTTCATTAGATATAATAAAATCCTGTAATCTTTGATTTTGAAAAAAAATGAATATTTCATTTTTTAAAAATGCCTGAAGTGTACATATTTATGCCCCCCACACACACATATGTATATATATATACTTTTTATTTGTTTATGAATTTATTTGAGTAACAGTAGGTTAGTTTTGTTCTAAGCACATCGATGAGCTTTTTTTAAATAATATATATATATATAATATTTAAAAAAAACTCATCAATGTGCTTAGAATAAAACTAACCTACTGTTACTGAAATAAAATGATAAACAAATAAAAAGTGATTACTCTAGAAACTCTCAGTGTTAATGCAAGTTTCCTGGAATTGTCAATGCAATCATCACGATCTTTAAAGTAACCAGTTTTGATTTGGATCTTTTAAAATAATAATAATAATAATAATAATAATAATAATAATAATAATAATGTATATGCACAACCCAGCACCTGTCCTAGAAAATAACACGCATAAACTCCTTTGGGACTTTGACATACACACTGATCACCCAATCTCGGCCCGGAGACCTGACCTAAAAATAATCAACAACAAAAAAAAAAATGTGAACTTGCAAAATTGTCGACTTTACTATCCAGACTGACCACAGAATAAAACTGAAAGAATGTGAAAAGAAGGATAAGTACCTCAATCTTGCAAATGGACTTGAAAAAAAAAAACTATGGAACATGCAGGTGACAATTATACTGATTGTAATAGGTGCGTTTGGAACAGAAACTAAAGGATTATTAAAGGGACTAGAGGACTTGGAAGTTGGCGGACGACCGGAGACCACCCAAACTACTACATTATTGAGAACGGCCAGAATACTGAGAAGAGTCCTGTAGACTTGAGGAGACTTGCTGTCACTCAAACTCCTGTGAAAAGCCATTTGCTAACGCTGATGTGAAAATCTTTAATGAGTGAATAATGATAATAATAATTATAATAATAATGATAATGATAATAATAAATAAATAACAACTACAATAACACTTTGGTGTTTTCATTTGTTTCCGATATTAAAATGTTGGATAATTTTGGGGTAAATGAAACAAGATCTGAATGAACTCACAAACACTTTTTAAAGAGTTTTGAAACTATAAGTTACTGTATTTCAATATTATTGAGTTTGGTAATAAATAACAGAAAATGTTGTAGACTTTCTTTGTTCCACAATTAATATTCAAAATCCTGGTATGTTTGGTTTTGAATAATTTTGTCATTAAATTGGTAGGGATGTGTACCACACACACACACACACACACACACACACACACACACACACACACACACACACACACACACACACATATATATATATATATATATATTTATATAACAATTAAAATAATTATAAATATTCCAATTTGTCTAATCGCTTTATATATATATATATATATACATATATATATACAATTGAATAAGATGGACATTTCTTTCGGCATATCTTATCTTTAATCGATTCAATCCTTCGTAAGAGTCGTTGATTTCTGGATGTGAGAATTTCAGGAGGGCACCGTATATTTCTCCAGTAATTTTGGCTCCAAATGAAGCTATATTCTAAGAACGATTAATAAATGACTGAAACAATGATGAGACTTATACAATTATTTAAAGTGTACAAGGAAGAACAAGTGGAAGCGGAATTTCCGGAAGTAAATAATTTTACTTGAGGTAAGAGAAAGAATTGTTAGAGAAAAGAGTTGAAGGCATTTTAGAATGTGATTGAATGAATTTGATCTTATTTAAGGAACGGTTGTTAATTTTTAGAATTAGAACTTCAATATTTTTTTTCACTTTTACTGGGTGTAATATGGAAGTATTTCAGTTGGAATATTTCTGGATTTGGAGGAACACGGATGTATTTTGAAATGTTGAGAGATTGAACAAGATTTGGATAGACGAAGTGTTAAATGTCTCGACAGAGGTTTTCTAATTTGGCCAATGTAGATAATTATTCAATTCAAGTAAGTGAGAAAAATACGATGGCTGCTTTAATTCATTCCATCCATAAGTCAAACAATTCATTCGTAGACTTGAATGGATCAAAGGAAATATAAAGTGAAATGAAGTGGATGCTTTATTTAATCAAACACGTTTAAAGCAGAAAATTTTGCTTATATATATATATATATATATATATATATATATATATATATATATATATATATATATATATATATATATCCACAAATGAACCCAGGGGAAGTGTCTTCAAAAAGTATTGTATCTAAAATATGCATTTACCAAGCATGGAAGCGCGTAGTGTAACGCTTATTTTAATTAAAAATGTCATCAACGAATCGAGTTCATATTCTGGATGAGGTTTTTCGCATTTCAGTTTGCACTGATTCCGTTAGTAACAGTAAAAATCCTTCTTTTCTTTCCTTAACTAGGGATAAATAGGAGGGTAAACTGGGTTCTTGAGCCCAGTTTATTTATTTGAAAAACACCCGGTTTAGGAGAAGAAAAATGCCACACCGATGGAGAATTTTTGTTATCACCTCAACCATGAGGTGTAGCTAGTTCCACAGTTATGGCGATGTTTAGAGCATCAATTAGAAGAGATTTAGTTTCACTCTTTAGCTTTTCCTTTCTTAGCCACATGCACGTTTTCTTGTGTAAGAGGTCACTTGTTAGTCACTTAAATAGTCCATAGAGTTTGCTTTTCTTCTAATTTTTGTTTTCTGCTTATTTTCGTTCAGTAGGTCCTCGTGTTGTCAATATTGTTTCTGGTGGCTGGAAACAGTTTTCTTCCGCGTTTATTACTATTATTATCATTATTATTATTTTTATTATTATTTTACTCCTGCGAGATTTTCACCGGAATCTGAGTGACAGCAAGTCTCCACAGTTTCCAAGGATTTTTCTGTGTATTCTAGCCTATCACAAAAAATCTGTTTGGTTTCCATACTTCCACTGGTTTCCAGCTCTTCCACTTCCACTTTCACTTCCACTTCCAGCCTTTGGGGAAAGTTCCAACTACAATTGGTATTATCTTCTCCCTTATGTTCCGCAGTCTTTTTAATTTCTTGGCAAAATATATGTTTGCTCATCTTTTCCTTTCTTTGATTTTTATTCTTACGAGATGGCAAGTTCATTTTTCTTGTTAAATGTAAGCTTCGTCTTCTGGTTAGGATTAGGCAATCCGTTAATATCTTAAAATCCTAGAGGCTTTCATGCGTCTCATTTTTGTGGACGGATTCTCGTTTGGGCATATTTCATTTGTTGGTATTTTCAAATTTTAATCATTTGTGCAATTTCTTGTAGATTACCTTTATCACACAATTATGCTTAGTCTTGTATACAAGTTTGTTGTATACACTTTATATGTGATTAATCGTTTCATCTCTGCCTCACCATAGCCAACATTTGATATTCTGTTACGTATCATTAATTTTTGATTTGGTATAATTGGTCTTTATGGCATTATTGTGTGGTGCTATTAAAAGAGATTCGGTTTCTATCTATAGGTTCTCTCTTTTTAGTTATGCCCAAGTTTTCTCATGTGTAGTTTCGATATTTTGTGATTGAAATATCCATGCGTTTTGTTTTTCATCCCATCTCTATTTTTAGTTATTGTTTTCTTGTTGCCCTTAAAAAAATATTGCCGTTACTGTCTGCTGCAATTAGTCTTTCTTTGCTCTTTTTAATGTATTTCTTGAGTCTTTACAGTGATCCATCAACGTAATCCTAAATGCTGGTGAAATTTACATTTCATGTATTATTTTACTAGATTCTATCTGACAACAAGTCTCTTTAGGTATTCAGGGCTCTAGTGAGTATCCTGGCCAATATTAGATGTGCTGTTGGGGGTTGGTTAAGATTCTTCATTTAATTAGTTCATCGAATCTCTTTTGGGGAATGTTCCAAGAGCCTACATCAATGTCACACCCATGTCCACAGCTTTTCACCATGGTCCAGGTATAAGAGTTTTCCCTTTCCGTAGCTCAGCAAAATCTTCTAGAAGACAAATTCTTTTCTTGTAATTAGAAATATATCTAGTCTTCTGGCTTCCGTTTGGTGATCTGTTTGTATCTCAAAGTTATTATTATTATTATTATTATTATTATTATTATTATTATTATTATTATTATTATTATTATTTACTCCTTTAGAGTTTTTCATATCAGTGTTAACTGATGATTTTTCACTGGAGTTTGAGTGACAGCAAGTCTCCTCAAGTCTCCAGGACTCGTCTCAGGATTATGGCCGTTCTTAGCAATGCTGTCGTTTGGAAAGTTTCTGTCAGTCCGCCAATTTCCAAGTCTTCCAGGCCTTTTAATAAACCTTTAGTTATTGTGCCTAACGCACCAATTAAAATTGACACAATCGTTAGTTTCATGTTCCACAGCTTTTTCAATTCTCTAGCAAGGTCGAGGTACTTATCTTTCTTTTCACTTTCCTTCAGATTTATTCTGTGGTTCGCCGGGACAACAAAGTCGACAATTTTACTAATTTTCTTTTTTTTTTTTTTGTTGATTATTATGAGGTCTGGTCTTCTGGCCGGGATTAGGTGATCCATTTGTATGTTAAAGTCCCATAAGAGTATATGCGTGTCATTTTCTAGGACAGGTGCTGGGTTGTGCATATACCATTTTTATTATTATTATTATTATTATTATTATTATTATTATTATTGTTATATTTATTATTATTATTATTTCGAGTTTTATATACCAGTGTTAGCGGATGGTCTTTCATTAGAGTCTGAGAGACAGTAAATCTCCACAAGTCCCCAGGATACATTTTAGTATTCTGACCGATTTTAACAATACTTTAATCTGGATGGTGTCCGCTTGTCCTCCGATTTCTAACTCTTACAGACCCTGCCTTTGGGGGCAGTTGCCAGCGCACCAATCACAATTTATGACATTATCACCTTCATGTCCAAAAGCTTTTTAGTTCTCTAACAAGGTCTAAGAACTAATTTCTCTTTTCGTTTTCTTTGGTTTTCATTCCAAGTCCACCTGGACAGCAAAGTCCACTGTTCGGCAGGTTCCCTTTTTTTTTGTTAATTATATTGGCCCAGCGGTTAGAGTGTTCGCCAATGGCCCGGGAGACCTGGGTTCAATCCCAGGTCGAGTCATACCAAAGACTTTAAAAATGGAACTTGATACCACCTTGCTTAACACTCAGCATTATAAGGTACGGTTCAAGGGTAAAGTGGAGCAATCCAGGGAATGGAGTAGCGCCCTCCCCTACACCTTGGTGTAGTAGCTATCGAAAAGGGAGCCTTCGGGTCACCCTCGACTATGGTCGCTAACTTTACTTACTTTATATCTAGGTTTACTCGTCTGGTCGGGATTAGGGGATCTGTTTTTATCTCAATGACTCAGAGAATTTTGTGCATGTCATTATCCAGGTTTGTGCATATACCATTTGGTAGATTGGTCAAATTTAAATTTCTTGTTCAATTAATTGCCAAATTAATTGTATTCCCCACCCAGTCGTGCCTAGTCTTATATTCTTTTTGTGCTATTTTACTGAATTCTATTATTATTATTATTATTATTATTATTATTATTATTATTATTATTATTATTATCTTTACTCTTAAGAGTTTTTTTTTTTACACAAGCGTTAGCTTATGGGATTTTACTGTGGTTTGTGCGACAGCAAGTCTCCTCAAGTCTTCAGGAGTCTTCTTAATATTCGAGCTGATTTTAATTATGTTGTTGTTTGGATGCTCTCCTCTCGTTCTCTTTTTTTCAAGTCCACCAGACTCTTTATAAATCCTTTGGTGACTACCGAGCGCACCAATTACTGTTGGTTTCACCGTCACTTTCATATTCCATAGTTTTTTCAGTTCTGTAGCTAGGTTTAGGCACTTATTTTTTGTTTTGCTTTCTTTCAGTTTTACCCTGTGGTCAATCGGCGGATTCTCTTTTTTGTGTTGACTATATCAGATAATCCGTTTGGATTAATTAAAATCTCAGAAAATTTGGTGCGTCTCATCCTGTGTTGCGCATATAACATTTGTTAATATGATCAAATTTAAATTTCGTGCTCAATTCCAAGTGGATCATCTTCCCCTGCCAATCGTGACTAGTTTTATGTTCTTTTTGGACTAGCTGACTGCATTCGCTTATTATGTGATTGATCATTTTATATCTACCATCACATAACCTACATTTGCTATTTTGTTGTGTCTTGTCTATTTTTGCTTTGGCATAGTCCTTATGGCGTCGATCTGTGCTGCTATCAAAACAGATTCAGTTTATTTTCTTAAGGCTCCTCTTTCTCACCTTTGTCCAAGATTTTCGTGTGATATTTTGCTTGCTTGTTACTTGAAATCCTCATACATTAGTTTTTCTTTCTATTTTTGTTTTCTGGTTATTTTTGTTTTCTGGTTATTTTTGTTTTGTTGATGCTGTGTTGTTTCTGGTCGCAGTAATCAGTCTTCCTCTGCATATACTTAATGTAATCGTAGTATCGATGCATCGATGCTATCTTGAATGTTAGCGAGTCCTCTTCATCCTTAAAGAGAAATTTAGAATGAGTAAAACATTAATGATCACCTTATCCAACCCACTTATTCTTAAGTACTTTACTCTGGGCGAAACCACACGGAAATTTTCTTTTTTGTGTGATGCGCAACTGTGTCGTATTATTTTACAATGTCTTCCACGTCCTCAAATATTCCCCTTCTAACAAATTTTCTGTTTTGTAAACAAGGATAAGTTACTCATATTAAAGTCTGGTAAGTTTTGAGGGTGGTGCATTTGCACAGTCACGTGTCTCACGAAAAACTGCTGATTACGATTTATCCAAACGATCGATTTAAAAAAGAATAGGCAGTGACGTTTTTTAGACAGCAGTATAGACGTCAAGTCATCAACACTTTATTATATGTGTTGCTTAGCTACACACGTCTTCATTTCATTTATAAAACACTAAGAAATTGTAACCTTCAGTCTCAATATTTTTCTTCACACCGCATATATATATATATATATATATATATATATATGTATGTGTGTGTGTGTGTGTTTGGGTGTGTGCGTGTGCGTGTGCGTGTGTGTTTGGGTGTGTGCGTGTGTTTTCTGGATGACTCAAATTGCTGAGGGTATGTCGGTTGCTATACCATTGTTTATAATTCTAATTTCAATGATAGTATTGGCAATATTAAACAGCGATCACTAATATCATATTATAGAAGTAGTCATAATAACATGGCTATAGCCATCACAAGAAGCGATAAAAATAAAAGCCTTATCGCTAATGTCACCGCCCTGTTTAATCCACGGTAAATGCTTTCATCGAAGAACCCAAAAGAAAGGATTAAAATACACTGTCGCGTTCAAGGACGCATTTGTCCAAATACTGCTGCAATGGGAATTGAGGTTATCTCGCTTGCCGCAGAGTAGTTGTGGCGGATTTAGTCTAATCTTCGATGGCAGACCCTTAATCTAACGAAAGGGATGAGTTCATCCGACCTTTCAGACACAAAAGTCCGAATAACATAACAACAAAACTAAGCTTTGCCTTTTGTAAGATTATCCTTAACTTTCTCTCACGCGTGTTGGGAGATATTCATTTGTGCCAGTCAATTGTTGATATTCCTGCGAGACTCCGATACTAACAACTCTATGTACCTTGCTCTACTGAAGTTTCTGATTTTAACAGATGCTTAAATGGTTCAATAGGAGATAATATTGATGAAACAATTGAGAGATTTGTGATATAAATCATCTGAAGTTGTAATCTTTTGAAATAATTAATTTAAAACACTGGTTGCTGTTAGAAAGTTCAAATGATATTTCTATCTAGAAAAAAAAGAATACATTTATTCAATAAAAGAAGATGTCACAGGTTTAAAATGTTGAGATTTTTTAATAAAGTATTTTAAAGTCTATCGGAAAATTTGAAGATGCAGAAAAAATCTTTTGTAAATCATTAAATTATGTAATAAAAAATGCTCATCAAAGAGTTAAATAAATTTACATCAAATTTATAGATTCTATGGTGGGAATGACAAGTATCCTGAATGAATTCGTGTCGGAAAAAAAAGAAAAGCATAATACAGAAGTTTAATAGAGTAATTTACATAAATCGGCATAACATAAAAGTCGCACAGAATAAAATTCTCTACAAGTTGTCGAATATTTTGTCTTTGCAAAAGTTATAAGAAAATTAAAATAATTGCTTTGTTAAAAAAAACCCTCTTTCCACATTACCGCGTTTTAAAGAAAACACACACACACACACACACACACATACACACACACACACACACACACACACACACATATATATATATATATATATATGTGTGTGTGTGTGTGTGTGTGTGTGTGAGATAACAGAAGTAAATTGTGAAATGAAAGAGGATTCCTTAAAATATACTAGCAATATTTAATTAAAAGAAGTCTTCACTGTGCAGTAAAGTTTATTCAGAAGTATATTCTTATACACATCATATTAAAAAAGATTGATTATATAAAAAAGATTTGGGTAAATTTTGTGAATTTTTCAGTAATTTCTGAGGTTTTACTTGACTTGATGGTAATTATGTTGAATTTTGATAAGACTTGTACTCTTAAATAAAATAGATTAAATGAAATACCACTACTACAATTACATTCATGAAACTATATCTAAGCAAAAAAAGATTACTAAATTACTTATATAAAAAGTAAGTCGAGAGAGACCCGAAGGCTCCCTTTTCAACGGCTACTACACCAAGGTGTAGGGGAGGGTGCTAGTCCTTTCCCTGGGTTGCTCCACTTTACCCTTGATCCTTACCTTATAATGCTAAGTGTTAAGTAAGGCAGCATCGAGTCTTTGGTATGACACGACCAGGAATTGAACCCGGATCATTGGCGAACAAACAGCAATAAAAATATCGACAACAGCAACAATAACACAAGCAAAAACTACGATAATAATAATAATAATAATAATAATAATAATAATAATAATAATAATAATAATAATAATAATAATAATAATAATAATACTTTGGTATCTTGGAGGCTGACACCATCAAACAAGTGCAAATGAAAGACACGATCCGAAAAGAATATCTCAGGGGAACGAGAAAACTACTCGAGATAAAACTCTCCAGCAGAAACCTCAACAAAGGAATAAATACTTGGGCTGTGCCCCTAGTCAGATATTCGAGACCCTTTCTCAAGTGGACCAGAATGGAACTTAAACAAATGGACCAAAGAACAAGAAAACTAATGACCATGCATAAGGCATTACACCAAAGACGACGTTGACAGACTATATGTATCTAGAAAAGAGGGAGGAAGAGGATTTGCCAGCATTGAAGACACCGTTGACGCAACCATACAACGGCTCGAAGACTACATAGAAAAACATGAACGAGGACTGATTCCAACCATCAGAAACGATACGAACAACACGATAGACGAAAGAATGACAACAACTAGGGAAAAAATGGGAGGGAAAACAACTCTATGGCCGCTTTAAACGTCTAATAAACAACATCTCACACCAGAAAACCTGGACCTGGCAAAGAAAAGGAAACCTTCAGAGAGAAACGGAATCCCTCTTAATAGCAGTACAGGACAACACCATAAGAACCTATCATATCAAAGCGAGAATAGATAAGACGCAACAAAACAGTAAATGTAGGCTATACGGTGACAGAGACGAAACGATCAATCACATAATAAGCGAATGCAGCAAATTAGCACAGAAGGAGTATAAGGCAAGACACGACTGTGTGGGCAAGTTGATCCACTGGGAAATGTGCAGGGAATTTCAATTAGACCCTACAAACAAATGGTATATGCACAACCCGGCACCTGTCCTAGAAAATGATTCGCATAAACTCCTATGGGACTTTAACATACAAACGGATCACCTAATCCCGGCCAGAAGACCAGACCTCATAATAATCAAAAAAAAAAAAAAAAAAAAAAGAAATTAGTAAAATTGTCGACTTGGTTGTCCCGGCGGACCACAGAATAAATCTGAAGGAAAGGGAAAAGAAAGATAAGTACCTCGATCTTGCTAGAGAATTGAAAAAGCTGTGGAACATGAAACTAACGATTGTGCCAATTGCGATTGGTGCGTTAGGCACAATAACTAAAGGATTATTAAAAGGCCTGGAGGACTTGGAAGTTGGCGGACGGGTAGAGACTATCCAAACGACAGCATTTCTAAGAACAGCCATAATCCTGGGACGAGTCCGGAAGACTTAAGAAGACTTGCTGTCACTCAAACCCCAGTGTAAAATCATCAGCTAGCACTAATGTGAAAAACTCTAAAGGAGTAAGTAATAATAATAAAGAATACAAGACTAGACACGCTGGGTGGGCTAGGTGATCCGCAGGGTATCGTACAAGAGGCTTAAATTTGACAATACGAACAAATGGTATATGCACAATCCAGAATCCGTCCGAGTAAATGAGACGCACAACATTTTTGGGATTTTGAAAAAAAATCTTAGCCAGACGACCAGACCTTGAAATACCCCCCCCCCAAAAAAAAAGAAAACTTGCAGAATTGTGGACTTGGCTCTCTCTGTTTATCACAGAGTGAAACTGAAAGAAAACGAAAAGGGAAATTAGTACCAGGACCTTGCTAGGGGACTGAAAAACTGTGGAACATGAAAGTGACTGTGATACCAATTGTAATAAGTGCTCTTGGTACAGTTATTAAAGGACTGGTACAGAGAGTGGATGACTTGGAAATAAGAGGATGAGCGGAGACCATCCAAACTACTGCATTATTGAGATCGAACCAAATACTGAGAGGAGTCCCGGAGACTTGAAGAAACTTGCTGTCTCTGAAACTCCAGTAACAGTCCATCAGCTAACCCTAATGTGAAAAACTCTCAAGGGATAACTGCTAAAATAATAATAATAATAATAATAATAAACCAGAACGCACAAAATTCTTTGGGATTTTGAAATACAAACAGATCGCGAACAGATGACCAGAACTAGGGATAGTCAACAAAAAAAAAGAACCAATCGAATGGTGAACTTTGCTGATCCGCCTGACGACAGGATAAAACTAAAGGAAAACGAAAAAAAAAAAAGTACCTAAACCTTGATAGAGAACTGAAAAAAAAATTGGAACATGAAGGTGACAATGATACCAATTATAATTGGTGTGCTCGGTACAGGCACCAAAGGATTTGACTGTACCGAGTACACCAAAGGTCGAGCGGAGATCGTCCAAATATTGTTGAGATCCGCTAAAATACGAAGATCCCTGGAGACTTGAGATTTGCTGTCACTCAGATTCCTGTAGAAAACCATCAGATAACACTGGTGTGAAGAACTCTAAAAAGAATATCGGCCAGAATACCAATAAGAAAGACCATCAACTTGCACTGATGGGAAAAACTCTCTAATAATAATAATAATAATAAATTTGACCATACGAACAAATTGGTATAGGCACAAACCAGAATCTGTCCTAGAGAATGAGACTCACAAATTCCTCTCGGATTTTGAGATGCAAACGGATCATCAAATCTCAGCCAGACGACAAAAAAAAAAAAAAAAAAAGAAAAAAAAAAGAAAAAGAGAACTTGCACAATTGTGGATTTTGCTGTCCCGGCTGACCATAGAGTGAAATTGAAAGAATATGAAAAGAGGAATAAGTACCTCAACCTTGCTAGGGAATTGAAAAAAAAACTTGGAACATGAAAGTGACGATTATACCAATTGTAACTGGTGCTCTTGGTGCAGTCACCAAAGGACTGGTACAAGGGCTAGAGGACTTGCAAATAACGGAACGGGTGGAGACTCTCTAAACAACAGCATTGTTGAGATTGGCTAGAATACTGAGAAAAGCCCGGGAGACTTGAGGAAACTTGCTGTCACTCAAACTCGAGAGGAAAACCATCAGCAAACGCTGATATGAAAAACTTTCAAGGAGAAAATGATATGATAGTAGCGAACCAGTTACTCACATGATAAACAAATGCAGCAAATTAGCCCAACAATATATAAGCGCAGGCAATAATTCGTGCGGAAGGTGATCCAGTAAGAATAGTATATAGGAATGAAATCTGTCCACATTGACAAATGCTATATACACAAACCAAAATCTGTTCTAGAAAATTAGACGTATGAAATTCTCTGGGTCTTTGAGATACTAACAGATCACTCAATCCTGGCCAAAACAAACCTACTTTTCCTGTGGATTTTGCTGTTCTAGCAGACTATAGAGAAGACCGTAAATGAAGGCGAAAAACTGGACAAATACCAAGACCTTGTCAGAGGGCTTAGAAAATTGTGGAACCAGAATGTGACGATATTACCAATCGTAGTTGAGGCGCTGAAACCGTTCCGAAAGGCCTTCAAAAAGAGAACTGGAGTGACATGGAGATCAGAGAAAGAATCAAGTCTAATCAGACCACAGCATCGCTAAAATTGTCTCGGATACTTTTGGGTGTCCAGAAGATCTGAAGAGACTTGCTGCCCCTCAGAATTCAGTAGCAAAAATCAGTGAAAACTCACGAAGAGAAATTAGTAAAGCAACATGATTATTATAATTTGTAAATAAGAGAAAAAACGAGATCGTTGACATGGTATTGTGAATTGAGTAAAGTCACTAGAGTTCACCGTCACCGTCGGTAGGTAAGGGTACTCCACGTAATGTAATGATTAGCAAGTTAGGCTTGCAAAGTGTGGTTCGTTAGTTAGATTATCACTCGGATTCAATACTTTTTGCGTTGATCTAAACTAGGCTACACTAAATAAATGACTATAATTCAAACGTAAACACTGTTTCCACCTGGCCTAGTCGTTTGAGGCTACAGATTACACCGACTGCATCTAAGAAGTGGGGTAAGACTCTCCAACCGAGTGGCCCGGTAGACTTGGGCTGCAGAATACACCAACTGCATTTCTGCAGAAGGGTAAGTCTTTCCCAACGAGTTGCTCAGTTGGCTGGGGCTGCAGAATACGCCGATTTCATCTTAGTAGATGGGTAAGACTCTCCCAATTACTGGCACAGTAGGCTGGGGCTGCAGAATACACCGACTATATCTCTGTAGAGGGGCAAGTTTTCCCAAATAAGAGTCATGATATGACACTAAACAATCTGATGGTGAGACTCAAGTAAATTTGGTGAATGTGGAGTACCCCTTCATTGGCATCGCTCCTAGATCCACTCTGGCCCGGAATGGTAGCACTTGATAAGGTCCTATCTATGGGTCCAATAGAAATGTTTGACATGTAAACTGTGTACTTATGCTAAACTGAAATAGATTTACATTTAACTGTGTGTGAACTAAAAAATTATGTTAAACTGAACTGTTTGAAATAAAACTGTTTGATCATTGAACTGTATGCAAGCAAGAGACAAATGTTTAAGTGGATTGTCAGTAATACCAAGCAATACTTGAAAGTGGACAAACAAATAATTAATAGTAAATAGAATTATTCGTATAAAATAGAAATAAGAGAAAACGTTTAACTGTGTGAAAAAAAATGACCACAAGCTCGTTTAAAAATTCATCCACAAAATGTGTTAGGCAATCATATATTAATACATATGTATCAACAGGATTAGACATTAAATAAACCTACAATGGGGGATATGCCATTAAACCCAACCCAACCACGCCAAATCAAATCTTTTATATATATATATATATATATATATATATGTGTGTGTGTGTGTGTGTGTGTGTGTTTAAGATTTGATTTGGTGTGGCATTAGATAAACCTACAATGGTTGAAATGCTATAAAACCAAAGCAAAGCAAATCTAATATATTTTATATATATGTTTAAAAAGGATTTGGCATTAAATAGCCTACAATGATTGATATGCAATTTAACTAAACCAAACCAAATCATATATATATATATATAAACTATTTGGTATTAAATAAACAGCAATGGTTGATATGCCATAAAAACCAACCAAACCAAACAATTTATTGCACATAGATATGTTCCATTGATTTAACATTAAAATTTTCATCAACCTTGAACAGTGTGAATATCTAAAATCTGTGATGATTCTGACCTTGAACAATAATTATGAAAATAGATAAAAACAAAAACAATAAACTAACATAGAATTCAACAGCAGGGAATTTTCTTACTTTAAAAGTTTTTTTTTATTCTCTTCTTTATTTTCCAATTTATGATTGGAAAACTAATTCCCAGGCGTGGGGTTAAATAATTTCCGAGAGGAGGCGTGATCTCTTATATTCTCCACATAGGGATGCGCCTGATAAAAACACATGTCAGAAAATAAATAATTTGCTTTGGTTTTCAACATACATTCGGGAAAAGCATCAAGATAAATAGAAGAAAAAAGGATGATAAGACTGTCTGGTTATAAACAATATGGTATCAAGCAAACAATTGAGAAAGATTAACTTTTACTGAACGGATGTATTGATATGTCAGTGACTTATCACAAGAGCGCATGCGCGTACATACGCACATAATAAATAAAACATACATAGTTTCTTCGATATTTGTATGATTTTTTGTTTGTTTTTGACAAGGATAAAATATGTTGCAAGTTAAATGTAGTTAAACTGTAATGTGACACTGGCTGTCTTTTCTTCTTTCCAAACTGACAGAATAAATAAATATTATGGAATAACTGAAATGATATCTGATTTTTAAATATCTTTCCTGCTGGTCAAGACGAATGTATACAATATGAAAGATGATGACAATTCAATGAATTTATTTGATTGAGAGATAGATAGATAGATAGATAGATAGATGTTCTCATTTACACAAATGCACACACGTACATGAATCTGTCTGTCTGTCTGTCTGTCTGTCTTAAATATATATATACACGTTAAATTCCCCTGCATCTCGTGTGTCTAGTCACACTGATGAGTTGTGATACAACGAAACAGTCTCTCTGAGGGGGGCAGTATATATATATATATATATATATATATATATATATATATATATATATATATATATAATCAGTGATAAATAAGTACAATATTAATACTTTATAAAAGAAAGTTTTCGTTTTTACCAAAGTATCTAACAGGTATTCTATTATTTCTATTGGAACAATATACAATAAAACGGATATGATTATATATCATTTTTTCTCAAATTTTTCAGGATCAAAACTCTGTAACATCAATCACATACATATCAATCCACAAAAAAAGCACACCGAATGATATCAAGGTTTGACCGCCTTTATTTTTCATGCAACATCTTATAGTCTTGACATAACTGAGCTCACAAGAATGGCTCAAAAAGTCATGAAACTTTTTTCCCATTCCCGCAGAATAAGATCTTTTAGTGTTTCTTAGGAATGATAAAATGTTGGAGTATCTGATTCAAAAGAAAAGAAAATTTTTGGTTAAAAGATTTGTCGAGATCTATCTATGTGTGTAAGTGTGTGCGTGAAAGAGAGAGAGAGAGAGAGAGAGAGAGAGAGAGAGAGAGAGAGAGAGAGAGAGAGAGAGAGAGTGTGTGTGTGTGTGTGTGTGTGTGTGGGAACAAGAAGTGTGAAAAAAGAAAGATGAAAATAAGCATCCATAAAAAGGTTAAAACTACGAATTACTTTGAGACACACGATCGGATATTTAGCTAGACAGCCATGAAGATAGACAGACAAACAAAAAACTGACAGACAGATATATAGATTAATCTTAAAAGATAAATATTCCATCTCGTATAAATGCTAACATTTATCCATTAACTGAGTAGCACTTTAGAATGGTACAAATGTATACTTAATAATAATAATAATAATAATATTAATAATAAATAAATAAATATGCGTAGAGGATGACATGACCTTACTATCTTTCCAACTTTCTTCCTTTCCTAGCACCTGAAAAGCTGTTAGATTATTTATTTGATCATGAGTAAAAAGCCGGGAAATGGGGGAAGGGATCAACTAGCCAAAAAAAAAAAAAAAGAAAAAAAAGAGAGAGAAAGAAAATGTAGGGTCGATGAGGGGAGCTGTCGAAAGTCATCAGAAACCCTGTTCTAAGATGGCGTCCGACCGCCTTGAAAACAAAGGACACTAGGTCACGGTGAGTTGATCCATGCATAACTCTGCACGAAGTTACGAACCACATCAAGCCCGAGCTACTTTTGCAGTTGTCAAATCGCTGAAAATCTTAGCATATCATGGCAAGCCTATTACTGAATCAATAGTGAACAGAGGAAAATGCAAAAGAAAAAAAAAAAGAGACTGAGTGTATAAGAAATAATACTGAACGGGTTGATACTATCATTTTTACAGCGGCCGCCACCCCACTTGATTCACTTGTCCATTCACCCAACCAATGAGTTAAAAAAGCCAAAGCCTCGATCACACGTTATTACAACTGGAAAAAAATAAATAAAACAATACAGTCTCTGATGCTGCGGATGATATATGTGTAGTAGAAGCAGAAGCAATCAGAAGGGAATAATGCTGGAAGTGATAATAAAGAATTAGAAAAAGAAAAAAAGAAAAAGGAAAGAAAGAACAAAGATAAAATAAGTAGAGGAAGAAGGTGATTCACAGAAAAAGAAAAAAAGCAATTGCCAGTGAGAAAAGGAATGAAAGAGAATAGCCAATGAAATATTAAGCGTTCGACAAGGAAAGCACAAGAAAAAAAAAAAATTAAGGAAACGAAGATAATGTTCAAAATTATAATAGAAAGAAAATACAGGGAATTAAAAAAAGGATAATGTGAATAAATTAGAAATAATGCATAAGATCAAAAGAGGAATACAAGTAGTCAGCAAAGAAAGAAAGAAAGAAAGAAAGAAAGAAAGAAAGAAAGACGTGGAAAGAAAAAAGAAAAACAAGAGTAGAAAGAAACACGTAGGGTAAAAAGAAAGACGTTTAGTCAGAAAGGAAAAACAACATGGGGTAAAAAAGAAAGAGGTTCAGCTAAAGAAGAGGATAAACGTTCAGTTAGAAAAGAAACTAACAAAAACAAAAACAAAACTAAACAAAAACTTGGGTCAAGAAAGAAAGAAAGAAAGAAAGAAGGAAAGAAAGAAAGATATTTCAAAACAAAGATGCTGTGTAAAATAAGACTGAATATTTTCAATCAAAAATGAAAGATGCGCAGTTGAACAAAGACAAAAAGGAAAAAGAAAATAAATAAATAAAAGAAAATAAAGACGCGAAATCATAAGCAAAAGGCGTGATAGTAAAGGGTAGACATAAAAAAACAAACAAACAACGATAAACATGGAAAGAAAAACACAAAAGGCAAAAAGAAAGACCGTCAATTGGAACGGAAAGAGTTACTTGGCGTTAACAGAGAAAAGCATTGGATTAGGGAAGAAGAAAGACGTTTAATCAGAAAAGAAAAAAAAAAAAAACAAACATTCAGACAACAAAAAGAAAGAAAGACGTTCAGATCAGAAGTGAAAGAAAAATGTGAGATCAGATAAAAAAAAGAAAGAAAGAAGACAAAGGATTAAAAGAAAAAGAAAAATATGAAAATTAAAATAAATAATAAGAATATGTTTTGAGAATTAGAAAACATGAAAAGGATAGTTTTGAAAATCAAAAAGATAAAGAAATGAAATCACAGAAAACGAATAAATGAATGAAATTTGAAAGAAATGTAGGAAAAAAAAGAAAATCAAAATGGCCATGAAAGAGGAAGATAAAATGAGAAAAAGAAAAAAGAAAAATGAAAAAAGAAAAAGACACATTCGGTTTGATTAACGCAGTGGGCTGGGTTTTTGAATTTAGTCAAGTAGACGAAGAAAAATTCTATGTAATCAGTGCGCGTTGCCATTGGCTGCTTTCAGCAACGGCTGATCGGAAAGAGCTGACCTCTGCGCTGACCAAGCCAGTCACGTGTGAATATACGAGACGTCCGCCTCGCATCAAAAGTGAAATGCTAGCTTTTGATCGTCGAGACATCGTGGCCCTCGACCTCACTTAGTGGGATTGAAATGCGTAACATCAAGAGGCATTACTGCTAGGAAAGCTGAAATGCATAAACGTGTCTGTTAGAATTGCGCTCACTGGCACAAGATTGGAGGATACTGGTCTTAGTAAAAGGTTGGCGCGAAGAGGAGGAGTAGGAGTAGGAAAAGGAAAGTTTGTTCGTTGTATGGTTGGAGAATGAAAAGAAAAAAAGGGATGATAAGGGATCATAAATGTATCAAAGAGGACGGAGGGTGAGTATTTAGAGATTGAGAGGAGGATGTGGTTGAAAGGGTGGTTTTAAAAGAAAATGATAAAAATGATATGGATTATAAAGATTACGGTTATTATGATGATGCTTACAACAAAGTAAACAAGACTAAGAGTTAAGAAAGAGAGAGAATAATTCAAGATGATGAAAGAAAGAAAGCTAGTAATCAATAATCAGTGATAGAGAGAGAGAGAGAGAGAGAGAGAGAGAGAGAGAGAGAGAGAGAAGCGTATGGAATAATAATAATAATAATAATAATAATAATAAGATGATGATGATTATTACAAAGTAAGCAATATAAATGAGAATAAATGAGAGCGATAGATAATGAAAGAATAAATGAGAGCGATAGATAATGAAAGAAACAATAATCCTAGATAGAAAACTACAGACACAAAGAAAAGTCGATGAAGATATGGCTGAGAAAAGTTTTAATAATAGTATTAATAACAATAATAATAATTTGGAGATGATTATGCTGGTTACATTATAAACAAACCAAAAAGATAAAGAAAAGAGAGTAGGAAGGAGAACAACTTCATACAGATAAATAAATAAGTCGATGGTTACAGATGGCAGAGAAAATGAAATGATGAAACCATTCGTAGTTGAATTCTTGAAAAGTTTCCAAAAAACTAAAAGAGAAGCTGGAGGAACAAAAATTCCGTGGAAGAATTGAAACAGTCCAGACCTCGGTACTGCTAAGTTTGGTTAAAATATTTTGAAAAGTCTCGAAAATTGGATGAAACTTGCTGTCTCTTTGATTTCAGAGCAAACCGAGAGTTACTACTGGTTTGAAAATATCACGAGGAATATAATTATAAATAGAATAATCCAGCAACTGTAGACTAATAACATATTTACCAATAATATGGAAAATCCTGACCTCATAGATAAGAGAACTCATTTACTCTCTCATAAACCATAGACTTTTTCCGAAAGAACAAAATAGATGCGGAAAGAAGCAAGAGGAACAAGTAAATAAAGATGTATAGATCAGCCCATCATCAAAAAAGCCAAAATGCGGCAAAAAATGTCACATGGACATTCATTGGTTGCAAAAAAGGTATATAATATAGTTTCGTAAACTTGGATAACAGAGTGCCTGATTATGTAAAAGAATATTCGACAGAATCATAAACATTAATTTCGAATGCAATGGAAAACTAAAGGGTGGAATTGACAGCTGGAGGACAAAGTCTAGCAGAGGTAAAAATCCTGAGAAACATCTTCCAGGGAGGATCGATTTCACCATTGATATTCATTACATGATGCCACTCGTCTGCGTACTTATGATATACACAGTGGGTAATGTTAAAATTTTACAAAATCACAAGGAAACATTCACCTTATGAATATTGGTGATATAAAACTATTTGCATAAATTTAAAGAACGAGAGAACCTAATATAAATAATAAGAATATACAGTCAGTATATAAGAATGGAATTTAGGACTGAAAAATGTGTTATACTCATGAGGAAAAGCGGGAAAAGAAAAGCAGTGGAAGGAATAGAACTACAAAACCAGGAAAACATTAGAATGCTTAGAGAAAAGCAAAAATTGTGAATATTGGAAGCAGACACCATCAAACAACAAAAGAATTCCTCAGAAGAACTTGCCAGCTTCTTGAAACGAATCTCTGTGGTAAAAATTTCATCAAAGGAATAAGCACCTGGAAAATTCCCCAAGATACACAGAACCATACTCACACAAATAGGCAAGAGGACAAGAATGTTGCTGTCTATGCACAACGTTTCACATCCGAGGGATGATACTGACAGACTATATGTGTCAAGTAAAGAAGGAGAAAGAGGACTCGACGGTATTAGGGATTGCGTTGATGCATGAACACAAGACTCGAAGACAAGATCAAAATAAGCAAAGAAAGATTAATTGCATCAGCCAATAACAACATTTGCAAAAAAAGTGCAAACAATAAAACTAGGAAACAAAAAGGGGAAAAAAACCTAACTCAACGGATTTTCAAAGGACAAATTGGTGAGATTGCCCACGAGAAGACATGACGATGGCAAAGGTAGATGAATCCAAATGAGAAACTAAATCTGAACAAACAGCAGCACACAACAACATCATAAAGACCAATTTTGTTTAATTGAAAATCAATAAGACGCTACAGAATGGCAAATTTAGATAATATAGGGAAAAAGATTAAATGGTTTATTACATAGAAAGTAAATTCGGTAAACTAACATAAAAATAAACTAAGCTGGGGGAAAGGGGATCCATTAGGAATTGTGCAAGAGATTGTATTTTGATCACACTGCCAAATGGTATATGCATAAATCAGAATCCGTCCTGGAGAATGAGACATAAAATTATCTGGGATTTTAAGATACAACTGGAAAAACTCTTCCCGGGCCAGAAAGCAGACCTGGTGCTAATTAGAAACTAAAAAATTAAAAAGAAAATAAATAAATAAAAACAATAAATAAGATAACTTGCCTTCTAGTAGATTTTACCGCTCCGGCAAATAATAATGATAATAACAACAACAACAACAACAACAAAACAATAATAATAATAATAATAATAATAAAGTTGGCAATGAAAAATATGCTATGCTGAGAGGGAAATAGGGAAAAGAGATACAATAGATGGAATAAAACAAACAAATACAAATATCAGAAGGCATGAAGAGCGAGATCTTGGTAAAATTGGAAGCAAACACCTCTAGAAAAAAGTAAGAAAAGTATACTTTAGAAAAATAAGAAAACTTCTTGAAACCAAACTCTGCAGGAGAAATTTAATCAGAGAAATAAACTCCGAGACAGTCTCAGTTGTAAGATATGCTGGACCATTCTTAAAATGGACCAAATACAAGAACATTTATGATGAAGTGGAAGGCCTTATACACAAGAGATGACATAGTCTATATGAGTTAAGATAAGTAGAAGGAAGAGGACTCATCAGAATTGAGGAAGGCGTTGATTCATCAATCCAAGAACTCGAAACATACGCTAAAAAAGAGCAAAAAACACTAATTAAAGGAGCCAGTAACCTCAGGACTAACATAAGAATCCATAGTAAAACAAAAAAAATAAAAAAAACCAAAAAAAAAACAAACCCAGAAATGTGAAGAAAAACAACTATATAGTTACTTCAAGTGACAAACGAGGGACATTGCACATGAAAAAACCTGGACTTGTCTAAGAAAGGGGAATCACTAGAGAAAATCTGTACCTCTTTTGATAGCAGCACATAATAATGCAATTAAAACCAATTATGTTAAATATAAAATTGGTTATACGCAACAGAACAGCAAATTTTGGCTATGTGGAGACACAGATGAAACGATTAATCAAATAATAAGTGAATGTTGCAGATTAACACACAACTGGGTGGGAAAGGTAATCGACTGGGAACTGTGCAAGATATTAAAATTTGGCCATACAACCAAATGGTATATGCAAAACACAGAATTAATATTAGAAAATTAGACACGTAAAATTCTTTGAGATTTTGAGATATTAACAGATAACCCAATACCAGCTCGAAGACCAGACCTATAGTTAATTAACAATAAAAAAAAAAACCTCACCGATGTCTAGTGTATTTTATCATTTCATCTTACCACAGAATGATAGATAAAAGATTGGATCTTCGCGGTGAGTTATAAGCTTTAAACGTAAAATTGTGACTGTGAGACCAATTTTGTTTGGTGTGCTTGGAACAGTTGCCAAACGCTTTGAAAAAATGCTTTAGAAACTGGAAAGAAAGATCCAAACTATTCAGACTACATCACTGTTAAGATCAGCTAGAATACCTAGATGAGTACTGTTTTCATGGGGAGACTTGCTGCTACTCATATAATTTTAATAAAAGTTAAAAGAAAAAGGAATGGGTGAAAAGATTAAAATACCAACAGGCAATAGAGGGTGAAAAATAAAAGAAAAAATGAGAGTCAAAGAAAGCAAAATCAAAATTATCAAGTGAAATGAATGACCAAATGAAAGAAAAACAAAGAACAGAAAAAAGGAAAACAAAGGAAAGTAATAAATCTGAAAGGATATCGATATTCAAACAGAATTTCACGTGACTGATCGGAAGAGTTGCAGTTATGAGAAAAACTATGCGTTAAAAGGTAAAAAAAAAAAGGAAAATGAAAACCTTCAAAGGACAAAAGAAATATTACAAAAGGGTGGTGGTGGGGTGTCAAACAAATGAGAATGTAGACAGTAAATGAATTATAGGACAGAATAAAATGGAAGGAAATGGTAGAACGAAGAGGCTGAAATTGAAGGGAAAGAAAGAGGGGAATAAAGATTTAGTTCGAAAGCTAACAAAAATTTTCGAATTAAATTTTATATTGGGAAATGCTTTTTAAATACGACGTACGAGATGCAACAGAATTGTATTTGAAAATAAGAAAAAAAAGGGACCAAAAATATGATCATAAGAAAAATAAAAGAAAGAAGAATTGTTAAATAACTAGTTAAATGAAGTTAAAATTTTAAAGATTATGAATAAAAGAAAAAGGAAAAATTGCAAAAAAGAAAATTAAATAAGAGAGGAACAGTTGAGGTTTGAATGAAAAATTGAAAAAGATGAAATGTGAATGAAAATATAGAAAATGAAGGAAAAATCAATAAAAACTGTGGGAAAAAAGTTGAAAAGAAGAAATCAAAATAAAAACAAAAATTAAGTCAAAGTATTATCTGGTCTAATATAAAAAGTGCGCGAGAAAAAGGTGAAAATAAAAGAATTTATATATAATGATCAAAAAACAATTGAAAATATAGAAACAAATACACAATTTCTAGCAAATAAGATAAGGAATTAGAAATTAAGAAGGGACTATCAAAGATATGACGTCATTAGAAATTCATAGGTAAATTTAATCGACGAATAGCGTGAATGACTCGCTTAAAAAAAGCAATAGGCCATAACGGAGCGAAGTGAAACGCACGAGCACATATAAAGGGTTTCAGAGAGGCATGAACATCAGTTCGATTCAGTTTGATTTCTTTGTTAAATGCATTTAACTTCGTGGGATATCTAATTACAATACCATAGTTTCAGAAGAACAGCAGTGGTACAATTTAATCCATAGCTGAGTGAAATAATGGGGTTAATGCCTTTCACACACACACACACACACACACACACATATGAGGTGCATACGATAAGTTTACAGACTTTTTTCGTATGGGCACTTTTATTGATAATACACACATGAAACTCTAGTCCCTTTCGAAGTAATCTCCTCCGGCTGCAATGCACTTGTATCGTTCCAACAACTTCTGGAAGGCCCAATGGAAGTCCTCTTGTGTGAGCGTGTCAATGATCATCGTCATAGCCTCTTTCATCTCCTCAATTGTCTCATAACGACAGCCTCTGTGCTTAGGGAATAAGCAAAAGTCACAGGGAGCAAGGTCTGGACAATAGTGAGGCTGAGGAACTGTCTTGATCCCCATCTTGGCCGAATAGTCTGTAACAAGGATAGAGTTGTGGATTGATGCATTGTCCTGGTGGAAATGCCACTGACCCGATTTCAAGAGTACTGGCCTCTTCCCAAGGAATCTCTTACTGAACTCCTTTAAAACCTCAACATAGTAACCCTAACCGTAACCCTTTGGCCAATCAACTCTGGTGTATTCACTTTCTTACTCCAGCCACACCTCTCATCATCCCTCACAGACTCCCTGCCTTCCTTGAATCCACGCAAAAAAAAGCCACGCAAAAACTGATGCTCGATTCATGCAAGGTGATCGAAAAGCAGTCTGAAGCATTGCATAGGTTTCTGTGGCATTTTTCCAAATTTAAAACATAATTTTATTGCATTTCGTTCTTCTAAAGTGTCCTCACGTCCAGATTGCATTTTTGAAATTCACCGGCTGGGACAATCAGGCTTCAGTAGGGTGTATTCCCATTGCTGTTGTAGCTGTTCATTTTAAGCTGAAATCATAAGAATTGGTCAGTCATCCCATAAGATAAATAGCAATAACATACTGAATCTTCAAGAGTCTACAACAATTTTAAATACCCATACGAAAAAAGTCTGGAAACTTATCGTATGCACCTCGTACAGTGTATCACAAAAGTGAGTACACCCGTCACATTTCTGCAGATATTTAAGTATATCTCTTCATGGAACAGCACTGACAAAATTACACTTTGACACAATGAAAAGTAGTCTGTGTGCAGCTTATATAACAGAGTTAATTTATTTTCACCTCAAAATAACTAAAAAATATAGCCATTAAAAGCTAAACCACTGCCAATAAAAGCGAGTACACCCCTTGGGGAAAGTTGTCAATATTAACATACGCCATGTCAACTGCCAATATTTTGTGTATCCACCATCATTATCCAGAACTGCCTTTACTCTCCTGGGCACGGAGTTTACCAGAGCTTCACAGGTAGCCACTGGAATCCTCTTCCACTTCTCCATGATGACGTCGCGGAGCTGGTGGATATTTGAGACTTGTGCACTTCCACCTTCAACTTGAGGATCCCCCAAAGATTTTCTATTGGGTTCAAGTCTGGAAACATGCTTGGCCAGTCTATCACCTTAACCCTCAGCCTCTTCAGTAAAGCGGTGGTCGTCTAGGAGGTGTATTTGGGGTCATTGTCATGCTGGAACACTGCCCTGTGACCGAGTTTCTGGAGGGAGTGGATCATGCTCTGCTGCAGTATTTCACAGTACATGTTGGAGTTCATGTTTACGGCAATGAAATGTAACTCTCCAACTATGCCACCCCAGACCATGACATTCCCACCACCATGCTTGACTGTAGGCCTGACACATTTATCTTTGTACTCCTCACCTGGTCGCCGCCACACATGCTTGAAGCCATCGGAACCAAACAAATTAATCTTCATCTCATCAGACCATAGAATAGGATTCCAGTAATACATGTCCTTTGTTGACATGCATTCAGCAAACTGTTTGCGGGCTTTTTCGTGTATTGTTTTTAGAAGAGGCTTCCTCCTGGCGTGACAGCCATGCACACTAATTTGATGATGAGTGCGGCGTATGGTCTGAGCACCAACAGGCTGCCCCCCCACTTTTTCCATTTCTGCAGCAATGCTGACAGCACTCCTACGCCGATCTTTCAAAGAAAGCATTTGGATGTGATGCTCAGCATGTGCGCTCAGCTTCTTTGGACGACCTACCAGAGGCCGGTTCTGAGTGGACCCCGCTCTTTTAAAACGCTGGATGATCTTAGCCACTGTGCTGCTGCTCAGTTTCAGGGTGTTGCAATCTTCTTGTAGCCTTGGCCATCTTCATCTAATGCAACAATACGTCTTTTAAGATCCTCAGAGAGTTCTTTGTCATGTGGTACCATGTTCGAATTTTCAGTGACCAGTATGAGAGTGTGTGAGAGCTGCACTACAAATTTGAACACACCTGCTCCCAATGCACACACGGATCTAGTACACTAATGAATCACATGACATCTTGAAAGGGAAATGGCAAGAAGTACTCAATTTGAACATTTAGGGGTGTAGTTTCTTCGGGGTGTACTCAGTTTTATTGGTTGGGGTTTAGCTTTTAATGGTTATATTTTGAGTCTGCACACAGACAACTTTTCATTGTGTCAAAGTGTCATTTTGTCAGTCTTGTTCCATGAAGAGATATACTTAAATATCTGCAGAAATATGAGGGGTGTACTCACTTTTGTGATACACTATATATATATATATATATATATATATATATATATATATATATATATATATATGTATATATATATATATATCAGTGCTGTGTCATGTAGAATGGTCTTAGAAGAAAATGAATTGTTTTATCATTTGAACAAATCAATAAGTGTTTGTGTTGACAATTGTTAACCCACGAGTGCAACTTTCAAGACAAAATTTTACAGATTTGAAAAAGCTTATATTAAATTATACGAATAAATTCTATTTGCATTACCAAATTATTCGGGTTGATGTCATCGTTCAAGAATCATGGTAAGAAGTCATAAATTAAACTGAACCAACAAATTTATTTGAAGATGAGGAAATAAATACAAGCTCGCTATCCTTCAGCAGATACCGAATACTCTACAAATTTCTGATTGTAGTATTTATCCAAATTTTTTTAGATTTTGGCGCGAAGTCATATAATTTCATCATGGAATAAAATTACTGAAAATCAAATTTTATATATCAGAGGTACAACTCGTCAAAAGCGAATGTCTAGACTCAAGTTCCAAGCATTCATTAATACACCAATCTATCTAAAGTGCAGGGTGATGGAATTGAAATGAATTATGCGTTCAAATTGATAAAGATATTTTAGATGTTGCACTGAATAATTTTTATTGACTAAGCAATGCTTATGGTACTGTTTATGAATACACACCGCTGGTATATATATATATATATATATATATATATATATATATATATATATATGTCTGTATTGTGTAACTTTTCGCCACACCCATTTAAAACATACACACACACACTACCCAAAACACTGGTCAAAAATTAATTCTAAGGAAAGAATATACAATCGCAGTGATTTGCTTATATATATATATATATATATGGAAATCAGACTTGACCGATAAAATGAAACGCAGTTTCTTCCAGGTAGCGGTCGTGTCGATACTGCTGTATGGATGCACTACTTGGACAATAACTAAACGGCTGGAGAAGAAGCTAGACGGCAATTATACAAGAATGTTGTGAGCAATATTGAACAAATCCTGGCGGCAACATCCCACAAGGCACCAACCATACGGTCACCTGCCTCCCATCACGAAAACTATCCAAGTTAGACGAACCAGACATGCAGGACACTGCTGGAGAAGCAAGGACGAGCTCATAAGTGATGTACTCCTGTGGACCCTCACATATGGCCGAGCAAAAGCAGGACGACCAGCTCGAACATACATACAGCAGCTATGTGAGGATACGGGATGAAGACCTGCCAGAGGCGATGAACAATTGGGGGAAGTGGCGAGAGAGGGTCAGGGATATCAGTGCAAGCCGCACGACATGAAATATATATATATATATATATATATATATATATATATATATATATATATATCAACGGGATGTTGGAAGTTATCGGGCCGAACAAGAATGGAATATCATAAAACTTTATTGTAAGGAAGTTGGGAAACTATATAAATAACCGAAAAGCAAATTCTCACTTGTGGGTCAATTCATTATATATATATATATATATATATATGAAGAAAAATATAAACCTATCACAATGATTGTTTATATAAAACATACAAAATGATGATGACGTTATTTAAGTATAAGCTTAAATCAGCTCTTTTGTGTATATGTTTGCTGTTACGTTGATGAAAGTATTGTATTATATGTAGTGCAACTTGTTTCCTATTTAGCATTTATGTTCCGACGAGATAGAAAAGATAATGACGTTGGGAATTTGTCATTTTACGTCTTACTTTCCAGTCTGACATTCGAACCAACGCAAGTTTTACTTTTCCTTTTTCTAAATCTGCTTGTTTAGCATGACAGAAGTTACGAACAGATAGAGAAAAATACTTTGCATTATATACGATTATATAAGTTTGCGGGTGGAATAGAAAATTTATCAGATGTTTCTTCTGTGATAATACAATATATCAGTACATTAAATGCTTAATATACCTCAATCGGAGGTGCCCGTGGTGTAATGGTTATCGTCGTAGGAAATGGACTCGGCGACTCGAGTTCAAATCTTGGACGAGAATGATTGCATTTCGCATTGCACTAATATCCTTGGGAAAGTCATGAATCCAATTATTCTCCCTCCAGCTATGGGTAAATATTAGGACAGACTGAGTTCTTCAGCCTTGGTGAGGCAACTAGTCTAGGAGAAGGAAAACTCTGAATTCAAATCTGTTAAACTCCACTTAAAAAGTGACCTTGTGTCATATCCTGCCAGTGTGGAGGGGTTGGGTAAATAGGAATATACCTCAATCGACTGAAAGTGAAATTTACATAATTTTCTTTCCATCGTATCTTAGTCGAATATTTTACTGAGATTAATCTATTTTCTTTCAGGAATAACTTATATTTTTAATTCGGAATTTCTCTAATATCACGAATTAACAACAAAACAACAATTGATTCTACATACATTTGCAAATTTTCTCTCTGTTCGTTGTATTATACAGTCTTAAGTTTTCTGATCAACTCTCTAACCACACCTGCGAGAGTAAGAAATATACAGAATACTCCGAAGTTGAATAATAGATATATTCAGTAAGAGAGACAGAGCTATTGTGGCATACAAAATATCATATTTGATCATGAAACTGTTCACAAAGAATTGACTGGCGTCTCAAAGCGCTAATCACTGAATGCAACTCATCAGCAGACACTCCCGCCGCTCTCTCGACCTTGAAAAGCAAACCAATTGTGCAAACACTTCTACGAATGGTTCTAGAAAATTAATCATTCAACAACGTTCACTAATATCTATTCTCTGCTCCATCGATCTGACTGGGACATCTTTTGTTCCGTTCTGAAGCTCGTTCAACCTGATACGATCAGTGATCGACCTGCCTTTGTCAGCGTTTCTTTTTAAACCAAATCCAAATAGACACGCATTTGCAATCACCCGAGAGGGCGCGTTTGCAGACTGATTGTGTTATTTTTATTTACTTTTTTTAGCATTTTTTTTCTTTTACAAGTTTAATCGTCAGGTGCTATGCGGTGTACTTTAAGTTGTAAATATGCTACAGTGTATTGTCTAATCACTTAAGAGGCAGACCCTGTCTTTATTATCACTGTGATCATTTACCGTAGTGAAAAGGGTCTCTACTATACAGACCTTAGTCAATAATGCCTTCACTTGTAAGATTTGTGATACTAGAATACAAAAAAAAAAGAAAATATATGAATAAGAGAACCGACCTCATCTACGCCTTTGCTTCATGTAGATTTTATCAAAGTGTATTTTTTAGAAATGTAGAATGAGTTTTATGAGAACTTCTTTGATTAAAGAAATTAAACAACTCTTTCTAGTGTTCTCACATTTATGCCGGATCATGCATACAGGAGGCAAGTCTACCATAAAGGTTAGTTAACAAAGAAATAGGGCAAAGACTACATGCTACTCCATTATGTCATGAATTAGTGGTGTTACCCATTCAATTAGTAAATAATAAAGGTCAGACAACAGTTTTGCTTAAGTGTTAACTGGAGTTATATCGACTACAGCGTGAAAGAAAAACTCAGCTACTAAATCTACCAATAAAAATATGAAGTGTTTCTTTAAAAATAACAAATTAAAGCCCGTCTTGAGCAGGAATTATGTGACATTGAGTCAGCCTTTTTTTAAAGAACTTAACTAATTAAAATTATTCTTCCTTAAAATTTATCCCTCTTGAGAAAATATGATTAGCGGAATAAGCTCAAGGCCTGACTCAACATTATGAGTTCTGTGTTGTGAAATGAACTGCATTATTCTCTAAGTTTAATTTAACGCTATTTCGTTGACAAAAAAATCCCGCTTTCATAAGACATGTTGTTAGTGTGATATGCATCTAAAAATCGAATCTTTGTAATATAAATATCTATGAATTAAGAATGTAGGTCACACTTCATCGTATTAAGAAATTCAGTAATCATTTTAAGTTGTGCTATTACTCGGGTAAGTGAATGAAAGAATGGCTATGACATAAAAGTGAAGAAACTCGGTCAGGCACTTTTGGGTCACCTGGGCACTTGAGAAGAGCAAAGTTGTTTTTTTTACCTGAAGTCCTTTTTACCACACGATTGACATTAGCCTTGGTCTCCTTACGCTGCGAAACGATGGCCTACATTGATTTTCTGGTGTCCTTGTTGTCTTGGACTTTCTGAATATCCTTTCGACATCTGATTGCAAAGAACTCTTGAGTACAAATAATAATCGCCAGAGGTCTCTTCATTACTATCCTTGAACATGAAAGGCCGATCACTTTCAGTAAGCTGGCTATCTCCGACGTGGTTTTCATTCCTTGTGTCATGTTAATAATGTTCTCGGTGTATCTGAAAGATAAATGAGAGTGCTAAAACTTAGTTGGTCTTCTACATATGGTGTGTTAAAAGGCATGTTCTCAAACATCTAGAAAACCTTGATTAATTTTAAATTCAAATTAACATCGCGTATGACTCACTCGAGTTTTTTCTGAGTTAATCAATATAGATATTACTTTGAATAATGCATACGTTTTTGTCTAAATTGGTAAGGATTGTCACATGTGTCCCATGTAATAATAATTATAATAATACTGAAAAGGGAAATAAATTATTAAAATCATTTCAACAGACATTATCACCGAACTAAACGATCTGATTTATGTAAGCGCAAAACTAGTCGGTGATAAAACCGGCATCCCACCAAGGAACCGAAACAGAGAGACAAAAGCAGGATGGGAAATGAGAGTAGAAGGAATAGCAAAGAAACTGCAAAAACAAGTGAAAGTACCAATGAAGGAAAAATACACGCGGACAAAATGGGGCGAAAGGTTTGACAAACAATTATAAGATTGACAATTCAAAGGGAATAAATAAATCAAAATAATTTGTTGAAAGAATGGAGATTCAAAAGGTACAGGGAAACTTTCCAAATAAAGAAAGGAAAGTCTATCGACAAGTCGGCAGAGATTGTATAATGGACAAATCAACAGCCAGATGTAAAGGAAACAGAATAGTTTTAGAGCAAAATATGAGAACAGAAAGAACATGACAAAACTAACTCTCGCCACGACTAATTGTTATGGCGGTGATGACACTCAATTCTTAGAAAAGGCTCATAAAGCTATAAATTCACAAAATCACAGGATAAGTTTAACTAACTTATGTACATCGACGTTATCAGTATATTTGTCAAAATTGAAGAAGAACTGAAGACCCTAATACACACATTAAGAATATATATCCAAGATATAGGAATAGAATTCGGTACACGAAACAGTGTGCCAAATTGAAAATGAAAAGTGGAAAAAGGAAAACAATCGAAGGAAAATAACTGCCAAATCAAGAAATCCTCAGAATGCTTGGAGAGAAGGAAAATTACAAGTACTTGGGCATTTTGTAAGTGGACACCGTCAAACAAACCAAAATGAACTAGGAAAACAAGAAAAAAATGCCTCAGAAAATCAAGAAAACTTCTCAGTAGCAGAAACCTCATCAATGATATAAACACCTGAACAGTTCCCGCTTGTAAGATACTCGGGAACATTCTTAAAATGGACAAGGGAGGAAAAATAGATCAAAGGAAAAGGAAATTGATGATGCAACTCAAGGCCTTTCACCCTAGAGATTACAAAGCCAGACTGTATGTGTCAAGAAAAGAAATGGCAAGCTGACTCGTCACTATTGGGGATTGTGTTGATGTATCAATATAAAGATTCAAGCAATGCATTGAAAAGAGCAAAGAAAGACAAATGACAGCAACCAATAACGGTCACGGCAACATTAGCTCAAACAGAAAGCAGAAATGAGAAAACAATTGTATGAATGCTTTGAATGACAAACTGGCGAAATTGATCACAAGAATACCAAGTCATGGCTTAGAAATGAAACAATCTCTTTTGATAACAGCGCAACATAATAATAGCATAAGGATCAATTATATAAAAGCAAAGATTGTTTGTACACAACAAGTGTAGGTTATGGAGTGACAGAAATGAAACGGTTTATCACATATTCAGAGAATGCCATAAACTTGCACAATAGGAGTACAAGACGAGGCACGACTGGGCGGGAAAGATGATCCACTTGGAATTATGCAAGAGATTTAATGATTTTCTGGTGTTGGTATATGCACAAACCAGAATCAGTTTTTGGAAATTAGATGCATAAGATTCTCTGGACTTTTGAGATACAAACGGATCACCTAATCCCAGCCATAAGACCAGACCTAGGGTTAATTATAAAGAAAAGAGAATTCTGCATGTTCAGGATTTTGCCGTCCCGGGGGACCACAGAGTGAAAATAAATGAAAGCGAAAAGATAAACATATAATTCGATAGATGGCTGAACACACACACACACACACACACACACACACTGTAAAACATGAGGGTGACAGTGATAGTGTGCTTGGTGCACTTGCAACGGTCCCTAATAGCTTGGAAAAGAGTCGAGGCCATCTAGACTACAGCATGGTTAGATCGACTAGAATACTGGGAAGAGTCCAGGAGGTCAGAGGAGACTTATTACAACTCAGACCCTTTCATGAATGGTTCCCAGCTAACAGTGATGTGACAAATTAGCAAGAAATAAAATAATAATAATAATAGACCGGCGTAAAAAATACATGATAGTAATATCAAAACATAAAATTTTGGAGCTAATATGCTCCTAAATGTATATTTTTAGTATTATGTGTATAAACAAATAAAAAACAACAACATATAAACATGACTTAATGATATATTTCTCGGTAAAAGTCTTAACTACATCACTATAGTTTGTGATATACAATCTTTTTAAAAATAATAAGCTTAAAAATATGGTGATGGTTTTGAAATCTAATAATTTCCAATGTTTTAAACCCTTTCTACATTTTTCGTAGTTCAAGATCTGGTTTTCTCAGAGAATAAACTTTATATTATTTGCAACTCATTGTCCTGTTGAAAGTTACGCAATGAAAGCTAATAGGAGCAGGACATTTGAATTATTCATTTTCACTGTTTTCTCAAAACTATTTAAAACATATCATAATTATATAGAAAGTAAGTTCAATATGCATTAATGTATTTGTTTATTTCTTATAATGGTTAGTATATATTTTTGAAGTATTTTTTAACTAGAAATGTTTTCGTTATCAGAAGTAAACAGTATGCACAAATTTCATAAGCAAACAATTCCCGTTCTATTAAATGTAAAAAAAAAAAGAAGTAAAAAATGCAACAATATTTTTATAGTTGGTTTCTTAACCTACTTTAAAACCTTAGTTTGCTGTAAGAAAACAGTACTCAAATCGACTGACGAGATTCAGCTTTCTCAAGTTTTATTTTTACTTGAATTAAGTGAGAGCACTATCTGATCGACGAATATCAATTCATGGGAATTCCACAAAACAATTTAATGTATGAACATATATATATATATATATATATATATATATATATTCATAACTGATTAAAGTTTATAGAAGCTCGTACTCATTGCAGTAGTGAGTAGTGAGGCAATCTCTCAATACTTTCTTTACAGTCCAGTCTTTGGTCATGAGCTTAAATTGGCCTTGAACAACAAGTGCTAATGGAAAGAGAAATGGATATGTTAAAAAATGAATGTTATTTTTGAAGTATCGAGAATTTTTTTTGAATCATGCAAAAATACATCATTTCCTGTTTTGGGAATGGACTAGAGTGGAATACCGTGTAACAGGACACAGAAAACCAAAGGAGACTGAACATATGAAAATGTTATGATATAAACTGAATGGGCTGAAATGGAAATCTGGTGAAGGAAAAACTAAGATAAAAGAATGATTTACAATGAGAGGAGATAAAAAAAACCCTGTGAGGTTGGAAAAAAAAGAGAAAAGTGGTGAGTGAGAGAGAGAGAGAGAGAGTGTGTGTGTGTGTGTGTGAAAGAGAGAGAGAGAGAGGGAGTGAGAGAGAGAGAGAGAGAGAGGTTTCCTTCGAATCTGTTTTTGTGTCAAATCCCGTTCATATCGAGGTTGAATAATCGATATGCATCGATTTTTGTTATGGAAGAATCTCGTGTTAAAGATGAGGACATTACAAATATGTCGCTCGTTCCATCCCTTCATCTCAACACACGCTCTATTCATCCATTCACCGTCCTGCTTATCTTTGACCTTCTCATGACTCCACCTTGAGGAGGTAAGAGAAAAGAGCGATCTATCCACTGGTGCCAGTTCCTGAAATCTGTCTGCATACTTCACTACAATACTCGCTGACCCCTCACGACTCATCTAACAAATATTGGTATTACTTCCTTTCTTCATCTTTATCCGTTTTCTTTTCTGTATAGGGTAATGAGGAGAAGGAAGAGAAAACTTTCTATAGGAGAGTCGAATTTTTCATTCAGAACTGCTGTTGTGCCGTATCGAAACTTTACCTGTTAAATGAGAGATTGTAAAGATATATTCATTATAGTATCTGTTTGCTTCTATTGTATAGCAGCATTGATAGTCGTATCTCCAAGGTTTGGTGCAGGGTTCATATAATAACGTTCTTATCTGAGCCTTTTATAATACACTAGTCGGCTTTCTCTGTTAACGGAAGAATCTTGCTATTACGGGAAATCGTTGTTGTTAAAATGCTGACTATTCTGTGCCAGTGTCACTGTTTCAATAGGAATCGAAGTAAATATCTTCTCCTACAATCTTACGGTTTTTCTTCCTTTTGAACCAATTAAATAAGTGGGTTTCATCGGATCTCTGTATTATTTCTTTCTTCTTTCCTTCTTTTTCTTTCTTTCTTTCTTTCTTTGCATACTCGACTTACCAATCTCTTCTTCATATTAACTTTGATTGGTTCATTTCATCCTACCTTAATTCTTCCCATCGTCCTCGTCTTCATTTTCGCCCAGTATTTTATATCCTGCTTTCATCGATACATCTACGCTGATTCAACCACATTGTATAATTCCTTAAAACATTAAAACTTCGTTAAACTTATTCATTAAAACATCAAAATATCATTATATATATATATATATATATATATATATATATATATATATATATATTTATAAAATCCAAGGGGATGGAGTATCCGATTTGAGAGCTATTCCAGTGCTACACCGTTTTTATTATACTGTTTTTTTCTATATGTAAACAAAAATTTAAGAAACTATTGTTTAATCTATTTATATTATAAGTTAGGAATTATTAGTCACATTAATAAAACATCTATCACATATTAATTCTTAGCTTATTGCAATGAACTTAACATTTGATATGTTAATTACTTCCTAATATAAATGACATGAATTTTTACGATAATTCAACAAATTATAAAGTGAATTTTGTAAATTAATATCAGCATTGAATTATTTTTTTTAATGATAACACGCATCATGGTATTTGATATTTATAATACATAATAGTTTTTAAATTAGATGTAACATTTTTTGTTTAAAGGAATGTATTAACATTGAATAAAATAATTATAGATTTAATATCTCCACCGAAAAATATGTTCTTAGTAAAACATATGAAAAAATATATGTAGAAAATTGTTTTAATTAAAAAAATTACTTTAATTAAAAAAAATTAAACAATTTTCCAAATTTCATTCTCGCCAGAAACAATATAAGAACACCCAAATAATCTTTTACATTCAACATCTCATGATGGTCACCATAGAGCAGAAATTAATTTATAATGACACCAAAGAAGTGATTTTTTTCATTATATATATATATGTGTGTGTGTGTGTGTGTGCAGGGGCCATTCAATAAGATTAATTTCGCCTATGAAGTTGGCTATAAGAAGCAAAATTTACAATAGTATCATTTTCAAATAAATCAATTATGATCACTTCCTCCATAATCCCGAAAACTGTCAGCATTACCTTCTTAAGTGCCAGCTGCGCCAGTAACTTTTCATTTTCATGAGAGTCAGAGTGTTTTTATTCAATGGACTGTTTTTTCGTCTTACGATCGTCGTGGAAAATTGGTTTTGCCCATTTGCAAGCTTTTTCTTTCTGAAATTCACTTCGCACACATCACACATTCTTTTGTAAATTTCACATGGCACTTTTCAATCATCAAAAATTGATGATAGACATCTGTTTAAGACTAGAATATTCTGATTTGCCGTTATTTTAAATAGTTTTGAATCAAAGTATTTCTTTGAGTTTAAATCATTTTTTCATGAACTTAATTGTGACAGAGTTTACATTAATAGAAAAAAATCCGAAAGAAAATTTCCAGAAATATTCCCTTTATTTATTAAATCCCTCATATATATATATATATATATATATATATATATATATATATATGTGTGTGTGTGTGTGTGTGTGTGTGTGTGTGTGTAATATATGTTAATGTGTATCGAACAACATTTGCACTTAATCCCAAGATGACAAATATACATTTTCTAAAATAAAATAAAATAAAATAAAATACGATAAACACGTTTAATAAGTTGTTTTAATTAGCTTAGGCTGAATTTTTCTGTTAGTGAGGAAGCGTCTTTTTATCGAAAGGAGACAATTTTATATTTTCTTCCATTATTATTGAAGCTTCTCGTAGGGCAGGGATTTCAGAACATTAAGCATGTCAAAATCCACTTGTTTGTTTTTTTGTGATTCGATTGCATTCTCAAAAATCTCCAACGTATCTTAAAAACTCTGACTTTTACTTTTTTAACACATGATTATCAACAAGGTTTTGTTCTTTTCACTCATTCTTAAAACCTCTGAACTCTGCTGTCAATTAACTACACTACGGATGTTCGACATTGGTATAATATTTCGTTACCAGGCCTTGTACAAAATGATATTTTTATATGGAGATGCATACGTATTACCGTATATATATATATATATATTGAGAGAGAGAGAGAGAGAGAGACAGAGACAGAGACAGACAGACAAAAAGACTGACACTGACTGATAGCTCAATAGATACATACTGATTACTTGGTACCTTGATTTTTATTACTCCCGACGATAGTCATTTTCGGGTTACTTCGCTGAATTGAAAAACGCATTTTATTATAAATTGTTTAAATTTTCTCTCGTTGGAATCAGTAAATTCTGTAGAAAAAAAATGCTCTCATCAATATTTTACTGCCTCTCCCTTAACTTTTTGACTGCCTCAATTCTTCTAGGCATCAACTTAGATGCTTTACCTCCTTTAAATTTGTTGTACTTTTTTGGTTTTTAAAAAAATTTTCTTATCATCAAAAATCCTTGTACATTTCTTTTCATGCGTTTAACGCTGTTTTCCTTGAAAAACAACCAAAGAAAGCAGAAACCAAAAAACACACCCCGATTAGTAAATGCTGAGAGATGATAATCCATTGTACTGGAGTATTTTTCTAAATCTGTAAATGGCCATTCATCTATGAACAGATCTTTATGATCAATTTCATCGCTTGCATAGTCTACATTGTAAAAAGCAAATTTTTGTGTTTGATATAACTAAAATGGCTCAGTAGAGTGATTTTCAGAGCAATAGTGTTAATGTGGGGTCTGCGTTACTAGTCATTGGATTTTTGCAATTTTTTAGTGAAAATGACTATAAAATTGTAATTAAAGAAAGCTTCTTTGGATTTGTTTATTTACAGTTAATTATGATACAAATTCTGTTAATAGGTTGTAATTTGACATCATGCATAAAGCGACTAGTTTTAATTTTTTTTTCTGAGATATTTTAAAATTGGAAACTAGAAAATTTAGCTCAAATTAGGAGATAAACTATTTGAAAAACTGCGGCAACCGAGGCAAATAAAGGGAGATAAGATGACAAGTATGAACAATGGATGGATTGTGAGTGTAAAGAAACAAAAGTAGAAAATATCTAAAAAAAAAAAATGACGCAAAAGAAAAGTAGACAACATTTAGTTTGGTTTGGTTTCTTCGGTTAATGGCATATCAATGTTCATGGGTTATCTATTGCCAAAGTCATCCATGTAGAACAGTTGTAGTATCATTAATCGCATTGCTGGGGGCAGTATTTGAATAGGGGATGCCAACGAGCAGAAGAGGGAAGAAAGAAGAGAGAAAAAGAGGAGTTACAGAAAGAGAGCGACTGGTGAAAAAGGAGAAGGAAAGAATTAGATTGATAGGGGGAGAGCAGTGAAAGAGAACTTAAGAAAAAGAGAAAAACAAGAAGAGAAAGACAGAAAAAGAACGAGAAAGATACAATTGGAAGAGAAAGTAAAAGAAAGAAAATGGGAAAAGAGAAATGGGGTGAGCAAAAAAAAAAAAAAAAAAGAAAAAAAAAGATAAAGTGAGAGCGGGAAAGAGAGAGAGAGAGAGAGAGAGAGATACAATAAGAGAATGAGAAAAAGGAAGAGAGGGAACTTGAGAAAGATACAATTAGTGGAAGTGAATAAGAAAGATATGAATTGAAAGAGAGAAAAAGGGAAAAACAAAGAAAGAACGAGAGGGAAGAGAAACAAAAGGATTAACAGTAAGGAAAGAAAATTTGCAAAAGAGAAAAAAATATGGAAGAGAATGAGAAATAAAGATATTGAAAAAAGGGAAATAAAGAAAGAGAGAGGACAGCTATAATGAATATAAATATATAGAGAGTAATTTGGAAACAAATGTAAGAGAGAGTTGGACGTAAAGAAAAAGAGAACAACGGAAAGCGCAAGAGTTAAAAGATATAGAAATCGTGACAGTGGAGAGGGAGAAATTGCGAATAGGAAAAGGAGAAGTAAATGAGAAAGACAGAAAGCAAAAACGAAAACGAAAGTGAGTGTGAAAAAATGAGAGAAATAAAAAGAGATCAATTAAGTAAAAAGGATAATTATATATATATATATATATATACTGAGAGAGAGAGAGAGAGAGAGTGAGAGAGAGAGAGAATGAAAGAGGAAGAGTGATGAAGAGCAAGAAGGGATACAAAAAGTGAAAGAAAATAATGGTTCAAATGAATAGGACGAAAGACATCGTTACAGCGAATCGAATGTCGGTGAGGTTATTTTAGGTGAGCCGACCCACAACATCAATATCAGAATCAGAGATTAAAAAAAAAAAAAGATAAAGATATAACGATTCAGAATTAAGGTAGAGTACAAAAAAGCGATTAAAAAGTATTACGGAAAAACGAGAACAAAATAAAAACGTATAGACTGCCTAGTTCCTCGCATCTATCCCTGTCATTGTCCTGCTAAGATTTAAAAAAAAAAATAACAGAATAAAAAAAAGTCTTATGTGAACCTTCGTGTTTCTTCTGCATCTTCTGTTGTTGGCCATAAATCAAAAAAACAAATTTCAGCCATGATTGTCAGTCTGGAAAATAGCCTTACACATCAAAAAGCCACTAACGAGAGAAATAACAACAAAAATTCTCTTGAAGGGGCGTAAAGAAGAAGGCAAAGGAGATGATGGATAAAATAAATATAAGAATAAATACTTGTAAGGCTGACATTAAAAAAAAAAGTTTAATATATAGATGTGTGCATTTACAAATATATATATATATATATATATATATATATATATATATATATATATATATATATGCATTGACTGAATGATTGCAGGAAAGGCATATCAGCTTAAAATTGTTAAGCTCGTAAAATAGAAGCCTCAAAGAAAAAAATTCAAGCCTGTTAATAAAAAATATAATGTACACATATAAACAGGTGGCTGATATGTGTGTGTGCGAGCGCGTGTGTGCGTTTGTATCTCTCTCTCTCTCTCTCTCTCTCTCTCTCTATCTCTCTCTCTCTCTTATATATATATATATATATATATGCATGCAGGCATAAAAACAAGCGCATACACGAACACGCAGATATATATGTATATATTTGTTCAAACACACACACACACACACACACAGAGAGAGAGAGAGAGAGAGAGAGAGAGAGAGAGAGAGAGAGAGAGAGATGTCTATCCTCTTATGTGAACGAGGTAGTTGCATAATTTTTACAGGTGTCTTTCACAGAAGATGGAGCCGAGTTAAAAAAAACAAAAAAACTCGTGTCGATGGCTTCTTTTTATGGGAGACATATCTTCAACACTTGACATATCGGTGCAACATAATCTTCATAACACCGTATTATACTACTGGACTAACAAAACTATCTATTTATGCATACATCCATATATATACCCATCTAAACCACAGCCTATATTGAGTTTTCGTGGAAAAATAAAATAATTAAAGATAAACACTCAGAAACTGTGAGTCAAACGTACATACATACACACACATACGCACACGGAGATATATATATACACACACACACACACACAAACATATATTTGAATTAGCAATGTAAAATAAGGCTAACAAAAAGTATAACAAAACAAAATATACCGATGAAAAACAAACCTTTCAACTCTGTAAAAAACCATGTACATAAAAACATAAAAAAAAAACGCCCACAGCTACTGTCAAATGTAAGTAAAAACTAAATAAAAAGACAGAAAACAAAATTACAAATGTCAAAAGTCAATAAAAACAAAATGTTAAATGTAAGAAAGATATTCAGAACTTCGGAAGCAGTAAAAAATTACATATAGTTCTAAATTGGGGAGATTGAACAACAACAACAACAACAACAACAACAACAATAATAATAATAATAATAATAATAATAATAATAATAATAATAATAATAATAATAATAATAAATAAAAAAGATGAATAAAATCGAACTTTGCAAGGTAAAAAATGTGAATCTCTTCTATAAAAAAAGGTCGATCTCTCTTGCAGCTTCGCTGGGGGATTGACCCGTGGAGCAAAGCCGGCATTAATTTAACTTGTTCCTCGATCGAACGCACTTGAAGGAGAAGAAAAGGGAAAAAAAAAGTAAAGAAAAGCCTGCCAAATAAAACCACGGGAATAAAGAGGCAATAAAATTGATGACTCTGGGATGTTAAGTCTACGAGTTTCAAGTGTTTTCTTCTTTTTTTTAAATCTACATATTCCACTACCATTGTCAAATCAGTATAACGATGAACCTTCCCTCACAAACTTGCACAGAACCTTTTTTCCTTACATCTGAATATATATATATATATATATATATATATATCGGAATAGGGCAAACTTGTTTTCCTCTATGTGTACATAGGTGCGCGCTCACGCCTGTGTATGAGTTTTGTATTCAGTTTCGTATTTATCTCTATCGAGGAGCGTATAGTCGAACATATATATGATTATATTCACTTAATGTTAAACGTACGTGTAAAGAAAAACGACTTGACGTGATTTTGTTCGTTGAAATCTCTGCATACAAGCGTTTGAACTTATATATAAATTTTTCTATGCATACTTCCTTATATCTCTTTCATTTCCTCTCTATAAGTATAAAAACGGGCGTTTAAACACATGCACACACAAATATATATATAGTGAAAGAGAAAAAGACGGAGAGAGAAAGCGAGAGAGAGACAGACAGACAGAAACAGAGAGAGAGATATGAATGACCAGTAATCCATATATTCTGAATGAATATAAACACATTCATATTTACTAATACCGTTAGTTTTCAAGCTTTTCCATTGTTTGACATAAGGCTAGAAATAAATGGCGTCAAGTCTTGATTGAACTCATCAGAAATACCTAACCTACATTGCTTACCTTTGTACCACTAATAATCAAAATGCGACACCCTTCGGTATTACTTCATGTATTTAGAAAGTATTTCTTTTAAAATTAATTACTGTTTAGTTTTTTGCTTAATATTCCATAACTTTGTCGGGTAGAATGTATTTCATTTGCTAAGTATATCCAGCCTTACTAGGGAAAAATGTTACATCGTAAGTCTGAACAGATATGAAAAACGAAGGACAACGACGACGTCAACAACCAAACAACCAATCAAATAACAACAGATGAAACGATATCATGGCAAAATGTGTTTCGTTTTAGTGAAGAAATTAAAGTTTTTGTTGCAAATGCTTGTTGATGAAAAATAAGAACACTCTTTCCTGCTGATACAAGAATTAAGAGAATTTAAGAAGATCCTACATTTTTCAAAATTTGTTTTTCTGCCTCTTTAGCATCTACCATCAAGTTAATGGAGCTTAACCCTGAGTACAATATTCTCTAAGGTCTTATTTGGATTTTAGTTACTTTTCAACATTTGCCTCTCTAGAAATAAGATTGCTACTTTTAAACAACCCAATTCTTAATGAATGATATACATCATCTTCAAGTCACGTTGACTTCACGGAGTTCCCAAACTCTCTCTCTCTTGCCATCATTCCTAGCTATTCTTTTAAGCTGTATCCTGTAACCGTACAGAAACATTGCTGGTCAACCAACACTAGCATGTCTATATGCACGAATCCATTCTTTCTCCAGCAGTACCCCACGTGTCTTCTTCGCTTTATTTGAATGGTTTGGGAGATGGGAAGCAAGTGGGCCAACGGGGATGTTGCTTTTAGGATGTGTTCAAGACAACATGCAGCATTCTTGGTTAGTTCCTATGTAGCGTTTTTCTGAGCGTTTCGTTTGTGTCTCTATGGTTAATCCATATATTAGTATGGACACAGCTTTAGCTCGGAAGGAATCTCTTTTAATTTTATCGTATATCAGATTACTTTATGATTAATAACCTGCCTGTGGCATTCCACACCTTTGCTAGACATCACATTCGGTAGATAAGATATTGCCACCGAGGTATATGAATGGGTTTTCTAATTTTAGAGGCTTGTCACTTAGAGTGGAAATAGCTTCTTTTTGTTTAAAGTAAAGGTAATTTTATTTACATTTACGCATAGAACAGTTTCCCCTGCAGCAGAAGGCGTCCTGCTTGAGTTGGTGGATTCATGAGGAGAGCTAGATCATATACTTACCCTGAATCTATCATTTTTTTAAATATGAAACGATTTTCTTTCAGTAGATATATCAATATTTGAAATACTTAGTCTTGGCAGAGAATAAATAACGGTTGTACTTACACATTTCGCAGTAAAACTCTCACGATAATATCGAAGAAGTCGGTGTCTCCATCAGATAATCGAACCATTGCTTTCGTGTATTTTTAACGCATCGTTACAGCGGTAACAGTTTCTTTGGGAAGACCATATGCAAGTAGCATTTCCTTCATCTACCCTGTGTATATGGAATCGAATGCCTTGGAGAAATCTATGAATCGTAGTGTTGGCATGACATTATTTGATCGTACTCCTTCGATGATTCGACGGATCGTCAGAATTTGTGAGATTGTTGAGCGATTTAATCAAAAGCCGTTCTGAGTTTTCCTAAAATTTTCTCGCTTTTAAGTCGGATACAATTGAGAAGCAGGACATTATAAGCATTATAAACCTTATAATTTAGCGGTCGCCTATTTTGTGGGTTGAAAAGGAGGCAACTTTTCGTCTATTACACTATCGTGTGCTGCTTATAGACAGATTTAGACAGAAAATTGTATGGTCAAATTTTATTGTCTTTCGTCATGACCGCCTGATGAGTTTTTAATCTTTTTCAATGCTACACGAAGTCAATCTAATGTAAACTATCCTAGTTTGATGTCTAGTTGGTCATTAATAATTTTTGAATCGATTTGTCTGTGATTTCAGGTGGGTTTTCGAGTAAATTCTTTAAATGTTCTTTCCACTTGTGAAATCTTTCTTCTTCGCAGGCGGCTTTTAGTTTTGACTTCTCGGTCCTCTTTCTTCCTCTCGCTTCATTTAATGCCTGTCATACCAATTGTTATTGTCTATCTTCAATCGAGTTTCTCATTTTATCGATTTGGTTTTGAATGTATTATAATTGTTCTTTTTTGAATGTGTTTATTTGTTAGTTCTCTCGGGATTTTTATAAGATTCTGTGTGTTACCACTTGTGGGCCTTTTTTTACTGAATGAAACTACCTTTTTAAAATTTATCTCGCTTCTTCGTAAATACTAGTGACTCCCGTTGAATTCTACATTTGGCTCTTAGTTTGGTTGGTAAGTACTCGGCTGGTAAAATGTTTTCATATTCATCATTCGGAGTATGTTTTTATATGTCCGAAATAGAATCAAATTTGCTTCTTACATTTACTGTATATTTATCTCTAAAGATAACTGAGGACGAGTCTTAACGTGTGGTTTTGGTCGTTTGTTTCTTATTTCTGCGTAGACACAGTTCAGAGCTATATCTATCCACTTCTCGTTTATAAATAAACAATCTAGCAGTGCTTTACCTATATTTAGGCAGGTGTAGGTCAATAGTTTTCCCTCACTTTTTTAAAAATTTTATGTTTAGACATGTAAGACAGTTCCTGTGAGAAAAATCTACAAGGCTTTCGCCATTTCTATTTGGATCTCTGTAGGCAGAAATTATTATTTTCATCTTTGCCTTTTTGAGCATTCAAGTTTCCACCAATGATTAGAACATTGTATTTGGGAATGTTTATTGCAAGAGAAAAGTGTGATATTCGGGTATTCGTGGGACTGTAGCAAGACATGATCGTTCTGCAGGGGTTATCATTAAAATAATTCTCGGTTGAGTTCTCGCGATGCTATATTGTGATTTTAAGTTTCACCGACTGAGAATCATTTCTACACCTCCTATAGCAACATTGAAAGAGGTTTTCCATGCAGATGCCGAGACAGGTGTTCAACCATTACTGGTATCATGGTATTTCAATTCCTGTTCAATAGCGTAACAACGATGTTTTAGCACGTTTAATAATATTGTCCTTGACTCAACTGCTGTAAACTCAGGTAGTTGGTTTATTGTGTTTAAAGTCGTAAAGTTAAGATTTGCTATGTTAATAATGTTTTTCTTTCCAAGTAGGTTGGGTTTGGGCTCTGTATCAGATTTTTCAAACACTAGAGCCAGTGCTACAACCTCAGCGGAATGCATTTCTTTGTTATCTGCCTGAAGGCCGATGCAGTATGGATGAAATTCCTTGAATGTAGGGGGAAATCAACAAAGTTTTTTGTTAACGTTAGATACTGCTCGGCTGTCGAGGTGTTTTAAAAAACACATTGAAACCGAAACAGAATTTACCAAGACAGAAATGAACAATGTATGAACGTTTTCAAAATACTCTTCTTGGCATTCAGCACATTTATTCTGGTAATTTTTCATTTGCTGACACATTTCGAAGACTGTTCGATTTAAACGGTGTGAACTTGCATCATCGTATTTCTTATGATATACTCCACGTTTAATGTTTTTAAAATTGTTTGTATTATAGTTTTTTTGATTTTGTTTCATTTTAGATAATTTGTATACAATATCATCTTTTGTATATTTTTGTAATTTTTGGGATAAAAGAAAGAAACGCTGGGAGAGACCACAATCACTAACACGTCTCAAAGAAATAGAATATTCTACGTAAGTGGAACAGGTCGAATAATACCACTGTGTCAATTATTAGTGTTGAGCCATCTCTATAAGATTGGTTACTTATGTCAATAAAAGGGCAAATCCCATACCAAGATGAAGGATTCTGTGTTCTAATTTCATCAAAGTACAGGGATTCTTTTGTTTCTTTGTACAGGTTAAAATATCATCAGTTGAACTTGGATTATCTTGATTGTTGTCAAAATTTGCTAATTGAAATCGACGTTTTCATTTTGTCTTATGATTTAAATTAATGCCATTGAATTAGAGATTCCTGATTAAACTTTTAAACATTGATTTCACACGTAAATTTCCCGGAAATCTCATTGATTGTTAAGTTTCTTGACTAATATTCTAACGCAATCAAATGTTAAATCATTGAATGAATTCTTTGTTGCTGAGATCATTTACATTGGTTTTAGTCTCTTTTTTTGATGGCATATCAACCTTTGTGGGTGATTCTATGCTAAAGATATCCCTGTAAAAGGACAGCAGTGATAATCTTTAGCTCATACCTAGGGAGATAAGGGTTTCGATACTCTTCCTATATGTATTAGTCCGACAGTGACTAATTTTGAACTAGCTTACAGTCCATCATTATAACACCTCACGGATTTCCTGGGTACATTGGCTGAAAAGTTACGAATACAATAAAAGATTTAGCGATGGAGCAGATTTTTGATCTGTCATTTCCAAGAAGTGAATAAAAATCAGTAAAGTCGGGTGGTAACATCAGATAATATAAGAGTAAGCACGGTTGATTATAATGATGCTTTGACCCCGAAACCCTGCCTGAACCCAGAATCATAATCTATCGAAGACTGTGGGCAGAATATCAATTTTTCTTTACACACACACACACACACACACACACACACACACACACACACACACACACACACACACACACACACATGTATTTAAAAAACGACACAGCCATTATTTTGATGACATTTATTTTAAATATTTTACATCTAAAAGCTATTCTTAAAATGATAAATTATAAAAATGCTGATAAATACACTCAGTATAATTTTGTCAAAGACGATAGAAATAATTTTCTGGAAGTTGATTGTAAGTCAGCTTTGGCTGTACTGTCACCTTTCGTGATGTTTGCATACTTTTCTATTTTAATAGTAGGTGGTTTGATTTGAAACACTATTCCTTCAAACATTTTTAACGAAAAATAATCTATGCATGAAATATATCCCAGTAATTAATATAATTTTCTCATTGACAAATGACTTTGCGGATACAACTCAAAAGAATGAATGCTTGAATGAGCCTCAACAAAATGCAATCATTTTAACGGACAGATACTGTAGTCTCATAGTACAGTGTTGCCTTGTTACTCAAAATGCATCATAAAATCTAAATCTTTAAAAAATCTACTCTCTTATATTCTGATGTTGTATCTTCAATGAAAAACACTGTTGCTCGTATATATTGTATGTCGAAAAAATTAAGCTTATATAAAGTTACAAATTCTAAAATATTTATTTTGTACATTTCAATGAATCATACCTCCTGCACATCAACATCATCTTCATCATCATCAATATATGCTGATAGGACGGATTTCCTTGGCAGTTTTTTTCCATTTCTCCCTACTGGTTATCGCTCTTTGAAGGTCCTCTAGCCAACATCTAGTGTCCAAACAGAGCTGATAAATGTAAGTCTTTGCTGGTTGACAAACACTAATATGTCAATGTATTGAAGTTCACAGGAGAACTTTGCAAATGAGTTCGCTCCTGCTTCTCCAGCAGTGTCCAGCATGTCTTGCTCATCTTAATTGTTTGTTGTGTTATATGGCTGCCAAGTAGCCGAACACCTTTTTAGTGCAATACTCCTTGGATTTGTTCAAAACAGCACGTAATATTCTTGTGAAGTTCCCATTTGATTTTTCTCCGAGCGCTTCGTTAAGTTTTAGGTGGAGCAGATATATAATAATACGAGTACGACTACTGCTCGGAAGAACTCCTGTTTTATTTTATCGGAGATATTAGATTTCTATATTATCGATAACCTAGCCGTAGCTGTTCATGCATTTCCAATGCGTATATTGACATCGCTTTCAGCAGATGATATAGTGCTACCGAGGTAGGTGAGATGGTCTGCTAATTTCCGAGGTTTGCCATTCAATGAGGAGTACCATTTTTTTAAAAACACATGATCTCTGTTTTATCTGAGGTAACATTGCAGCAAATGATTTTGCTGACTGTTCGGTTTTAGTAAAAACAATTGTGAGAATCGCAGTTTGCATCTTTAAAGTTTCTGCAGGGTACCGTTTGCTTACCTAGAGGAATATGATCGTTTTGCGCAGCCGTTTAAGAGCATATATTTTCTCCGAGAAACCGCTGCGAAGATAAAATTCACAAAAACTTGTGGTGGTCATACAATGGTTATTATGTTGATCATCAAATGAAAGTCTTTTAAAATTTAAAAAAAAATAGGCTTTTAAAAAACCTGATCACAGTCAAACAAATGCATGAATCTGTAAATGTTGATGCACATTCATAATTACATTTTGCGTTTCAACTATTTACAAAGCATTGCTTAGTTTTACACAAAAGCAGAAGTAAGGGATAGCCAGTCTAAATGTCACTCACCAACAATAGCTGGCTAGCAAAACTTGCAATCCATTACATTATGGAAGATGTGATTTTTGTGGGTTTTTTTCTGGTGTCAAATAAACGTCTCCTCAAGGCTAGTTTTTCTGGCAAATACATTGTATCTGTGAGCGTTTGTTTTCTGACCCCGATCCTCTATTTTCTATCTTTCTCACTCTCTGTCCATTTCTTGCTTCTTCTCCCTTCTCTTTCTCTTTCTTTCTCAGTGACAGTCTCATTATCTGTCTATTCATCTTCACGCTTTTCTCTCTCACTCTCTTCTCTTTCTCTGCGTGTTGTTGGATTCTGAAATGTGAATGGGGACTTGCTATCTTCTTGCTGAGAAATAAGAACGTAATACATTTACCTTTCTATGATAAAGATTTCTTGCAGGGATGTTTCTGAATCAATTTTACTGGGTGTTAACCCTCTCTCCAAGTGAAGTTTTATGTTTGTTTCTACACCACACCGTGTTCTTTTTTAAACTTTGAAATTAATGAATACCGTCGAGAGACAAATGTTTATGACTCACTGGTATTCACTACCCACTACTAATTCTTGTACTTAATCTAAGCACAAGGATTGATCTTCCGTTGCCTGGGAAATGATCAGAAAAAGTAATAAAATTAATGTAACTTTGGTTTCTTGCTTAGAATATTTCTGCATATTTTATGCATTTAAACAAAAAGATCAAGATTTTATGATTGAACCAGAGGGACAAATGTAAGTGTATTAGATTTCTATTGTAAAGTGAACATCTCGCTCAGACCAGTAAACTTTTGAATCTAATGTTTAAGAGTATGCTATGAATTCTCATTAGTAAGATTAGGAAATTTGTCGGCCATATATCTAACCATCATTGAATTATGCAGCTTTGAGAATCATAAATTTGTTCTTCACTCAAAAAAATAAGAGTTTATATTTTTCACAGGTACCCATATATATTTAGGATTGATCCTTTAACTTCTGAAATTATATTTCTAAGACGAATTTCTTAAAGGAAAAATGAATATAAGACGATTTACGAAAATGTATCGATTCAACTAAGAAGGGAATTAGCCTTTTAAAAAATATTTAATGTGTCCTTAGAAGGTTGAAAAAACATGAGAAATGACATGTCAAGTGTGTTGAACTGCAAAATGCTTATGGGAAAAAGCATGTACATATCCTGACGCTAGGTCTTTTACAGTCTCCTTCGTCTAGATTTAAGCGTGATTTCACGCTTTTTAGCGTTTATATATGCAAAAAGCATATATATATACAAGGCTCATTAAATGAGCTTCCAGACTTTTTTCTTATGGGCACTTTTACTGATAGTACACACATGAAACTCTAGTCCCCTTCAAAGTAATCTCCTTGTACCGTTCCAACAACTTCTGGAATGTCCCATGGAAATCCTCTTGTGTCAACGTGTCAATGACCTTCGTCACAGCCTCTTTCATCTTCTCAATTGTCTCATAACGACAGCCTCTAAGTTTTTCCTTGGGCTTAGGGAATAAGCCTCAGGGAGCAAGTTCTGGACTATAGGGGGGCTGAGGAACTGTCTTGATGCCCATCTTGATGAAATAGTCTGTGACAAGGATGGAGTTGTGGACTGGTGCATTGTCCTGGTGGACATTCTACCGACCCGATTTGAAAAGTGCTGGCCTCTTCCGACGGAATCTCTTCCTCAACTCCCATAAAACCTCAACATAGTATTCCTTGTTGACTGTCTGTCCAGTGGGAACCCAGTGCATGTACATCATGCAAGTGCTGTCAAAAAAAGAGATCATCAAAAGTTTGTGGGTGGATTTGCTCTGTCTGGCTTTCTAGGGTCTGGGAGAGCCAGCATGCTTCCACTGGGAACTCTGTCTCTTGGTCTCTGGGTCATAGCATTAGATCCAGCTTTCATCGCAGGCCAGCAAAGCATCAAGAACTGCGGGATCTGAATTGATCAGCTCGACCATCTCCCTGCTGTCTTGACAACGTCTTTCTTTCGGATCTTCTCTGAGCACCCTTGGGACAAACTTCACGCAAATCTTCCGTATCTTCAGTTCCTCGCGAATAATTGTGTGTACAGTTCCCACACTGACATCAAATTGTCCACTAATTGTCTCTATTGACACATCCATGAAATTCTTTATTTGGCCAATCAACTTTGGTGTTCTGCCTTCCTTACACCTCCCACACCTCTCATCATCCCTCATAGACTCCCTGCCATCCTCGAATCTTTTATGCCACTCAAAAACTGATGCTCGATTACTACTAGATGTCGAAAAGCTGTCTGAAGCATTCCATAGATTTCTGTGGCATTATTCCAAGTTTAAAACAAAATTTTATTGCATTTCGTTCTTCTAAAGTGTCATATTGCATTTTGAAAATCACCAGCTGTGACAATGAGGCTTTAGTAGGGGATATTCCAATTCCTGCTGTAGCTGTTCATTTAAACCTGAAATCATTTAAAAAATGGTCAGTCATCTCATAAGATGTATAACAATAACATACTGAATTTTTAAGTGTCAACGCCAATTTTAAATGCCTGTACAAAAACGTCTGGAAGCTTATTGAAGGCGCCTCGTATATATATATATATATATATATATATATATATATATATATATATATATATATATATGTGTGTGTGTGTGTGTGTGATTGTACATAATAAACATTTTTGTCTTCATATTTTTTTGTTAATCCTTTCGAATTGCCGTGTTGATCTTATGATATTCGACGGGAATTGGTTGATAAACCTTCGATAATTGTTTATTTCCCAAGTATCTTTTGCTCAACTTTAGGCCATCATCAGGGGAGGATATATTACAAAAGTGATGTAACATTTGTACGTACATTACTACTTTGTAAGAATGAGTGTTTGTACTGTTGTATTACGTAACGTTTACAATTCAAACTTGTTCCTATAAATAGCGTCAGTAGCTAGAAACATTTAAGTACATTACCACTGGTTTCAAAATTAATTCTATTAAGTTTGGTTTGTGTGTTACTAATAGGTAGAGCCTCAGTAATCTTTAATTTTTTTCTTGTTATTTTCATGTTCTAAAATTGTGTTTTCGGTGAGAATTTTCCGTTATTCTATTGTTGGGCATGAATGTTTTTTTTTAAATGCTGTGCTGTGGAACTTGTATCAGAAAGGTGCATAGTAAGTCTTCTCTATAGGGTAGTTGATGTTAAACCGACATATATACTGTTATTTTCAGGACATTTAAATTCCTATATAATGTTGTCTTTTTGCAAAATTCTATCGAGGGAGAAGAATTACTTTTAATGACTATGTTGGAGGTTTTAAACTTATTATACTATATAATAAGTTTATTTTTTCATTAGGATCAGTGGGGAGTATGTTTCTATGAATCAATGTTTTTAATATTATTACATCTGATTTATAATTGTAGTGCATTTGGTTGCGGTATAAAGTTTGATAACTGTTTGTTGAGTGGGTGGAGTGGTACTGTGCTTATTTTGTTGATTAAAATTTTTAATCATTCGTTTAATTTGTTCATCAACAATATTGTTAGGAAACCCATTATTGATGAGGACCTGTTTTATGTTTTCTATCTCTTTATAAAATATTGTTTTGGAGGAGGAGATCAGTTTGGCACGGGATATCAGATTATTAATAATTGCTTTTTTTTATAATTGAAGGGGCATTCAAATTTGAGTTGAGGCTACAGGAGTTATTATTACAGGGTTTTTTGTAAGTAGTGGTAGTGAAGTTAATATTTTTGTTAGTATCAATGAGAACATCTAAAAAGGACATTTTACTGTTTTTGTTTAGTTCATGAGTAAAGTTAGGAACTCAAATTTTTTGGAAGGTGTCTTGTAATATGTTGAATTCGCTAATATTATTAGTGAAAATAAGGAAATCATCAATATATCTTAGGTATATTGGAGTTTTTTTTTAATGCTATTAGATATTTTATTTTCGAAGTCGGCCGTGTAGAAATGACTGAAGATCGGGCCCAGGACAGAATCCATAAATACCCTACCTGTCTGAACGTAGATATTACCAAGATGGTCATGAAATGGAACTTCAGTAGTGCATGTTAGGAGTAATTTTCGAAGTATATTAGGGTTGATTTTAAGAGGAGAGAGAGATCGGTTATTATAAATATTATCTATGATCATATCAATTGTTTCATTAACAGGTACGTTTGTGAATATATATATATATATATATATATATATATATATATATAAATTTATATAAATATATATATAAATTTATACGTTTACTTGAAAGAATATGCTTCCTCATGTAGTTTCTTCAATCTATCTATCTATCTATCTATCTATCTATCTATCTAAATTTTTGTAGTCACTTGAATGAGCTTTCTTATCCGTGTATTACCATTAATGCGTATTCAGTGTCCTACCGATCACATATACATCCACTTTTCACGTATGTTATTCCAAGTCTCCATGTAAGTATGACAGTGTTCCTAGTATTTGTTTTATTTGCATTAGTGTATGTTTATGAGTTCTAAATAACATAAAGTGTGTCAAATCGTGTTTGTTCGCATTTGTATATCAGTGGATGTGTATGCACGTCAATACGTAAGAGTATTTATGTGTACGCTAACTTTTGTTCGTGTCAGTAACCTGTACCCCATTATTTAGAAAGAGGTTGCAAATAAAACTGTCGGCCCTTGAACATATGTTATGTTTGGGAAATTAGAAAAGACAAAAACAAAACTAAATCTTTGCACTTGTGTTATTATTTTTGCCTGTTTTGTTTTCGATGCCACTGTGTGTTCGAGGTCTGCAAAACAAACGGTTGGTGCCATTCATCAAATTTCTACAAAATTTTACTCTGACTTGTTTTTGAAAAATAAAAAAATACCTAAAAGAAAGAAAGAAAGAAAGAGAGAAATAATAAGTTAAAGAGGTGGAGGAAGTAAAATTGAAGAAGAAGAAGAAGAAGAAGAAGAAGAAGAAGAAGAAGAAGAAGAAGAAGAAGAAGAAGAAGAAGAAAATGCTTATTGTTAAAGATGGGATGTTGAAAAAGACAGAAATAATTCTGGAATAATAGAAAATAGAGAGGGTGATTATTAATTCTCATTCACTTTTAGGAAACTGCCGGTCATGGCTCTCCACTACATTCTTTCTTTGTTGCTGTCAGCAATATTTACTCATTTATGACCTCTCTTTATATTTCTTATTTTTATTCCGCCATCAATTTGCACGAAATTATTTCGTATGTTTTTCCAAACCCTTCGGCCATGGAATGGATGTGACAAAGATTAAATTTTAAGTGGAGTACACTTGATTTGAATTCAATTTTCTTTATCCTATTCAGGTTTCTGAACTAAGGCTAATGAGCTCAGTGTAACTGTTGCGTTTGGTGATAGATGAATTTGTGCGTTTCCCAAAAACATTGGAGCACGGGGAAACGCGAACAGATTAGTCCAGGGTTTGAAATTGACTCGCCAGGTCTATTTTTTACAATGATAACGCATCTTGTATATGGTGAGTTTTTTTCTGATTCTTATCAACAGTTTCCGTGATGTTCCTTTTCTTCCACATTTGTCACATGCTCTGTCCATGATATTCTCAACATTCGACTTTTTTCTATTTTCTTCAATCCTTTGTTCATTGCCGTATAGAAGACAAATATTAAATTGCTACTCGAAATTCTTTTATTATTTCTTTATTTCTAGAAGTATTTTTCGATTCTGTAAAATCTTTTTCAATTTTCAAAAATCCTATTTTGTTATTCTTGTGCATTTTTTCATGGTGACGTAGAAAATCATAAAGAAAAAACAAACATTTGGTTTATGGAGAAATTTGCAAGAAGAAGAAGACGAAGAAGAAGAAGAAAAAGAAAGATGACCAATTATAGACATTTATTTTGAATTGCTTGTCATCTGACAATACTAAGTATGCCAAAAGGTCAACATTTATCAAGCATCTAAATTTACTTATTTCTTTACAGACATGGGTGAGAAACTATCTGTATGATAAAACGGAAGTACAAAATAAATGATGGGAGAGTATTATTTAGACTTTGTTCCACGTATCAAAAACCATCTCTTTATGAATTATTAGTGGTATCCATAATTTTTTGTATTCGTATTCGTTATTACCTTTTATTGTATTTTAGATGTGAATTCTCGCGTGAAATTGCGTTTTTATCGTCAATGTTTCTAATACTGTTTGTTTGTTATAAATGTGTTGATCACTCCCATATTTCTGCAGTTTTGAAATTAATCTATCAGTTTCCTTCATTCGTCTGTTATTTTATGGGAAAAAGCTTTAAATACTGTTTACTTGTTTAGTATTGTTGTCAATACAACCTTAACAAATGGATCACAACCTTTCTTAAAAATAAGTTATGAATTATTTTCTTTTCTGATTTTTGCATAATCAATAAATAGTGGGCTTCAGAAACATGGTCATTTATTAATAGAATGGTGCACTTTTTTTATACATACATTATAACCCATAAATATCCAACTTTTTTTAATAACATTTTTCACAAATGACTAATGAGTAATGTCATTGTTATAATGACACAAATCCTGTTTGGTTTTGAATGAAAATCTTATTCAAATTTTTCGTTACTTTGTAATGAGGCCAGATTGGATGATCAATATATATATATATATATATATATATATATATATATATATATATATTAGTGGTGTGTGTGTGTGTGTGTGTGTGTGTTTGTGTGTGTGTGTTTGAGAGAGAGAGAGAGAGAGAAATAGAGAGAAAATAATGCATTCAGCAATGCCCCCAAAATAGTAATTTGCTGAGCAAAACAAAAATAAGTGATTTTATTTCTAAATTCAAACATAGCAACAAATATCTTCTGTAACAATGACTGACTTTAAAATGTGTTTTTATTTGTGTTTTTTTGTCTGTTCATATTTGTAAAATGTAGGAATAGTATTTTTAAATATGTGGGTGTCGTGAACAGACATCACACCTTGTATAAAGTTATAAGCAACATTTTCTCTATTTCCGTCCGACGATTGTGTTATCTTTATGAAACTTAAAGTAACTAACTTTAAAAAAAAAAAAAACTCGTAGGCTCCCTTTTCAATAGCTACTACACCGAAGCTTTGGGGATGGCGCCACTACTTTCCCTAGATTGATCCACTTACCTTTGATCCGCACATTATAATGTTGAGCGAGAAGCAAGGAGGCATTAAGTACCATTTTTTGAGTTTTGGGTATGACTCAATCTGGGATTGAACCACTGTCTCCCAGGCAATTGGTGAACATAAATAGGCCGATATATATATATATATATATATTTACATATATATATAGAAAGAGAGAGAGAGAGAGAGAGAGAGAGAGAGAGAAAGAGATCATATATACTCACGCTTTAAGTATTATTTTTTGAGATGCCGGTGATCGACATTTTAATTCTTGCCAAAGGGCACATTATAGGTACTACACTTTAATTCTAATGAGAAGTGTCACTAGCAATCCTATTTTCCAAATTTTGTTTCATTAGCCTTAATACTGTAGAAAGTTCTTCAATATTCAATATCCTGGTTTAATATTTTATAATTGAAAATCCAGGTAGTGTGATTGTCGGTCAGCGAAGTTCAAATACTGGATAAATGTTGTTTTTTTTGTTTTTTTTTACCTTCGAACAATTATAAGCTATCACGTAAAAGAAAAAGATAAAGCTTGGAAAGAATTTGGAATTATACCAAGTATGGAAAACTGTCAAAATCCTTTAAGAAAGCAAAATAAAGATTAAAAATTGCAAGTAAATAAAAAAAATGAAACATGAAAATAGAAATTGTTAGAAATAAGTATTTTATTTCACGCAAATGCCCTTGGGACTGAAATGACTCCATCGCTTCTCCATTCGCTAATGAATGAATTGTAGATTTGACTACTTTCTCCTGACAAGGCTGGAAAACCTAGTCAAACCCACTATTTATTAAAACCTATATCAGTGTGACTGGTAAATTGCCATGATGGTGAGGTAAGTTCGCCGTTGAGTTCAATCTCGTTCGGGGAAATCCTGTGCCACCTATAATGCCAAGTTGTGTAGCAATTTACTTTTTTCACTGACAAAGATATGTGTCGTAAAGACGTGCGAGAACTACAGTATGGACAACTGTAGGCCTTCCATAAAATCTTGCCAAGGCCCCTGCATAAGGATCCCTCGAGACTGACGTATGTCAGAGGTTTATTAACTGCACTTGAACATCGACTTTTGATTTCGGGGAGAAATATGAATTTCTCTAAGCTCATACCAAATTTTTTATGCAGAATGAATACCAGTAATTAATATGATGTTCAGTTTCCTTTCCTTTCAGTATAAAAAATGAAAGAACTATATCTTTAAAGTTTCCGTTATTTGTTATCTTGGAATATTTAGCACCCATATTAATTCCTGTTTCATTTTCAGTTTTATTGAATTAATAAATGTCTTACTATATAATTAAACCGGCTCATTGGCCGTGGGTAGAGTGTTCGCCAATGGTCCGGGAGACCTAGGTTAAATTCCAGGTTGCGTCATTCCAACGACTCAAAAATTGTACTTGATACGCCCTTGCTTACCACTCAGCAATATAAAGTACGTATCAAGGGTAAAGTGGAGCAATCCCGGAAAAGGAGTTGCGCCCCGCCTCGGTATAGAAGCTATTGAAAAAGGAGCCTTCGACAAAAGCAGCCAACTTTACATTTATATAAATAATATTTAGTCTTATATATTTAGTCTTATATTCGTAGTACTAAATAAACAAGTGTAACTTCGGCCTTAAAGCCTCATTTAGATTTTTTTGCTTTCCACAACCTTTTCGAAAACAATTTTATATCGCTCACCTCGGCTATGGAATTGGATATCACAGTTCTTTTCTGTGTTTCCAATCTGATTTTCCATCCATGTTTTGAATTTCTGTTTCTCTTTTTTCTATTCGGGGATCATCAATTTTATTAAAGACCTCTTTCGCTACTGTATAGATTAGTTTGTTTGATTCCATTATTATTATTATTATTATTATTACTATTATTATTTACTCCTTTAGAGTTTGTAATATCAGGGTTAGCTGGTGGTTTTTTTACTGGAGTTTGAGTAACAGCAAGTCTCATCAAGTCTCCAGAACTTGTCTCAGGATTCTGGCCGTACCCACTAATGCTGTCGTTTGGATAGTCTCTACCCGTCTGCCAACTTCCAAGTCCTCCAGGCCTTTTAATAATCCTTTAGTTATTGTGCCAAAAGCACCAATTACAATTGGTACAATCATCACTTTCATGTTCCACAGCCTTTTCAATTCTCTAGCAATGTCGAGGTACTTATCCTTCTTTCCACATTCCTTCAGATTTATTCTGTTGTGTGCCGGGACAGCAAAGTCGACAATTTTGCAAATTCTCTTCTTTTTGTTGATTATTATAAGGTCTGGTCTTCTGGCCGGGATTAGGTGTTCCATATGTATGTTAAAGTCCAATAGGAGTTTATGTGTGTTACTTTCTAGGACAGGTGCTGGGTTGAGCACATACCATTTGTTAGTAAGGTCAAATTTATTCACTCATTAGGGCTTTTAACATCAGCATTAGCCGATGGTTTTTCATTGGAGTCTGAGTGACAGCAAGTCTCCTCAAGTCTTCAGGACTCTTCTCAGTATGCTGGCCGTTCTCAATAATGATGTCGTTTGGATGGTCTCCATCCCTCCACCATCTTAAAAGTCCTCCAGCCCCTTTAGTAACCTTTTAGTTTCTGTTCCAAACGCACCAATTACAACTGGTATAATTGTCACCTGCATGTTCCACAGTTTTTTCAATTCCCTAGCAAGGTCGAGGTAATTATTATTATTATTATTATTATTATTGTTATTTCTTGCAAGTCTTTTACAGCAGCATTAGCAAAGATACTTTCACTGGAGTCCGAATGATTGATAGTGTCCTCTGCTTTCCAGGACTCATCTCTGTATTTTGGCCGATCTCAACAATGCTGGAGTTTGGATGGTTTCAATTTGTCCTCTGATTTCCTACTCTTCGAGTTCTCTTTACAGGCCTTTGGGAATAGTTTCAAGTCCTCCATTTACAATTAGCATCCCCGTCACCCTCATGTTCCACAGCTTTCTTAGTTCACTGGCAAAGTTTAAGTACTTGTCTCTTTTTCCGGTTTCTTTGATTTTTACTAAGTAGTCTGCTGGAACAGCAAGTGCTCTTCTTTGTTTATTACAATTATTATCATTATTACTAATCTTTTGAGAATTTTTCAGACCAGCACTAGTCGATAGTTTTTTTACTGAAGTTTGAATGACAACAAGTCTCCAGGACTCTTCTCAGTATTCTAGTCGATCTTAACAATACTGTTGTTTGGTTGGTCTCCATTCATCCTCTGATTTTCCAGTCTTCCAGTCTCTGTATCAATCCTTTGGTGACTTACCATGAGTACCAATTATATTTGGTATCACCTTCACTTTCATGGTTCACATTTTTTTCACTTCTCTAGTAAGGTTCAGGTATTTATGTGCTTTAATCAGAAAGGCGACATCTCCACACTAGACGGAACCTCCCTGAAACTGGTTGACAATTCACCTACCTAGGAAGCAGCGTCTCATCAACCGAAAAAGACATCGACACACGGCTAACGAAGGCATGGACAGCTATCGATAGGCTTTCGATCATATGGAAATCAAACCTGACCGATAAAATGAAACGCAGTTTCTTTCAGGCGGCGGTCGTGTCGATACTGCTGTATGGATGCACCACTTGGACGCTGACTAAACGGTTGGAGAAGAAGCTCGACGGCAATTATACAAGAATGTTGCCAGCAATATTGAACAGGTCCTGGCAGCAACACCCCACACGGCGCCAACTGTACGGCCACCTACCACCTATCACTAAAACTATACAAGCTAGACGAACCAGACATGCCGGACACTGCTGGAGAAGCAAAGACGAGATCGTAAGTGATGTGCTCCTGTGGACCCCAGCATATGGCCAATCAAAAGCCGGACGACCAGCTCGAACATTCATACAGCAGCTATGTGATGATACGGGATATAACCCTGAAGACCTGCCGAAGGGGATGAATTATAGGGAGACGTGGAGAGAGAGGGTCAGGGACATCCGTGCTAGCCGCACGTCATGATGATGATGATGATGATTTATCCTTCTTTTCCCTTTTTTTCAGTTTTATTCAGTGATCAAAGTCCACACTTCAGCAAGTATCTTCCTTTTTTTATGTCTTTTATAAGATCTGGTCATCTGGCTGAGATTAGGAGATCCATTTATTTCAAACTCCCATTGAGGTTAGTGCGCCTCATTTTCTTGACGTATTCTGGTTTATGCGTATACCATTTGTTCGTTTAGTCAAATTTAAACTTCTTGTACCATTTCCAGTTGATCACCATTGCCCGTTCAGTCGTGTCTAGTCTTATACTCTTTCTGTTCAAGTTTTCTGCTTTCGCTTATTAGGTGATTGATCGTTTCGTCTCTATCAAAACATAACCTACATTTGCTATTTTGATGCGTCTTGTCTATTCTTGCTTTGATAATTGGTCCTTATGGCGTTGTTTTGAGCTGCTGTTAGAAGAGAATCAGATTCTCTCTTAACATTTCCTTTTCTAAGAACCATCCAGTTTTTCTAGTGTGATATGTAGCTTTTTTGTCGCTTAAAACTTCAATACAGTTGTTTTTCCTTCCCATTATTTCTTTTATTATTTCCTTTCTGTTGTTTCTTGTGTAAGTATTGTTTCTGGTGGCTGTAATCAGTCTTCCTCCGCACTTTTCTATGAAGAATTCGGATCGTTGTATCGATGCATCAATGCTATCTTCGATGCTGGAATTTCCTTTTTCTCCTTTTCTTGACACATATAATCCGTCGACGTCATCTCTGGAATGTAAGGCCTTATGTATCGTCAATAGTTTTTTTGTTCTCTGATCCATTTGTTTTCGCACATAAACCTTTAAAAACAAATCATCTTTGCTCGGAACGTATACACTATTCATTTGATATCTATATACAAAGGAAATTCGCTGAAATAATTCGTTCGATTCTTCTTAAAACCCCTGCCTTAAATTATTTTATTACCAATTTTTCAGAGATCATCCAATTCAGACTTAATTTTTTACAATATTGTTGTACTTGATTTGATTAGGCAATTTGTTCCAAACTTATGATTGTGAAGGTGTCCGCGGTGTATCGTTTACCGTCGTAGGAAATAGACACGACGATTCGAGTTCAAATCCTGGACGCGGTTGATTGCATTTCACATTGTAATTATACCCTTGGGAAATATTCTCCTTCCAGCTATGGGTAAATAGTTGAGTAGATTGTATTTTTTTTTAGCTTCGGTTGGGCAACCAGTCCTGGAGAAGGAAAATTCTGATTTCAAACCTGTTAAACTCTGCTTAAAAATGACTTTCTGTCACATCCTGCCCGTGACGAGGGGTTGGAAAATACAAACTATGTAAGCCTAAAATTTCCTGTTGACTTAAGTTCTGCACTCTGTCTTGTCAATAAAGCTCGAATTCGAAGTGAAATATTGAAAAAAATTACTACTTTAATCAGAAATTCTATAAATATTCTGAACGTTTCAATTAGATCATTTTTCATTTTTCTTTCTAGTAGACTACTTAATTTCATTTACTAATGGTCTAACGAGTAGTTTAATATCATCTGCAAATAGTTCTATTTCTGATTTTTTTGTCATTAGATAAATCATTTATGAATATTAAAAACAGTTTTAGTCCCTGAGAAACACTGAATAATTTTTTGTGTTTTCGTACAATTGTGTGTTTCCGAACAATTTTTATAAACTTTTACTTCCAAAGATCTCGGTCAAAAATATCTTACAATATTTACTATTTTTCTGAGAAATACTAAAGTTTTTCATTTCCACAACTAATAAGATAACCTATTCTTCGCGAAAATCCAAATAATATCCTCCTAATTACCTTCCATCAAATATTCATTTATAATATCAATATTTTTAGAATATTTGATTATATTGATTTACTCTAGACGAAAACATATATATGAATTGCAATTTGTTTCTTCCATTATAAAAATTATGCGATTTCTAATAAATCTTTCAAAAATCTTAACAGAAAACGTGTTATAGAAACTGGTTGGTCGTTACTTTTAAAATGTATTAAGCCATTTTCTTTTATTTCGATGTATTAAAATTGTGGTTTTTCGAATATATGGAATCATTTCATATAAAATATATTTGTGAAATAATTTACTTTTGCACTGAGAAAACATTCTTTTTATGTTTAGTACTTTATTGTCATTGGGCGTATTTCATCAGGTCCCACAATTTTACTTACATTCAACCTTGATATCAATAGTTTTATGATTTTAGCTCTTATTTTTGTTCATACATTATTTTTTGTACCTTTCTCATATCAACTTTTCTGCAGTAGAGCAAACTGTTGCAAAGGATGAAAAGATGGAAAGAAATGTTGCTTTTATATTCATCTATATTATCATTTCATTTACTATTGTAACGTTTGAATAATAGTTTACAATCGTTTTTATCATTTTTAAAAATGTCCATTTTCCTGTTTCAGTTTTTTATTTACTTGCAATCTTTTATCTTTACTTTTCTTATTAAAGGATTTCGACAGTTTTCTCTACTTGGTATAATTCCAAATTATTTCCAAGCTTAATCTTTTTCTTTTACGTGATAGCTGATTATTGTTCCAAGGTAAATTTTATTATGAATATCCTTACTTAGAAAATTTTATAATTACTCCAGGATTATTCTTTATTATTGATTTTATCTTTCTATATAATTCTTCCCAGATTTCTTTTTTGTAGCCGTCTCTTTATATATACCAAAGCTATCCTTGTATGAGAACAGAAGTGACACTATTAAACCCATAGCTGGGGAGATAAGGAGTTTCATATCACTCTCAAAGGTGTCAACCCGAAAGTGAACGTTTTAGAGCGCTGCAGTCCAGAACTTTTGCTGTTACACAACAAAAACTCCTCGTCTCTCAATCCATTACCATTAAACGTATTTGCATTGTTATTCCAATCAGATTGCCTTTATTTTTGATACTAACTCTTTTGAAAGTTTAGACCAGTTTCTCTCTTTCCTGTTTATATTTTCAAAATTATTCTTTTTGCTCTGCTACATATACATATTTTCGTTACACTTATCATTGCTGTACAGTTTTGTAGGAAAAAATGCCAAGCATAACTATTTTGTTTGTATAAGATTCCACTATCAATAATACAATTCTGGAAAACGTTTTTAGGGTCCTCATATTTATCGGCGATAGTGTAAGTTTAAGTTTTAAGAATACGCCCATTGAAATTATATCTGTGCATCATACATATATTTCTGATTCTGTTAAATCTTTTTATGAGTTATAAAATAAAACTTTTAAAAGCAAAAACTGCCTTGTGCATCTCTGTTATACATGGTATATTGCTTTAAAATATCACGATGGATTCATTGCAACAGATTTGTCCTGAAAGTATTGATAGGGAGTAAGTAAACTGAAGAATTTGCACAAGGTATTTTCACTTTAACTGTTGCTCACGCTGTTTTTATTTACATTTTCTCTTGTCAGAATCATCTAACGAATCATCATAAAAGTCTATTTAAAAACAATTTCTCAATTTATGTTTACACGTTTTCTCGACCTATTAATATAAAATTGTGTGTTTTACCCTGACGCGAGATTTGTTTATTATTTCAAACGTGTTATCTGTTAGAATATCAATCAATTTCATACTTTAAGCATAAATCAAGTTCGCTGACAAGAGTTATTTTTTTTCCTTTTAGAGGAAAGAGCAATATATAAGCATTTCAAATATATAGCGAAGATATTTTAGTTGAATCAAACATGAAGTTATTATTCTTCAATATAAATTAAAGTGGGTCTATTTTTTATGCGCCCAAGTGCGTAGATACGCATATTTAGGAAAGGAAGAAAAAAGAAAAGATGATAGAAATGAGAAAAGGAAGCTGAAGAAAGGATTGGATAAAAGAAAGAAGTGTGAAAGGAAAGAAATGAAAAAGAGGTTAACTTGAATTAGACCTTCATATAAACGATATTTCCATATTTCATAGCACCAATTTTTAAACTGTGAGCCACGAGCCAATTATTGTACGATGTTTATCTCCCAAATCTGCTGCGTAATATTTCATAAAAATGAAATCATGAATTCTCAACTTTGAAATGTCCTAATTATGGCCTTATATGACGGATACTTCGATATCAAAACCTCCTGTTATTTCGACATGAATTATAATAATTACAGAGAGGATATGAGCAATACCAAATAAACAAGTGTTCAGCTAAAAAACAGTATTTTTCTGTAAGTTGCCACTATTAGTTCTACATTTTAAGACGGTTATTCCTGAAGAAAAAATTCCCATTCATTTCTGTAGCAATTACAATAGATGAAGGGAAGAAGTTTTCTGCTACAAAATAATGTTTTTCCAAAGTCGCCACTTTTGGCTAAGCATTCCAGTAAGAATTTTAGTTAGTATGGAAATAGATACTGGGTTTTAGTTTCAGAGCGAGCAAAGGAAGGAAGGATGGAAGGAATAAAAGAAGGAGAAATAAACTCGACGTATATGTGACGTAATTGTTAATGTCAGGATAGCTGTGGTAGCCGTGGGAGGCCAACCGATTTTAACAACGTTTGATCGTGGACTGATTTTTGGGGGACAGAATAATAGGGTACTCTATTTCTTGGGTGGTTTTATCTGAACAAGAGTAACAATGGTGAGAAAACATATAAATTTCTGAACGATATGATCGGCAAGTCAAAACTCACAAGTGATGCAAAGGTGGTACCTTTAGTGACGGTCAATAACACAAAGAAGGGAAATGTTGCATCAAATCAATACCAATTCAATGTTGGTAACTCTAAGAGCATCAGTCAACGCCATCTATAGCGTACATTGCAATCCACAAACTCTCGACATCATCGGTGAATAAGATTCTCATTGTTGACTCAACAGTATCACTTAGTACGCCTTATCTCGTCCAAAAATCATTGTCGAAACAAAATCTAACTGCCCAATCAAGTCGTGTTGTTACCTTTTTGAACAGCCGTCGGATTAATGTGTGCACACGATCTTGAGAGGTTCTAGCCAGCGAGTTATTTTCGTTTTGGTAGTGTTGGATGTGTATATATTGAGATTTAAATCTTTCTTGATAGTTGTGTCCCATCATGGCTTTGTTAGAGACGATTTTTCTAATTTTTCCCGCTGGTGATCATTTGTTACAGCAAAATAATATATCATTGCATGTTGCACAGATGATACGAAACTGTCCCCAAAAACTCTCGGTTGACACCCATATATTAGATCGGCCCTCATATTTGTCAGATGTAATCCTCATTAAGAATGTATGAAGACCTCACTGTTTCGTTAAGCCACACCCAACAAACAGATCATCAACAAATAGACAGCTCTGGAATGTGCTAGAATATACATTTTCTCTTGACTCTAGCACATCGTAAACTACATGCCACATCAAGTAGCAACTGCTGTTGAGATAAAGAGAGGAGCTACATATTTGGTTGTTTTATAAAATATTTTGCTACTTTAGTTAATATCTCTTCTGTCTGTGCTAATAATATTCATGTAGTTACGCTAATAATGATATGAGTGGCACAGACCATGATTTTTCGGCTCTTTTTAAGATCCAGAAACAGCTGCATGTTTCATAAATTATATAATTTTAGAGGTAATTCCTTTGTAGACCCTAAATATCCCTTGTGAGCACCTGAAACAAATACGTTACTGATTTCTCTTCAAAAGGAAACCGATACAAACTTTATTGAATGAATTGATATTCTTGCAATATGACTCTCACGATTTGAAAGTTATCTGTATTTCCTTTTGTCTCCGACAAAATCTTATTACAGCAGAGAACGAAGGCAAGATTAAACGAAAATGAAAACGATTCATCGGTGAATATATGCTGGCCATAGTGTACGTCATAAAGCAACTCCAGAAAGGATGGATTCTCGGCAAAGGCTTGTTGTAATGGGGTTCGTCATAAAGGTTAGAAAAGCGGAGGGACACAAGGTTGAAAAATAAACATACGGACCGATACTAGGGATCAAGTAAAGGCTGTGGAGAGTAAAGGTAGGTCTGGGTCAGCGAAGATTGCAAAAGGAGCATGTCGGGTTATGTTTGAAAGAACAGGAACGGACGATCAGATTGATGGGATAAATGTGATTAGAGATCAAGTGAGACTGAGAAATGACATGGGAAAAAGAAAGGAAGGTGACTGATGAAGGGAGGCAATGGCATATAATCAAAGATAGTAGATAGGGAATGTAGTCAAGAAGAAAAAGAGGAAAGCATACTGAAAAGTCAAAAGAAAGAAAAAATAGAAGGAACAAAAGAAAGACAAGAAGAAAAAAGACATTGAGGCAGAAAGAAATAACAAATCAAGTAAAGAAAAAAGGAAGAGAGCAGGAAAAAATAAATTTAAAAAAAAAGAAAGAAAAAGAGTGAAAGAAAAAAAAAAAAGAAAAACGAATGAAAGAATCTGAGTGATTGAAAGAAAAGCAAGTAAGTAAAGTAAAAATAATTGAGGAAGATACAGAAGCAACAGGCAAATAATCTTGTGGGGGTAGGGAGTAACTGTTATTGTTTTAGGAAATAGACTCAAAGATGCGAGTTCAAATCCTGGTTATGACTGTATTCGATTCACTTTAAGCTACTGCTCTTGGAGAAGGTATAAATCCATCTTTTATCTCCGACCGTTTAGGGGTAAATATGGCTGTAAACGGGACTCTTCCGAAGGCATCTAGTCTGAGCGAAAGAAAAAACTGAATTCACATCAGCTGAACTTTGCTTTAAAAATTAAGCTTGTGTGACATCCCGACTGAAGCAGATGATTTGGGTAAATACATACATACGCGTTCATATATATATATATATATATATATATATATATATATATATATATATATATATATATATATATATATATATATCTGTCTGTCTGTCTGTCTGTGTGTTCAAAGTAAAATAGATAATGCGAATTAGTAAAAAAATTAAAGAGAAGAGAATGTGAGAAGAAAGAGAAGTTGAATGAGTATTATGAAACAGAGAAAGACTTGAGGAAATGTCAAACATATATGAGAGGGAGAGACAAAACGGAAGTTAAAAGAGGATCGCCAAAGGCCTGAACGATTGGGATGTTATATTACAAAGGATAGAACAATAGAAATTTAATGGATTTTGCAAAAGGAAAAAATAAAAATCAGATTGCAAACTCAATTGTACATGGTAATAAGGGAGAGTCAAAAAGAAAGAAAGAAAGAAAGAAAGAAAGAAATATATATTCATTTACGATAGAAAGAGAAAGAAAAAAACAAATGTGTCTTTATAGGAAAATAAATGATGGAAAAAAGAAAAGAGAAATATAGTGGAAAACAGAATAAGGAGGGAAAAAGAAAAACATAATAGTAATAGGGCAATATCGAAGTAAACGAGAGAGAGAGAGAGAGAGAGAGAGAGAGAGAGAGAGAGTGAGTGAGTGAGAGAGAGAAAGAGAGAGAGAGAGAGAGAGATCTAAATATTTCAAAAGAAATGAAAAGTGCAATAATTTCAACTGATTTTATGCTGAGAGGTTAGGGAATATTGTTCATTGTACGTTCATATTCAGATTTTTGCATTGTTGTTTCTTAAGATTGTTTTTTAAAATACTTTTTTGGCACATAGTACTGTTAAATAAAAATCATCTTTAAGCTTACCTATTTGACATATAGATTGGACCCTGCAAGAACTACCTCACTGGTCACAGTTGACAAGGAAGTAATTGCAGTGAAGAGATACTTCCCAGTTCATAGAGATCCAGAACAAGAGTTTCCGGATCCGATGGATTTTAGTGTCAAACACAAGACACCTCTTTTTAGGGGAGGTCTTAAACCTTCGCAGTCAGCCTCATCGACAAGAAGTAATTGTTTTTTGGTAGAGTTATGATTAACAAACCCTACAAGTAAATATTTTGATAAACTGAGAAAAAGGAGATAAATAAATACCAAGAGAAATAGGACTTTCGAGTTCGTTGTAAGTTCCAGGAATTCAAAAAGCAGATCATTTTTTTTATAGTTAGTTAAAAACTTTGAGTGAAAAGGGAGCAGCATCTGCTAAGGTTTTGCTTTTGCAATTTTACCCGACAACATTAATTATTTTTCTTTCTTTATGCCTGGTGTGAATGCTATCCTGAATTTTTCTATGACCTTTGCTTCTTTTATGTACATTTTATTTTCATACATACATACATACATTGATAAGAGTGGTACATGGTGTAACGGTTATGGTAACAAAAATGATATCAGATACCGAAATTCACATTTAGGACGAATCTGTTTGCGTTTCTCTTTGACCACAGCAAATTTATAAATCCATCTCTTCTACCCTAAGAAATCAGGTCAAAATGGGCTCTTTAGCATTGATACGGTAACCTATATAGGAGAAGAAGGGCTCTTCATTAAAACCAGCATTACTCTTTAAAAATTGATCTTATTTCGTATCCTGCTTGTGGCAGACGGGTTAGGTTGGTATGGGTAAAGGTTTTCTTGCATAAATCAGAACCAGGCATGTTACTACAGTGAGGGAAGTAATCTAGTTAACTAACCTTTGTTGCTAAGTTCAGTTGTCACAAGATACATGCCTTGTACCAAGCTCAGCTTATGAAATCCCTACAACCTAACATATTCAGAAAAGTGTGGCGTTCCTCTTCACTCTCTTTACAGTGAGGTTCACTTTGAACCTGGTTCGTAGTACCTGTTAGGGCCCCTTCTATAGATAAAATAGAATTGTTCATTGATTTATCAAAGGATTATTATTATTAGTTATTTGAAAGCATAAAGTTGTGTGCAAATTATTTTTATTATAAAATAATACTTGATAAACAGAATTATTAAAGTTAAATAACAATATATAAAACCATCTAAATTTGTTAAAAGGATTAACATGAAATAGAATTATCATTGTTTGCAATATGTGAAACCATATAACTTGAGGCCAGGAAAGGATTTATATCAAATAGATTTATTAGAGTTTGATAGGAATACTTGAAACCATTTAAGGTGTGCAACAAATGAGCTGTAACAACTTGTTTAGAAACAATGTTTCCAACAAACTATTAGCTTACAAATCCTATAAATAAAAGCAGGATTAGGCGATAAATATCACGCACTGGTTGATCTATCATAAAACATCAACCAGCTCATTAGCAAACACATTTACAAACTCATACTAACACTAGCGCGCACACATACACTCATATACTTATATGCATATACATATGTACGTGTGTATTTGTATGTGTAGATATGTATGTGTGTATGTCACCCGCTCATAAATGTGAGCTTAGTTATTAATCAAAATATAATCTCTACTTTATGGTCTGCTAAGATCATATGGTAAATCATTGCACTTGGCAATTAAACTGCACCCTCCACATACATATATGCATACACATGAATATGCGAATACCCACTTACTCAAAGAATACATTTCCAGATGCCTCAAGGATGATATTCAGTGATGTACTGAATTTGTATATATATATATATATATATCATGCTGAGGGTTTCGTGTATATATATATATATATATATATATATATGAAACCCTCCGCATGAACTAGATGTAAAACTAGGTCAATTTTTAAGACTAGTTCAACAGGTTTGGGTTAGGAATTTTCTTTCACCTAGACTGGTTGCCATACCGAAGTTAAAGAGCCTATCCTGCCTCACTGTTTATTTATAGTTGCAGGGAAAATATTTGGATTCATACTCTTCTTAAGACATATGCACACATCGACTAGTTTAAAACATACTGACATATACATTTACCAACTGTTCCGTATGGGTAGGATGTGGTACAAGGTCAATTCTTTAAGCGGAGTGTGACAGGTTTGAATTCAGATTCGTCTTTCTCTTTCAAGGTTAAAGAGCCCATTCTTCCTCACTATTACCCTTCCCAAGAGTATTAGCAATATGGGAAATGCAAACAGCCTCGTCGAGGATTCGAACTCAGTTTGCCGTATCCATATCTTACGACGGTAACCTTTACACCACAGACGCACTTGCATATATGGCATACATATGGAAGTGTAAAATGATTTTTTATCCTTCTATCTATCTATTGGCCTTTCTACTTATTTCAGCCTATTTATCTTTCTGTCTATCACTCTAACTATCTATTCACTCATTAGTTCCTTTGCTTCTCTTCCCAATCCTAGTATTTTGAATATTTTTTCTTTATCTACCATCTCTCTTCTTCCTAGAAGCTATGTTTTTCTTTTCAATCAACACTATTTCAAATGATATTTCTCCACGGATTTTCTGACCACGTTCTTTGTATGCCTTTCTTCCTAACTTAAAACTTACTTCCCTTCCTTCTTTCTATTTTCCATTCCTATTTTACTTTTTAAATCTACCGATTGTATCTTCTACCTCCTTTCTTTTTTTTCTCTTCTATTCTTCCTATCGAACATTTCTGTCCTCAAATCTCTTCAAATCCCCCCAACCTTTATTATAATGCCTTCATCATTGCCTTCGCCTCCACCATTACATTCCTGGCTTCACTGTTTCCAATTGTCCAACCTCCGGATACTCTCCGCATTAACTTTGATAATTAAATTGGAGCGAGCTTCTAACCTGTGCATATAAAACTTCTGAGGACAACGCTCGGTCGATCGAGCGTAAAATGTAAAGTTAAGCACAGTGCCCTACAGGGTTAGCAGTGGGTAAACCCGATGTCAGGCACTTGACGGTAAAACGAGATAGGAAGAGGGAGAAGAGCGCATGTGCACGACAGGTCAGACCTGTCGCTTTCTAAGATGGGTGTGTACGGCGGTTGAATGGGGTCTTCAGTTTTGATTGGTTCGATAGTTGTGTTTGTGAAGTGTGTGGGGAGGGTTGTGATGTTAGAATGAGTGGTTTTTGGTCTTTCATTTCTACTACTTACTCTCTCCCTCTTCGTCGTCCTCCATTTTATCAGGGAACCCTCACCTCTTGTCCGCCATTTTGCTTAGTGGATCGATCATGTGCCGACTTATATGACAGGCAATTTCACAAAGGTGAACCTGCCCTGGCCGTGACTGACGTCTATGTATGTGATTAGAGAAAAATTATAAAAATGAAAAGACAAAACAAATAGCAAAAACAAAATGTGAAAATAAAAGATTAAAAAAGGCTTCCAACGATGAAACAAACGGGGGAAATGGTGTGTTTGGATCTTGTAAATGGCAGAAAAAACTCAGATAGATAGATAGATAGATAGCTGATGAGGGGGAGAGAGAACGAGAAAGAGAGAGAGATAAAGAGAGAGAGAGAGAGAGAGTGAGAAGGAGTGTAAGAGGAAGGAATAAAGAGGAAAAGCTTTGAAAAAAAATCACATTGAAAAATATATACAGAGAGATTATGAACTGAGTTAGATATAAACAGACTGAGATTGATAGATAGATGAATAAAGAAAGAGAAAAAACCCCAGAAAGAGTCAAAGAAAGAAATTCAGAAAGAAAGAAAGAAAGGACGGAAGAAAGAAAGAAAGAAAGAGCGAGAGATGGACAAGAAAGAAAGAAAGAAAGAAAGAAAGAAAGAAGTAAAACAATAAAAAAGATATAATGAAAGACGAGTCAATAGCAATAGAGGGAAATCATAATGGAGTAAAGATAAAAATAAATAACAATTAAAGTTGAGAAAGCAAACAAATAAATAGATCGATGGCCCATGGAAAATTAGAGGAGCAAACGAACACGAGGCAAAAAAAGAGAGAAAAAAAAAAGAAATAATAGAAAAAATGCAAATACCGATAATAATAAATCCAAGGCAAATGTTTGTAATTGCCGCTTCAGGTTATTTTACTCTATTGAATGTTATTTTTTATACCAGAGTCATAATTCTTTCTTTTTTTTTAAGTTCGGGAATAAAAGTAATAGAAACAAACTTTCCAATCCTTCCATGAAATTATTTTTCCGTTGCATGCGCCCGGCCATATATAACATTTAAGGATTTCTTTATGGATCCACAAAACGCAGGAATGCGCTTACACACTCACGCACAATGAATTTGGCTTTAACAGAAACTCATTGATTAGCAAAATTCATTTTACCAGCTAATTCACTCGTGCAGTGAGTTCGATACTCACAGGAAAACCCACTACCGCTGCCTTGAACCAAACTAAGCTTAGATGGATTAATAATTTCACATATATACATTTCAAAATCACTAGTTCCTCGTAAGATGCACGGCGTCTGATTAAGGAAAACCACAAAAATAACAAGGAAATGCCTCTTTTGCAGTCTTCATTCTCGCATCCACTTCTTTACGTATAAATCTTACAAACAAATGAGAGACGAATTTCATCGGAAATTTTTCACTTTATACTCCTTAGAAAATTGTCTATGATTCACAAGTTGATAAATTTTACGATCCTGAGAATTAAAATATCTTTAAAAATCCAAGTCAACACAATTTGTAAAATGCCTGAATTCTTGATTATGAATAATTATATCCTCGCAGATTGGTTCGTCTACGACTTATGTTTCAAAAACCCCAATGTATTTAAAATAGATTAAGTACAAGTTGCCAAAACATTTTTTTGTGAATGGAAATCATATTGACGTTTCAACGATTTCAATTGGCATTAGTACAGGGTTGGTTTTGATTGCATTTATGGTTTAGTCTCAGGAATCCTTTTCCAAGGCAGCATTAACCACATCTAAAAAGGGTAAGATTACAATTGATTGCTCGGCGCACGAGGCGTCTTTGAAGGAAAATGCTTTGGGTACATCAATTGTTTCTCCTGTTCCTCGGTAAGGATGCTTCATTCAAGACATCCAATACTAAGCTGACCTTGTATCTCATTCTGGCCTCTTAGAGAGTCGAATACATGGCATATTTACGTTCTAGCAAAATTCAAGTTCGGTGTGAGTAGGATATTGGTTAAGAATACTGCGAATAGATGCGGTAAAACGAGTTCAAAATCCAGTTGAAACAGTTTTAGTACCCATTGACCTAATGCCCTAGAGAAAAGCATAGAGTCTTTTCCCTACGTTTATATTATTGAATAGCAGGGCAATTTCGTGCAATTTAGCCTTATCAAAAGACAAATCATCTTATGCACTCGATAATAAATCAGTTAAGGTACCGTTGATTGTCAATAGTACAATATAACATGTTACATGGAAAGATAATGCCGATCAAAATGTAAACCTGCAGAACTGAGTGATGCCATGAAGATTAATTACTCAGCATATCAGTTTGACGGCCGACCAGGTTATAGAAACATTACCCTTAAACGTTAAATTAGGTAAGATAGATATTTCAGCAATTGCATATGAAGGTACTCCGCGATCTGGTAGATTTTAAGATGTTTTGTATATCAATTTGAATTGAGGCATCTGGACGCTGCAGCTAAAGATACAGAATAAACGGGATGCAATTTACTTTCAAAATACTGATTACCCTCTCAGAATGCTCATTGCATTTTTTCCTATTGTATTTATCGTATTTATCATACGCCCCACCAGCGTTCGAATATGGCCCAAGGCCGTTTTTTAGGTGGGTCCGGTTTCAGGGCCGATGCCCACACGTGACAGGCAATTCCAAAAATTCCTCGGGCCCCATCGGCATTCCTCTTTTCGGGCGCTTCAGGCGCTAAGCGATAAACCTAACCCCTCCGAGGAGGGTTAAAGATTGGGGGAGGGCCCCCCGAGGCCAGAGGTATATCCAGTGATGGAAAACATCCGAACGAACCGTGCAGCACGCAACCAAGGCCGGTTTAGAGCGCCTCACCAATTGGACACAATGCACCGCATTTTTTCTTATATTTCAACTGCTATATATATATCTTTTAAATACCCTATCCGGTGGCAAAAGCTGCTCGGTAGCGCCAGAAGTGGCAGTACCGCCTTGAGCTACCGAAACTGTTTTATCACCTTGGTTGGCGGCTGATGAGGATAGGGTATCGCACGTGCTTTCACACGTTGTATGATGAAAATTTGAACATTAAGATTCTCTGGAAAGCAAGATGACTCATTGGAAAGACAAAGTGACTCTTCAGAAAGTTGGAGTGACATCCTGGAAAGACAGGAATTTTAACAAATATGGATAATACAATGAAAGAAAAATGCCCTCAGGGTGTCTGTAGCGGGGAGGGAGAATATATCACCCATCTTACTTGCTCATACGGTAACGATCTGGATATGTACCCGGCTACAACGTGTGATTGCGGCAGAAAATTCAATAGCTTGCGAGGATCACGAATCCACAAGGCGCGCTGGTGCAAAGAACGTAATTCCCCTGCCGGAGAATGTAAATCGAATGATGGGCCTATGAATCAGGTTTACCCCCACAGTATTCACGAGCCCATTGCTGACCATCAGCGTCCTGGAGACATTTTTTTGCAAGTCAAGAATTTAGTGGTCCAAGAGTAGTCAGATAGCTACCTGGACAAACTTAGACCAGGAGCTTTCTTTTTACTCACCACCCTTTTTGAGGGCCCATTGATCAACAAATAAAATCTTTTAGCGGAATCATATATGACGTTTGTCTCGAGTGCTTTTGGGCAGTAACGCATAAATGAAAATAAACGAACCGAATAGATAACGGTTATAGAAATGATTTCAACACGAATGTTATACACGCGGAGCCACCTTTCACGTGTACTTACGCAAAATCAAGAAACGGTTGCTATGACATCTAACGGCCGTAAGTAAACGCTTTTTTAAATCACAAACTGCACCAAAATGAAGATGAACGAACGTCCAATGTAATGTCCGCTTTTAGTTGATCTTGTATATACATAGATATATATTTCTTTTAAATACACTATCCGGTGGCAAAAGCTGCTCGGTAGCGCCAGGAGTGGCAGTACTGCCTTGAGCTACCGAAACTGTGTTATCACCCTGGTTGGCGGCTGCTGAGGCTAGGGTATCGCACGTGCTTTCACACGTTGTATGATGAAAAAAAAAATGGGCCGCAAAGATTTGAATCGCATCATTGACTCAAAGAAATCTTTTGGAATAATATTTCCATGACAACGTATGACGTTAGCAGCGTTTTAATTTTTTTACTGGTTTTGAAAAGTATTCACTTAGGTCCGGTGTATTTATTGATTATGAAAATATTCTAAACATCACTCAAACAATAATGCTAGTAATTGTTTTCTTAAATCTAAATTCTCTAATGAACTAAAACCAAAACTTTTCCAAGCTTTAGTCGTGTCAGTAATTGCAGCATTTGAAATCTAACAAAACGCTTAAAAAAGCTAAAGGGAATGTACACTAGAATGATGTATTGTGTTTTGAAAAAAATGTACAGCCACATATCTGCCATCTCACAAACCATCATAGAAATCGAACAAGACGTGCTAAACTGCTGGAGATTTAAAGATGAACTCATAAGCTATGTTCTTCAATGGCATCCTGAACATGAACACATCAGAAATGGCCAACTAGCAAAACTTACATTCATCAGCTCTGTGCAGGAACTGGGTGGCGTCTTAAGGACTTACTATGCGTGATAGCTGTTTAGGATAGATTGAGAAAGTGTGTGTGTGTGTGTGTGTGTGTGTGAGAGAGAGAGAGAGAGAGAAAGTGAGAGAGAGAGAGAGAGAGTTAGAATTAAAAGAATTCATACTCTTGATAATAGTGAATCATTTATTGTAGATAATTCTCATACTGATGATATTTATTATAACAGATATATTAATAAATATATTCATACATCTTTTAATATCTAGGTATGTGCATCCGTATTTTTCTTTAATAAGAAATACAACTACTATTACTACTACAACAACTACTACTTCTACTACTACTACTACTACTACTACTACTAATAATAATAATAATAGTGCTGGCACAAATCGGATATTGCCATCGAAAATAAGACCGAGAAAATTATTTGGAATTTTGAGATTAAAACCGCTGAGCCAATCCCGGCCAGGAGGCCAGACCTAGTATACAGGAAGAAGCAAACGTATCAACAAGTCGACATCAATTCTCCAGCAGATCGTAGACTTGCAAAAAGAAGCTGGAGGGACTAAAAATCCATTGAGACTGTCGGGAACGGAACACTACTAAAATCGGCTAGAATATTTAGCAATGTTTTGGCTAACTAAGAAGACGTGTCGTTATTCAAACTACTGAGAAGAGCACCAGTTACTTCTGGTGTAATAAAAAAACTTGTATTGTAAATTAATTACGTGGAAATTGGGAAACAATAGATGAAACAGAAAAAAAAACCTGCTGCTACAGTATCAACGCAATTCTAAAGTAAGTTATTGGAATAGAGAAAATTAGATAGAAGAAGAGTTTCGTGGTTTGAATAAGATGGAAAATAAATTACAAATGTTAGATGAAAGGTAAACAGTTTGAATAAAGGTAGATCTTACGAAATCTAAGTGATACGTTATTCTGCGAGAAAGTATCGTGCTTGTTTGATCAACATACACATTGTTTTTATCATGGAATAAACATTCTCCTCGTGGGTATATATATATATATATATATATATATATATATATACGCGCACATATATATATATTCTTTTAGTGCCGATAATTTGGAAGCAATATTTTATTATGGAACTGTATTGGCATTCCACTGTTCGTGCGCCTTCGGCATATCTTAAAGAGATATCATTGTACAAAATGGCCAAAAATTGATGATTGCAAAAGAATTATATATATTTCATACAATATCACAAAAATCAAAAAAGTAAAATGAATATAAAAGATCAAATGCTGTTCATATTTGTTGAGCAAACCAGGCAAATATTCTTGTGGAGCACGTGAATCAAACTGTTTAACGATATTCAAAATGCACTGATTAGCCTAAATGTATTTAAAACGTTTTTGATTTGGAGCACCCCCAGCAAAACCCTAATGTTAACCCCGGGACAATCTAGCGTATGCCACTTCACGGGTACTCTTATTCGGTTTCTGCAGTTCGTTTTTCGTTATTTTGTCCGTCACCTTGACCGCTGATTGATATTTGTCACCCGTTTTAACGCAAAAATACTACTGACATTCTGAATTGGCGCTAAAACAGTGCAGCGTAAAAGCAATAAGCAATAAAACAGTTAAGCACAAAAATATTATGGCCAAAAATCTGTGATTAGGATATATAGTCATCTACAGACAAACTGTTTCGTTGTATCACAACTCTTCCGTGTAGCTAGACACGTAGGATGCTTGAAGCTAGGATCGAAATTCGCCCAACTTTACGTTAGACTTAGTATCAGACCGCTCGGTCAACAAGCGAACTACGTTGGCTAAGGAATTATGAGGTAGTATGTAGCAACAGCATATATATATATATATCTACATATATATATAAAACGATTAATTATTACTAATAATAGACGATATATCAACCCCTACCTCAGCAACTACAATTATATTAGTAAATAAACACTTTAGTGCATCTCAGTGAACAACTGTCGAAATATAAGAAAAGGAAAGTTGTTCAAACAAGCTATGTTCAGTAATTTCAATCCTTGTTTGCAAACTGTCTGCGTATGATTGAAAAATGTCATTAAAATTCGTAATCAACAGATGTTCACCACAGTCGGCATTAACAACAAAAGCACAAACAAAAAACAAAATCTAGAACACAGATATGGAAAGAAAAAACTATTATATTAATATTTCAGGCAACACACTAGTAAGATGGCAAACATGATGACTTGGACATGGCTAAGAAAAGGAAACAGGATTTTTTGTAATATCAGCATAAAAATTCGTTGTAATGACCAATAACACAGGAACGAAAATTGATATTGAATGGCAAGTGTAGATTGTGAGGAAAAAAGGAAATGACAATGCAGCAAGTAAGCACAAAGTTACTTCAAAACATGACTGGGTGGGGAAGGTAGTCCTCCAAGAATTATGCAAGAGATTAAAATTTGTACTTACTATCATATGATATATACATGAACCAGAACGAGAGAATTAGATGCATAACATGATCTGGGATTTTGAGAAACAAACGAATCCCTTAATCCCGACCAGAAGACAATAGCTTATTTTGATTAACAAGAAAAAAATGCCGTTTTGTGGATTTTGCCGTTCCAACGGACCACAGAGTGAAAATAAAAAAAGTGAAAAGATGGATGAATACATGGACCTTGCCAGAGAAAAATATCTAGGATAGGTAATGGTGATACCAATGGTAGTTGATACACTTAGAACGGACTCCAAAGGCTTGGAACAAATGGAAATCAGAGGAAGAACCGAGACCATCCAAACCATAATATTGCTGATAATCAGAAGACTCCTGGAGCCCTGTTGGGCCTTGCTATCACTCAGATTACAGTGAAAGATCATTTGATGACGCTGATGTGAAAAACACATCAAAACTGAAATAATAATTGTCTATCGATCCGATGATGTCCATTAACTATGCAAAAGCAAAGTAAATGTACTACAAAGTTCATTTGTTCAGCCTTAAGTAGATGGTTTGATTTGGTTTTTTTTGACATATTGTCCATAGTCGGTCATTTAAGTCTAAATCTTAAATATATGATTTCTAAACCCATTTTGGAGTTAACATTTTTAAACAAGCCTGAAGTCATTTTTTTTTTTTTTTTTGCACACAGGAAAATGGTTTCTCTTAATTTCAAGCAATTTCGTTTAGTATAAGTACAGTTGTTTTACTTTGACAGTTAAATCTAAAAACATTTCTATTCCAAACAATTCAATTTCTAAATTACTAAGTACATCGTATTCTTGTTTACACAGTTAAACAATCAAATATTTCTATTTCAAACAATTCATTTATGTTTGGTCTAGGTTTTTGTTTACACACAGTTAAATGAAAAAAAAAAAACAAAAACAATTCTATTTCAAACAATTCGCTTTGGCACATGTACATAGTTTAAATGCCAAAAAGATTCTGTTAGACCCCCTTTCGGGTGGTAATCGACCTGGGAACGATGGCAACGAGTTCTTCGTATTCTTTTGGCTTCTGGATGGCATGAATTTAGGAAGGTGCCGTACTCTAATAAAGTAAGTGCCTACGTAGGCCTAAATACTACATCTATGTGAAGATGTCTGACACAAAATTAACAGAAATAGCTAAAAAACAAACAAACAGATAAACAACAATCATAAAATCTATAAAACAAAAATGGAAAGGAATACATCTCTAAAAAAATCCACATGAGATAACCTAAACATAGCTATAAAGAGGTAACATGAAGAGAGTGAATCTCTATAATAGTGCAATGCAATAAAGAAGAATGGCAGACCAGAAAAAAACTTACTTTCATCAGCTCTGTGCGTGAACTGGGTTGCGTCTTAAGAACTTTAGGAGAGAGAGAGAGAGAGAGAGAGAGAGAGAGAGAGAGAGAGAGAGAGAGAGAGAGAGAGAATCAAAGGAATCCATGCTCTTGATGATAATGTTATAGGTTTGGTTATTATGTTTCGTAGCATATAAATCCTTGCATATTATTTAATGACAACTCATGTATATATATATATATATATATATATATATATAGAGAGAGAGAGAGAGGACTTATGTATTATAAATTGAATTACCATGACGAGAAAATTTTCTCGTCATGGTAATATAATTTATGATATATATATATATATATATATATATATATATATATACATATATATATATATATCATGTCGTGCTGCTCACACGGATTTCCCTGATTCTCTCTCGCCATTCGTCTCTATCATCCATCGCTTTCTGCAGTTCCTCTAAGCTATATCCAGTGTCCGTACAAAGCAGTTATACATAGGTTCTAGTTTGTCGACAACACTTGCACGTCCGTATGAAGGGGTCCATACGAGAATGTCGCTAATGGGTTTGTTCTTATTTCTCCAGCAGTGTCCGGCATATCTTGTACATCTTATTTTGTTGGTTTTAGAGAAGGGAGGTAGGTGGTCGTACAACTGCTGTTTTGTGGGCTGTTGCTTTCAGGATTTGTTCAAAATGGCTCGTTGCACTCTTGCGATACTCCTGTCAAGCTTTTTCTCAAAACGCTTATTCAATGTCTATGTGGTACATCGATATAGTTAAATTGACACGACTGCAGCTTGGAAAGATAGCGTTTTATTTTATCGGATCGGTTTGACTTCCCTACAATCGATTAACTATCGATTCCAGTCCATGCCTTCGCTAATCGCATACTTATGTCATTTCAGTTGATGAGACACTGCTTTCGATTTAGGTTAACTTGTCCGCTTGTTTCAGAAAACCTCCATTTAGTGTGGGGATATCTCCTTTATATATATATATATATATATATATATATATATATATATATATATATATATATATATATACGCGCGCGTGTGTGGAGAAAATGAGATAGAACGAGAGGGAGAGAGAGAGATATGATTCGTAAGCGAATTGTTTGCTGATAAAACTGTTTTTAAATGAGTTATCGCTCATTTGATGAACATAGTTAAATAGTTTCAAAAAATGCTTTCCAGTGCGAATTAACGTGTTTTACATTATTCTTTGCTTGCATAAAGTTAAATGGTTTCAAGTATATCAATCAAATTCTTATAATTTGTTTTAATACCAACCATTCGTATTCATGCAGATAAATTGTTTCATGTCTTATATTTCTTTCTAATATTAATCATTGGTTTGCACACAGTTCAAATGGTTTCAAGTATTACTAAACCTCACCCACCACCTTCTTTGCTCCTTTAAGATAAAATAGAGTTTGATATTTGTTTGTTACGGGATTGATTTGAAGAATACGGTTAGGACAATCATATTTGGTGCTTTGACTTGAAATGATCAACCGATTTATCGTATCGAGCTTCTGCGAAAATGGGCTAAAGTGAAGTTTTGCTAGTCAATTGACCACTTTGCTTTCCGGGTCACTGCTCTAACACTAGTATCCCTAAGCATTAAGGGTCACCACCCTCAGCCAATAGGTGGCCTGAATAAGATCTTTTTTACTCCTCTTCAAGAGTGCAGTCAGTCTTCTACATCTAAGCCGACATGTTGGTAAATATATGAAAGTAAAAATTAATAATACACAAAAGAATATCAAATGTAGGGTATGTGATGATAGGCATGAACGATTTACTCCCATAATAATTGGAATGATAGAAAATAGATTCAAGAGCAGGAATTATTCAATGGGAATTGTTCAGGAGATTGAAATTTGACTAGCAAATTAGATACAGGAAGTTTTGAGTGAATTCATTCTCAATCATCCGTCGTTTGTCAAAAAATATATGGAAAAAAACATCAAAGTTAAGTCATTTTATTTGATTTTGCGTGTGTTCGCCACGAATATTGAAGTCGTAATATCACTTGAAAAGCGTTAAAAGCACATAAAATCATGCAACTTTACAATAAATATGAATAAAAGTATATAAAACCACGATGATCCATTGAATACAAATATTGGTAAATTTAACATGAATTAGTTTATTTTCTACAATCTGCAAATAATCTCATTAACTGTATTTGTGATTTAACGTTACAAAATCATTTTATTTTATAATGTTTAAGAGCAAACTACATTTATAAATAAAGAGTCCACCATGTACAGTAAATATCGTTAAATTGTAAACGTCTTCATTTATAAGTACGTACGTGTATTCATAAATTCAGATTAATTTTTTCTGTACTATATCAAAAATTAAAAATTATTTGTTTGTAAGCTTAAAAGAGATTCACATTGGCCTTATATTATTAAGAATGCTTTAATAAATAAAATGCAGACCTGAAAATGCTTATTTGTGGTTTAGTTTAGTGACATGTAAATTCAGAGACTAAAGTTGGTTATCAACTCCAGTCGCCTTTCCTAGAGCACATTACCAACGTAAGGTAAGGTATACCTGCATTCAAAAACCATAATTTATGCATGGAAGTGAAAGAGAAAAAGGACTTGTCAGCATTTAAGATATCATCAATGTATCGATAGAACAACTCGAAAACAACAGAAAAAAGCGCAGAGAAAAACTGATCACAGCGATCAGAAACAATAAAGACAATGCAATCATCAACATAACAAAAATAACCAGAAAACAAAAATGGGAAGAAAAACAACAATGGAAAAAAAGAAAGTTGGTGACTTTAGTCAAGTGTAACCTTAAGGCTCCCTTTTCAATAGCTACAACACCGAGGTGTAGGGGAGGGCGCTACACCTTCCCCTGGATTGCTCGTTTTTACCCTTGATCCGTCTTATAATGCTTAGTGTTAAGCAAAGCGGAATCAAGTACCATTTTTTGAGTCTTTGGTAAGACTCGATCAGGGATTGAACCCCGATCTCCCGGAACATTGGCGAACTCTCTTTACTCATAGGACAATGGCCCGGTTAAATGGAAATGTCAAGCGATAAACAAGCGTATTCTCACTCAAGAAACTCGAACATTGCTAAGAAAGGGAAATCTTAAAAGAGAAACTGAATCTTTTCTGATAGCAGCACAAAACAACACCATATGGTAACTATGTCAAAGCAAGAAGAGTAAAGACACAACAAAATAAGAGATGTAGATTATGTGGTGATAGAGACCAAAAGATCAATTGCATAATAAGCAAATGCAGCAAATTAGAATAAAAACAGAATAAGACAACACAGGCCCTAGTGGGGAAGGTGATCCACTAGGAATTGTTCAAGAAGGTTAAATTTGACCATACGAACAAATGGTTTAAATGCAAACAATGGATGTATCCTGCGACTAGAGGACTTGAAAATAAGGGTAAAAATAAAGACTATCCAGACTACAGCATTGTTGAGATCGGCCAGAATATTTAGAAGAGCCCGGGAGACTTAAAGAGCCTTGTTGTCACTCAAACTTTAGTCAAAAATTAACACTGGTGTGAAAAACTTTCAAAAGAGTAAGATAATAATAATAATAATAATAATAATAATAATAATAATAATAATAATTATTATTATTATTATAATTATTATTATTATTATTTACAGTAAACAAAGATAATCAGCAAAAAATGAAAATATTTTGGTAGATCCTAATGATAAGCAACATATCTTTTTTTTCAGAAGATGGAATCAACATCGATTCTTTATAAATGGTTTCGTCTTCTGAAAAATATCAGTAACTGAAAAAATCTATTTTCTGTACTCTTTTTGGTCCACCCTGTTGGCATGGTTCGTAAAACTTTGACTGTATCTATCCTAGACCACCTCCTTATAAGAGTTGTCCTGATTATGACTCTAAATTGCACCCGACGTTGAGTCTCAAGTTTTGGAGATCTGAAAAGCATTGAGTAATCTTCATTGCAGTTACTCCCAGTTTCTCTCTGGATTCGATCTATGAGGCTTAATTAGATCTGTTAAAAAGTTTTCGTATACTTGTACAAAAAATGAGAAACTACGACACAAAAAGTGTAATTAAGAACGTACAATGAGCCAAGATTATCAACCCTGCAAGCATAAAAAAAACTGTCGATGGGTCATGGTATCGTTACGACCAATCAGTAAATCTATAGATAGCCAAAGAGTTTATCCAATTTGTTTCCCCAATGTTTATTTATTTAAGACAGTTGAAAAAATATTCTGCACTAGTAAGACAGCTTTATTTGGGAAGAGGACTCAAGCAAAAATCAATTAGAAAAACTAATCTACCATAATTCATTTTTGCGAATTCCAAGAAAAAATAATTAAAAAAAAAACATCAATTAATTTTTAAATTGTCATGTAATCGTCATAGTAATTTGACTTGAACAGCAAACGTGAGTAACATCAGCCTTGTTATAAAATGTATTTAATTAAATAAAATATAGAATCTCTTAGCAGTATCATTGTAGAATATACATGAAAATAAAACTTTTCAACTTGAGTCGGTTAAATTCTACAACAGCATAAATATAAACAAACGGAATATAATTACCAATTGAATTTTGATTTTAGCTGTAAAACATTCTTTTTGAACCAAGTGATGATTTTACGGAAGAAAATATCCAAACCTTATTACGTAGAAAGGTCATTGAAAAATTGAGAATCCGGCATAAAAATACTCAAATAGTTTTCTATTTCAGTGTAGGAAAAAAGGGTAGCAGACAAACTTTCATTCATTTTAATATAACTAGTTACGTCAAAATTCTGGATATTATCTTGATATAAATCATCAATGACCTGATCGTGCAGAGTAAGTAGACAAATAGTAAGAATATATCTGAAGTGAAGATTAAAAGATATTCGGATGTTGCTGTGTGCAGTTTAACAGAAAGATCATTAGAAAAGAAAGATTGATTCTCAGATAAAAACAACATTCAATCAATAGCAATTGAAGTCCGCCTTTTCTGGATGACACTCTTTACTCAATGCTGAACGTCAAACAGACAAGTTGAAAGCATTCAAACGATCAGTGAACTTTGAACTCAATTCTTAATCTGTGAGGGATTTCAATCCAACAAGACTTTGGTATTAAGATTAACAAGGTCAAAGTTTTGCTGTGGAAAACTGTATAACTTTCTGATCATATTGCTCCGAAAGTTCAAACCGAAAATCTCTGCGAGAAAGTTAGGATTTAAGACGACAAGGTTAAAAGATCAAAGAATTGACGGGCTTAGAGGGAGGAAAACAAACTTTGACATCCGTCTACACAGTTCAAGTACAGAATGAAAGACACGTTTTGTTGCAAAATCAAGTAAATATCAAATTCAAATCACAGTTGGAGTACATAGTCTTTTAAAATCTACACTTCTCCCGAGCAGACACTGAACTTTGTTCTCTGTACATTGCTAATATATGGATGGTTTGTCTGTTAGTTGTGAATTACACAACATAGAGAGAGAGAGAGAGAGAGAGAGAGAGAGAGAGAGAGAGAGAGAGAGAGAGAGAGAGAGAGAGAGAGACTGTCGTTTATATAATCAGCAAATGCAGAAAGCCACGACATAGTAAAAATATAAGCATGACTGAGCTGGAACGATGATGCTCTGGGAACTGTGCAAACGACCATAAAAATCAATTGTATATTACAGATAGAAACAAATAATATAATAGATATTTTCTGAAACTCAGAGATTGAAACAATTTATAGCCGATGTTCAAATATTGTTGCTGCAACTGAGAGGAAGATAGTCTATCAGTTTTAACAGTTTCAAGATCTCTCAAAGGAACAGAAAAATAAAACAACAGTGTAATGTACTGTTATAAACGTCTAGAAAAATGTGGAGTTCTGAGGAAGAAATAAAATCATAAAACAACAGCTCAGAAAGGATTGGTCGGAATACGAAAGAAAGTACCAAGAACTGGGGTAATTTATCACCAGTTGTAATCACCAGAAAAAAATGCTGTAAATATGCCAATAAATAAATAATAATAATTATTTGTTAGGAAGAAGCAACAGACAAAACAATGAAAATCTAGAGAGTGGAATTGACAGCAGGAGGAAGAAGATTTGCTGAAGTAAAGATCCAAAGATGTATTTTCCGAGGAGATGCTCTATCACCGTTACTATTCATAATTGCCATGATGACACTTAACCACATACTCAGAAAAGGAACATCTGAATACAAACTTAGTATATCACAGGAAAATATCAGTCTCCTAATGTACATGGATGACATTAAACTATTTGCAAAAAATAAAAAAGAACTGGAAACTCTAATACACACAGTTTGAATATACAGTCAGGACATAGGAATGGAATTTGGGATAGAAAAATCTGCAATGCTTGTAATAAAAAATGACAAACGACATCTAACTAACGGAATGGAACTAGCAAATCAAGTCAAGATTAGAACGCTCGCAGAAAACAAAACCTACAAATACTTGGGCGTCTTGGAGGCTGGCACCATCAAACAAGAGGAAATGAAAGACAACATTCAAAAAGAATATCTCAGGAGAACTAGAAAACATACTCAAGACAGAACTCTCTTGCAGAAACCTGATCAAAGGAATAAATATCTGGGCTGTACCTCTCGTTAGATATTCCGGATCATTTCTCAAGTGGACCAGAGACTCAAACAAATGAACCAAAGAACAAGAAAGCTAATGACAATGCATAAGGCATTACATCCCAGACACGACGTTGACAGACTATATATTTCAAGAAAAGAGGGAGGAAGAGGACTTGCCAGCATTGAAGACAGCGTTGACGCATCGATACAACGACTCGAAGACTATATACAAAAAAATGATGGAGGACTGATTACAGCCATCAGAAACGATACTGACAACACAATGGACAACAGAATGACAATAACTTGGAAACAAAAATGGGAAGGAAAGCAACTCTATAGACGTTTTAAACGACTAATAAACAACATCTCACACGACAAAACCTGGACATGGCTAAGAAAAGGAAACTTTAGGAGAGAAACGGAATCTCTCTTAATAGCAGCGCAAAACAACGCCGTAAGAACCAATCATATCAAAGCGAGAATAGATAAGACGCCACAAAATTGCAAATGTAGGTAATGAGGTAACCATCAATCTCATAATAAGCGAATGCTGCAAATTAGCGCAGAAGGAATATAAGACTAGACACGACTGGGTCGGGAAGGTGATACACTGGGAGATGTGCAAGAACTTTAAATTTGACCATAATAACAAATATGCATAATGCAGCACCTGTCCTAGAAAATAACACACATAAACTCTTATGGGACTTTGACATACGGACAGATCACCAAATCTCGCCCAGAAGACCAACAAAAAAAAGAAAAAAGAGGAATTGCAAAATTGCCAACTTTGCTGTCACGGCTGACCACAGAATAAATCTGAAAGAATGTGGAAAGAAGGATAAGTACCTCGACCTTGCTAGGGAATTGAAAAACTATGGAACTTGCAGCTGACAATTATACCAATTGTAATTGGTGCTTTTGGAACAGTAGTTAAAGGATTACTAAAGGGACTGGATGACTTGGAAGTTGACGGACGAGTGGAGACCATCAAAACTACTACATTATTGAGGACGGCTAGAATACTGCGAAGAGTCCTGGAGACTTGAGGAGATTTGCTGTCTCTCAAACTCCAGTGGAACACCAACAGCTGACGCTGATGTGAAAAACTCTAAAGGAGTAAATAATAATAATAATAATAATAATAATAATAGTAGTAGTAGTTAGCTGAACCTCTTGTAATTCAACGGTTTTGTCAGAAATGACCATCAGTGATTTACGGTCAACATATTTTAACATTTTTTAGTAACATATATATCTTAATTATATATGAAATGTGTATTTACATAGTCATAATATAGAACCAAATAAATAAACAACAAGAAATAATAAAATATCGAAAAGAATAGTTAAAACATTCATTATGAACATTATTTCTTCGGAAAATCCATCTCATCCCATTCTAACACTGAACCCTTCTCCTTACATGTCAAAATACTTTTTGACTGGTTTTTCACCAAGAGGAACATTTCATGTACGAGTTGTTGGACTGGAGAGCAGAAGGGTTAAACTCTTTCAGAGTGTCAAATTAAAGCTACATTTTGGATTTGAATGGAAGAAAAAAATAAGAAAAGGCAAATCTAAATACAATTAGAATTTCATTTTTATTCTCGATCATCATTCCTATAACCGAATTTAATTATCTTACATGACATACATTTGGCCATAATGTAGAGAAATAAATTACTGGCAGAAAAGTTGAAACCTCTGATTTTTTTCATATGAAATTTATAAATTATGCGACAAATGCAGCCTTTTCAATTTTTTTTTCAGGTACTTCCGAATTCGATAAAAATAGTTTGTGTCGTAATAAGAAATAAACAAATAAAACATTATTCAAGGAAACTTCAAGATCCAAATAATGTAATAATGACGAATAAATTCCTCCTCTCCATTTTTTAACAGTTTCTGACTTCCTCCCTCTGAATCTTCCCTTCCTCTCAGTCACTCTTCGATTTCTTTATTTTAAATTATTTTTTTAAATGAGGCAATGACAGCAAGCGACACACACGTATGTGAAGTATGTTGTCATAGACAAGCTTATTCAGATAATTACAATACTACTACTATTACTACTACTAGTACTACGTCAACAATTGAAATAATTGGAGAACTGGAATTCTAGACAATGATTGAGACCGTCCAGGAAACAGCACTGTTGATTTCGACTAAAATAGAGTGAAGTATCCTGGAGAGCCGAAAAAACTTGCTGTCGCTCGGACTTCAGTAAAGGCCACCAGATAGTATAGGGATGAGAATTCACAAAGAGTATACTACAACAACAACAACAACAACAACAACAACAACAACTACTACTACTACCACTTCTAATTATCATAATAATTATAATTTTAATAAATATTAAATACAAATAGAAATGGAAAAAAATGTGGCACCTTCAAACTAATAGCGTCCCAATAATAAAAAGAGATGATCCACTGTGAACAAGATTAAATTTGACCATACTACCAAATGTTACACACAGTTATTAAATCCGTCTGAGAGAATGAAACATATAGAAATCTCGGTGGGTTTGAGATACAAACGTATCACCAAATCCCAACAAATAGACCAAATTTAGTGTTAATTAACAAGAAAAAGAAAACAAAAGGATGAATAAATACAAAGATATTTTAAAAAGCTGTGACGATAAGATCAAATGTAATTGGGGTGCCGGGAACGGTTCTTAAAAGATTGGAGGAATTGGAAAAAAGAGAGATAATCAAAACCAATCAGAATATTGCATTGTTAGGATCGGCTAGAATATTCAGAAGAATTCTTGAGATTGGCTCAAACTTCAGTGAACGAATGACCATCAGCTAACGCAAGTGTGAAATGACTGCAAAGGGTGAAAAAAATAATATTCGACAAAGTCATAAACTTCATCACAAAAGACATGGAAAGTGGAAAAGTGGAATTTAATGCATAGAGGCCAGACCCCAGCAAAGGAGAAAATCCGGACATATTCCAGGGAGAGTCACTCAAGCCACTTCTATTTCTAATAGATATAATTCTTACATCATCATCAAGTCGAGCTGCTTGCAAAGATCTTTCCTGTGTCTCGTTCTCTCCATTTATCCCCCGGTACGTAAGTTCTTGTTGATCAGTCAACACTGGCACGTCCATAGGAAAAGTCTCTTATTAGTTTGTCCTGGCTTCTCCAGCAGAGTCTCGCCTGTCATGTTCGTCTTGGATGGTTTCAGAGATGGGAGGTAAGTGGTAAGGCGGGGGGTTGCTTTCAAGATTTCTTCAATATTGATCATAGCATTTTTATGGAGTTCCCGTCTAGCTTTTTCTCAGTGCGTTTTGTCTGTGTCCATGTAGTGTATTATTGACACAATTTCTGCTTGGAAGAAATCCCCATCTATTTCATTGGATAGATCAGACTTCTATATAATCAATAGCCTATCGATAGCAGTTTACGCCATCGCTAGACGCATACTAACGTCACTTTCGGTAGATGAGTCGCTTCTGCCTTGGTATGTGAACTTGTTTACTAATTTCAGAGAACCACTATTTCGAGAGGAAATGGCTCTTTCTCGATTAAAACACATATACTCCGATTTGTTTGCGTTCAAATGGGATCACTTGCCTCCTACTGCCTACTTCGGGCTAGGGTAGGTGTATTTGCAAGAGGTAATTTGTCTTTTCCATAGTCTGCGTCTGTATTAGTTTTATTTTACCGTTTGCTCCCTGCCTTTACAAATTAACAGAACAAGATAAACCACTTTATGTGTATGGATGTTAACAAGATATTTGCCAAAAGGAAAAAGAAGAGAAACGTAAGAAAAGAGTTCTTCCAAAGAATAGAAAATTTTTCTGAACCAAGTTCTGGAACAGAAATATTATCAAATGAATAAAAAAAAAACTTTAGAAGGCCTCATTATAAGACATTTTAACCATTTCTGAAATGGGCAAAGGTGAACTCAAGTAGATTGACCAACAGACAATGAAATTGATGTTGATGCACGAGGTCTTGCACACGAGAGATGACAGAGACTAGAAGATCATATTCTGAAAAAAAAAAATTTTAATGAAAAGATAAACAAATGCTGTGGAACATAACAGTAAGGGTAATGCACATTGTGGTTTGAGCGCTTGGAATACTTCAAAAGGGCAAAGAAAAGACTAGCGGAAGTGAATATCAGAGGAAGGATCAAAACCATAGAGACCATAGCAATGTTACGATCGGCTAGAATTCTTAGAAGAGTTCTGAAGAGCTGAGAGAGATAAGCATTAACTCTAACTTAAATGAAATACCACCAGCAAACGACAGTGTGAAAAACTTCAAGCAGCGAAATAAATGACAACAGGTTAACAATAACTAGAAAACAAAAAATGGGAAGAAAAATAACCGTATGGATATTTCAAACGAGAAGCAAGTGAAATCTCACGCGGGAAGAGTTGGACGTGTCTCAGAACGAGAAACGAAGCCGTAAAAGAGAAACTCAATCTCTTCTAATGGAAACCCAAAGCAATGACCTAAGGACAAAGTATGTTAAAGTAAAAATACATAAGTCACACCAAAATAGCAAACGTAGCTTATGAGGTGATAGAGACGAAATAACCAATCGCATCATAAGCAAATGCAGCAAATTAGCGCAAAAAAAGTATAACACAAGACAGGTTTGGGTGGGGAAGCTGATCCAATGGAAAAAACGAAAAAAAATTATAACTGATCACACAAACAAGTGGTATATGAAAAAAAAAGAATCCGTCCGAGAAAATGAGACTCACAAAGTCCTCTGGGATTTGGAAATACCGACAGATCACCTAATCTCGGTCAGACGACCAGACTTAGTTATAGGCAACCAAAAAGCAAAACAGAATCTGCCAAATAGGGGACTTCACTGCCCCGGCAGACCACAGAGTGAAAATAAAAGAACGCAAAAAGAGAAATAAGTATATTGACCTTGCTAGAAACAAAAAAAAACAAAACAAAAAAAATGAAACATGAAGTTAACGGTGATACCATTTGTAATTTGTGCGTTCGGTACAGTCACCAAAGGATTGGTATAAGACTGCAGGTCTGAGAAATAAGAGGACGAGTGGAGACCATTCAGACTACAGCAGTACTAATACTTAGAAGAGTCTCTGAAACTTGAGGTTATTACTGTCACTCAAACTCCAGTGAAAGAACCAACGGCTAACGCTAGTATGAAAAACTCTCTGGAGTATGATAATAATAATAATAATAATAATAATAATAATAATAATAATAATAATTATTATTATTAATGATAGGGAGATGATGGACAAAACGGGAAAACATACAACAATAAGATATTTGTGCAGAGAAATTTATGTGAACAGAAAGAACACAGCAGAAAGGTCACGTGGCTAATCACGATGGAAACTAAATTACAAATCATAAATTAAACTTAGAAAGTTTTAATAAATCTAGAATAATAAGTACACTATATGAGATATAACTATCAATGAAATACTGGGACTAACGAATCATTGCTCTGAAGAACTGTCATGCGAAAGCCTTAGACTCTGGATGAACAAATTAAAGAATTACTACCCTGATATAGAAAGCAATTTCTTTTTGAAATAAACTGATATCATGCGGACATATGCGTGGAAAATATCTAAAAAAAATAGTAAGCTCGTAAAAGAACAAGGATTCCGACTTGAGTTAGAGGAATGATGCCGAAAAGAACTGTGAAGGACGAGCAATTGGATATTCATCAATCAAAATGTTCAGAGTGGTTAAAACAAGGAAGATAAATCTAACCTTTACATCGACAGATTAAAAGGAGGCTCTCAGTATGAACCAACACTCTGGATGACTGAATATTTGAAGATGTTAGATGCCTCAAAATAAATCATAAATTCCATCATAAAAGCGATAGGAAATTGGAAAATAAATAATAGCACTGGGAGGATAGGACCTAAACAAAGGAAAGTTATCTTCGACGATGAATCTTCTACCCTACTACTGTTCGTCATAGCAATGATACTGATGAACTTAATATTAAGAGAATTCAACCAGGAATATAGATTTATAGTAGTGAAAAAAAGATGAATCATCCAAGGAATATGAATGACATCAAAGGTTTTGCAACAAAAAATATAGAATTAGAAAAACCCACTAACGATATACACCTTGTAATAGGATTTCACCAAAAGAAATGAGCCCTTCTGGTGATGAACAAAAAAAAAGTAAGAAAGAATCGAATAAGTAACACATAATACACACTCAAGCAGAGTCACATGAAAGAAATAATAGACAACGGACATTCACAAAAAAGAAAAGAAAATGATTAGGAATAGATAAATACCTGGGCTCTTTCTACTCTTAACCCATCTTAATCAATTCAAGAGAGGAACCCAGAAACTTGGAACAAAAATAATAAATAAACGTTGTTATTTAAAAAGAGAAACTGATTTACGCTTAATAGCGAGCAAAATAAACGACAAAAACTGATTATATCAAGACTAGGATATAGAAGTCATAAAAAAATAACCAACTGTAAATAGCAGAAATAAAATGAGATTATCAACTACATAGTAAGCGAATGCATAAAAAAGCTCATTGGGATTTGAGAAAGAGGCTGCACTTTGACAGAACAGATCAACGGTTTATTCATAGAGTAGACTGCTCAAAAGAAATATAAAATCCACTGTGACGTTGAGATTCAAATGGATTGTGCAGTCCCAATAAATGTCACTGTAATCTTTCATATAACACTATCAACTACATTCTTAATTGATAACAATCTTGGTAAAATAGAATTATTTTTAAAAAAGTGGAGTTAGTAGAATTTTTTCTGTTCATCTATGAATCCCGGTGTTTCTATCTATGTTTTCCCTTCATTACTAAGGAATCGTTTTACATCAAATTTCAGTTAAAGGCAAGACCTCTTATCTGACGTAGACGGGTAATTCAGCAACTATATAAATATATGAATTATCTTTATTATTTTCTTGAAATGTAAGAATATATCGTATTAATTCAATGGATACAACGGATTACGTTAAATTTCTCATCTGTTGTATGTTACATATATGATATTCGAAAACATTTTTTGTATCTATACATGATACATGCGCAAAGAAAAATGCATCGTTATCTTTTTAAAACTGTTGAAATTGCACTTTTTCGAAATTACTGTATCAGAAAATAAATACAGAAATCCACTTAAAAGTATTTAAGTATCTCAATGAGCAGTTTCAAAATTTACTAAAACTTAAATGTTCTTTGACAGTGTTAATCCACGTTAAAGACTAAAGGCCTATTATTATTATTATTATTATTATCATTATTATTATTATTATTATTATTTCGCTTTCTAAAGAAATGCTTTAAGTTTTCTCTTTTAGTTATTGTTTTGTTATCTCATGAGTTCTACTTAATCGGATGAACGTTTAGTTATATTCCTATCTTTCTTTTCTTTTTTTTAGTAACATTTCGTAATCCTCGTTTATGTCCTCTGAGCTAAGTTATTATTAATTTTATATTTAGCTTACTATTTTTATAATCTTTTGAATCGAGAATTACTTCTCTATCAGTTCCAGATTATGATAATCGCTTGAGACAGCAGCCAAAAAGCCTGATAAGTGCCTCGCTGCCTTTAGGTAGTTATTTACCTATTGTTTCAAGGAATCCATTTTAAGATGATTGCTTTCAGATTGTGTACGGATCTATTTTTTTCTAAAGTCACTATCCTCATTTAATATCTTAGCTCTTTTATTCCTCTGACTGATTGCTTCTTATCCAATAGCTTCTTGTTATACACCTTCCATCCAACCTGACAAAAGCAATCATGTCATTTTAAGTAATTGCTGTTCAAAGTTTCATTTAAGTTAAGTAAAAGTGAATCCTGTAATTAGTTGAATGGGTGACACGTTTCGAATTATTTGTGTAATAGAAAAAGGAAATAATTTTAGATAGGAGTCAATCAAGTGTTACTGAAAAAAAAAAGACGAGTATGTATTACATTTAAATCGCATAAAGAATTAGCTAGAGATCTTTTTTAATTATAGCTTGACTTCAATTTTTTTTGCAATGTTCCAATTTATATTTTTCGAAGAGGGTATTTTTTGAAACGAGTTCCATCGACGATCGTTTCGAGTGTAAACCAAACCCAAAGTGTAAAAAAAAATTTTTTTTGAATATATAAACAAACATGATGCCGACTGATCAAAAGGAAATGTAAGCTATGAAATATAATTACTTTTAAACTGCCGAAAACAATGTAGCTTAGTTGCAAAAGCTGTTGCCCCCCCCCAAAAAAAACCCTAAAAAACTGGCTATAACGAAACGCGAGTTCAAGTCTTATCGAGAGCTCATTCTTTCTACATCCTTGGAAACTGTTCCATTGGCCCCCAGTCACAACTAATATTACTGCCACTCTCATGTTACACAACCTTTTGAGCTCTTAGGTGATTGTCCATTTTATTTGGCTTCTTTTATTTTCATTCTGAGAAAGATAAAATCCAGTAGTTGATAAGTTCCTTTCTTCATGGTAATTAAAACGACGTTGTGTGTACAGATTGTATCTAAATATCCCTGAGAATTTAGTAAATCAAATTTTATAGGAGCGATTATTATGGTTATATTAGTCCTAGCGAGTTTTTTACACCGTCCTTAGCTGATGTTCTTTCCCTAGAGTTTCAGTGACAGCAAGTCTCCTTAAGTCTCCAGGACTCTCCACAGTAATATGACCGATCTTAACAATGATGTAATTTGGATTATCTCCGCTCTCTCTCTCTCTCTCTCTCTCTCTCTCTCTCTCTCTCTCTCTCATATTTCCAGCTCTTCCAGCTATTTTATCAAATCTTTGGGTATCGTTCCGAGTTCACCAATTACAATTGGTATCACCGTTGCTCTCATGTTCCATTACTTTATTATTATCATTATCATTATTATCGTTTTTATTGTTATTATTTTAGACTTTTAAGAGTTTTTCAAACCAATGTTAGCTGATTCTATTTCACTGGAGTCTGATGACTGTAATCTTCTCAAGTCTCCAGGAATATTCTCAGTATTCTTACCGATCTTAATAATGCTGTAGTCAGGATGATCTCCACTTGTCGTCTAATGTCCATGTCTTCAATTCCTTTACCACTCCTTTGAGGATTGTTCCAGTTTCCTTTCTTACGCCAATATCTTTTGATTTTTCTCTTCGTAGTGTATTGTTGGTCTTGTCTGCTGTTGTTTTTCGTCCTTTTCATTTCATAGTGTCCTTGTGTATTCTTTCTTCTTTAGTACTTTCCCTTGTTTTCACAGTTTTTTAATTAATTCTTTAAGCCTCATTTCCCATCCAAGTTTTGTCTTTCTGGTTGCATTTCTTTGTGGAGATGCTAAATTTATAACCAGTTAGTTTTGGTCCTGCATAAGCGTAGATCTTTCAGATTAGTGATATTATCCGTTGGTATGTGTTTTAATAACTTATTCTCGGTTTCTACCTTAATTTTTTTCCAGTCCTGATTCCTTCATATTGGAAAAATAGCCTTATTTTTAGACATGAAGTCAACGTAGTTTCTTTATTCGTGCGTTAATATTGATGTTCCAGTGAATGGTTCCAAAATATTTTTTTCCATATTCCGTGTTTTATCTCATTCAGAGGACTCTTAAGTATATTCTTTACAACTTACCTACCCGTGGTGTAACGGTTATCGTCGAAGGAAATGGACGCAGCGACACGAGTTCAAATCTGTGACGAGGCTGATTGCAGTTCACAAAGCACTAATACCCTTGGGAAAGGTATGAATCCCTTTATTCTCCCTCCAGCCATGACTAAATAGTAGGGATACTGGTTTCTTTAGGCTTGGTTCCGGTGCCAGTCTAGGAGAAAGAAAACTCTGCATCCAAACATGTTAAACTCCGCTTAAAAATCGTGTCACACCCAGCCCGTAAATTCATACTTGCCCACATATTTCTGGTACCTCGAGGTCAGCCTTTTCTTTGAAATCATTTTAGCTAGGTCACCAAGCAAGTATTTGGCTCGTTGTATTAAATTTAGTTGATTTTGCTCTAATTTCGATCATTCTTTTCTTAGAAACTTTTGGACAATAGAGTGGCTTTTAAAATAACAATGGATAAAATTTTTGTAGTCTTCTCTAATCCATTTTTCCATCGGCGTCTCTCAGAGGAATTATTGCAATGGTCTTTGTGCACCTGAAATCATAACAGCTAACATTCACAAGATGCCGACCGGGTTTCTCATCACATTTTCTAGTTTTTGTATCGCAGCTCACCCAAGACGTAATCCCTACAACAGCGAAAAATAGTGCATACTGGGACAATAATAATAATAATGCGCCAGACTGCCAAAAAACGGTGTCCATGACTAGACACGACTGGGTGGGAAATGGGATCAGCTGTAAATTGTGCACATAACTCAATACTACCAAATAGTATACGCACAAACAAGAATCTGTCCAAGAGAATGACACGCATAAGATTCTCTGAAATTTTGAGGTACAAACAGATCATCTAATCCCAGCTAAAAGAAAAACTTTCTGTTGATAAAGGAAACACGATAACTTTTTGATCTTATTGAGTTTACTGTTCCAATTGACCACAGAGTGAAAAATAAAATAAAAATGAAAGATAGATAAAAATTTGGATATTCATAGAGAAACAAAAATGAGATATGCGCTGGTACCAATTGTAGTTGATGCGCTTTTAACGGTTCCCAAAGGCTTAGAAAAAAGGCTAAAGGAAATGGAAACCAGGGGAAGAATCAAAAACATCCGGACTACAACATGGTTAAGATCGGCTAGAATACTAAGAAGAGTCCTGGTGACCTAAAGAGACTTGTCGTCACTCAAACTATGAAAAAAAAAACAGTGAAGGATTTACAGGAATAAGAAAAATAATGATAATAAAAAAAGAGCATGAAGGTGACGGTGATACCAATTGTAAGTAACGCAGTCTGGAAAAAAGGCGAGTATGTATTACATTTAAATTACAAATTACCAGAAAAAGTACTTTAATCTAAAACAGGTTATGCTAACTTTTTTATATTGTTCTGAAAAACGCGTAACATTTTTTGCCCTATCATTATCTGTAGGTATTCTGATTAAGTTTTTACATATTATATTTGCAATAAATCCAATAATTCAATGTAATTATTTGACATGTTTTGCTTAAAAAGCTTGTTCTATACCTAATTAGAAATATTTGATTAAATATGAATAATTCTTCTGGTAAGAATATTCATTATTTTGATGTTTGTAAAGTTATATCTGCATATGCGTTATATATTTCAACAGTATGGCTTCCTGCTCCTTTATATTTTTTATTAAAGAAACCCTCTCAGAGCCAACCTTTACATAAAGAATACAATTCTTTTTACGTCAAAACATTCCACTGACTCTAAAATATATTCATACTTGTTTGTTTTCTTTGCAACGAACCGTTTGTCAAACCTTTACAAAATGACATCATTTAGTTGTATCATTTTTAATTTTTGGTGTTTATTATTATTTTCAGTCTTAGCGGCATTTTAACACCAGTTTTAAAGCGTAATTCTTTTATTGGTCTCCAAAACTCTGCTAAGCATTTTAGCAGTCTTTAACAATGCTGAGCTCGATTCTTCTTCCAATCTTTAGTTCCCTTTTTCTTTACCCCGGAATTTTTAGACCGTTCCTAAAGCATCACTTTGCTCACCTTTATCTTACACATCTTTTCCAGCTCTCAAGTAAGAGCCAGGTATTTGTCTACCTTTTTGCTTTCTTTTATTTTCATTTTAATGTCTGCTGACACGACAAAATTTAATAGATGGGAAGTTCTTGTTTTGTAAACTGACACTTGGTCTGGACTTTTGACCGGGAATCTATGATCCGTTTGCATCTGAAAATTACTGAGCATTATTTATCCATGTATAGACGATAGACAGACAAACTCTTTTAACTTATCAATAGAGATGCAGTATATTCAAGTGATGTAGATAAGAGTGGAGACTGAATATGAAAGGTATATCTAAATTTATAATTTAAAGTACTAAAACCTAGTTTTAGGCTGTAGTTTGATTTGACAGATGGAAAAAGAAATGATATAGTTGGTTAAAGATATTTCGGAAAAGGATGTGTCATCTGAGCTTAAATAATCACTTGGCAAAATGTATTAAAAATTATGAAGACGACAAACCCTTATTTTAAATAATGAAAACCAGTTTTCAGCTTAATGATAATAATTAATAGTATATAGTCTCCTTCGCAATCACTCATAACTTCTAAACTATTGTTTATTTCGTGTATTTACCATTATTTATTAATTTACAATTAATTATAATATGAATTATATGAGTAAGATGTGACTTGACATCGAGTTTAATGATTGTCGAAGGCGCCATTGAAGTGAATAAGAACCAGAATTTTGGAAGAAAAGGAAACTTGAAAAAAAATTGTTAATGAGATTGTAGATTTTGTTTTTACAAATAATGAAAATCATGTAAAAATGAATTATCTATATTTTTGATAATTATCTGATACAATTCTATGTACATACATCGTTTCTACATTATTTATCTGTCATGAAATTAGTTAATGTAACAACTAATCCATAAGGGAAGTTTCACTGCGCAATGATAGAAAATAAATCAATACCTGTTTACAATATCAACTGATATGTGTCCATAGGTGTTCTTATTTTAACAGAAAATGTTCCGGAATGGAATATAGTTAATGTAGCGTATTTTGAACACTACCAATATTACTCATCTACACCACGTCAGAAGTTAAAACTTTGGTCATTGGCACAATGAGATTTAAAGAGAAAAAATCCTTTTTTCCCCTAATAATACTTTATGGAATATTGTTCGTGAAATAATTATCTCGTAAGTCTCTTCGGGAACTAACAAGCTTGACCGGTAGTATCATCTTCGAAGAGGAAGCAATAAACTTTGCCAGTGAGAAAGACAAAATTCTTACTTTATAACCGTGTGGTGGATAAATGAAATAGAATTTGTTTACGGAGTTGAGCTACTGCTATTGAAACGAAATGTTGGGCTCGTGATAAAAATATAGAGCGCAAAATAAAAAAAGAGGTGAAGACAATAACATTTATTAAGTGAAAAATGGAACGAACAGGCGACAAATTGAATAGTTTTCACCAAACAAAATACAGGATAACGTAAAACCTTTTAAATTTTTTTGTAGAAGATAGACCGATACGAAAGTTAGCTTCATGCAGTATACTTTCACTCATTATATACCAGGAATAAATGAGAATTTTTAAAAGTTCAATCGTGAGCTCCGAGAGATTGTAGGTCGTTAGTCTATTTCATCCGATGGACGAAGACGAACCAAGGGACTTCATTTGCTGAATGGTGAGGAATGAGCATTGATTTTAATGCATCACTATAGGCCTAATGACCGGTACATTTTAAACTATTTCCGATTTCACCAATCAGCTTGGAGCTAGTCTGGTGAGTATAGAGGATGCTTCAATACTGTGTTTCACTAAGAACCGTTCGTTCAAAACTTTTCGAGTCAGGCTTCATAACTTTTTTTTTTATCAAATCCGTGAAATAATGTCCAAGAATATTTTTTTCGGTTTTCAATGTTTACTTACATATTTGCATGTATTAGTCCATGTCTGTGCCAGTATTTTTCTGTGTTTCCGTGAATATGGCATACCAAGTGTTTTACGTGCGTCGCCAAATATTTACCTGGTCTGTGGGTATAACTTCGCCTAGAAGAAACCAACTATCTGCAAGATGGCATTGACTTATCATGATGAAGAGTAAACGTTTCATATAAGATGCCCGTTTGAATTAATTTCCTGATTAAGATCTTAACATTTAATTTTAAATCTAAAGTTTCACTCTAGGTAGTTTTTGATTACCCCTCGTATGATATTTCTGAAAGATTTTTGCGAAAAATGGATGGATTACTAATATAAAAGGCTTCACTGAAATCAATGTAGTTTTATCAGAAAATAAGCACAGAAGCACATACATACATACATACATATAAACACAAAATTCATTTTTATAAGCTTAATAATACATAAAAACATGCTGTAAACATATATTACTAGTCTCTTTACAAGCGTATAATATCAATATTCTTTTCCTTATGTCAGCAGATTAGAAACGAGCAATGTTTTTCTTTTTTATTTAGGTGAGAAAAAAAAACGCGAGCAGTAACCGTTTATAAAGGAAAAAGAAACCTTTTTTCCGTTTAGCGCCATCAAGGATTGAGAATAAAAGACAGATATAAAAGCAAAGTTTGTTATTAGAGAAAATGAAGGAAGCAAGGGAAGATAACCACTCCGAGGGAAAAAACGATAATGAAGGAAATAAATGTAGAGAAAACTTTCCTATATTCCATATTGCCGTTGACAGAAGAATATATTGATATCGTCATTTTTCTTATTTAGTTTGTTGTTGTTATATTTGGGAATCGAAAGGACGGGCAATGGATAAGTGATTCAGTTAAATAGCTTCAGACGCGGAAGCAAACCAAACGGAAGCGGATACAATTTTGGGCACGCATGCGTAGTTCATTTACCGGCCCACTTATTGTTTCTCTTGTACCCGCCGGGCGGTGGACGTAAGGGTTGGCAGTAGCTGGCAAAGTGGGAAGGGAAAAAGTAAATAAATAAAGATAAATAAGTAAACAAAAAAGGAAGTGAGGTGAGTAAAAGAATGTCTGTCCGAATTGGCACACGTGCCTGTTTACACCGATGCTGTGCAGCCATTTGTTCCCGCTATTTTTATATCATTATTTAATTTGTACATACATAGGTTTCCACTTCTCCCCTCTTCTCATTTCTTGTTCCTAATTTAGTTCAGCTTTTAGATTTCTTTCTTTCTTTCTTTCTTTCTTTCTTTCTTTCTTTCTTAAGTAATTTTTTTCCTTTTTTACAATTATCATTACTTAGATTTTATTTTTCCCTTCTTTCTTTAATTTCGTCTTTTTGTCTCTCCCTCTCTCTCTCACTCAATCTCTCTCTCTCTCTCTATATATATATATATATATTAATCATCTGTTGTTTTCGCTACTATTCCTTCCGCAAACTTCTGTTTCCTCCATTTTCTACCGTTTCTCCAACCTTTTTTCTTTCAATCATTGTCTTCCATCTTTCCTTCGTATTATTTCTTCACTTTTTCTCCTGATGCCTATTATTTTTTGTTTTATTTTTCTACTTACTCTTCTCTTCGTTTTTCTATCCTTATTCTTCAATTCTTTTAGCTTGTTTCTATCTTACTATCCCGAGGCCATATTATTGCTTTCTACAAGTGGTTTTGCTATTTTTTTCTTCTTGCCGACTTTACCACTGAATAGTTTCGCGCGCCCATATTATTGAATATTGATATTTTGTTATTTTCCCCCTGTTCCATGAACGACAACATCCTCCTTATCTAAAGTTTTTTTTGAACATTTTTTGTCTCGATTTTTTCTTGCTTTCTGTAAACATTTTCACACATCTCTACCAGCAGACCCATGGTTCAAAGTAATCTACATATCTGCAAACAAATACATAAGTACACAGTATCTTTTACACATTCTATATGCGTTAGAGGTGCGTTTATATTTACACATCTGCAAAAGACAACATGTGCAAAAGAATACGATAATTTAGTCACATGTGTGTCTAGTCATACCAACACATACATGTAGATACACCGAAGAACACTTATAAATTCTTATATTCAAATAAATATAAGCATGCACAGCCAGATATTAACATAGATATATTTCCGTATAGGAATAAACGTACATTATTGTATAAATGTGCAAATGGACACACATATACATACCTACATACCATATCTATCTATCTATCTATATATATATGTGTGTGTGTGTGTGTGTGTGTGTGTAAAAACCTATATGCAAATAAATATGTTGAAAACAACCTCATAATCACTTTTAAGAATTTCCAAATATTTTCTAGGAGAAGACTGGTTTTAGCGCCTTATTTTTGTTACACGAATTTTTTCATTTATTCTTGCTTTCTTTCTTCTCACTTCCTACTACTTCTATAACTGTCTTTTTGTGTTCAGATGCGTATGCAATATATCTATTTTTCCTCAGTTTCAGCTTGATAATGAATCACTCTGTCTTTTTCTATCCCTGATTTCTTTGTTTCCGGAGATAATATATTTCAATCCCCTGCTTACACCAACTGGATGGATTTGGCTGAAATTTAAGAGACATTTTTATATCCCAATTTAATCATTGACTTAACTCCAATCAAAGAAGTATGTAAACAAATACTAATAACAGGATAGTTAAATACCTTTGTTGGATGTAAAAGTCATAACTCACACATATTCCCAAGATAAGTACAAATACATGGATCGCAATAACACAACTGAATATAAATTTGGTTTTTAGATATAAAATTCTATTTTTCCACAATCGTCATAATTGGCTATTCATTTTCCTGAACTGTACTACAACTACTACTACTGCTGCTGCTGCTGCTGCTGATGATGATGATGATCATGAAGATGTTTCTACAGCAACTACCAAAATTAACTTCCATTCACGACATACTATTAATCGAAATGAATAGATGCTTCCAAGAAACATACATACCCAAATGGATGGCTAAAAGAAAGACCATGCATATACTCGGGACCATTCTTAAAGGAGACTAGAAATAACCTCATTAAATGGACTTGAGAACAAGAAAATTCGAACGATGCATCAGGCCTTACATCCCAGAGATGGCTGAGACAGACTAAATATTTCAAGAAAAGAAGGAGGAAGAGAACCTACCAGCATGGAAGATAGCATCGATACATCAATAAAACGAGTAGAAGATTACATAAAAAAAGCGCGGAGGAAGACAGATTAGAGTAACAAGAAACACTATAGACAGCACAAACATCAATAGAACAAAAATAACCAGGAAACATAAATGGGAAGAAAAATAACTGTAGGGACATTTCAAGCGACAATCAAGCGAAATCTCACACGAGAAACTCAGACAGGGAAACTTTAAGAGGGAAACTTCTTCTGATAGCATAAAACAAAGCAATTAAAGCTAGAATATATAGGAAGCAAAAATGTAGCAGGTATAGACTGGTGGTGGTAGAGACGAACTGATCAAACATAATAAGTAAATGCAGTAAGTTAGAGCAAGAAGTATATAAGACTAGACAAGACTGGGTGGGCACGGTGATCAACCAGCAATTGTGCAAAAAGTTTACATTTTCCCACACGAACAAATGGTATATGCACAACCCAGAATCCGTCGGGGAAAATGAGACATACTAATTCCTCGAGGATTTTGAGATACAAAGAGATCATCTAATTTCGGTCAGACTACTAGACCTAGTGATAATCTAGAAAAACCCCGCTGAATAGTGAAGAACTTTATCGTTCCGACACACCACCGAGTAAAACTGAAAGAATTTAAAAAGAAAGAGAAGTAACATGACCTTGCTAGATTTTTTAAAAAAATGGAACATGAAAGTAACGGTGATATTAATTGTAATTGGCGAGCACGGTACTGTCAACGAAGGCTTGATACAGGGACTGGAGGACTTTGAAATGAGACGACAAGTAGGACCATCCAAGCAACAGCATTGCTGAGATTGACCAGAATACGGAAAAGAGCCATGGAGACTTGAGGAGACTTGCAGTATCATCAAGTATCGCTGGTATGAAAAACTCTCAAAAGATAATAATAATAATAATGATAATAATAATAATCTCTCCTTGAAAACAATCCAGGTCAGAATATCTGACCAAGTTTTAATAGGCTACAAGAAATGAACTTATGATCTAATAGAATTTGCCGTTCCAGCCAATGATAGTATAATAATAATAATAATAATAATAAAGTGGATACAAACCTAGACTTTTCTTGAAAGTTGAAAAAGTTATTGGACATGAGGGTCATACATACCAATTGCAGTTCAGACATTTGGTATAGACTCCAAGAATCTGGAAAAAAGAATGAAGAAACTTGAGATCAGGGGAAAATTGGGTGTCCGAATAACAGCACAACTAGAATAATTAGAATACTGGGGAACTGAAGAGATTTGCCTTTACTCGGGCTTCAGAGACGGATTAAAAGAAACCCAAAAAAAGGATATAATAATAATAATAATATGGCAAGAAAATAAAGACTAATTACGACAGCCAATGACAGTAATGGCAACGTAAAGCCAAATAAAAAACAAAACCAGAAAACAGAAATGGGAAGAAAAATAACTGTATTGATACTTCAAACGACAAACTGGTGAGATTGTTTTTGAGAAGATCAGGGTATGGCTAAGAAAATGTGACCTCGAGTGAAACTGAATGTCTTGTAATAGCAGCACAAAATAATGTCATAAGGATCGTATATATCATAGCGAAAATTGATAAAACGCAGCAGAATTAGGCTAATTAGAGGCAGCGATGAAACGCTTAATCACATAATAAGCGAATGCAGCAAATTAGCTCAAAAGGTATGACTGGTTGGAAAATGAGATCTATTGGGAATTGTGGCAGAGATTAAAATTTGACCATATTATCAAATGGTATATGAGCAAAATGGAATCCGTCCAAGAAAATGAGACGAATAAAATTCTCTGGCATTTTGTTGTGGAAACGGATCATCTAATTCCGGCTAGAACACCAGATTTAGTGTTAATTAACACAAAGAAAATAACTTTTCATTCAGTGGATTTTGCCATTCTAGCGAACCCGAACAAGAAGTCAAAGAAAGCATATACTTAGATATTATTAGATAGTTAAGGAAAGCTATGGCTTATGTGTATAACAATGATTCAATTTTTAGATGGAGCATTTGGAACGTTCTAAGCCTTTCCAAGTTTTTGGAGACGGTTCCAAACCCACGAACTACCTCTGATGTAACCGTCACCTTCGTGTTCCTCAGCTTTATTTGTTCTCTGGCAAGATCCTTGTATTTGCCCATCTTTTCGCTTTCATTTATTTTTACTGACGGAACGGCAAAATTCACTAGACGACAGTTTCTTCTTTTCTTCTTAATTAATACTGTCTGGTCTTCTGGTCACGATTAGCTGATCCATTTGTATCTTAACTTCCAGATAATTTCATGCATCTCATTTTCTCGGATGGATTCTAATTTGTGCGCATACCATTTGGTAGTATTGCCAAATTTCAATTTCTGGCACAATCTCTTGTAGATCACCTTTCTCATTTAGTCGTGGCTAATCTTGATTTCCCTTTGCCCTAGTTTGCTGGATTTAATTATAATGGGATTAACTGTTTCATCTTTGATACCAATAACATGCATATGTTATTCTATTTTGTATCATCCTAACTATTTCGCTTTACATAATTGAACCTTATGGTGTTGTTTTGACCTGCTATTTGAAGAGATTTCTCTTTAAAGGTTTCCATTTCTTAGACATATCCAGGTCTTCTCGTGAGCAATCCCCCCCAATTTGCCGCTTGAAATATCCGTTTTTCTAACCATTTCTGTTTCTGCTTCTTACTGTAGTTTTGTTCGTTCATATATTGTCGATGTGGTTATTGGCCACTGTAATTAGACTTTCTTCGTTCTTTTCTTTTTTTGATATAGTCCTCGTATTGATCCATCTACGCAATCTTCAATGCTGGAAATCCTCTTCCTCTTTCCTTTTATGACACATATAATCTGCCTATATTACCCCTTTGTAGTAGAGTTTAGTTTTGAGTTTTTTCGTTTGTCTAATGTACTTTTATCTAACTTTCTTCTCTGGTCTCCGCTTGTTTAATGGTGTTCGCTTCCAATATTCCAGCGTACTTGAAAATTTACTTTCCTGATTTGGCGGTTCTATTGTTACTGTTTGCTATTTTTTTTATCTTATCCGTTTTTACTTTAAAAGCATGGCACATTTTTCAATCCCAAATTCCATTCCTATGTCCTTGTTGTATATTCTTATTGGTTGGATCAAAGTCTGCTGTATATTTTCAGTTTATGCAAATACCTTAATTCTGTTCATATACACTAATTATGTAAATGAGTGGCATCATTGCTATTAGAAATAGTAGTCCTGAGAGCTAGTCTTCATGGAAGATTCCTCTAAGGATTTTCAACTCATCGAATTTTTTCTCGTAGAATTAACTACAATTTCTAGTTTATTATCCACACTTGCAGAACTGTATTTAAGACTGTTGACAATCCATGTCATGGCTACATTTCCCGCTTTGTTTTGGCCTCCTTGAGGATGTGCTGATAATTTTATAGTTGGTAATCTATTAAACTTGTTCTTCTGTGGCATCCTTTCTGTTCTTCTTGAAACAGTTCGGGTCATACAAGCGAGTAATAGATCTCTTCTTTAATCTGTGTAGTCAGGATTTCACACATCATTGGTAGACACGTTTTTGGTCTACAGTGGTTGAGGATTATTCCCCGGGGTTTTTCTGGATCCAAGCCGTTTTCTCCTTAATCATCCGATCAGGTATATTTGACTTTTCAAGTCATTTAATCAGTTGCAGAGACAAACTGTCAAGGATAGAAGAGATTAAAAAAAAAACAAAAAAACAACAGAATCCATCTAGGCTTGAGGTTTTCCGATTCGGTACAATCTCAAGTATTCGAACGTAGCAATTCCAGTGGTATGACCGCCTCAGGACTATCTTCGAGTTCTTGTACTTCTTTTTCTCATGGCTTTTATCCATTCAGCCTTTATGTTATATTGTTTTTGTTCCTATGTTTTATTCCAAAAATGTTTTTTCTCCTTTACATTCTCTTGTTGTTTTTTCCTTGTGCATTCTGCACTGACTTGTGGGTAGAATTTTTTCTCATTATTTTAGACAGTATTATTACTATTATTATTATTTCACTCATTTGAGAGTTTTTCTCACTAACGTTTGCTGATGGTTTTCCACTGTAGTCTGAGAGACTGTAAATCTCCCCTAATCTCTAGGACCCTTTTTAGTATTCAGGGCGATCTCTACAATGTGGTAGTTTTGATGGTGTTCACTCGTCCTCTTATTTCTTAGTCCTCCAGTCCTGGTACTAATTATTTGATGGCTGTACTTTGCTCACCAATTACAATTGATATAACCGTCATATTCAAGTTATATAGTTTTTTATCCATTTGCTGGCAAGCCCCAGGTATTCATTTCTCTTTTCCCCATCCTTCAGTTTTACCCGGAGGTCAGCGGAAACGGCATTGTCCGCTATTCAGCAGGTTCTCTTTTTTTTGTTGACTCTCACTAGTTCAGATCGTCTAGCCAAGATTTGATGATCCATTTGTATCTCAAAATCCCAGAGAAGTTTGTGCATCTCATTTTCAAGGACGGATTCTGGGTTGTGCATAAAACATTTGTTCGTATGGATAAATTTAAACTTCTTGCACAATTCCCAGTGGATCACCTTGCCCATCCTTCATGTTTATTCTTATACTCTTCTTGCGCTAACTTACTGTACTCACTTATTATTTAATTGATCATTTTTTCTTTATCCTCGCATAGTCTACATCTGCTATTTCGATGTGTCTTGTCCGTTCTTGATTTGACGTAGTTAATCTTTATGGTGTCGTTCTGTGCTGCTAACAGAAGAGATTTTGTTTTTCTCTTAAAGTTTTCCTTTCTTAGCCATGTCCAAGTCTTTTCGTGTGAGACTTTGCTTGTTTGTCGCTTGAAATGTCCGTACAGTTATTTTTCTTCTTATTTTTGTTCCCTTTTTTTGTTCTGTTGATGCTTGTGTCGACTGTATTCTTTTTGGTGGCTATAATCGGTCTTCCTCCAACCTTTTTTTATTCTATCTTCTAGTCGTTATATTGATGCATTGACGCTATCTTGATAGTTAGCAAGTCGTCTTTCACTTTCTCTTCTTGGCACAAATATTTTCTCTACGTCTCTTGGGATGTAAGACCTAACGCATCTTATTGAGTTTTCTTGTTCTCTAGTCAATTTCTAGGAGTTCTTCTCTGGTCCAATTTAGGAATAATCCCGAGTATCTTACGAGAGGTAAACCCATGTATTTATTCCTTTTGATGAGATTTCTTCAATCTAGTTTTGTTTCGAGTAAATTTTTCGCTCTTCTGAGTTAATAATTTTTCTTTATTTCATCAATGAATGTTTAGTGATGTCCGCTTCCAATATTCCTAAATATTTGTACGTTTCCTTTTCTCCCAGTCCTCTGTTTTTTCCTTCCCTTGGTATCAATCGTACAATAGATTAAGAGAAAAAATTAAGATACTTCTATAAGAGAAAAAAAGCGATATTAAAAACAGAAATGAAAAATGAAGTTTTAGCTATTAAAACCAGTAATGACATAAAAGTTTTATATCATAAACTGAACGTTAGCTTAAATAAAAAAAGACGGATACCAAAGTTGGGAAAAAATTAACCAGCCGCAGGATGTATCACACAAAAGCAGATATAGAACGTTTCTACGTGAAGAGAGAAAATGGCGGAAGAAGCTCAATCGAACTAGAATTGACCTACAAAACAACTTCCATAGGATTAAAGAAATACTTAGTCACTACTGTAGAGACTAAGTATTTCTTTATTCCTATGGATGCTCCAGTAAGTAGACACATATGAGAAACAAAAGAAAAATTTTCAAATAGGAAAGAAAGCTGAAAATTTGCAAATCAACGTGACTTCACACAGAAAGAAACTGAGATAAACGATAAAACAATCAGAAAACAAAGACTGGCAGCAAATAACAAAGAAAGAAGCAAAAATACAAGAACAAAATCAATTAAAAACACTTGGGAACAAAACCCTCAATATAAACGATATGCAATAAAGAATGAGAAATGCCGACATAGATAACGTAAAGACTAAATGAGGCAAAGACAAAAAGGTTAATGATTGCTGCACAGAACTAGAGTCGTCTAAGCAAAAATTATCAGGCAAACATTTAAAAAAAACGGATTAAACCCAGTATTTATTTTGTGGGAACGAAAAAAGAACTAAATCAGTTGACCACGTTTTGTTTGTTTGCTCAATTTGTAACACTATTAGAATATCAAAAATGACACGTTAAAATCAGTAATTACATCAAGGAGAAAGCATATAAATACTTTATTGGATCGTGAAAAAGGATAATAACATCTATTTGAGGACATAACAGAATAAAAAGATGCTTATATTCACAGGGTCTTTGCGAACCAAAATGATAGAAAAATAAAAAAAGAATAGACCAGATGTCCTGGTTAAGGACTATAGAAAATGCCTTCTGACTGATACACATCAGTCAATGAATATAATAGAATAAGTAAATACAAAACCCTAAAAATGGAAACTGAGAACATGTGGCATAACGACCTCTTAGTTCAGGTACGAAACCTTTTATTACCTTTGAGTTAAAGGTTTCGAAGACTACATAGAAAAACACGAAGGAGGACTGATTACAACTATCAGAAACTGACAACACGATGGACAACAGAATGACAACTAGGAAACTAAAATAATAAAACTGTAATAAACAACATCTCACACGACCAAACCAGGGCATGGTTATGAAAAGGACAATTTAAGGGAGGAAAAGAATCTCTCCTAATAGCAGCACAAAACAACATCATAAGAACCAATAAAATCAAAGCGAGTATAGATAAGACGCAACAAAATAGCAAATGTAGGCCATGCGGTGACAGAGATGAAAACATCAATCACATAATAAGCGAATGCAGCAAATTAGCGCAGAAGGAATATAAGATAAGAAACTGGGAGATGTGCAAGAAATTCAAATTTGACTAAATGGTATATGTACAACCAAGCAGCTGTCCAAGAAAATGACACACATAAACTCCTATGGGACTTTGACATACACGCAGATCACCTAATCTTGGCCAGAAGACCAGACCTAATAAAAATCAACAAAAAAAAAGAGAGATTGCAAAATTGTGGACTTTGCTGTCCCGGCTGACGACAGAATAAAACTGAAAGAATGTGAAAAGAAGGATAAGTACTTTGGTCTAGCTAGAAAATTGAAAAAGCTGTGGAACATGAACGTGACAATTATACCAATTATAATTGGTGATTTTGGTACAGTAACTAAAGGATTATTAAAGGGACTGGAGGACTTACAAAGTTGGCGGACGAGTAGAGACCACCCAAACTACAGCATTTTTGAGAACGGCCTGAATACCGAGAAGAGTCCTGGAGACTTGAGGAGACTTGCTGTCACTCAAACTCCAGTGAAAGACCATCAGCTAACGCTGATGTGAAGAACTCGAAAAGGAGTAAATAATAATAATAATAATAATAGTAAGAAGAAGAAGAAGAAGAAGCTAGTAAAGCAATATAACAATCCACTCAGGAAAGCATTAATATAGCTCGGAGAAGACTAAAACTACAAATGAAGAAAAAATTAGCAGTGAATAGCGTTGTAGAAGTTGTAACCTGTGTTGTATAGTCACAATCCAACTATACAAATATCAGATGCAGGGAAATACGAAACACTGACGACTCTCCCTTGTTCTGGTACGAAACGTTTATTTACTTCTTGACTTTAGTTTTTCGATACAAGGAGAGAGAGATACAATTTTTACTAAGCTGACTTTTCCTACATCGCCACAGCTGGACTGGCCCGGCCCAGAGTCAAATCTCAACTAACTCTTTTTCAAAAATCACCAAATTCTCAGACCATCGCTTCCGGGCATGACGTCATTCACACCCCAGTCACATTTCCTATCTGGGGTTTTTATAATAGCATTTGTGATTGTCATATCCTCTGCGCGCGAGCGTGACCTGTACTCAATGTGTGTGCACCTGCATCAAGAGCCGAGTAGTTCAAAGCCCAACCAAACCGAATGATGAAATATAATTAACGAAAAATGATTAATATAAAAAATCATTCCGTATAACACCTGTGCGAACCACACTCTGCAACAGTTACATAATCATTGAAACAAATACCTGTTCTATGTTACTGGTAATATACTCAGGACCATTTCTAAACTAGACATGTTAGGAACTCAGAAAGATTGCCTAAAGAACGAGAATAAATATAATGAGGTACAAGGCTTTACATCCGAGAGACGAGTAAAGTATGGAATAGACAACTGAAATGCACGAATTATTTGCGAACAAAAACAAAGAAAGATAAATTAAAGCGGTCAATAACAGCAGAGAAATTATAACAACCCAAGGACAGACGGGAAAACAGTAATTGTTTATCGAGAGAAGAAAAAATGGACACTTTGCGTTTAAAACTAAGAGGATTACGCCAAATAGATGGCCTGGGCAGGGCTAAGTAGAAAAAAAATCTTAGAAGAGAAATAGAATCGTAATGAATAGAAAACAAAAACAACTCCATACGAACGTACTATGCTAAATGCATACTAGATAAGAATTAGGAGAATAGCAAGTGTAAGAGAGAGAGAAATGAGAAAGTATGCCAAATAATAAACATTAAATTGACAGTGGAGAATAACAAGAAGAGGGACGACTGAATGGGGAAGTTGTTCATTGGCAACAGTACAATCGAATAAAATTTGATCACAAAGTAGTATGTGTAAGGATGAGAATCTGTCCTTGACAAAATGGTGAACAAAATGATATGGGATTTTGATATAAAAATGAATTACTTAATCCGGACAGAAGACCAAACATATTTATAATCATTAGGAAAAAACATATTTATAATCAATAGGAAAAAACGAACGTCGAAAAACTGAATTCACCGTTCCAGCATATCAATGCGAAAAAAAAAAAAGACGCAAAACAAAACAAAAAGCCCTGAAAATACACATAAATACTTTGACCCAGCTAGAGAACTAAAAAGTAGGGGAACATGAAGTAACAACTGAAGTAATGACAGTTTAATCTTTTGGAACAATCCCCAAGAACCTGGAAAAGAGACTTGGGGTATTAGAAATCCGTGGAATTGGGACAGTCTTAACAACAAAACTTAGGCAGGAACAATTTTAAGTAGTCAGGAGATCTGAGGAGACTTCCTGTCATTAAGACTCCTTAATGACTATCGTATAAGAACTGGTGTTATAAACGTGCAAAATGTAATGATAAAAGCATCTTTTCGGAAAAACAAGATGAAACTAGAAATTATACTTAGCAACAAGAACTTGATCAAAACAATTAATACTAACCGGTTTTTTTGGTGAGAATCTCTGGATCCTTTTTCTTAAAAAGGAAAGGGAAATGCTATGTGGTTTCGATCTGAAAACGATGAAGTTGATGACAAATCATGAAGACTTGCACTCAGTAGATTAAGTTAGTAGTCAACAAGGAATGATTAATTGTTTTTTCTTTGCTTCATTAATTGATCTTAACATCATGTCGACCTGTCTTGGTTTATTTTATGTATAGAGGTCTGAGAATCTCATTCATTGTCTATTCATATTGACATTTTTGTTTTGTTATCTCTTAGAACGTTTTTACCCATGGTCATATCGAATAGGAATAATTTTTGAAGAGAACTTTTTTGACTCATGAATGGATCATAACAATAATATTTTTGGGGGTCAAAGTTCACCTGTGAGTAATAGCAATATAGTAGACTACAAAGAGAAAGATGGCCAGTTAAATAAATATTGGAAAAAAAATCACTAATATTTCAGGAGACAAATTGAAGGGTATAAATATTAAAAAAGAATTCATATATTTGCGAGACTATTGGTAGGTTGGTATTTTATGGCATACCAATACTTGAGGATTATTTAATGCCACTTATTATATATATATATATATATATATATATATATATATATATATGTGTGTGTGTGTGTGTGTGTGTGTGTGTGTGTTTGTGTGCACGCGCGCGCATGTGTGTGTGATTTGTAAGCAAATAGTTTTTTGTTAGCTATTTTTTACGAGTTAAAGGTCAGTTCTTGTACACAGTTAAAAACTTGTTATTCTGATTTAACCTTAATAATTCTATGTAATATTAATCATTAGTTACCACACAGTTTCAAGTCTTGCTATTTACATTAGTAATTCTAATTATCAAGTTTTCCAATTTAATATACGCAAATGATTCGCACATAGTTGTATGGTTTCAAAACGGCTAACAATAATAATCGTGAGTAAATGTTTAAACAATTCTATTTGACCCAGAGACGAGACCCTGACAGGTCCTACGACTTCGGTTTAGAATGGGCTTTAGAGAAATAGTAATGAAGAAGAACTCCGAATTGCTCAAACTTCGACACTAGAGCCTCACAAGAGCTTTATATTACCAGCAGGTTGATTGGAACTTGGACCGCTCATCTGGCCCGGATAAACAGAATATATCTTGAAAGGTAAAACCATAAAATAATCTGGGGCATTCAGAATAAAACTCTTGAACAATCCAGGTGAACAAACTAGAGCTACTTATCGTTAGTAAGGAGAAGAATATTATGAGTGAGTTGATTTTCCTTTTTCGTAGACGAGAAAGTATAACTGAACCGAAAGTTTGGAAACATATCGACTTGCAAGAGAGGTAAAAGAGATTGTAGAATATAAAATATTTTTGTCATTGTTGAAAAGCTTTAACAGGTTCAAAAGTGCTTAGGAAAAGGATGTAAGAAATTGATATGTGGAAATAAGTTAATCAAAACAACACAGAAAAAAACATTGATGGAAACAGTTTGAACACTGAAGAGATTGCTTGTCTCGTTAAGAGAATTGGTATTACATGATCCCTAGCGTAAACGTCCAGGCACTACTAGCTTGAGAACTAGTCAAGTTTTTCTATTATAAAAATGTTTTACTCCGAAAATAACCTCTGATACAATAAAGAGAATGGTTGGAAACAAGATATATTAATTTTGGAACTATTTCTAATTATAGGTATGATATAGACGCAGATGCTTTAGTGAAGCAAAGGTTATACCATTTGAGGATGATGTAAAAATATACCATTGTATATATATATATATATATATATATATATATATATATATATATATATATGTGTGTGTGTGTGTGTGTGTGTGTGTGTGTAAGAGATACATGCTGGGTAAAATTAATCATAGAAATTTTTGTTACTCCGAAGAATCTGAAAAAAATACGAAAGCTAAAAATATTTATTTAGCTTTCAGGAGATTAATACCATTAGGTCTCAGACAGATATCTCCGAAGAATTCAGATACAGGTAGTTACCACCACCACCACCACTACTACTACTACTACTACCAATGATGATAATACCAACCATTCATTTAAAGCGAGCATTGTAATAATGTCGTTCGAAATCATCATTAATTCCTTTAAAAACCACGTAAAGACAATTACACCATTTACCATCGCATATGTTCAAAGATCATCATCATTGTCATCATCAACAAGAAGAGCAACAAAAACAACTGCATCATTAGCAGTATAATCGAAAACAAAGAAAAAGAACAACAGCAACAATAACAACTATCATATACCAAAACTCGCCCAGAATTTGAGACAAAGTTATTTGAGATTTTGAAATAAAAATGAGTCATTCAGTTTAGGCCAGAAGACTACGCTTTTTTTATGGTTAACAAGGAGAAAAAAAGATGTCAAGCAGAAGAATTTGATCTATTAGCGAGATTAAGGAAAGCGAAAATGTTTCGATAACGAAGAAAAATACCTAGATTTTGCCAGGAAACTGAACCCCCTCTAAAATAATTCGAAGATGAATGAAACAGTGGAGTCAATCATGGTCAGAACCTTTTGAATAATCCTAAAAAAACTGAAATATTAGACTTGAAGAACTTAATATCCGAGTTAGGATTCAAACTATCCAGACCAATGCCCGACTGAAATTGACCTTAATAATTAGAAGAGTGCTAGAAAGCAGAGAGTTTGTTTTTTTTTTTTGCTACACGGACTTCAGAAAAGTCTATCAGACTACTCGAGAGAAAAAACTTGTAAAATAATAATGATAATAATGGCCTGTATTGACAACAAAATGTCATATGATAATATCCTGCAAAGAAGGGAAGAAATTCAAAAAATGGACCAAGCATTAGAAAGCTAATGGTTTGCATCCAAAAATTGACGTATGTGTCAAGAAAAAAAAAGAAGACGAAGACTTGTTAGCATTCAGGATTGCATCGATACATCGATACGACGACTCAAATACTACATAAAAAAGCAAAGAAAGAATTATCGTGACTAGAAACAGCACATAAAATACAAAGATCAACTGATCAACAATAACTTGGAAACAGAAACGGGGAAAAACTGTTATGTATTTCAAGTGACAATCCGTTGAAATCTCACACAAGAAGACCTGGACATGTCTAAGAAAGGGAAACTTTGAGAGTGAAACTAAATCTCTTCTTATAGCTGCACAAATCGACGCTATAAAGACCAACTATGTTAAAGCGAAAATTGATAAGACGGAAAACAATAGCAAATTGAGATTACATGATGATAAAGATGAAACGATTAAGCACCTAATCAGCGAATACTGCAAACTGGCACAAAAAGAATATAAGACGAGATACGACTGGGCGACGAAGCTGATCCACTGGGAATTGTACAAGAAATTGAAATTTCGCCATACTACAAAATGATATATGTGCAACCAAGAATCCGTCCTGGAGAATGAAACACTCAAAATTCTTTAGGCTTTTGAGATACAAACGAATCCCCTAATATTTGTCAGAAGACCAAACTTATTGATAATAAACAGAAAATGAGAACCTGCCAAATAGTGGACTTATTCAAAATAAAAGAAAACGAAAAAAATGACAAGTAAAGTTGGCGACCTTCGTCGAGAGTGAACTGAAGGCTCACTTTTCAATAGCTAATACACTGAGTGTTTGGGGAGAGTGATACTCCATTCTCTGGATTGCTCCACTTTACCCTTGATCCTTACTTTATAATGCTGAGTGCTGAGCAAGGCAGCAAGAGTACCATTTTTTGAGTCTTGCTGAGATCAGCTATAATTTTGAGAAGTGTTCAGCTGATCTAGGAATAATAGCTGTCACTTCAGTGAAAACCACCAGCTAACGCAAGAGGGACAAACTTTCAATGCGTGAAATGATAATAATGCCATTATATAAAAGCAAGAATTGATCATACAGAGGAGAATAAGAAGTAGAGACTACGTTGTGGCAGAGATAAAACAGTTTATCTCATAGAAAGTGAATGAAGAAAACTAGCACTGAATGAATGAAATAATATACACAATTGGGAGCGAAACGTGATCAAATGGTAATTATGCAAGAGGCAGAGATTTTGCCATAATTACACAAACTAAAGCTGTCCTTGAAAATTAAAATCATAAAATCCTATGAGTCTTTGAGATAGAAACGTTTCATCCAATATAAGCTCGAAGAACAAGCCTTTTTTTTAATTCACAAGAACAAAAGAATATTTTATCTCGAAGATTTTTCTGTGCCAGTAGACCGAGAACTGAAACTGAAAGAAGGCAAAAAGATGGATGCATTGTTGAATCTTGCCAATGAGCTGAAAAATCTGTAGAACATGTCAATGATATCACTCAGAATCGAGGCTCTTGGAACAATCCCCAAAGAGATTAGATGAAGAATTGAAACTATCTAAACCACAGCACTACTAATATCATCTAGGATACTAAGAAGAGACCTAGAAATTTACTGTCGCTCACTTTCCCATGTGAAAACCATCAGTCAGCTTGGTGTTAAAATCTCGTACAGAGTAAAAAAAAAACATTTTCTTTTAAATAATAATATATTCGTAGAGGGAGATGTGAGGACACAGCACAGATATTAACACTTAATCATAAATGTGAACGTGTCAAAGATGCACTTACATTGTTAGATACCATGGGATATATCCAACACGAGTGAGTTCGAGTCTCATTGGGTGCCCCATTCATTTGGCCTTGTGCTAAATCGAAGTAAAGACCTTCGTAAATTAAGGGCACCTCGGGTGGTGTAATGGTTAGCAAGGTAGACTAGCAAACCTACACGAGTGAGTTCGATTCTCATTGGGTGCCCCATTCATGCGGCCTTGTGCTACATCTAAGCAAAAAGCTTAGTAAATTAATTAATACCATGGGATATATCAAATGGTCTTCTGGCATTCATAAGGCAACTCTTATTAATATAAGCAGATGCATACAACTTGGTACCTATTCTGATATCAAAAGTAAACATTACATTCGAAAAACAGGAAAGTTTGAATAAATACGAAAAGTTGCTAATTAACTGCTATCACTACAGAAAAAGACTTAACATGCTATATTAATGCTATTCGTTTCCTATTAAAATGAATGATCATTTCAACAACAAAGGATCGAGTATTAACAGTTACTGAAAATCCCTGGAACTAGAGAATTATTTGCATTTTTAAAGTATATTTATCCTTTTAATTAATCCAGTGTTTGAAAGAAGATTCAGTTTTGGAGCTCTGTGAATTGTGGAGTACTACTTTGTCATCATTATTTCCAGGAACACTATGATCCGTTGTGGTCGTATCTATTTAAAGCCCTTCTATGAATCAAACAGAAAATCAAATCCCATCTATGAATCAAACAGAAAATTAAATCCCATCAATCAATCAATTTGAAAACTATTTGTATTGGATAGAAATATTTGAATCTATTGTATCAAGGTGTAAAATATTTATATCATTCACGAATATTTTATCCAATATGATTGTGTACAAACAAGTTATTATTATTATTATTATTATCATTATTATTATTATCATTATTATTATTATTATTATTGAATAGGAGTAAGTGCATGAAAACATACGATTTTGCAAAATTATTAGAATTTGATTGGAAAACTTCAAATCATGTAACTGTGTATAACTAGATGGTTATTACAACAGATAAATATAAACAGTTACGGTTATAATCAAACACTAAAAAATAGATTAAATTTCGGCATTAAATATCCTATAGGGTTTTTGATAATGCTGCAAAATAAACCCTCCTAAAAAGGATGCAATCAATATTTTTATAACCTTCCTTCAAACTATGTTAAAAATGCATATAAAAGATGCTAATAAAATGTAGATTATAAAGTTACACGATATTGAAAGAGATTACCTTTAACCTGAATACAGATTTGTATCCATTTCATTGGATTTGTTCCTACGTCTGGTAATGTTTATTTACTAATGTTCAAAATCTCCTTCTACTCTCATCCTAGAGGGTAGATTTAAAGATGCCTCAGGATCCGTATTTTTGTATAATGACCCCTAAACTGAATCTTGTGATGAGAATCTAGTTCCATATATCAAGGGAGTGTAGCGTCATTCTTGCATTGCCATTACTCCCAGGTACACTTTGACCCGGAGTTATAGTGACTATTAGGGTCTCACGTGTATCAAAAAGAAACATTTTATCGATTTAAAAGTTATTGATATTTTTTGAAAAAGTTTGAAGTCTCTGTGTAAATTATTAGTATCAAATAGGAATACTTGAGGCCCTGTACCTGAGTGTAGTTTTTTTTTATATTTGATCGGAATACTTCGAATACTTATATTTAATCGGAATATTTGGAATATTTATATTTTATTGGAATACTTAGAATACTTATATTTGATTGGAATACTTGGAATATCTATATTCGATCGGAATAATTGTGTACAAGCAAATTATCAAATATGAATAGTTAATTGAAACCAGAAGTTATACCTATTTACGAATGATTATTATATTTGATTATTTGCAACAGATTGTCAAAAAGAAGAGGATTCAAAAACGCAACAAATTTTTTACATGTTGTAAAACTAACCACCAACCAGCAACACTTTTTAAATGTAATACTTTAATTATTCAAAAAGCAATAAAGATTATTCAGAAATGACAATACTTAAAAAATACTCCAAAGAAGAAATTCAATTTAATTGTTACACTTTTTTGGACTGAGAAGACGACGTCACAGAGGCATTCCAAATGGGGCAACTTATAATGCAATAATTTCTTTTGTCTCTGTCAACAGTAACTGAATTGTTTTCTGAACATAAATAATAGACAACTTCCTGTGGGAAATATATAATAAAATAACGTTGCATTCTGGCAAAAATAAATTCTCCAATTACGATAAAATATCAGATAAGCGGTGGTCATTTTGTATTTGATGTTGTGCTTGGTGACTGATTCTCTGTGAATGGTGAACACTGGAAATTGACTCGAGACATTGAAGAAACTTTCGTGAGTTTACGAATTTTTTATTGACGTCTTAATATGTTAAATTCATTTACTATATTGACATCATCTATTAGGCCTTGTTTATTCTGGTGTAAAAGCCTCATGATGCTAATCTTTTTTTTTAAAGATATTGTTGCCGTTCGTCAGAAGTCGTCCACTGCAGAACTATACAAGTTCATTGCTGTGATCTGATGGGAACCGATGCAACGTGACGTGGCTATAAGTCTGAATTTAATTAGCATTGTTTAGTCTGTCGCGTAGACCTCATGTGTCTTACTATACCTCGTATCTGATCAAAATATATTGCCGAAAGTAAACACTACATTCGAAAAATATGGCTGCGCGAAATTTAATGTGCATAAATTCTGCCCACTTATTTTTAAGGTTATATTCTTTGTCAAACACGGCGTAAATAAATATAGATATAACCTACATTTGTTTTACAAGAATAATTTTTGTGCCTACAAATTATACGAAAGCCTATCAAACAAATATTTGACAAGAAGTTTGTATATGCGAACACATCGATATATTTATTACAATTGTATTGACATGAACAAATATTTTTTTATCCTATCATCGCATAAAATAAAACATAAATGTATGCATTTCTACACATTTTAACACCTCTTTCACTGAAACATGCATTTTAAACATTTGTATATATCATAATATCTATATTACCACATATGTAAGAAGAATAGAAAAAGTACTGTGCTTATCAATGTATTTTACTTTTATAAATATGCATGCTATAACTTATATATGCCAATGTATTATATGCATTCTAAATGCCTGCAAGTATCGATTCAGTTTAGAATATATATATATATATATATATATATATATATATATATATGTGAGGCAACGGACTACACATATATGTGCACTGTGATGTGATACTCTGTTATTAATCGGTAAGAAGGCCACAACACGAAAACCCGATTTTCATCGAGGTTCTGACTAGAAAGCCAACGCAGGTATAACATCGGAAAGGTTTTACCAGATCTTTCTCGTGAGAAGCTTGATATTTAGTCGATGGAAACATAAGAAGCATAAACCCAAAATGCCCATAAGTATCAGAAGGTCGGTCGAATTGTAGTAGAAAGAAGATGCGGCGACTCAGCGACGATTTAGCGGCCGCAGAGGCCTTCAGCCAGAGCTGGAATTAGTCACGCACTTATGACAGGTGGCCCTGTGGAATCGCTTTCCATCCAATCATCGTCGGCAGAGCGAAGAGACGCGCTGTAAGCAACTTTGGGGCGGTGGGGGTTTTCAGTACAGCCAAATGGAGGACATTGTTTCGTAAAGAAATCGCTGGGGTCAGAGACACTTGGTAAGCGGCTAAGTCGATGTGTAGATAAGGAAAGATTAAGAATGTCAGGAAAAGTTACGAAAAGTGTGCACGTATACGCTCTCTTCTCTGAGTGTTGGGATCTGCAAAAACAATGATACATTATCTAAAATAAAGATATTTAAATAAAATCTGAGAATTTAATCTCTACACACGACCCGATTACATCCGTTATTTTTTTAATTTTATAAGCACACAAATATAATATTTCAGGTGCAGCTGCATTCTTTGCATGAAAAAACTACATTGCAAGTCACAATTTAAAGCTTAAAGGATTCTAAAGTTGATACAAAGCTAAAAGTATCAATCTGTCATTGATTTAATAAATAACTGTGAATATTTAAGATCATACAAGAAGTTTTTAAACTTTGCGATCCCATAGTGTTCATAATAAAGCTGGCAAAAATTATGGAATTAGCACATTGCATAGCGTGGAAAAAAATTATACTGATTTTTTTTTTAATTTAGTGATTTTAAGGTATATTTTCAGCTAAGTCATCTGTGACTATAGAATACGCCGACAGCATCTCAGGAAAAGATTAAGGCCTGAAAATGAAACTATACCATTTGATGGAAAGGCTTTAATCTAACAGATTTGGGGAATCTACAGTATTCCTTCATTGTCATTACTCCCAGACGTACTCTGACCCGGAGTAGTGGTGACTGTTAGAGTCCCATTTATGAGTAAAAGAGAAACATTTAATCTTACTTTTTAAAACCATATAACTGTGTGCAAACAAACGATTGATTTTGAATTGAATTGTAAGTCTTACAAAGCAATACTTAAAAACATTTAACAGTGTGCAAACGAATTAATTAAATTGAATAGAATTATTAGAGTTAAGCAACTGTGTTCACATATAAGTGTTAGAACTTGAAACCATTTAACAGTATCCAAACACATGTGCTCTAGCTCGTTTAAATATAATGTAAGGTAAAAACTATTTCGTTTACATATCATATATATTTGATCTTACCACTATTCTTTTACAAGGATCTCTTTGGCATTAGATAACTCACAGAGATTGACATGCCATTAAAGGTTTAGTTTCATGGCATACCATAATCCCATAAGTTTTGTCTGTGGTAGTATATACTAATGTACTGAATTCTGAATATATAAAGGATATGTAAAAATATAGTCATTTTCAAAAAGTTCTTATGAATAAACTTACTTTTTGACACATGATAATCGCAATTTTGTTGTGTTCTTGAGTCAAGCAAAACACATTTTGTTAATATTATGCCAGTGCATTTTAGAAAATATTAAAGAAAATCACTTCCTGAACTGACAATCATCTATGATTTGTACGTGGAATGTGAAATAATAATATGATATCCCAAGAGAACATCATTAGTCGAAAATCAAACAGATTGAGCGAGTTAAGGTGGTCTGACCAGAAGTTATAAATTCCACCCAAGACTGAATTGGCCACTTGTTACAATGGCAGTTTTTTCATCTCTAATGTAATTTACCTGGGAACTCATATTCTAATCCTAACATGCTTTGTACTTTTCAACAGTCTACAAAAAGTTTTTTCGACTTTCATCAACAGCCGAAATATTCTGTAGAAACAGCAGTTATTACACGACTTACAAAAGATCAAGACAAACCCACAACTCGCGATTTCTATGCAAGAAATCTAGAGCATTACGAAGCAAAAAATGTATTTGTAGAGTGTCTAGTTTTTGCAATGAGATGCCTTTCAGTTAAAGTAATAAACTTGAGGTGCTTCACAACAGAACAATGGATCTTCAATATCTGAACTCAATTTTCTAATAACGTTTTAAAAGTCTATTTTTATTGTCTTATTTTTTGGAGACATTTATTACAAAATTATGACCGTAGTGGCCGCAAAAAAACAATTTATTTAAAGCTGTTTTAATGTTATTCGTATGGGTATGAACTAAATTTTATTTTCATTACCACTTAGCAACTGATATTGGAAATCTTTATTTTTACTTAAACTCCATTTCTCGAAAGCCCCTTTTGAAGGGGAATTTTAAACAAGCTGACAGTATCCCCTGAAGAGGAGTAGGACCTACAAAATAAGGTTGTCCCGTCTACAAAACTATATCTTTTGATGAGATTCCATGTTCAAAGCTCTGGGAGTGTGAAATCCATTACTCACAGGTAGACTCTGACCCGGAATGGTAGTGCTTGCTTGGGTCTTATCTATATGTTTGTAAATTATCTCTATTAGATTAGAATATTAGATATATAACCGTATATAAAGAAACTGTAAAGAAACTACACAAAAATTGTAAATAAAATACAATGTACTTAATTCCTAAACATATAGGGATGATATAATTTCAGTCGGATTGACATGCCGGTAAAATAATTCGCTCGATTCATTCCTCGAAATTTCACTTACTTTTCAGTCAAAAGTCTGTTTTTTTATTTGCTGATACTCATTGAGATGAAAAAAAATTGTTAAAACAAGTGTTTATTTGCAGGCACTTAAGGAGGACAATGCTCTCGCTCTCTCTTTCTTTCTCTGTCTCTGTCTCTCTCACTATATATATACTTGACACTTTTCTAAGTCACCAAAATTACTTTAGGAATACCATTTCTGGTGACGTTATAATGACAATGTGAAACATGCTCGTCGACATTTGGAGTAAATCAAAATTACAAGATTGTAAACATCATACATTTTTACGATTTCCACATCAAATTTATATACCAGATGATATCTCTAACGTAAAAATTTAAGATTTAAAACACTTGAAAATTCATCATCGAAAATCGCAAAGGGAAATTAAAATAAAGATATCATATTAGAGAATTTTAAGTACGCCACAATTTTCTGGGACAAATATTAGAATAACTAACTGACTCGTCAATTTTCATGTTAACAATAAAAACCTAAAACCAAATGTGTGATTTTCGGACATCATCATCATCATCAAGTCGCGTTGACAGCATGCTTTTTTTTTTACTCTCTTTGTCTCTCCTCTCTATCTCTTTTTCTTTCTATTCTTTCTCCATCTGTCCCGATCATCCATCGCTCCCAGGCAGGTCTTCCAAACTATATCCGGTGTCCGCAGAGAGCCGATTAAGTTCTTGTTGGTCAACCAATACTGACACGTTCATTTGTAGGAGTCTGTATAAGAACACCATTTAAGAGTGATTTCTGGCTTCTTCAGTGTCAAGTTAAATATCGTGCAGTTGCTATTTTGTGGGGTGTTGCTTCCAGGATTTGTTCAATAGAGCACGCAGCATTTTTGTGTAGTTTCTATCGGCATTTTTCTCAATGCGTTTTGTTAGCGTTCATGAGGTGCATCCATATTGTAGTACTGACACAGACAAAACTTGGAAGAAATTCTGTTTCATTTTATCGGATACATCAAACTACCATATGTTCGATAACCTGTTCTTAGTAGCCTACTCCTTCCCTAAGTTTAAGGAGATATCACTTTCTGTATATGCAAGATAGCTGCCGAAGTATATGAACTTGTCAAATGATTTTAGAGACCTTTATCTTGAAATTAAAAGAACTATCTGTTGTTTAAAACACATGAAATATGTTTCATTTACGTTCATGTAGAAACTAATGCTCCCTACTGCTATATATAGGCCATACAGTATGGATTCGGCTTGGGTTGGTGTATTAGCAAGAAGCGCTAGATCATCTATGAATTCTGTGTCTGTTATAGTTTGTATAAGACATCGCTGCCTCTTGCCTTTTTAGCGTAAAGCTCTTCATCAGATTTATCGACGTTCGAAGTATGTAGTCTTGGTAGACTATAAACACACAGGGTGCAAACATATCTCATTTAAAAACTACAGCAGTAATGTCGGAGAAATATGTTTCCATCAGTTTGGAGAACCATTACTTTTGTGTTTTTTAAGCATCATTTTATAAGTGTAAGTTTCTCTTGGGAGACCATATGCTGGTTGTTTTTTTTACTCATCTTTCTTTTGAGTAAAGATCAAATGCCTTGGAGAACTCTAAGAACAATATTGTTTTCTCGAATTTCTTTTGCTCGCACACCTTCGAGGATGAGATGGAAAGTCAGATTATGAAATATTTTTGATCGATTTCTCCGAAAATCATTCTGATTTTTCTTGAGTTTTCTTTATTTCAGGTTTGATACGCTGGGAATCAGAACATTATTAAACTTATCGTCTACCGCAGTAAGAGTTATGCTTCTGTAGTTCTTAATGATTACGATGTTACCCATCTTGGGAAAGGGAAGGATTCAGCTTTTTGTCCACTTTTCTATTGTATTTTGTTTATTGACAGCTTCGCATAATCACAAAAGTATATCACAAAATTTCCTTGTCCTCCGTACTTCTGGACGTATTTCGTTAAGGTCTGCAGTTTTTCTGCTTTTAATCTCTGTAAGTACTTCGACAAGTTCATCCTTCGTAAACTGTCCCAGTTTAATGCTTCTTTGGCTGTTAATAGTTTTTGTGATAGGTTTATTAGTGATTTGTGAGAAGTTTCCAAGCAGATTCTTGTAATGTTCTTTCCACTTCTGTATTAGTTCTTCTTGGCTGGTAGCTTGTGTTATTGCTCTCGTGTTGTTTTTTTCGCTCATTTCCTTTACTGTCTGCCATGCTAATCGTGATTGTCTATCTTTTACAGAGTTTCTGATTTTATTGATTTGGCCTTCTGTGTATTCTAGTTGTTCTTTTTGGTACGAATTATTAAGTTCTCTCATGGTTTCTGAAAGTTTCTGGGCATTATCATTTTTTGGCTGCATTTTATTAAGTAAGTTAAACATTTTTAGGTTATGCCATTTTTCTCTAATAGCTACTATATATCCCATAGAACTCTAAATTTGGCTTTTGGTTTGGTTGGAATGCATTGGGCAGTTGCTTCAATAAGGGTGGTAACAAAGTTTTAATATGCGTCACTGGGAGTATGTCTTTCAGTTAGAAGTTTCTAGAAAATTATCAAACTTGTTTCTTGCAGTTTCCGTATAATGATGTCTAATACTACTATTAGTTAGTAAGGAGCTTTTACTGTTTGTGTTTTATTTCTGCGTAGACTGAATGGAATCTTTGCTAAGACGATTCCATGATCGGAAAATATTTCTTTAAAACAGGAGAGTCCCTCACATTTCAGAGCGCTATTCATCCCTTTCTTTTTCAATGTATATATAATAAAAATATACCTTAGAGTAATCTGGGTTAGTATTGGTCTATGGTTTTCCCTCCCTTTTACAGAATTTAGTGTTTAGGGATGCAAGTTTTTTCTCGAGTGAAAAATATTCAAGATATTGCTCATTAGACGAAGTTATTATTTTCTTCTTTGCCTCTTTGAGTATTCATCTTTCCACCGATGATCAGAACGTTGCATTGTGGAATGGATCAGACAACGAAAGCTAGCTCATTGTAAAAGGTCCTGATGTTTGTTTCATCACTGGCATTGAATGGACTGTAGCTAGAGACGATTGCTGTGCAGGTTTTCCATTAAAGAAGCCCACTTAATTTTCGGAGGGATTCTCTTGATGCTATTTTTTGATTTAAAGGTACCAAGATTGAGAAACACTCCTACATTTCCCTTGACCGCATTAATGGAGTTTTCCATGCAGATGCCGAGATGAATATCAGTATCGTTGTATGCCGAGAGGAATATCAGTATCGTGGTATCTTATATCTATTTCGCTGTGGCGGTATCTGTGTTCTTGTATGCATATGATGTCTATATTATGCTTGGTTGCTGGTAACTGGTTTAATGTACATAAAATCTTAACGTTAAATGTTGCTATAGGAGCACTGTTTTTACATCTAAGAAATGTTGGTTTTGGTTTGAGCTGCGTAGTTGATTTTTCGAACACTGGGGCCAAACCTCCTGCCTCAGTAGATCGCATCGCTTGTTTACCCGCGCGAAGGGTGATGTGGTTTTTATATACGGTTTGAATAAGCCATGATATTTTTCCTTCGCTGTTTTTTCCTCGTCAATAGACACACTTCTCATAGGTGAATTGCAGAAGTTCCCTGAATGAACTACTTGATCCTTGCCGTTGATCTATAATGTTTTTCCTTCCAGCATCAGGTGAAGCTCACGGTCGACTCAAATTTAGATTCATACGCCTTACTTCACATTCACTCTGTTGCTTCCTATGGCTTCCGTTGATCTAGGCTTCTCAGTGAACATCGTAATACGAATTCGGATATGTAAGTTTAAGAGTGAGTATGAGTTCAACAATCTCTTTTTTATTCTTTACTTTAACAATTAACCTTCAATTTAGTGATATATATCCACTTTTTTAAATTAAAGTTTTGTACGTTTAATTCTTACAACCTTATATCTGCTGCTACTTTTTCGTACTGATTTCTAGTTGTTATCCATCTTAATATGTTCTTCACACAAGTCTCTTTTAGATTTGAATACCAGTGCTACTAATTTAAAAGACGAACAACTGACAGTTTAATTATGATTCTTTCTAGTTTTTTAAAAGATTTTATCTATATTCAAGGACGGAATGTTAGCATAAAACTTCTACCTAATGGCTTCCGGGTATTTTTTTTTTGTCTTGAAATAAAATCAGTCTTTCTAATATTTAAAAAAAAATAGATTATAGAAAGATTGATTTTACTTCGACTATTTATCAAAAATATACAGAAACAAGTATACACATATTTTTACATATCGAAAAATTAAGAGATAGTCCTTCTTCTTCTTCTTCTTCTTCTTCTTCTTCTTCTTCTTCTTCTTCTTCTTCTTCTTCTTCTTCTTATTATTATTATTATTATTATTATTATTATTATTATTATTATTATTATTATTATTATTATTATCATTATTATTATTGGGAACCTTAATGTCGAAACGGACGGTCCTCGTAGAAAGCGGTACTTTTTAAAGTAAATAAGGGAAGAGACGATTTTTATTTAATTTAATTGTATATTCATCTATTTATCATGTATTATTTTTTGTTCATCCATCAAATCATATATGAATCAAAAATACTTTAATTATGTACAAATTTACGATTAGTATTTTTTCATTTACGATATTAAATTGATACATAAATTGATTTGTCTTAAAAAATAACAAATGACCTTATTAGATGAAAATTTACTATATCATAACTAGTTTGATTATAAATTTGGTGCAAGTGACTAAGTTTTATTTATTTATTCATATTTTAGCATTCTATAAACTTCGACTTCGGATATCGCTGTTTGATTTTTTTTTTATCTTCTACATTTGCACAGAATTCATTTCACAAATGCTACAGTACACAGCTTCGCATTATATTAAAATTAAAAGTTGTGATGCTATTTATTTATTTATCTATTGATTATCAATGACTGAATATATTTTAATTTAAACGATAGTTTTCTTTTTATTCATCAGTGATATTGTTTTTAAGCTATTTTACGGGAACTTTAGGAGAAACGTCTCATTTCTTACGTTCTAACGTAAATTTTTAACATAATAGAGGTGGAGGTAAAAGTGATAATATTTCAGATTTAGCTGTAATTAATTTATATTTTAAATATTCCGAGTCATAAAATGATGATTTTAAAGCTAAAACCAACCGACAGACAAAACCAAAACAAAAAGCCTCCATTGGAAGAAACAAACATCTTAGGGAATTCAGGGACAATGATAAAAGTTGGAAAAATTCGAACGTAGTTGAACAGAAGACATCCGAAACAGGAAACAAAAGTTACATATAATAATTTCATTAAGGTTAGATTGTTAGACGTAAATATTTGAAAGGTATAAATTAATATAATACAAGTATATTTTATGTTTTATAGAGACTCGCTTAAAGAACATTGTCATTGGTCATTAAGTTCCTTGTCAAGTCACATTCTGTTTAAAGAATTTATATTACAATAAATCCCAAATAAAGAAATAATGAAAAGTATGCTTAATTGATATATAATTTTTACTTCCTTGAGAAATTTCAAAGATCGAGTTGAACGCAAACACCGATGCCACACTTTTATTATCAAGTCACAAATCAGAAGGAAAATTGTTTTATGGGAGTGTTCAAATACTTTGGCGCGAAAAAATTTTGTTGAGGAAATTTATGCCATTTTAATGTGTAACAGAAATACAAAAATCAAATCAAATTAAAAATCAACGTTTATTTCCTTTTAATAGTAAAAGCTACAAATGCCAAAATAGTCATTTTAAAAATATTAATATGTTGCGAGTATACTAATCATTATCTTATATTGTTATTATTATAATCATATCCTTATAGTTTTATAAAGATAAGATAACAGTATTTTCAGTCATACTGATGATGATGATGATATTGATGTGGCGTAAAAAGTAATCACTGCAGCTATAGTTGTGTTGACCGCAAATATCATGATTATGACGATTTCAAAGAAATATGCAAAGAGATCATTAACTTTACCGCAAGAGGCTGCCTGTCAGTTTTTTTTCTTTTTCAATTTTTGCTCAATTTTGAAAGAACATTGGAAAACCTCCTGTGCCGGATGTGCTGTGTGATGAACCAATCAGAGATCAACGTTTGTTTTTTTCTGCTTTGGGATATTGGCAAGAAATAAATGAGGGAAAAATTAAAAATGATGACAGGGTAAATGATTGAAAAGAGAATGTGGGCATTTTTTGTGGAGAAGGGATGAAGAGAGTAAAATCTAATGACAGCGGAAGAGAAAAGAAATAAAAAAATGTGGAAGCAAATAACAAAGTTCTAAAGAAAAAAAAGAAAGAAAGAAAGAAAGAAAGAAAGTAAGAGAAAGATAGAGGGGGAGATGAAAATAAGAAAAATAATATAAGAAAATAAAAGAACAAATTAAATGGAAAAATAAATTAAAATAAATTAAAAGAAAGAAAGAAAGAAAGAAAGAAAGAAAGAAAGAACGAAAGAAAGAAAGAAAGAAAGAAATATTAGAAATGTTGAAAATTATGAGGGATAAGGAAAACCAAAATAGAAAAAAAATGATAATAGATGAAAATAAAAACAAATTAAACGAAAAAAAGAAATCAAATAATATTCAAAGAAAGAAAGAAAGAAAGAAAGAAAGAAAGAAAGAAAGAAAGAAAGAAAAATCTTTGTCTGGTCACGACGATTAAAAACTTAATTGTGAAAAAACAAAGTTGTCGGATATATTTTTCTATAAATCCGACAAATTTCAGTGGAAGTTTCCTACTTTGTAATTTTTTCAATTATCTATATATATATATATATATATATATATATATATATATATATATATATATATATATATATATATATATCTTAGTTAGTTTTTTATTTTCTTTTACTTACTCTTTATTTTTCATATCTTTCTTAATTGTTTTGTGCTGTTTTATGAGAACTATTTTTTTCTGATTTTCATTTTTAGGTTCCTTTATTTAAAAAAAATCTATTAATTTTGATCTTTTTTCCTTCGCAGTTTTTCCTTCTTTTCTCTTCTTCGGCTTTTTTCTTTCCTGATCTGTTTTTTTTCCACATTTATTTTCTCCTTATTTTCTTTCCTCTCCTCTTTGTCGTTTTCCAAAAATGGCCCCCAAACACTCACCACAATTCTCTCTATTTTTTTATTTTGCTCCCTGTCACCCTGCTTTCATCTTTCAGCGGAGTACAATAAATTTAATTAATTTCACCTATTCTTTTGCAGAAGAGAGAATTCGGTAGCGCACCCCCAAATTACAAGCATTAAATGAGAGTTTTATTTCCACAGCATTTTAATTTGCCGTGTCGTCCCATTCCATCTGATCAGACAGCCACCCCCTCCCATTGACGTCATACCCTGAAGTCTTGCTCGAGTGTCGGGCCAAGTGGTAAAAGAAGGCAAATAAAGAAAAAGAGTGCAAAGATGTTTTGTGCAAAATTTAGTATTCCCTTATGTTAAATGAACGCTGTTATCGCTCAAAAGAGAATTGCTGACATCCCAACCTCATTTCATTTAATAGTTATTTTCCCATTTCTCATTATATTTGACTAATAATACTTACCATTTTGGTTGGAGGGTTTTATACCAAATACAATTTAGTTTTGAATAAGCAATACAAAAGGTAAAAAATCTTAAGCAATGCTCCAACTTGATATGAAGAAGTCTAGACTTGTATAGCAGACTCAAAGAGTCTAATAAACGAATGTTAAATATCCTCTAAACTCCTGTCATATTTCAAAACGATGTTTATTTCACGATTAACATTTTCACTCCAAAATATGATTATGAACAGTAACTTCTTAAAAACTTAAATGCCCATCACAGAAAAGTGATTTGTAAATTGTTTTTTATTAACATAAATAAATACACATTTATTTATTTTCTTTAAAAACATTCTTTTTTCTAAACAAAATATAGCATCTTTTTTTCTAAATTTCTGATGGAACAAGATACAATCAAAACTGATACTATTGAGAATTATTTACTTCCAGACTCAAAAACATAAAAACTCTGAAACCAAAGCGCACACACACACACACACACACACACACACACACACACACACACACACACACACACACACACATATATATATATATATATATATATGTATATATATATATATATATATATATATATATATATATAAGATATGTACTTACTTTTCGGCATCATTTTGGTTAGAATTTCAATGATGTAGAGTTTGAGAATATATAAAATATAATAAACCCCATTTTAACTGTAAAATATTCCACTAGAAATAATATGAATCTGTTATATTTTCTCTTAAAGAAAATTCACTTAAAATGTCTGTTATGTACTTTTTATTGACTGTACTGCAAAGTAAGTTAATATTGTTCTGGGAAAAGCTCTACAGAGATATCTAAATAAATAATTTTACTGAAAGGGTACTATATTGTTGAAAATCAACATTTAATTCATTGTTTGAATACCATTATAAATATGATGCATATAATAATGATACACAACCCCCTCTCTCTCTCTGTCTCTCTCTCTCACACACACACACACACACACACACACACACACACACACACACATATATATATATATGTATATATGTATATTTTGGCAGCATTTCTTCATTAATACAAATTTCGTTGAACATAATAGATATTTTCTGTCTACATATTTTCTTGTTGATCCGTTCGTATTGCCGTATTGCTTTTATCGTATTCGGCGGTAATTGATTGATGCATTGTCCATAATTGTATATATCCCTTGTACTTTCTGTCCGACTTTGGGCCGTCGTCAGTGATGTAACTTTTGTTTTTGCATTACTACTATGTAAGAGCGTCTTTACCGTTGTAGTGTACAGCATTTGTTTTTAAATGAGTTTCTATAAATAGTGTCAGTAGCTAAAGACATTTAAGTACATTAGCACTGGTTTCAAAATTAATTCTGTTAAGTGTCGGTTACATGTTTCTAATATGTAGTTCTTCGAGAATCTGTAGTTTTTCTTTATTATTTTAATGTCCTAATATTGTTGTGTTGTCGGTGAGAATTTTTCGTAATTCAGTTATTGGGAATGAATGTTTTTAGATGCTGAGCTATTGAACTTGTATCAGAAAGGTGTATTGTAAATCTCCTCGATAGGGTAGTTGAAGTTAAATCAACATATATATTATTATTATTAGAGATACAATCTTTTAAAGGACATTTAAATTGATATATAACGTTAGTTTTTTGCAAAACCCCAATCGAGGGAGAAGAATTATTACTAATGACCAAGTTGGAGATTTTAAATTTATTACAATATATAATAAGTTTCATCTTTTTATTTGGATCATTGGGGTGTATGTTTCTATGAATCAATGTTTTTAATATTTTTTCATCTGATTTATAATTGTAGTGCATTTGGTTACGGTAAAAAGTTTGATGTATATTTGTTGACTGGGTGGAGTAGGACAGTGTTTATTTTGATGGTTAACCTTTTTAACCATACGTTTAATTTGTTCATCAACAATATAGTTAGGAAACCCATCATTGATGAGAGCCTGTTTTATGTTTTCTACCTCTTTATGAAATATTGTTTTGGAGGAGGAGATCAGTTTGGCTCGGGATATCAGATTATCAACAATTGAAGTTATTATTATTGTCAGTATCAATGAGAACATCTAAAAAGGAAATTTCATTGTTTTTGTTTAGTTAATGAGTAAAGTTAAGAACTGAAATTTTTAGGAAGGTGTCTTGTAGTATGATGAATTCGTTTATATTATTAGCAAGAATAAGGATATCATCAACATATCTTAGGTATATTGGATGTTTTTAATGCTATTAAAAATTCTATTTTCGAGGTCGGACATGTAGAAATTACTGAAAATCGGGACCAGGACAGACCCCATAGATACACCATCTGTCTGAACGTAAATATAACCAAGATGGTCATGAAATGGAACTTCAGTAGTGCATGTTAGGAGTAATTTCCGAAGTATATTAGGGTTTATTTTAAGAGTAAGGAGAGATGGGTTATTATAAATATTATCTATGATAATATCAATTGTTTCATTAACAGGTACATTAGTGAATAAGTTTTCTACATCCAGTGAGGCTAATATACCATTATTGGGTTTAATTGTATGAAGAACTTAAATTAATTCATGTGTAGATTTTATGTTGTATTTGCTAGGCAAGTATGGTGAAATAAGCTGTTTTATTGTTTTTGTAAGTTGATAAATTGGTGTAGGTATTTGTGATATAATAGGGGGTAGAGGATGATTAGGTTTATGTATTTTTACGGTCCTGTAAAGATAGCCGGGTTTATAATCACCGATTATTTTAGGTTGTTTTGTGCTATTAAGTTCGGCATTATTAGCAGTGATTAGTTTATTAATTTTTGATTTTAGTTGGTTGGTGGGATTCTTATATAATTTTTTGAATTTTGTATGGTCTTCGAGAATATTTTGTAGTTTTGAATGGTAATCTGTTTAATTGAGTTCTACAAAAATGTTTGTTTTATCTGCTTTTTTTATGGTGATTTTGGGGTGATTCTGCAATTCTTTAGCAGCAGTTTTTAGTCGATGTGTTAGTTATGTAGGTTGTTTTTTATTGTATTGATTTTTGATGGCTTCAGCCTTAAGGAGATCACGGAATTCAGGTTTGATTGAAATTACCTTATTATCCCGGAGCTTTAAAATGCCCATTATGTTCAACGAAATTTGTATATATATATATATATATATATATATATATATATATAAAACCTCTTTTGCTTTTGCATAGTTCACATACACTTTGACTCCTTTTAAGCAAACTATAGTAATCAACTGACGCATTAGCTGAACAGTCTTAGGGTATTGAAAAGGAATTGCAGAAATCTGCTCGGCGTCTTTCGTGTTTGATCTACGAAAGTAATTTTATTAGGTTTACGTTGCGGTCAAATGGAAAACCATCTAAAAAAGAGAATCTTATAAACAAGACAAGAAGATATAACTCTGAACAGCGAAAAGGGCCAAGTTTAATAGTTTCATTACCGACAACTAAATATGAAGTTCTAAACATTTAGACATAATGTTAAGAGAAAACCCAATGAAAAATTTCAAGAAAATACCCAAATCAATTTTCCTATTGGTTAACGTTTTAATTGTAAATCCAGTTACACTTAAGTTGAAAGATTTAGATTAAAAGATTATATTTTGATCTTAATTCTGTCAACGTCTTTGTAGAAAACACTTAGTAAAGCAAATACATAAATAAAAACATAAATAAATAAAAATAAACAATTCCTCAATAGAAAGATTCTATTTTTCATTTGAATTATCTATGCAACTTGAAACGAAGTGTTGAGACAAAAACATTGTTGAGACAATTTAAGAGACATAGAGTATCCATAAGTGGAAGGTTAATTTTCTTCATAATAAACTCTGCGCTATTTAGCATACTTTTCCATAACTGTGAAACTTTTTTCTTTTGATACGTGTTTGAAACAGTGCCGCTGAATTTCTTATAAGATCATTCACTTCGACAAATCTTATCGTTGAGATAAACTTTCAGTTTTTGAAAACAAGAACAGTTATAAAGAGATTATGTCTTGTAAATTCGGAGGTTAATGCAATTGTTTGTTCAACAAAAATAAATAAATAAATAAACAAAATAAAATAAAAAATTAGCAAAAACAATAATTTTTGCAATTCAAAAAGAATCAAGGCTGGCTGCAGAATTTGTTTTTCAAATAGGCAGATACTTTTTAGACATCAAGACATCTTCGTTTAAATATATAAGTTGTTCATATCTTCATGTAAATTTCGCTTTTGATAATTTAATGTTAAAAAGATATCACTAATTCAGTCTTAATATTTCTTGATCACATTTTGTATTTTATTTCTTCTTCTTCTTCTTCTTCTTCTTCTTCTTCTTCTTCTTCTTCTTCTTCTTCTTCTTCTTCTTCTTCTTCTTATTATTATTATTATTATTATTATTATTATTACTACTACTTATTTACTCATAAGAGTTTTTCACGTCAGCGTTAGCTGATGGCTTTTCACTGGAGATTGAGTGACAGAAAGTCTCCTCAAGTCTCCAGGACTTTTCTCAGTATTCTCTCAGTTTTCAATAATGCTGTTGTTTGGATGGTCTCCACTCGGCCGCCGACTTCCAAATCGTCCAGTCCCTTTAATAATCCTTTAGTTACCGTGCCAAACGAACCAATCCCAATTGCTATAATTGTCACCTTCATGTTCCACAGTTTTTTTCAATTCTCTAGCAAGGTAAAGGTACTTATCTCTCTTTTCACATTCTTTCGGTTTTATTCTGTGGTCAGCCGGGACAGCAAAGTTGACAATTTTGCAAATTCTCTCTTTTTTTTTTTGTTAATTATTAAAAGGTCTGGTCTTCTGGCCGAGATTAAGTGACCCGTTTTTATGTCAAAGTCCCATAGGAGTTTATGTGTGTCATTTTCTGGATAGATGCTGGGTTGTGCATACACCATTTCTTAGCGTGGTCAAATCTAAATTTATTGCACATTTCCCATTGGATCAGTTTGCCGACCCAGTCGTGTCTCGCCTTATACTCCTTCTGTGCTAATTTGCTGCATTCTCTGTCACCTCATAGTCTACATTTACTATTTTGTTGAGTCTTGTTTATTCTCACTTTGATATGAATGGTTCTTATGGCATTTTCCTGTGCAGCTATTAGGAGAGATTCCGTTTCTCGTTTAAGGTTAATTTTTCTTAGCCATGTCCAGGTTTTCTCGTGTGAGATGGTGTTTATTAGTCGTTTAAAACGCCTATAGATTTGCTTTTTTCCATTTTTGTTTTCTAACTTTTGTCATTCTGTCGTCTGTGTTGTTGTCGGCATCTTTTCTGATGGCTGTAATCAGTTCTCGTTCGTGTTTTTCTATGTAGTCTTCGAGACGTTGTATCGCTGCGTCAACGCTGTCTTCGATACTGGCAAGTCCTCTTCCTCCATCCTTTCTAGATACTTATAGTCTGTCAACGCCGTCCTTGGGATGTAATGCCTTATGATGGTCATTAGTTTTCTTGTTCTTTGATCCATTTTTTTAGTTCATTTCTAGTCCACCAAAGAAATGGTCTCGAATATCTAACGAGGGGCACAGCTCAAGTATTTATTACTTTGATGAGGTTTCTGCAAGAGAGTTTTGTCTCGAGTAGTTTTCTACTTCTCCTGAGATATTCTTTTTGAATTTTGTCTTTCATTTCCATTTGTTTGATGGTGTCAGCCTCCAAGATACCCAAGTATTTGTAGGTTTCATTTTCTCCGAGCGTCCTGATTTTGTCCTTATTTGGTAGTTCCAATCCTTCAGTCATATGTCGTTTGCCAGTTTTCATGACGAGCATGGCACATTTTTCAATGCCAAATTCCATTCCTATGTCCAAACTGTATATTCTAACGGAGTGTATGAGGGTTTCCACTTCTATTATCATTTGTTCTTTTTTGAGAGTTTTTCTCACCAGACTTAGCTGATGGTTTCTTACTGGAGTTTCCTTGTCTCTAGGACTCTTCTCAGTATTCTGGCCTATCTCAATGATGCTGTAGGTTTGATCGTCTCCACTCGTCACGTTATTTCCAAGTCTTCCAGTCTTTGTACTAATCTTTTGGTGATTGTACCAAAAGCACCAATCACAATTGGTATAATCGTCACTATCATGTTCCACAACTTTTTCATTCCCTAGCTTGGTCGAGGGACTTTTCTCTCATTTCATATTCTTTCACTTTTACTCTGTGGTCGCCCGGGGTAGGGAAGTCTACAATTCTGAAAATTCTCTTTTTTTGTTGATTATTATAAGGTTTGGTCATCTGGGGGAGATTTGGTGAAATGTTTGTATCTCAAAATCCCAGTGGAGGTTGTGCATTTCATTCTTCAGGACAGATTCTGGGTTGTGGATATACGAATTGTTCGTATGGTCAAACTTCATCTTGCACCCTTTCCAGTGGATCGTCTTGCCCTCCCAGTCGTGCCCAGTCTTATATTTTCTGTGATAATTTCCTGCATTCGCTTATTATATGATTAATCGTTTCGTCTATCTCACCACATAATCGTTATTATATGATTAATCGTTTCGTCTCTTTCACCACCAAACTTATATCCACTGTTTTGTTGCATCTTATCTATTCTCGCTTTGATATGGTTAGTCCTTATAGCGTTGCTTTGTGCTGCTATTAGAAGATATTCAGTTTCTCTTTTAAGGTTTCCTTTTCTTAGTCGTGTTCACGTTTTCTCTTGTGAGATATCGCTTGCTAATTGCTTAAAACGTCCAGAGAGTTGCTTTTCTTCCCACTTTTGTTTTCTGATAATTGTCGTTCGGCTGTCCCTTGAGTCATTAGTATTTTTTTCTGGTGGCAGTAATCAGTCTTCCTTCACTCTTTTCTACCTAGTCTTCGAGACGTTGTATCGAATTGTCCACACTGTCTTCAGTGCTGGCAAGTCCTTTTCTTCCTTCTCTTCTTGACATATATAGTCTGTCAACATCATTTCTGAAATGCAATGCCCTATGCATGGCCATTAGTTTTCTTGTTCTCTGGTCCATTTGCTCAAGTTCTTGTCTGGTCCACTTCAAAAATGGTTCGAAGTATCTTACGAGAGGGACAGCCCAGGTAATTATCCCTTTGACAAAGTTCCTACTCTAGAGTTTTATCTCCAGTAATTTTCTGGCTCTTCTGAGTTACTCTTTATAATTTTTCCATTTCATTTCCACTTGGTTGATGATGTCAGCTTTCAATATCCCCAAATATCTGTAGGTTTCCTTTTCTTCGAGCATTCTTATTACTTGATTTGGTAGTTTGACTCCTTCCGGTATGTGTCGTTTGACATTTTTCATTAATAGCATGGCACATTTTTCTATGTTAAATTCCATTCCTATAATTTGAATAAATAATCTCAGAGTTTGTATTCCAGTTTCCAGTGCTTTTTCGTTTTTGGCAAAAAAGTTGATGTCGTCCATATACATCAAGTGGTTGATCTATTCCTGCGATTTGCTGAGTTTGTATCCGGCTGTGCATTTCCTAAGGATGTGGTTGAGTGGCATCATGGATATCACCAATAATAATGGTGATAGTGCATCTCCCTGTAATATGCCTCTTTCGATCTTTACCTCTTCAAAGCTTTGTTCTTCTGCTGCCAATTCCACTCTCCAGGTTTGCATGGTCTTCTCGATAAACTCTACGATTTGAGCGGGTATTTTATACATTTTGAGAAAGTTTTAGGGAGCCATATCGTAAGCATTTTTGTAGTCAATCCTGGCCATAGCTAGTTTTAATTCCGTCTCGATTTACTTTCGTTGAGGATGTGTTAATCTATGTGTAGTAGTTCCTCTGTGCCTCTTGTTCTCTTTCAGCATCCTTTCTGTTCGTCAGGAAAGATTCCGCGGATTATCAATGAGTAGTAGATCTCCCTAATTTGTGCTGTTAGTATTTTCCACATCATCGGAAGGCCCGTTATGCGTCTATAGTTGGTTGGGGCAGTTCCTTTGAGGGGACCGTTTTAGATTAGAGTGGTCTTCCCTTTGATCATCGATTCGGGTATCTCAGTTTTCTGTATGCATTTATTTATTTACTTCGCAAGTCTTTTGTGAATGGAGGTGCATTTTAAAACCAAAATCTGTGTATGCCATCAAGGCCAGGAGTTTTCCTGTTTGCTATCTTTTTAAGTGTTGTCTTGAGGTGTATATTTACCTGAGGGACTTCTTCGAGCATTCGCAACTGTTTTCTTGTTGTTTATCCATTCGGCTTTTTTGTTATGATCTTTCCGTTCCCATATTTTGTTCCAAAATCATTTTGCCTCTCTCGCACCTGGTTGCTGATATGGTTTCTCCCATTCTCCCTCTAATTGTTGGTAGAGTCTTTTTTCGTTGATTTAGAACGTCCCGTTTTGTCTATATTGTTTGGTCTTGTCTCGGTATTTTTCAGTCTTCCCTCTTTCGCTAGTATACTTGGTTGGTCTCCTCAAGCATTTTTTTTTGGAGTTCTAGTTGCCATGCATTTTTCAGTTTCGTCCGAATATTTATTGATGTTCTTTTTTAGTATTCTTGCTTGTTGTCAGTCTTTTTACCTGTGATTCAAATCTGAGTTCCCACCCGGGTTTTTATTTTCTGTGTGTGGTCTTCGAGAGACACCGATTTTTTCACAGATTAATTTTGCTCCTGTGTATATTAAATTGTTTAACACCGTGATGTCGTTTGTCGGGATATTTGTCAATGTCGCTCACTCTCTCTGTTTTGAACTTGACTGTCCTCAAGTCTTGGTTCCTGAGAGAAGTCAATGTGCTTTTCTTTTCAGAAATGTATCTTCTAATGATATCTATATTAGTTTTTTTCTCTTGGGTCAGTGTTTGAGTTAGTGTGTTTGTGGTGCATCATTCATTGTCATGTAGTGTTTGGTAAAAAGTTTCTGGCTTTCCAGAATTCATTGTCTCAGTTACTATGTAAGGGGTTTGTTGATGTGTTTGCCTATATATTTGTAGGTGGATTTCAAGTATTTCAATATCATAAAACCAAACATTCTTTATTATTATCTTAATCTGGTCAACGAGCTTTTGGTTTGTCGCCTTAAATCTGCCGAATTTTATCCATATTTCTATCATCCTTCTTCTATATCATCTTTTGGCAGGGTTGCTTCAAAAATAACAGTATAGAGCTTGTTTGTCATCTTCCCTAATCCATTTTCTACGCTGTGCTCTCTGGTGTGAGTGGTCTATTTGTTCATCGTTTGTATACCTGAAAGAAGAATTATTTATGTACCTGGAGAAAGAACAGCCAAATCTGTCGTCTGGGCCCCATGTTAATTTAGGTTTCGATTTGTCATTTTTCATGGGTAGTATATTGTGGCAATGCCAGACCCAGGGATTGTTTATTATCTGCGCACCTGAAAGAGATGTGATCAAGAAAAGTTTCGGTGACCGTTCATGAACAGCGGGTCACAAAAAATTAAATGGATAAATTCTTAAATCTTAACTTAAAGTTCCTTAATTTGTTTTTTTTTAATACCTTACCTCTCAAAATAATTATCTGAACTAGTTTCAGGTGTTCCTGTATCACCGTTTTGGTTTTATATTTGCTGCCCTGTTTCCACGAAGGCTGGCTTTTCATGAAAAAAGTAGGCTCCTTACGTCTTTCCAGTTTCATTGAGGACGTTAATTATTCTTTATGCTTTTAGACTATATCAGGTACATATATTTTCATCGATCGTGAGAAATCATGCGTCAGCCATATAGAATTTAGTGCGGAAAATTTAAACAAATCTATTTTGTGATTTTGAAATAGTTTAGCTGAAAACAATTCTGGAAGATGAAATGTCTTTAATTAAATTAAAACTATTCATCAAAGTATTTCACGAGTAATGAAATTAAACGTTTTTATACTCCTTTTCGAGTTTTTCACACCAGTGTTAGCCGATGGTTTCTCACTGGAATTTGAGATACACCAAGTTTCCTCAAGTCTCTATGACTCTTCTTTGTATTCTGGCCAATCTTAATAATGTTGTAATTAGGATAGTCTCCGCTCGCCTTTTTAAATTTCAAGTCCTCCAGTCCCTCTATCAATCCTTTGGAAACTGTACCAAGAGCACTAATAATTATTATTATTATTATTATTATTATTATTATTATTATTATTATTATTTCTGGGTTTTTACGCCATTGTTAGCTGGTGGAATTTTTATAAAGTTTGGGTGATGGCAATTGTCCTCGGGTATCCGGGACTCTTCTTAGTATTCTAGCCGATCTTAACGGTGCTGTACTCTGGATAGTCTCGTTTGTTTTTTCCGATTTCGCCTTTTCAGTCCTCTTTCCAATCCTTTCGGGATCGTTTGAAGTGTGCCAGTCACAGCAGGTATAAGCATCGTCCTCATGTTGCTCAGCTTTCTCGGTTCTCTAGCAAGGTCTATGTACTTGTCTTTTTTACCCTTTCTTTGATTTTTCACTCTGTAGTCCCCTGGGATAGCATAGTTTTCTGTTTTTGATAACTATCACAATGTCTCAAAATTCCAGAAAACTTTATGCGTCTTTTGCTATAGGACAGATTCTTATTTGTGCATATACCATTTAGTAGTATGGTCAAATTTCAATTTTTTTGCGCAATTTCCGGTGGATTACATTTTTGTCAAGTCTTATTCTCTTTTTGAGCTTGTTTGCTAAATTCATTTGCTATGAAATTAAGCGTTTTGCCTTTGTGAGCGCATAATCTACACTTGCTAGACTGTTGCCTAATATCGATCTTCACTTTAATTGAATTGGTTCTTATGATGTTGATTTGTGCTCATTATTATCATTATTACAAGGTAGATGCAATAATGATAATGATGATATCATTTTCCACGGAGATGAGCATTTCTATTCGGAATATCAAAGATACAATTCAATCACATACTCAAAAAATGTACAGGTAGCTACAAATTTACAAACTTGTAAGAATCCCCCCCCCACTGTGGACGACATCAAGCTGTTTCTGAAAAATGAAAGAGAATTGGAAACTCTAATACACACTATAAAATATAGAGTCAGGATACAAGAATCGAATTTGGCATGAAAAGGTGAGGCATTCTAATAATGGACGGAATAGAACTGCAAATTCAAGGGCAAATCAGAATACTTGGAGAAAAGGAAACTTACAAGTACTCGGAAATATTGGAAGCGGACACCATCAAACAAGTGGAGATGTAAGTAAAATAAAAAGAGTATCTCTGACGATGGAGAAAGCTTCTCGAAACCAAGTTCTGCAGTAGAAATCTCATCAAGCTTCTAAGCACCAGGGCAGCCCTCCTTGTAAGACACTCAGGGCAATTCTTAAAATGGACATGGGAAGAACTTCTCAAAAGGACCATAGGACAAGATTGATTATAACGATGCATTAGGTTGTACACCCGAGAGATGACGTAAACCGACTTCATGTGACAAGAAAAAGAGGAAGGGGGCTCGCCAGCATTGAATATAGCACGAATGTATTAATCCGAGTACTCAAAGACTAAGCTAAAAAATAAATAAAAATTTACAGCGATCGGAAACAGCGCAGAAAACATAAAGATTATCAGAACAACAACCACTTGGAAACAAAAAATGGGAAGAAAAATGTATGGACATTTCAAGCGACATACCGACGAAATCTTACGCGAGAAGACTTGGGCATGGCTAAAGGAGAAAAACCTTAAGAAAAAAATTGAATCTCTACAAAGAGCAGTAAAAAAACCACGCCTAAATGTTAAAGTGAAAATAGAGAGGTCGTAAGAGAATAGGAAGTGTTTATTATGCGATGATAGAGATGAAATAATCACATAATAATCGAGTGCAGCAAACTAGCGCAAAAAAGAATACAAGACCAGATACAACAGGGTGGGAAAGCTGATCCACTCGGAATTGTGCAAGAAATTGAAATTGATCATTCTACCCAATAGTATATGCAGAAACAACAATCTGTTCTGGAGAATTACACAAAATTTTCTGAGGTTTTAGATACCAACGTCTCTTTAATCCTGATCAAAGCAAGTGATAGTTAAAAAAAAAAAAGCAATAAGCGTACCTGCCGGATAGTGGATTTTACCTTTCCGGCGGACTACCGAGAGAAAATCAAAAACCAAAAGAAAGACAATTACTTACACCTTGCCCGAGAACTAAAGTAGAGCTATTGAATATAAAGTTGTCGGTGATCGTAATTGTAATTATGCGCTTGGAACGATCCCCAAAGGCTTGAAATTGGGGCTGAATGAGATGGAAATCGGAGGACTAGCTGAGACCATCCAAACTACAGTATAACTGAGATTAGCCAGAATACTGAAAAGAGTCTTGGAGACTTGAGGAGACTTGCTGTCACACAGACTCCAGAGAAAGGTCATTTCGAAAGCACGAATAAGATTAGTTAAAATTTTCTGCGTTAAATTCTATATTGTTTTAGGGTGTCTTCTATCGCTAGGGAAAAATAATGAATCTGCGATGGGTAATAAATGGTAAGTAGAGGTGTGGATGACTTTAGAATCGAATATCCTCGAATATCACGGGACCTCTTCTTCTTATAAAAAGGAAATGCACAGCCGAATACAGACTCCGTAAATCACAGAAAAAGATCCACCACTTGGACGAAATCCAACTTTTTGCCAAAAACAAAATAGAATTGGACACCCTGATACAAACTTTAGGAATATACAGTCAAGATATGGGAATGGAATTTGGCATAGGAAAATTATCCATGCTAGTAATGAAAATTGGCAAACGACATATGACAGAAGGAGTAGAACTACCAAATCGAGAAGTAATCAGAGCGCTCGAAGAGAAAGAAACTACGAATACTTGAGGATATTGGAAGCTGATTCCATCAAACAAGAGGAAATGAAATTTTTAAAAAATCTTAAAATAGTATCTCAGAAGAACCAGAAAATTACTCGAGACAAAACTCTAGAGTAGGAACCTTGGCTGTTCCACTCATAAGATACTCGGGACCATTCATGAAGTGGACCAGAGAAGAAATTAAACAAATGGACCAAAGAAAAGGAAAGCCTAAAATAGAAACTGAATCACTTCTAATAGCAGTACAAAACAAAGCCATAAGGACTAACCATATCAAAGCGAGAATAGATAAGACTCAACAAAACAGCAGATGCAGGTTATGTGGTGAAAGAGAGGAAACGATTAATCACATAATAAGTGAATGCAGCAAACTATCACTGAAAGAATATAAAACTAGGCACAACTGGATGGGCAAGATGATCCATTGTGAATTGTGCAAGAAATTGAAGTTTGACCATACGAACAAATGGTATATGCATAACCCAGAATCTGTTCCGGAGAATGAGACGCACTAACTCCTCTAGGATTTTGAGATAAAAGTGGAACACCTAATCTCGGACAGACGACCTGACCTTATAATAATAAACAACAAAAGAGAGAACTTGCAGAATTGTAGACTTTGCGGTTCCGGTGTACCACAGAGTAAAATTGAAAGAACGCAAAAAGAGGGATAAGTCCCTCGAATTTGCTTGGGAATTGAAAAAACTGTGGAACATGAAAGTGACGATTATACCAATTGTAATTAGTGCTTTTAGTACTGTCATCAAAGGATTGGTACAAGGTCTGGAGGACTTGGAAATAACGGGACGGATGGAGACTGTCCAAACTACAGCATTGTTGAGATCAGCAAGAATACCGAGAAGAGTCCTGGAGACTTGGGACTTGCTGTCACTCAAACTCATGTGGAAAAACATCAGCTATTGCTGATGTGAAACACTCAAGGGGAAATGCACAACCCAGCACCTGTCCTAGAAAATGACACACACAACCTCCTATAAGATTTGAAATACAAACGGATCCCCTAATCTCGGCCAGAAGACCAGACCTTATAATAATTAACAAAGAAAAAAAAGAAAAGAAAATCTGCAAAATTGTCGACTTTGCAGTCCCGGCTGACCACAGAATAAAACTGAAAGAAAAGAGAGATTAGTACCTCGATCTTGCTAGAGAATTGAAAAAACTATGGAACATGAAGGTGACAATTATACCAATTGTGATTGGTGCTTTTGGCACGGTAACTAAAGGATTATTAAAGGGCCTGGAGGATTTGGAAGTTGGAGAGGACACCATCCAAACAACAGCACTATTGAAGACGGCCAGACTACTGGGAAGAGTCCTGGAAACTTGAGGAGACTTGCTGTCACTCAAACTCCAGTGAAAGACCATCAGCTAACGCTGATAAACTCCAGTAAAAAACAATCAGCTAACACTGATGTGAAAAACTCTTGAGGAGTAATAATAATAAAATATGGGACTTTAATATACAGACGGATCACCTAATCCCGTCCAGAAGACCAGACCTCATGATAATCAACAACAAAAAAAGAGAATCTGCAAAATTGTCGACTTTGCTGTCCCGGCGGTCCACAGAATAAATCTGAAGGAAAGTGAAAAGAAGGATAAGTACCTCGACCTTACTAGAGAATTGAAAAAGCTGTTGGACATGAAATTAACTATTGTGTCAATTGTGATTGGTGCGTTAGGCACAATAACAAAAGGATTATTAAAAGGCCTGGAGGACTTGGAAGTTGGCGGACGGGTAGAGACTATCCAAACGACAGCATTGCCAAGAACGGCCAGAATCCTGAGACGAGTCCTGGAGACTTGAGGAGACTTGCTGTCACTCAAACTCCAGTGAAAAACCATCAGCTAACACAAATGTGAAAAACTCTAAAGGAGTAAACAATAATGATAATAAAAACGAGCGAGTAAGTCGTATTTTAGACCCAATAAAATGAGAATAATTTGTTATGGTTTGTTTAGTTAAAGTTTCATTGTTTAATAGCATACAAGCTTTCAGGAGTTTTTTTAAATGTCGAAGCCCTTCCTATTAAAAAAAACAGTTGTGATATTATTTAACCCATAACTGGCAGTGAAAAGGTTTCATACTTTTCCCAAGTGTATTAGTCCTAAAGTGAGCTTATTTGCATCACTGGTATTCAGGACTTAAGCCCCACGGGAACTCTCCCAAGAAAATATTGATCAAAATTAATCAGAAGAATGATTACCTTGAAATGTTTTGAGTGTTGCTCTATAAACAGGTATTATTGTTGAATTTTAGAATGATTTATTTTGTATGATGCTCTATAGAAATAATGATACTGCAGTTGAAGATTTAATTCAAAACCAACCCACTGTAAAACATCCATCTAAAACTATTAAGAATAATGTCTCATTTTCGAGAATGAATTCCACTCAATTTCGATTAAGGTAATTTTAAAGCAAATGTAGACATCTGCATTTCTCCACACTCACATGAGTTCTACCAAAAAAGTTTCGACGGATCTGTGATTGATGATGAAGAAAGTATATTCAACTCGAATATAAAACACGACGTACTCGAAACAAATAAATTAAAGCACAATCCAAACTTGACTTCCATCGACGGAGAGGTTTTTTTAGTGCAATTAAGTTTGCTTGGGTATGATACATTTTGGATTGGCGTCAGTGAATGTTACGATTGCAACAGTAATCTGTTATCTGCTGTTAGTGAGTTACACTACTTTGGAGGCCTTCCAAATGTAACAGTAATCATCTGAGCAGATGGACACAGTGACCCGATTTCAAATGCTTGACGAAGCTATTTGCATTTAACATGACGCTAACACCCTTTAAAAATTATGTATTCCACCATTTCATCTGTAAGTATGCGCAGAAAGTAGAGAAAACTCGTCTCTTTAACTTCAGTATAATCACAAGTATAGCAAAATGAAAACTCCAAATTCAAACCCGTTAAACTCCGCTTAAAATTTTACCTTTTGTCGAATTCTGTTCGTGGCAGAGGGGTTGGATAAGTTCATTGACATAAAAAAATATGCCTAGTTTAATTTATTGGAAAGGTGTGGTGCAACTCGATGCAGTGATATAATTTGAGCAAAGTTGAAGCACTAGGATTGAAGAAATTTTTTGCATCCTCCTAATTTTTTTAGATCTTTTACCCACTGATTACAAAGAAAGTTTAGAATTTTCAAACCAAAATCATCAAGTAGTTATTAAAACATAGGAAGAAAAGGGAACCGACCAGTGTAATTTCTTTTCTTCTAAACCAAAATTCGTCTGCGAAGACAGTATTTTGAAAAAATATTATTGATAATAATGGAATGCCCATGTTAATAAATAAATTCTAATTATATTTTGAGATTTGTTAACTAACTTTCTTTACCTGTGTATTCATTTGATGGATTAACAAGAAAGAATTAACTGATACAAGATACCCTTTACATATGTGCATTGAAATAAGAGTAGTGTATTTCACGAATTGGGTAAGTGTTCTGTTCGCCGTTCTGAGGATACCGACCACGGCTGTTACCTGAAGAAGACCGGAGGCTACAGTGACTGAAATGTTGTGACTATAACAATAACCAAGATGGCGACGCTGATTTGAATGTTTCAATGTTAATAATGATCATTATTTTTCTTAGACATCCAGGCATAAGTTAACTGATTTAAAAGTAAAAAAAAATCATGGAATATTAATCTAAAGTCTTTAGGCATGGTATCACAGTAGATACGAAGGAAATAACTCTGTTGAAAATTTATATAAAAAGAAATCGAAAATATTCGCAACCACATAAAGCGAGAGATATTACCAGAGCTGCAGTAACTAAACGACAATTCGTTTCAAAAACGTAGAATATGGCGAGCTGATGAAGGATTTTAGTTACATTCTGCTTTTGACAGCTTCTATGGTGTACTTTGAATAGCCAGTAAAGAGGCCAACGTTATCTAACAAATGACTAATAACCTACCCCGTCTACTGGTCGTCAATTGACGATGTCACCAACGACCTTAAGTAATTTAATGACCGGTCTCCGGAAAGAAAGTTCAGAGGTTCTTCATTGCGAAACGATATGAACTGCAGATAAAAGACCAACACAAAGAGAAATTTAAAAAGAAAGACGGACATTATCGTAAATGATGACTAGAAAGAAAATATACGAGACAAAAGTTTTGAAGAGGAGAAGGAAGAGAAAAAGTAAGAGATTGATATTAGAAAAGATATTGTAAAGAAAGAAGTGAAATTCCTCATCGTGGAACAATTTATTGAATATAAAATAGAGTGAGGAAGGAAAAAGACAGGGCAGTTCCAATAAAATAAAAAGGATAAAGAGAATAAAAAAATATTAACTGTCAGAAGAGAAAATGTTAGAAGTATTAAAAGAATAATAATATGCAATAAAATTAAGATAAAAAACAAAACAAAAAGAAATAGAAGGAAAGTGTTAAAAAAGAACATAAATAAAATAAATGGCTTGGAAAAAATTTAAAATAGCCAACCAGAATGAAAGAGAAGGAAAAAGTCGAGAGGCAAAAGAAATGAATATAAAGGGAAGAACAAGAAAGTAGGGTTAAGCTGAGAAGAAGAAAAGGAAAGAATAAGAAATATAGTCGATTACGTCAAGTTAGCCAATCGATATCGGCGATAACGTCTCCATTTCCTTGTCTTTGGTATTCTTTATTCATTTAATCTTTGATATTCTCGAATATGTTCTTGTCCTTCAAGATTCCTTAAAGGTTTTCCAAGTTCAAACCCATAGGATTGATTGGGAATGCGATCCCCTATAGCTGATAGTTCTGTGTGTGTCTCTCTCTCA